>JACEFZ010022654.1:0-745343 GCA_014155875.1 Cepaea nemoralis | reverse complement strand
GTATTTAATCTCAACAATATTCGGAATGTGGTTTAAGAATTCTTCATCATATTCATTAAAGTAATGCGAGTAATATTTTAAAAGGGCATTGAAACGTTGGTAATATGATCGCATGCGCGCATTCATTAATTTACCCGGTGTCCAACCACGAGATAAAGAATTGATACAAGTATATAAAGAAAAAGGAAGGATAGAAGATTTTAATAAGGTTTTTATAAAAAAGTTGATATGACATGGCAACTGTCCCATGTGTCCCATGAGAAATACAAATGTGTGCTGTCCCGTCTCATTTCATCTCATGGGACGTTTCCCATGGACAAGTTTTTTAGTTTTTTAGTCGTTGGATCAACATCACGGCACACGGGTTTAACCCCATAAATGCTCCGTTTTCCTCCTAACTCAAACCTGAATCTGGAGAAACTCAGCTCAATGCACGAACTCCGTAGCAAAGGCGAGGATCCTGAAATACTTTGGGTAGATTTTTAACTCGAAATTACCATGGATAAGCCTGTATGTATGTATATGTATATATATATATATATATATATATATCTATATATATATATATATATATATGTATATATATATATATATATATATATATATATATATATATATATATATATATATATATATATATATATATATATATATATATATATATATATATATATATATATATGTGTGTGTGTGTTTGTGTGTGTGTGTAAAATCTAGAATAGATCAGTATGCAGTGAAATGTACAGACGAAGCTAAGAAGAGGAGGGTCACAGCGTAGGTGGATTTGAGACGTGCTCTGTCAAAACAAAGAGATAATTTATTTGTAATGCACGTACAATGCATGTAAGAAGTCACCTATGTACTTTTATATTTAAGACCACGAGCTCCAAGCACATAACGTGTACTGCGTGCAGTTAACAAACGGGACAGATTCATAACACATAAAAGAACATATAGATATTTATTTAAAGACATATGATTAGTAAATCGGTCATCATTACATATTTGCGAAAGAAAGACCAACCAACAATTAGATTGTCACTTTAAGTCTTAGGATAGCTTTAATTTTAATGCAATACAGTATTAACAAATAACTTGTGCTTCGGTTTAACTTTATTGTCTAATGTGTTTAGTTTTTAGAATATACTCCTTGTGGTTCACTACTTTTATTTTCATCTTCATAAATACAACACACTCGCCGCCTAATAGTATACAATTTAATGAACAATTATATTTATGTATTTCAGCCTCAGCTATTCGTATTTCTTCTAAATATCTTACATTTACATACAAATTAATGTTCTTGCTCAGAAATGTTCAATTCCACGTCAGTAATACAGGAAGTGTATGTTTATTTCATAATAATCTAGCCTTGGGTAACTTTGTGTAAAAATAACAGTTTATTTGTGTTTCAATTACACCGAAACAGTATTCTGCCACTGATATATGCTATTTAAGAGACGAGTTGAGATGGTAGTAGATAATTTGATAAAACTAGAGGTCACTGTAATAGTTTAAAGACAATCAAAACTGACACAACAGGAAAGTATATAATTAAACAGGTGTGTATGCAGGCACTGTATTTTTAATAGCATTTTTATGGCATAAATCGTAATTATTAAAACAGTAATGTGTCATTGAAACTTTACGAACGGCAGTCGTGTTAATTCCGTATATTCGTTAAAATAAATAACCATGGCAATACCCCAACAATGAGGCATGGTACATGTAGATACCGTTTACACACGTTGGGGCGTATTATGTGTACGGGAATATTCAATCCAAATATATGGAACATATCGGAGTTCGGTGAGTAATGTGGTTAATGACACCTGGCCATCTTTACTAACACAGACATTCCCAGTAACAGTTTAGGCCGCGTCAACCTGAGAGCCTCTGCCAAATTGTAAAATCGCCTGGATGGGAATTTCAACACATGACCACAGGGATGGCAGGTAGTTGCTTTAGCCACTATGCTATCGCTGTTTCCTGGAGATAGTTATACATACCAGTCAAGCCACATCATAATAGTTTGTCAAGCAAACAACAGCCTTAAAATCTCCGTAAGGCAACTAAGTTAAAATTGCCTTTGAGAACCTGTTTGTGATGTGGCCTATCAACATCCTAGGTCCCAGTCAGAATAGCTATACAAATAAGGATCGTCATACATTGATTGATTGATTAATGCATTGTTTGATTGATTGATTTAGGAACCGACATCACAGCATTCGGGGCATTCCCATAAGCGCCCCATCCTAAGCAGCCAGCGAAGAGTTCCAACACCGATAGTACCAGTAGCAATCTGATTATATGTCCGTCTCGCTTTTCCTGTGAGCGTCGAGCGTCGGCCAGATACCCTCGTCACTCCACGCTGTCTCATTCTTGCCAGACCATGGTGGTCAGATGTGTTGTTCTAAATTATTTTCTTGCACAGATTAGAGTGAATTGGGGTGAGATATCTTCGACGCAGTCCCTAGGAGATGATACTTCAATATATAAACGGGAGGGAAATATATAAACCAATATTACTCCTGTTCAAAGCTGAGACGACCTGCACGTCAACACACCGAAGTAACAAATTAAGACACACAAAACGCACAGTCTTCACAATGATTCTAAAATCAGAATCTAAAAATCAATAAGATTGAGGAAAATACATATATAGGAAGGAGTACTTAGTATATTATTCGGTTCTTGATAGGTATTGAAGACAAGTAGCTGGGTGTCGACATACTATGATTATTTAAATATTGAGCACAACCCACTACTGGCAACGCTGATCGTATTCCGGTACGAACCTACGGCCTTGTCCTCGTCAATATCAAAGCACTAGACGCGAGTTTCACTCTCGTTTGAGCTCGTCAGTAGTGCATATTCTTGACTGGGACCGAGATCAAACCCAGACCACCGGCGTGTGAAGGGGATGTGTAACCACAAGACTACTTGGCACACGCTAGACGCGACCAAATTATCACATTAGAATATCGCAACGTCAACAATCATAGGCTATTGATTTGGTATACAGTTACAAAGACAACATCTATAGGGTAAAATACGAGTAAAATGTAGTGTAGAACCATGGAGAAAGCATGGTAAGTGTGTTTGTCAAGCAAACAACAGCCTTAAATTCCCCGTAAGGCAACTATGTCGACATTGCCTTCGAGAACCGGTGTTTCTTGTGTAAACCACACGTGCTTCCATATTGACGTGAAAAAAGCCTTAGGCTCGTAACGGAATACAATCGACGTTGCCAGTAGTGGGTTGTGCCCAATATTTAAATTTCAAATCCCGGAAAAAAAACAAAAACAAATCAATTGATTAGCCAAGCCCTGGAAAGACCACGTGTGGACCAAGTGTAAAGGAAAAACCAGGAAGTTATCAGATAAGTGGCTTATTATTGCCACCCGCAAGCCGATATAAACGAACTCATCACGCTTTGTCCATGGTTCTACATGACATTTTACTCGTATTTTACCCAATAGATATTGTCTTTGTTACTGTATACCAAATCGTAGGTTAATTTATTTCTTCTATGTGAATAACATTGTCGGTGAATGTGTGTAAAAGAAAGTATATTAATTTCAGTAACACAAATTTTTGTATAACCTAAAATATGGGAATCACGTGTCGTGCAGCCACCAAACACTTTATATTTAATCAAACTGGTGGATAGCCAAGTCACATACACTCATGTCCTTGCTGCACTGTATGCATAGGAAGTATCTTGTCTGTGCTATAGGAAGTCTTCTGATAGCAGTATTTTCCCGGTGTGTAGTCATAATATTCCTTATATTGAAAACTTTTAGGGAACTCTGTAATATGTCTTTCCTCATTCGTTATACATAGGGATCTTTTCGTGTCAGCGACAATTCCTTTGCAGTTCAATTTGATTATTTTACTTACTTCGCTTTCTATTTCTCTGTTGGATTAAACGATTTCTGAGGGTCTTGCTTCTGTGTTTTCCTACCCTAGTCTGTTCTGTTTCTGAGTCTGTGGTCACTTTATTCAATGGCCTTCTTTGTTACTTTATTTATGTAACCAACTTCATTTCAGGCATTACGTCTATTTGTGTGGATATATTTTCAGTACTTTTGTCTATTGCCGTTCTTCACGTGTCTGCTTAAGAGTAAGAACAGTGGAAGAAAAAGGTGACCGTCCGTTGTGCGAAGTAAAACAACAGTTATATGTATAAAAACGTCAAAATTGAAGATGTAGACAATTTACTTTGAAGCAATGAAAAATCAACGAAGAAGAGGAGTTTTGTGGGTGGTTTCTAGTATTTATTGCATGAATTGAGTATGCACGCAGAATCATTTGTATTATTAAAGAAAGTAATAAGCATGGTACAACAAATCATGTCCTGTAACAAAATATTGCCCGAAATACTACTCTATATTTACTGCTCATGTGATAATAAATGAAAATATTCATGGATGCGTTTACGGACTCAAGGATGGTACCAATACCACCTATCAACAAAAACATAGCCATATTATTTCCATTGACAGCAAGTCCAGGAATCAACCATATAGCAATGAATAAAACACTCATTGGGATAAAACACGCAATAAACAACGTAGAAATCATAACCACCATTTTAGCAACTCTTTGTGTACGCAGTGAAACAGCTTTTGTTTGCAAAAGCATAGTAGATTCCTGTCGCCATTTTGTATTCTGCTGTAGTTTAATCACCAAGACAACAGTACACACACTGACAACCACAAATGCTACAATGGGAATCACAGTGTTATTAACAGTATATGACGGTTTCTCTACGGCGTCTTTGTCTGCGGTGTGAATTAATGCAACAATAGTCATATTTCTGGAGATGGAAAATTTAAGGCCCAGCCTACTGACTACGTAAATGGGAGATCCCGTGGCGATGCAGATGATGAAGACAGACACAACAATAATGCACGTCCGCTTGACAGTGATGAAGTTTTTTATCTGAAAGTAAGATAGATAAAATATAATTTAACAGTTAGGGTATGCTGTCATTACTAACCATATACACACATTGGAATCTGATGGTAAGTGTCGGATCTGGTTACAATTAGTCCTCTTATAAGAAGTTACCAGCAAATTTGGACACTGTCATTGAGCTTGTTTGACTTGGACATAATTCAGTATGATTAGAGAAATTAGACGTAGATAGTCACATGTGTGTGTGTGTGTGTGTGTGTGTGGATACGCTATGAGAGGGAATAAATTGGAGAGCGTGGTGACTACTGGAAAGATTGAGAAGAAGAGAACAAGGGGAAGACAGAGAAGTAAATACCTGGATGACTTGGACACATGGTATTATGAGACATGAACATTGCGCTGATCCAAGACTCTGGTGAAAGCGTGAGATGGCGAAACATGACCGCCTATACTGATAGGCATGGCACATGATGACGGTGAATTCAGTATCAAAACGAAATAAAAACAAAATACTTGCCACTTCGGATATTCGTTGTCTGAAATATCTTGTGACAGCCTACGTGTCAATCGACAACTGCCTTTTTTCCAGTACTACTTGTCAGAATCTCCATCGCCATCGCCTGTAGCGACGGACAAGCACGACGATAACCCGACTGGCAGCTACTATGCAGTTGATGCCCAGTGGTCAGCGTGACGCACGAAGCGCACGGGGACTAAAATAAGGGCTAACGAGAAACATCGGTGATTAGCTCAGACTGCTTCAGGACTGCGAGACAGGACGGACATGAGAGAAAGTGTTGCGTGTATTATTCTATGCTCTATGTGAGAAAGCCTGTATGCTGAGTAGAGTCTGTTTAGGGACTGAGTGAGTGCTTTGTTCTATACATCTATGATCTTGTGTACTGCATATATTTATTTGAAATGGCATTGCCGCTAATTGTGAGCGCAGTATTATATGAATGCCGTTGAGTTATGTAATTAAAGTGTTTCAGTTATGTTGCCGAGTGTCTGAGTACAATCATTCTTTGTGTATGATTGTTTTCACTCCTGTTAGAGAATACAAGCCACTGTTAGTAAAGTAAGACCCTGACACTACTGTTATTGGTTTTGTTTTTAAATTATCTTGTAGATGTTCGGCAAAATTTTCGTTAAATGCCAGGCATATTAGCACACACAAATACACACACACACACACACACACACACACACACACACACACACACACACACACACACACACACACACACACACACACACACACACACACATACTCACAAACACACACACATACTCACAAACACACGCATACACAATTGTACATACACAAACAGACAGAAACAATATTAGCATGCTTCCAGTTATATAGGCATCATCTGTGATGAATTGAATTTTTCCCGCTGGCAATAATTTCCCAGATATATCGTTATTATTTAAGGTATTTACTGATGACTTAATGTCCAAGCGCATGTGTTTCAGAATTACGCATACCAGATTCGAAAGCAACTGCAAGCGTTTTGGAAGCAGACAGCCGTGTGTTGATTTTCACAATGGTATGGCGTCGGTCAATAGCAGACTCAATCAATCATGTGCCATGCCGGAAAGCGTGGGCGGTCATGACTCGCCATTTCAATCAATCACCAGCGTCGTGGATCAGCTCAGTGTTCCTGTCTTGTCCATGCCATGTGGCCAAGCCATCCAGGTATTTTCCTCTCGGTCTTCTTCTTGGTCTGTTCCCTTCGATCTTGCCAGTTGTCACTAAGTTCTCCAATCCATATCTTCTCATAACATGTCAAAAAAATGTTGACTGTCTACGTCTAATTTCTCTAATCAATTTACGATTTTCATTTGTCTCCTGTAGTACTTGGTCATTGGTTTTTCTGTTTGCCCATGGTATTATTTGCATTTTCCTCAGAAACCACATTTCTGCAGCCATCAGATGTTTTTTCAGAATAGCAGACTACTAAACGTAAATTTCCTATAAAATTAGAAACAGCCCAAAACGTGACGGTGTTAATTATCGCGTCCTGTAAAGAAAAAGCAATTCTTAAAATAAATTGATAACTGAATAGGAAAATTTTTCCTATACACATATACATATATTGATACAGAGAAACAGACAAATAGGCGGCTAGCGGACAAAGGCAAAGATGACATACCTTAAGAGGCATCACTATGCATAGGCACCTCTCCAGAGTGATGAGAGCTGTGATCCAAGCAGTTGTACGCACGAATGTTAAATGAGGCATGACACTTGTCAGGTAAAATATGTCATAAACATCAAACGGCCAGTTGGCTTCGCTAAAGGCAGGAGTGTTGCAGATATTACTCCAGATTATTGTTATCACTGAGCCAAAGTCAGACACTGCCAAACCTGGACACATGAATGATTTTGTTTTTAAAATAGAAAACATCACATTAAAACATCAAGCAAGTAACCGACAATGAGCTTACTATGGTTGCGGTAACATCAAAACTAGGCAACATACTCCTGTACACACCCTGAGATGTATTGTGTATATAGTGATTGTCCCATATTTTTGTAGAACAATCCTGGTTCAATTTTCGGTCTAGGTCGACCTGGGAGCCCAGGACACTTTATAATAACAGTAATGCGCGACTTAAGGAGGCTTGGAACAAATGGCTACCGGGGATGCCTTCGAGTGTGCTAGTCACCGTACTAGCAACACGTTAAGGCGGCAAGTTAATTATGTCCAGTGCTTAGTTTATCACCCAGTTATGAAAATGTGTACGTAGGTTTGTATGTTTACCTAAATTTTCATCTTATTATATTTAAATGTACTGAAAATATATTTTACTGAAAAATCACCTATTGATTATGTTCAAATAATACTTTTCTTCAGGCTGGACATTGGACTGGACTCTTTTGATAATGAAGTACCTACCATTTGTTGAGGAAAACAAGCCAAACTATATCTAAACCCAGGTGCTATGTATGCTCTGTGTTGATTCATGGTATACTTGCACCGCAACATGCCTCTCAACAGATGTACAGCTCCAGTGCCAGCAGTGCACACCCTATTGAGTTCTGTTCAAGGAAATGGAAAGGAGAGTTCGACAGAACCCTGTGGAGATGACACTTTTGTGACGGCTTGGGAGAGCATATTATACATCACTCTCATTAGGATATATGCAAGCCGTGTTCAGGTCTTAACTTGAACCACATATAATCAAGCATAAGAGTCAGTCTATTGGAATAATAGTCCCGATGATCCACAACCTAAAAATCAACCAACCCACCAACCATCCAACTAACCACACAACCAGCAACAAATAATATATTAGGACTGATAACTTTATTAAGAGCTCATTATAATTGTGTAAGTTAATGTGTTGCCTTGAAACGTGAGTTATTGTGTATCTTTATTCTAGGAGTGACGAAATAATACAGGAACAATAGCATTAAAATTACTAGCGACAGACGGTTGGGTATCGCTGAGTAAGTCTATTGTGTGGTCTTGTTTGAAAGGGAACAATTGTAGGGCAGTGGAACTCGCTTTTGATGTCGGTAAATGAATAGGCACAGAACGATACACAGCAATGACGAAGGCTTTTACTCATTATCCAGTGGCTTAACCTCTGCTGATCAATATTCTCACGACAGCCTTTCGAAATGTAACTCAACAAGCCTGATGCCCAGCCACTGCTGCTGCCGTGTGTAAACTATATATTTTGTTTGGTATGCATCTACACTGTGGCCTTCGTCCTTCCTATTCTCTTCTTCACCAGTATTCATTCCTCATTATCTTTTTCAAACATGCATATCTTTTTGTCTAACATGCCACAATATACAATGTATTTATACAATTTATGTCATATTAATAAGAATCCGTTAATACAGTATTCTTTAATGAGATGCATTAATATCTTGTTGGATATATCTGTTTGTCCTCATTTCCATCAAATTAATTTGTAATTTCTTCTGTTAATCTTACATGTAAAGACTGCATAATGGTAAACGACATAAGGTTGAAAGTAAAAGCTGATCGGGAAGTAATGAATGCAGATAAAATACAATTTGACAGATGATTAATGGGCACATCTGAGTATATAAAACATTTCTTGGTCTCCCAAAGTCTCTGAGCAACATGAAGGTTGTTAAAAGGTGGCCGATGTTCAGCAAGAGTGAAATCAGTTGCGATGACAATGGCATGAACTGGACTGTCGAGGCAAAAAGCATGTTGAACGTTTTAATTATACTTTAAGAATGATGTCAAAGAGAATGTGTCATTGCATGGAATATATATATATTTATATAATTGTTACAGTTATACATGTCACCTCATGTCCAGATACAGCGTGAAAATCGCATTTTATAAATTGTAAATTTAGCCGAGGCTTATTAATTCGAATATGCCGTATAACGACATGTAAGCATGTTGTTGACGTTTTGTTAGAACAATGGGATACAATGCCTGAAGACGACGAGGAACCATTGACTCATCATCATCATATGCCATGCCGACACGCGTGGGCCATCTATCACGATCACCAGAGTCGCTGATCAGTTTTGCATTCTGGTATCGGCCATACCACGTATCCAGGACATCCAGATATTTACTTCTCTGCCTTCCCTATATTATTTTCCCAGCAATCTAGCCATTTATCACCAAGGTCTCCAATTTATTTCTTCTCATAACGTGTCCACAAAATTGGGATTGTCTAAGGCTAATTTGTCTAATTAGTGTATGGATGTTATTTGTTTCGTGCAGGACTTGGTCATTGGTTTTTCTGTAAGTCCGTAGTATTCTTTCCATTTCCCTCAGAAACCACATGTTCACAGCCATTCGATGTTTTTCAGCTTGTCTGTTCATTGTCCAAGCTTCACATCCAAATAACAGTGCACGTTCTATGTAGCACGTCAACACTATTTTTCTCGTTGCAGATGACATCTTTTCACTGGTCAGTAATTTTTTCATCTAGCAAAAGGTTACATTCACCATGGCGATTCTTGTTCTATTCTCTTCAAGGCATCTCCCATCAGATGTTATGACTGTTCCTATATAAATGTACTGATTCACTTGTTTAAGAATATTTCCATTTGCGTATATATTACATTGTGGTGTTTCCTTCTCCCTAGTGACAATCATAATCTGTGTTACTTTAGAATGTAATAATAACCGTAGTTGTTCGCTGTGTGCAACAACCACATCTAATAAATGTTGCAGTTCCTGCTATTTGTCTGCAATCAATAATGTGTCATCCGCATATCTAATGTTATTTATGTTAGTTCCCAATGGTGATCCCCCGCAAATCTTGTACTTTTCTGAACATTTGTTCACTCTATATGGAAAACATGTCTGGAGACATTACACATCCCTGTCGCACACTTCTCTTAATAGGCTGATATTGACCTACTTCATTATCAATCCTGTTGTTTCCAATATATGTTTGTTTTTTTACAAGTCTAATGTCTTTTCCATCAGTTTGTACATCTGCAAGCATCCTCATCATATAGACGTGTCTTACTTTATCGAAATCCTATAGAATTAGTTATGTAAAAGACACATTGAAAAAAAAACAAATTAAATATGCCATCTGCACACACCACAGTAACAGCGAAAAACAGAAATTACATCTACCGCCTCTCTGCGACGACTCACTGCTAAAGTTGTAGGACCAACAACAACATTACACATCCCTGTCGCACACTTCTCTTAATAGGCTGATATTGACCTACTTCATTATCAATCCTGTTGTTTCCAATATATGTTTGTTTTTTTACAAGTCTAATGTCTTTTCCATCAGTTTGTACATCTGCAAGCATCCTCATCATATAGACGTGTCTTACTTTATCGAAATCCTATAGAATTAGTTATGTAAAAGACACATTGAAAAAAAAACAAATTAAATATGCCATCTGCACACACAACAGTAACAGCGAAAAACAGAAATTACATCTACCGCCTCTCTGCGACGACTCACTGCTAAAGTTGTAGGACCAACAACAACAAAATGAAAGAGATTAAATTGTATAATCCTTCTCTAACATATATATGGCTTTAAAATGGAGGTCACGCCAGTTTGCCTACAAGAAAAGTGTAATGGTAGAAATGAAATATAGACAAATGGCAGTAAACATATACGTTTAAAGGAAATTTGTCGGGGTATTATTTCAGAGGAGGTATGGTTATGTACCTCTGTTTACAGTAGAAAAACAGAGTTTACGGCAACCACTGTTTCAACTGAAATACGTAATTTTAGTGCATAGAGTTACAATGTATTATCTGGTTTCCATGAACACAGGTAAGCTTTCCGAACAGACTTATTATACCGTAACTAATGTCAAAATCAAGCAAACATACCTAATAGTATAAGAAAAGAGAAGATAACATACCTAACATATAATTGTATAGCAAATATTACAACTAAAACACTGCACACTGATCGATAGAAGCATATTATACATTATCTATGGTTACTAAAACAAGTAAGCTTACCAAATAAGCGTATTTTGAAGTGACTATTATAACTGAAAACAAGCAATCTTGCTGAATAGACACATTGTATAGTGAATAGTCTCACTGAAGCTAAGCTAGCCTACCTAATACACGTACACTATAGTAAAAATTAACAGCAAAATAAACAAACTTACCGAATGTGTATATTGCCCAAAAAACCACTGTCATTAAAAGCAAGCAAACTTACAAAATAAACGTTTTGTATAGTGATTGTTATAATTTAATACAAGCATTGTAGCTTAACAGATACATTTTGTTGTAACTATTGTTACTAAAACCAAGCACGCGTTCCTAATAGACGTATATTTAGTACATATTCCCAGTAAAATAAACTAACTTACCGAACATACTTTTCTGTATAATAGCTAGTGTAACTAAATCAAGCAAATTAACCAAAATGGTGTATCATATATTGCAATATGTATACTGAAACAAGAAAACCAACCGAATAAACTGACGTCGACAGAATCCTTGAAGCCTTGTCTGAGAAAACAAACAATGTTCACGATGTTTGCGAAAGTCCCAAAAGCAGCAACCCCTTGGCATATTACAGCTAACAGTATCCAGTTGAGAATGGACGCTGTTTTTGGACTAATTAACATTGATGTACCTTCATCTTTGCAGGGAACATCTATGCAAGCTTGAGATGAATCTAGAGCAGCATTCGTCACTATATGTGGTCCTGATCTGTTACTCATGTTGATAGGAATCTGAAGTCAAAGTTGGTAAATCAGTATGAATGTAAAGCATGTGCAGATACGCGAATTCTTGTATATTTAATGTAAGTATGACAGTTCCGAGAGAGTGGTAATTATATATAAACTTGTGAAATAAGGTATTTGCAATTCAGAGCAACCTTAATGTGATATCGTTCAAAGAGATGCAATACATTAGCCAGCAAGAATAACCATTGTTCTCTGTCATGATTGCCTGATACTAAGATAAGAACTTTCATTAGCATGAGTGAATGAATCACCAAATAAGCAAGAACTAGAATCGATAAGTTCGAATAGAACATGTTAACATGTGACAAAATGAACGTTTCGGGCAAAGCCTTTGTCAGCACAAAAACAACAAAAACGCACTGATACAACAACATGGAAAGCTCTGCATGAGATATATATATAGAAGTATGTTACTCATCTGTGACCTTGTTATGAACTTACACCTGTGGGGTTAAATACCGCGTGAATTTGTATGCCAATTCCATTATCATCTATGTAATCGTTGTGTGTCACAGAAATTTATATCATAACCACTGATGCACAATCAACAAAAAACAACATAGCGACATATACACAGTCGTGCTTAATTTTAGACTAATGCCCGTTTAACGCTTTTAATTCATTGCATGCAGATAAACTTTAATATAGCATAAAGCAATTTCTAGATGACACCTAAGAACAGCTACAAGAAATGTATTTACACAATTACGATATATATAGCTACATTACATAGCCTGTGACATTGCACGAAGAAGGTTATAATTGTAAAGTCAGAACCTCCTTAAAACACTTCACGGGTTTCTGACATATGCATGGAGACATACATGCATTCGCGTGGATTGGAAGAACACTTACGAAATCTACATCCCCAAATGAACAAACGCAATTCTCACATTAGTACCCACTCCAAGCCGGTCTCGCTTCTAAACGTCGAAGGCATGATATTCTTCTCCGTCATTGTCAGCAGAATTTATAACAAGCACATCAGTAAATCATCACACAAAGATAGTATCGCTGGACAATCCTTGATTTGGAAACTATGCAACGAGCGAAGGCAGCGAAGCAAAACCTTCACATAATATGGCTAGACTTGATCTACGTATACGGGTACCACTACATGCCGGGGCAACAATAAGGACGAATCACGTACCGGCGTGATAAGGACAAACCTTTGACAGTGCGTCTCGGTATTAGCGCCTCGTTTGTCGACATTAGCATTCACAACCAAATGGATTAACCACCAATTGGACATAGCGCTGGGTTGCACTAATTAGTCCATACTATTGTTCAGTGTCATATAGATTATTCTAGTTCAGTGGTTCTCAAACATTTTTGGCCCTAGCCTCTTCACCATATGTTCAGAATGTCATCCTCCCCACCCCCTCTTTTCGTATTTCCTCTCTACAAATCCCCCCACCCCCTTACACAGTATACGTAAAAATGGAAGCTAAATTTAATAACACATACTAGAACGAGTCTAGACTTCTATATAGAACGTGATTTGCAGGTCTACTTACGTTATAAAACGAATGTCAGAAGGGGGAAGGGCGAGAAGTACATAACCGTAAAGTATGGAGAGAAAATATCGAATAATCGGCTCTTATAATAACGCCATCTTGAAATAATCTAAACCCCCCCCCCCCCCCGCCCCCGGAAACCCTAAAATTACCCCATGGGGGAATTCCCCACCGGTTGAGAACCATTGTTCTAGGTGTTTCCCCCAAGTACTTTTACGGGGTTCGAAACTTAGAAGATAATTTGGAATTTAGGCAACACAAGTGACGAAGGAAATAAATTGACACAGTAATATGATCCGCGGTTGTGTCTTCAAAGCGCATTCTAATCAGGTTTTCATAGTTCAACAACGGTTAATAAGACCCTTTACCGTCTCGCACTGTCCAACTAACCACTCCACCAAGTGCTAACTGTGTGAGGGACCACCCTCAACAGTCGCTGGCGATAGAACAAGACTACATGGCAGGGGACGCATTTCGCAACAGCAAAGGACGCGGGAGAGAAAAGAATGAACATTTAACATATATGCAAATAAGTTAGTTGTATATCCTTTACACGACGTAGCAGTCGACCCAAGCATTTATAGGATGCTCGTGATTCCAGGGTACGAGTATGATTCATTAGTTTGCCATTGCTTTCTGAACGAACGACCGGCACCTATGCAATTTCATAAACAACCAACGTAAGGCGGTCTGCTGCCATATCGCCAACACCTGTGTTTCAAACGCGGTAAGCGGGATTACGAACTGCGCCCGTAAGCCTTTGGCCACGTAGCCGGCACATAAGAGAGGAACTCATATCAAAGCCTTAATTTGCTCTGCATGTGTGTGTGTGTGTGTGCGTGCGTGCGTGCGTGTGTGTGTGTGTGTGCGCGCGCGCGTGAGCGTGTGTGAATATATTCTGATAATGTAAATGCCAAATGTATAATGTCTCGATGCTGTCACCACTGTTTTCAATGCAAGTCCCTCAGAGTCGATTCATTGCTTGAATGCATGTCGGAAAATAATGTCTCTTCGTCGCGTGTGAAACATCTCATGCACAACATACTGTACCCTATCATTGGACCGAACAGTTTTGAAACGTCCTACTCCACTCATACATTTGTTGTATCACCATGCTGCACCTTCATTATCCAATGAATGTCTGTAGGTTGTGCCCTATCATCAAAATACAGATAACAGAACACTGCTTCTCTTTGGTGCATGTCAAAAGTAGGGCGGCCATCTTTAAATTGTCTTTATTATGTCATCGTGTTCGTCTGCACATTTGATGTCATATGCTTAAAACTGTTGACATCCTTAACAACAATATCGACATTTACATGGTTATAAGTATAGCCTAAAAGAACATCGGAAAGTGGCTTGCCATTCCCCGGCCATGTTAAATGTGATGTAAATAGTAAGCAGAATATAATGTACCACCGGGTCATGACATTCGCCTTCTAGAGATTACGTGGTTTTCGGGTAGTGGTATGTATATATATATATATATATATATATGCCGGCTCCATGGCCGAGGAGTTAGCAGCTTTCTCCGCTAACCCCCCGAATACTCTCGTCACGTCACGTCACGTGACGCGACGAGAATTAGCACTGGTTCGTATTGCAAAAGAGACTTATGAGAGTATGGAGCCGGTCGCTCAGAATGTCGTGGCGTGCTGATGAGCGTAATCTATATATATATATATATATATATATATATTGCTTGCTTGCTTGTGTTCGTTGGCTTGAGCTCCAACGCGAAGTCCTGTATGTCGGATGGAGGCATCCTGTTGTCCAACATCAGTGTGATGTCATATAGGACCTGAGATTTGCGTGGGTATCCGTTGTCCCATGCATAGCTTATTGGTGTGCAGACTGGTGGTTCCTCGCTGTCTGCTATATATATATATATATATATATATATATATATATATATATATATATATATATATATATATATATATATATAAGCGAATTTGTGCAACCAGAGATGAACGAATTATATGACGCTGGCACAGAATTGCAAATTTACAACAAGAGAAAGACACCTGCTTGGACTTCATGAGAATGTTAACCACCTCCCCCTCCTCCCCAACCCCAACCTCCCTTCTTCCTTTTAAGTGAAATAAGGAAGAAGTAAGACTCAAATATACGTGTAGATGAGATTCTATGATGATCAGAGGTCTCGTATTGTTCTTGCTTCGCTGGGAATGTAATACTAATAGACGTGCCTAATCGTGTACCTAATGCGTAGTTTTATTCCCCTTCGTAAATCTACAGTGATTCAGTTTTATTTCGGCTATGGCACTTTGTCTTTTTCACTACTTTGATATGGAACCCAATATATATAGATAAATAGTTTTACTACTTTTTGTTTTTGTGTTTGTTTTCACTTGCCTAGAGTGTTCACTGACTCCTTCTCTTCCCCCTTCTACTTTGATTATCAATACCCATTTCTTTACTTCTCTTGTTATGAAAATCGAACTTGGTGACTGAGTGTTTCCGATGCGTCGACAGCAAGTACACCTGCTGTATAATTACCTGGTGTAAACAAGCCAACCAGGAATAAACCTCACAGCTTAAAGGTCTAGTTAAATATGGCTTGGACTCACAAGAAATTATGTTTTTGTTAATAATTGCTATCTTCCCTAAATTAGAATTACAAGTCAAGAAGATATGAATAACATTTTCATAAATAGGTGTAAAATTATAGGAGGGTGAAAGAGGCGGAGATAAATATAGCATGCTTGTATGAGTCATCTGTCAAACCATAAGATCTGACATTTGATATGTGGTTTGAAGTAAAGTTTAACAACAGGCGGGGCGTGGTGAAGCACTAACTAGCTGGATTACGGTTATTACCTGTCTGCCTGGTTGTATGGGCGTGTATCGCCATGGAGGTGGCTTTTTATTTAACTAGATCCCGCCTAAAATGTGTACAATGGAATTAAAGTGGGGCCACATGGTATTGATCACACCAGCCGTCTAGTTACTACTGGGCTATAAAATTACCACCTAACTTCATATAGGCCGGTCTCCCTGGCTTAGGTGTTAGCTTCTTTCTCCGTAATCTCGTATATTCTCGTGATTAGCGTAACCTGCCCGAGAATCGGTAGCAGTTCTCGCCGCGTTGGTAACTTACGGGGTATGTGTATGGCGAACTACTAAGCGTAAACTTGCCAAGAAATCAACGATCAGCTGAAAGATGCTGATGTTGACAGCGATGTCCTGTAAAGGATATGCGAATGTAAAAAAAAAAAACATATTGCCGCGACCAAAGCCGTGTAAACGGATCCATTACTATTAGTGTAATTAGCAGTAGCATACGGGATCCACGGTAGCACAGTGGCTAGCCAGCTTGCCTGTCAGTCCTGTTGTTATGTGTTTAAATCGACTTCTGAACGGGATTTCGAATATACATATATATATATATATATATATATATATATATATATATATATATATATATATATGTGTGTGTGTGTGTGATGTGTGTTGTGTGTGTGTGTGTGTGTGTGTGTGTGTGAGTGTGTGTCCTCAAAGATTACTGGAGAGTGTTTGGCCATCATAGACCATGACTTTAGGAAGGGAAAATCCCAACTGCACTCTCAGAGGTAGACAGAGCATGGGAAACACACTTCGACGTGGCAAACGCAGCGCCGGGGACCGAGTATCCACCGGGATAAGTGGGAAAATATTGCAGCTGAGCAGAGCAGGGCACTCACGTGTCCTGACATCCGGAATTGGCTGTCAAAGTCAGAGGTAGAAGATCACCATGTGGATGTGGAAGGCAAGGAAAACCATAGCATTATCTTCCCAAGATTTCATGAACAATCACATATCAGAGGCAGTGAACGGCGTATTTGCTTTTTAAGGACATCCTATTAATCTAGGCTTCTTTTTTGTCTGTCTAAAATCGATACCTTAATTTACTATGGAAAGTAAAGTCTACCCTAGTGGTATTGACTACATCACCCATCGTGTGCCATTTGCTCTATAATATACGAGGTGAACACCGTATACGCAATAGTTTTCAGGGTGTGGAAAATCATATGATTCAATTAAGTGAATCAGGTGTGTTGGAAATCCCAGATATCACACGATGTTAAACAATTTACGATGTTTAGCACACTTATAACACATTCATACATGTATAACACATCTTAATTCTTTATACGGTACTTATGTCTTTTACTTGTTGTTTCCCCCCCCCCCCCCCCCCCCCCCAGTCAATGAGATCATTGATACGTTAACAGAAAGTAGACCGCTGGATATTCTAAGTAACGCATAATTTAGTCTGTGTCACTAAATAATGTGATAAAGGACTCATGTTAAATGTAGAGATCCGATGGGTATTCAAAATAGCGTATAACTTTGTTCTATGTGAATAAATGTAACATCAATAAAAACACGTATTTAGAGTACCGATTATACAGCGGGATATTTTACCCACTGATTTGGAATTTCACTACGCTATGTTTTAGTCAGCTGTCGTGTCTGTCTCCGTGGTTATGATAATTAGAATATTTTGTAAAATCTGCTATCATTATAGGCAATCTTTTTATAATGACTTATCGTTTAACAAACGTTGTTGTTTGTTCTGCCCAGCGTTGATTATGCTTGAGATGTCACATTACATAACACTGTTATCTTCTTTGTGACCTAGTCTATAAGGAAACTTTGAATGCGTATTTGTTGCATAAAATAAATCAATTGTTGGATATGTAATAATGTAAAGACAGATAAACTGAAGATAACGAAAATGAAACTTCGCTATGTTACATTACAGTATAGAAATATATACCACTGTTATTTACCGCAGACAACTGATACATGCCATATACATTACCTTCAACCAATGGAACCGCGATAGCGCAGTAGGCAGCACCCGATGCTGGTTCTGTGTTGAAATCCCTTTCCAGGCGAACATTCTTTTTATTGACATGGATTCCCGGTCAAGCCAGCTTAAAGTGAGTCTCATGATAATATTTGTGAGGAAAATGGAAGTAGGCTTGATATTGACTATAGTACCCTTCTAGCGTCGATTTAATCTAAAAGTATGCGACAGTCGCTATGTAACCAATACATCCATTGCTCAGGAACAGGTGTCATATGCGAAACTTTGTTATCTTTAACTAAAGACCGTCCATCCATCATGTGCCATGCCGGTAAGCGTGGGCCGTCATGATTCGCCGTTTCACTCGATCACCAGATTCGTGGATCAGCTCAGTGTTCTTTTCTTGACCACAACTAAAGACAGTAATGAAGAAAATGTAGCTCCGAGATGATTTTATATGTAAATTCAGTATCACATACGAAGATAAAATCGTTTAATGGTGTTGATCACACCCACCATCGATGTTGCTTCTTGTGATCGTTAGCTGTGAACCAAACCAAATTTAACTTTCTTGCCCTCGCGTGACAATTGTTACTAGCAATTGGCTATACCCTCACTATACGCACGATTTATGGGTGACATTAGTCAGTACGGTAAAATAATATTTCATTACTCTAAATATTAGCTGCAGATGTCTGACTCAGGCTGGCTCGTCACCTGAGAGTGTTAGAAAGGTAACAAAGTCAAAACATTCGGCCAGTGGTTACTCCTGATGAAAGAAATCCTTCAGCCGTGTTTGTTTCGCAGTGGAGTTCATACTAGTTCCTCTTTATAGTGTTATTTAAACGGTGTGGCCTATATAATGCTAACTACGACACGGCTACCATATAAAGAAATAGTTAGTCGACAGATTCATCCTCATTGCACATCGAACCATTCAGTCCATAAGTGCTTCGAATCCCCTCCCCAGTAAATCCCGCAGAGTGTAGCGGCTAACGACACCACATACAAGCGATATATGAGCGAAGCAATATAAAGAAATACGATGTGATAGTGTTTATATTTATAAAATAATTTATAAGTGTGTTTGACATCATATAATGTTGAACATCGATAGATATATAGGGTTTCCATCACATCTGATTCACTTAATTGAATCATTACATCATGCTCCGGATACAGCAGCCAGAGTAGCCAGAGGGAAATCCTAGCTGATATATGGAGATTGGTGCAGTATTGTTTTCTCACCCCGTTTATGTCCAATGCCTAGGCAGGAAACGAAATGAGAAACGTCAAATGTTATGATATCTTAGGCACCATTGAGCTATTGGAAACTGGTGGAACTTCAGTCCTGGAACTCAAATATCATGATACCTTAGACACTATTTTCAGCGAAGCAACATAACATTTAGAGCCAGAAATCTGGATCTGAAACAACGGGAAGGTTTACGATGGTGGTTTGTTGGACCGCCGATCAACCATTTTAAGCCGAGCTAGAAAGAAACACGTCTCGCCATCTTGACCTAGAACCGATGGAACTACATCGGCCATGTACTCAGAATGGACAAGTCAAGACTCCCCTACCAAGCCCTCATATGGTCACCAGTAGGGAAAAGAAAACGGGGAAGACCAAGAGAGACCCTGCGTAGAACCATCATTAGAGAAGGCTCATTCAATGGCCAAGTAAATATCCAAGATCTACAACAGGTAGCAGCGAACCGCCAAGCATGGAGAGACAGGACTTCTGCCCTATGCGCCGCCTTAGGCTCAAGAGGAAAGACTACTAACTAACTAACTAGACACTATAGAGCCATTCAAAACTAGTGGAACTCCAGTCAAAGATCTCAAATATTCAGATGACACTGCCCTCCCTTCAGATAGTGCTAAGCGATTTGAAGAGATAGTCCTGTTTGTCAAGAGACGCTTTGGGAATTAAAATCTTGTTGTGAAGTTTAACAACGAATGTTCATTGGACAAAACTTCATCCCAACAAAAAGTCACCCATAGCAATGAAGAAAGCGAAAATGTCATATACGTTGAATATCTTGGCTCTATAATTTGTAAGTATGAACACTGTTTTGTAAATGTTGAGACGTGTACCGTTATTTGTAGAGCAGATATTAAATAACATTACGAAACTATAGCACAACACAGGCAAACACAATAAAGTATGCAAGCCTCTTGTATGTGACAACAAAAGCATGCACGTCATTGGCAGTTTTGCAATCACTAAGACGACATTCGGAACTTCTGAACTAAAATTTACAGACACATTCTTACAAAAGTGTGGAACTAGTAGAAGAACAATCCTGACATTTTATGAGGTCTTAGCTTAGAGGGGCCTGGCATATGAATGACATAATGACTCAGAAAATAAAAATAAAAGTGCGGCCTATAAAAGACTGCACAGTGGCTTGGACAGAGAGGTGATTGTAGTCCTATTTCCACGAAGAAGCGACAGGGGGACAGCACTAACATATGACAATGCATATACCTTCAGAGCCAAGGTGCATGCATGAAACCACCGAAATACTTGTAAGAGATCGAGCAAGCTGTGGGCTTGTGGTGAGAGTAGTGCTGCTTGCCAATCTACCGTTAGTGGATTCATTTAGTCGCTACTCAATATAAAGTATGAAAGCGGCTCTCGAAAATCGTTATTCCAAAAATCGCCCAGCAATAAGCTACTCGATAGGCATTGCATGTGATTGTGTTATTTATTATGAAATATTTACGTGGTTGTCTTCACTACGTCTTTAAAATTGTTAACTTTTCTGAGAGTACAACCTGCCTGAGCAGTATACGATATGTGGATGCTAAGGCTATGGCTGATTACCTGCTTAAAGCAGTAAGTTGCTCAGTCAGCCAATCACTCGTGGTTCCAATTTCACGGCAAATGGTTTCCCCCATCATACTCCATTCCTGTGCTAGTGAATATCACACAAAATGCTTTTCACTGCTCTATGTAAAAGTGGACCAGACTGGAGTCTCGACAAACCAACAGCCTGCACAGGTATACTACACATAATGCCGCTGCCAGAATGTAACACAAAAGTCTGCCACGACAAATACAGTTCATTGTCGATTGAAACGGCAGTCACTATAACAATAGCAGCCACACATTACTGAATAAGAAACACCCAGTTAGTTCAGCAACCGGTGGTCGTCATTTTTCAGTCAGCTACATTTCGCTAGAATCACTAGTTTTCAAGCTTAACTGCCCTTACTTATTCTTAGAGGAGGGATGGCGACTATTTCTTGCTCGCTCACTCCGCTTCCGGTTCGTGGTAGTGAACATATGTTTCATTTCCAGTAACAATTCTTGATATGAAACCATTACCTTCTGCTTCAATGCACTGCAAACATGTTTGACAAGCATCAATGCGTCGTTGTTTCGTTTCAGGAGTAAGCTGTTGTGGCACCCACCTTGCAGACACTTTGCGCTACTGTTGCACATCATGGGTGATGTGTTGTGCTGAACATTAATAGATGCCAAGATGTGCGGAAATGTCACTCACAGTCAATCGGCTGTAAGAGGCTTTCAACGGGTTCAATCGACTCTGGGGTCACTACTCGGTGTGAAGAATTCAAAAGAAGTCTGGCCACAGGACTGCAGAGGTTAACCATTATTAAGAACCAATGGCACATGAAGAATACGGTTGCTAAGCGGTTAGATGTACAACTGACAGCCCTGATTTTGTGGCATCCGCTACGGGGATAATACGATATTTTAAAAAGTGACCTGGCTTTAATTGACTCAGGTTAAAATGGTTACCTGAAAATTATTTCGAAAGTAAATGTAGCTGGCGTAATACTGAGCACATCAACTACCGAGCTCAAGCTGGTCTATAAGATATGGTTTAGCACCATGTGCTCAATGATTGTTGTGACGTGTAAAAGAGTCCTTTAGTTACATAGTTTACTATGGCACGACGCTATCATATAAATTAAAGTAACTCTTTTGAGATATTGCATTTTGACACAATATGGTCGCGTCATGGGTCGTTATGCAATCACAACAGACAAAAATGTTACCGAAAACATCTTATAATATCCTGCACCAAAACTAAACCACATATTGACATTATTCACGACATTAACATCCAACACTACTGGATCATACACTTCAAAGTGTATCAGAAACTAATATTATTTTTTTTGCGCTCACTCATACAATACTTCTAGTAGTGCTGGACTGAATTTTGCGTGTGTATTAGCTTTACCTATTAACAGTGTCCCTCGTCATCCAGCGAACCCACTTCGACTTCAGAGGTACTTGTAATTTACTTCCCTATGTCAAGGACGATAGGTCAACATTTTAGTCCAATTGTCCGATGTAGGGGCTGAACCCCTTACCTCGGTATCAGCACAAGGGATGTTCAACAACACGAGTTCTTTTCCATTCGGCCATGCTGACCTACATAAACTAATATAATCTGGCCATAACAAAAATCACTGCTCATGGGAAAGAAAAATGATGAGAGGCATTGATTTGTGGAACAAGAGGCAGGGGTGACAAGCATGAAGACGGACACAGGACATGCATCAGTGTTATGTCCTGCAATGGGTAGAGAATTATGTAAGACGAGACATGATGAGAGAAACGTTCAGCACAGAACCTGCCACATTATGATAAAGTCGAACTGATATCTTGGTTAATGAGTGTGGGTAGCTAGCCTTCTAAGTCAGCTCGAAAACTCTTATGTCAATGTTGTTATAAACATCTCAGACGTTGGTAATTACAACAACAACAACAACAACAACAACAACAACACACACACACACACACACACACACACACACACACACACACACAGAGTAGCTGTCCATTAAACACAATCTGATCTGTATTATACTTATAAATGCATTCGATCGACCGTGACTAAAAAAAAAAAAAAAAACTTGCAGAAATGCTTACTAGAGTCAGATACATTGGTTTCTGAGTGAGATACATGTTTAACCATGTGTATTACACTACTCTCGAAGAATAAAATAACAAAGAGAATCTGGAATACAACAATAACAACAACAACAACAACAACAACAACAACAACAACAACAACAATACAACAATCACGATAAAGAACTTGAAGTTGACTCCAGTTTGTTAAATGTATAAGTTTAAGTGGTAACGAATGTAGTCGAGATGTTTATTCGACATACTAGGTCATGAAGGTTTGAATTATTTTGGTTTAGTGTGTCCATTACTGGTATGTTTTAGTGAAATCATACACTTACACACATTCACGTTAATAGCTAATATATTAGAGACGATTGGAGACGGATTGTATTTGCAGCAAAGAACCTCAATGGCTCGGAAAGCTGAAGAAGAAGAAGAAGATGTACTCCTGTCTTTATATTGGTATAAATATTTTGAAAACTGGAATTCTGGAACACCACTTTAGGTCAAAGTTTTTCAACACCCTCGTTTGGTAACTTAGATTTATTTTTCGAGTCAGCATAGTATTCTTTCATGATAATTGCATTGCCACATACACTAATTAACCCTATTTATGATTGGATGGTAAATTTAACTCATCATCTCATTGCATCGTGTTCCTATTGTACTTTGTTCCGTCAAGATGCTATTTTATGAATCGCTGATCTGCATGCAGGCTTGGCCATGGGAATGTTATTCTCATGGGAATCCCATGGGAAAGGTCCCATGCGATGGGATAGGATAGGCATAATTTACCATGGGATGGGATGGGACGGGAAAATATGTCCCATGGACAAGCCTGCTGATCTGTCTCGTTGCCCTATAACGTTGCCGGGCCTGTTTCCATTTAGGCCAGTCCGATTATGCTTTTTTCATTTTCTATGAGAAGTATGAAAAATTCCCTGTCGGTTTGTTAGGCCAATCGCAGGTTTAGGACAGACAAATCTGACTAGTGAGAGTCCTTCTCCTTGGTGAGCCTGAGACCCGTTGGCCCATGACCTTGCGGTCATGGTTTCCAAGCCTACACCACGGGGAGGTAAGGTTGACTTGTGTAGTGTGTGGGTCACCGGCAGGCTACTAAATTTCGCTTTTCACCCCTTCTGAGAGATATTAGATGATCCTAACCCTACTGACCGATGGCCAATGGTTAGTACAGGAGAGCTTGGCATATGACACCACAACCTCAGGTCTCAGAATGGAGGTGGAGGATAAACACAGGTCTGCTAGTTCGGCTCTCTTGGGTTCGAGTCGCATCGAGGATAATTCGAATGTTTAATGTCCAAATGGACTCACTTGTCGAGCCAGCATAAATTTGGTAAAGAAAATGTTTTGCGATATATAGGCGGATTGTAAAATTATTGGCCAAGCACCATAATTGCCAATGTATGTTAAGCGTGAAAAAGAGTAATTTACTTTTGTTTTGAAGATGTGATGCTATGTAGATGTTAATCCTAGAGGTTAGCGACTTTCTCCGTAATCCCGTATATCTATGTAGGGTAACGCAGCTGCGCGGGATTCGGTAGCGGATCTCTCCGTGTTGGTTACTTGTGGGGGTATGTGAGCCGGTCGCCAAGAAAGTAATGGCAAACTACTGAGCGTAATCTTGCCAAGAAATCAACAACAGCGGTAAAATGCTGATGTTGACAGCGATGTCATGTACAAAGGATATGCGAAAAAAATTAGACACTTCATACATGAATCACGAAGAAACACATCACCGATGATTAACGTAACAGTGATCAAGACAACAATAATATGTTTACCAGGGATCGTAGAGGGGAAAAAAACACAGACAGCAAACAGATTCAGATCGATTGATTTTATTCTTTACTCGCGATTCTATATTTATTGCATAATTTAATTATTCCTTTAATGAGAAGGTCTTGCTTCACCAATATGGCTAACTGAAGCAAAAATCAAATCCATTAGAACACACGAATTGCAGAACATCTGGCCATAATTAATATACGTCTCATACTTAAATAAAGGATCATGCAACGGATCTGTGAAGTGTCAGCACTATCACATTTGGTAGTCTTAATGCACACATAGAAAGTGGCCAGTCTTTCTCTCCCGTAGCGAATGATAAGAGCTGACATAGCTTCCGTGTCCCACCGCGCCCATGCTATTTCAGCCCTACGTCCTAGCCATTACACCAAAGCTCATTTGTCTCATGTACACTTAATAATAACAGTATGTTGGAACAGTTTATGTCCGTATTCCCTATGTGTAAATTAATGTTGGTGAAAAACCCGACAAGTAAGGGCTGTATTTTGGGATGTCGCATTGCCGGCCTTTATTATGGGAATGATGGATTAGAGGTGCCACGGTGGCCTATAAGTCTTGCCGTTAACGCTGTGGATAAAGAATTGTACAACATAAGAAAATAATTGTTTCACTCCTGATCCTGAAATAATGAAACCAACATTTAGCCTTCTCAGACAAGTGAGAAAAGCTGGGAGGACCCGTGAGCACGGTTTGCACGTTAAAATGTTTCTCCGGTTGAGAAATCCGAAACGGCAGGCTGAATGGACCGTTGCTTAGGAACTATTTCACATGAGGCAACTTACCCACAGGAACAATAGCTTATAAAATCGGCGAATCTGGTATGCACACATGTGGATGCGGAATTCGTGCAACATGATTACAGTCTCTTAGGGAATACATGGATACATACAGCAATTGTGGGAATTTCGGTGTGAAAATCAATGCACAATATAACAAGAAAGCTGTACAAGCGAACTTCAACGTATGCATTGTGTTGCTCAGATAAGCAACAACACAACTGAAGGACTATCTTCCTTTCTTGGGGTTTAATGTGCAAATGATGTTAGTTCCATATGTGTATAGGCAACTAGGCATCCACTGAGTGATGGCAGTATCAAGTTAGTCCTTCTTTCTTCCCAGAATATTTCCCAGTACCTATTATAGTCCAGGTGGGTCTGAGAGTCCTGGCCAATGTCAGGGGAAAGTTGTAGAGCCAGTGACCACCGGACGGACATGCAAGTGTATTGGTCACTGAGCTATAGCGGCTGTGCCATGTCTGACAGCTGACTATGAATAAGGGTAGTTCCTTGTTAGATGTCTCGTTCATTAGCGTATATACGTAAAACATAATGTATGCATGTTATTTTTCTTCGAAGGAAAGTTTAGATTAGAATACACGTAGCAATAGTTCATGTTTTACAACATGCACCGTGGCATGTTACTAATACATTTCTCTGCTTCCCACTGTTTTCAGTTAAATAGAGTCCCCATGAACCGACGATCAGTTATTGTTCCAGGCATATATTCCATCACGATTGCAATCGAATACCGACTTTACATCGTCACCAATTTATTACCAAATATAAATACACATAACCTGGATTGACATTGTGTTTTGAGTGAGCGAGACATATTAATGCTAAAATTGTATATTATGAAAATATATATATATATAATTTGCATATCCTTGACAGGACATTGCTGTCAACACCAGCATCTTTCAGCTGTATGTTGATTTCTTGGCAAGATACGCTCAGTAGTTTGCCATTGCTTATTATGAAAATAGTAGTTTCATTTGTTTGGAATTGTATTGTTATCACTGTCATCGTAGTGAGTATTGTGAACAGTTTAACGCAGTGTGTTCTTCAATGGAATGTGCAGGTTCAATTCCACTGCATTGCAGATCAAGGTTAGAAATCATGGACCTTATGATTCATTTATGTAATAATGCAAAGTCACAGTTACATGATACTCAAGAATCAACCTCGCCTTGGCTCGGTACATCATTTAGTTCATCTGAACTTGGTATCCAAAGAAGTAGGGAACATGTATTTAACTAGTACAAGAGTATTTATGTTTAGCATCTTCAAGGTACAGATCACCTGCACATTGCGACTTCTGTATCTTCTATATATAACTTAATAAAGATGTTTTCAAGGTAGATAAAGAAATTCAAGAACAATACAGAGTGACTGTGTAAAATCGTTACAATGCAACAGCTAATCTGTTGTATAAAAGAATAATGGGAAATGTCAAGGGATCCATTCATCAAACAAGCAAACATATTACCGTAACAAGCCAAGAAGCTAAGTAAACATGGATGACTGAAGACATTTTAAAGTTGATGGACAAAGGAAAATAGAGTAAGCATGATAAACAAGAGTATGCTAAGATTAATAAATAAGTAAGAGATATGTGTGTGAAGCGGCAAAATTGAATTAAATTCTTTTAAAGATACACAAAATACGCAAGACAAAACAGTGAGCTCATAAGAAGTAAAGTTAGAATAAATACAGGGTGTTTAAAATAAAACAAACAGGAAACATGTTATTGAAAGAAGGTGCTAAATTGAAGAGGTGGAATGAATATATAAGAGAAGTAAGTATATGATGGAGAAAAGGAAGAATTAACAGAAGAAAGTAACTTAGAAGGTCCACCTATTCTAAAAGAAGAAATCGCTGACGTTGTCAAACATATGAAGACTGGAAAAACAGCTGGGCCTGATAGAAACACAATATAAATGTTTGAAGTACTGGGAGTACAGTATTATATTCGATTTAATAATAAAGGACCGCCAATTTTGAAGATGGAGGTTCGAAATGTTCTTAAACATATGAAAGCTGGCAAGGCCCCCGGTTCTGACAACACCACAATAGAAATGATTAAAGCTGTAGAAGAATATGGAATAGATCAAGTCACCAGACTTCTGAACGCATTATTGGATACCAGAGATAATCCTTCTGAAATATGTAATTCTGTATTTATTGCAATCCCAGGGAAATCAGGAGCCTTGGAATGTGATCAACATAGAACAATTAGTATAATGAGTCACATCACAAAGATTTTGCTACAAATTATTATGCAAAGAGTGAGGAAGAAAAACAACCTGAAATAGGGAAAGAACAATGTGGGTTTATATAAGGAAAGGGTATAGTAAATGATGTGTATATGCTGCGAATCAGTTATTGAGCGTTCTATAGAAGTAAACAATGATATACTCATTGCTTCATTGGCTACACAAAGGCTTTCGATAGCGTAAGACATGTCGACATGGTAGATATGCTTGCAGATCTACAAATTTATTGGAAAGACATTAGACTTATAAAGAAACATATATTGGAAACAACAAGCTGCGATAAGGATTGATGATGAAGTGGGGCAATATCAGCCTATTAAGAGAGGTGTGAGACAGGGATGTGTAATGTCTCAATATCTTTTTTCCTTATACAGTGAACATATTTTTAGAAATGTAGAAGATATAAATGGAATCAGCATTGGAGGACGAAACATCAATAACATTAGATATGCAGATGATACACCAGAGACACCCCAGTCATGTGTATGCGTTACATCCTGGGTTTGCCGAATGTTGCTCGTAGGCTCAAGGTGATGCAGGCGAAGGCATACCTCAAAGTAGTTGCTGACACAGATCACCCGTTGCATGAGGCACTGGGCGTAGTTAAGGGTCAGCGACTGATAAGAGGGAAATCATGGATGGCCCAGACAGGTGTGCATCTTGGAGAACATTAGGCGAGGAGAGGAGTTGGTCAGAGTGCCAGCAGAGCAGTCAGACTTCTGCAAAGTTATAATCACATTGAGCCGGGAGTGCAGGGAGTGGCCAGCAGGGGCCACGGAAGTGGAAATCCAGTAACTAATTCAGGATAATGCTCGTCCGGGTGATGTGATTATATACACAGATGGTTCGGTGTTGAGAGGCAGGAGAAGTGCCTGGGGGTTCTTAGCAGGAGAACGTGGCATATGATACCACAACATCTAGCTTAAGAATAGAGGTGGAGGCGGTCAGTGCAACTTCCCGCTGTATGGAGAATACGATATACACACACATCGTGATTGTAACTGACTCTGAAAGCATGCTGAGTAGGATGAGGACAGGCAAGCTTCGTGCAGAGTGGCTTGCTTCGCTTCGGAATTCACGGGTGACAAGCATCGTCTGGATCTTTTCTCCGGGGCATGCTGGTGTGCTGGGGAATGAACAGGCGGACAGATTGGCTGGCTTTGCAAAACTTGTTGGAGTATTGATGCATCATAAGGATAACGAAGATACAAACAATATATTGCACGATTTATTGCTTGGCATATTTTCGCTGCATCTCGTCAGGTACATACTGCAGAAATCACACAACGTAAAGTGAAATAATTAGATAAATCCTTCAATCTGAAATATATACATATTCGCACAGTACTGTCGATTGTCTACCACGGTAATTTTAAACTGACTAACATGTCTTTCTGCTTGCACAAGGCCGGCTTACGCAGGTTGATCACTATGGCTTCAGCAAACCTTAACAACCGACTACACTGTGTGTTGAACAACACACGGAAGGCACTGTCTCTTTCAACCACATGACCACTCTCGAGCACGTGTCTCGCGACCGAATGAAGCAGGACTGTTCCAGTGTATCGGCCTGCCTAGGCTACCATCTTCTGTGTGTAGTATCTTGTCCACCCTGTTCGGAATGTGTTCCAACACTCTGTTATGTAACTGTTGCTCTGTTCTACCTATGCAGATGGCCTCACACCTACATGTACATTGGTAAATACAATTCGATTTGGTGTACACAGCTACAGGTTCTTTAACTGCTGGGATGGGGATCGGTGTGGTTTTGTGCCTGATAACCGGAGTCCTGTCCATTGTTAACTCTGCACAACACCGAATGGCGAGATGGCTAGCTGAAATTTTAACGCCAGTACGACAGTCCTTCGATCCATCAACACTCAGAGATACATTCGAAGTGGTGGCATTATTGGACACTATGGACATACATAATAAACACATGGCATCCATGGATATTGCCTCCTTATTCACCAACGTTCCATTACATGAGACCGTGAATATAATAAGTGAACGCATTAGAGACAAACAACTAAAACTAGGCATACCATCAGCTATCCTAGAGAGGCTATTAAAATTATGTTCCGCCAATATCCAATTCAACTTTCTAAAATAGTCATACTGTCAAATTGACGGAGTGGCCATGGGGACCTATTCTAGCAGACATCTATATGGCAGATTTAGTAGAAAATCGATATTCAGACATTAATAACTTGGCCTTCTACCGTCGTTACGTAGACGATATACTAATTATCACCACAGATGAGCTACAAGCAACGTCGTTCCAGGCCACAATGAACGTGACACATAAAACATCTCTTTATCTATGGAACACGAACACAACGAAGCGTTGCCGTTTCTAGATATCCTAATGAGACGTAGAGCAGTCGGCACAATTCAAAGATCAATGTACCGTAAAGAAACATGGACTGGCCAATATTTAAATTTTCAGAGCTTCGCACCTGTCCAGTACAAACGGGGCTTAGTACGGACCCTGTTTGACCGTGGTAGGAAGATATGCACCCAGGACACACTGACAGAAGAATTTGAAACTCTGAAGAATGCCTTAAACCTGAATGGTTACTCCACAGGATTTATAAAGCGCCACTGCCAACAGACCAAACCTAAACCAGAAGAAACTACAGTCCCGAAACTCAAGGTTTTCATCCAGTTAACCTTCCGAGGAGATGACGTAATGCAACGTTTGCAGGACCGGCTCATCACAGCAGTCGGGCGAACATTCTGTGCTGCAACTCCGGTTATCAGGCACAAAACCACACCGATCCCCATCCCAGCAGTTAAAGAACCTGTAGCTTTGTACACCAAATCGAATTGTAGTTACCAATTTACATGTAGGTGCGAGGCCATCTACATAGGTAGAACAGAGCGACGGTTACATAACAGAGTGTTGGAACACATTCCGAACTGGGTGGACAAGATACTACACACAGAAGATGGTAGCCTAGGCAGGCCGACACACCGGAACAGTCCTACTTCATCGGTCGCGAGACACGTGCTAGAGAGTGGTCATGTGGTTGAAAGAGACAGTGCCTTCCGTGTGTTGTTCAACACACAGAGTAGTCGGTTGTTAAGGTTTGCTGAAGCCATAGTGATCAACCTGCGTAAGCCGGCCTTGTGCAAGCAGAAAGACATGTTAGTCAGTTTAAAATTACCGTGGTAGACAATCGACATTACTGTGCGAATATGTGTATATTTCAGATTGAAGGATTTATCTAGTTATTTCACTTTACGTTGTGTGATTTCTGCAGTATGTACCTGACGAGATGCAGCGAAATATGCCAGGCAATAAATCGTGCAATCTATTGTTTGTGTCTTCGTTATTCAAATTCACTACGGGAAAACATTGTTTTGAATAGTAGGATAAGGAAGACGTGGTTGCGGCCTTGTTGGGGCACGTGTACACCTTGGAGGAGCAAATGGATCACCATGGTCTGGCAAGAATGCGACAGCGAGTGGTGACGAGGGGATCTGGCCAACGACTGAACGCTCAGAGGAAAGGGCGGGACGAACATATAATCAGATTGCTACTGGTACTATTAGTATTGGAACTCTTCGCTGGCTGCTGAGGATGGGGGACGGAGCGCTTATGGGAATGCCCCGAATGCTGTGATGTCGGTTCCTAATTCAATCAATCAATCAATCAATCAATCAATCATGATACAGTATTGATTAAAGACTATGTGCAGGATTTGCAATAATTAGTAGACGCGAATGTTGCACACAGTAAATAACTGGGGATAGAATTAAACTGTAAAAAGACACAGATTATGGTCGTCACTAGGAAGAACGAAATACCACAATGTAATATACAAGTAAATTGGAATATTCTTCAACAAGTGAATCGGTACAATTATCTCGGAACAGTCATAGCATCTGATTGGAGACGCCTTGAAAAGATTAGAACAAGAATTGCCATGGCGAAAGTAGCCTTTAGCGAGATGAAAAACATATTGGCCAATAAAAAGATGTCAGTTAAAACGAGATAAAGGGTGCTGAAGTTTTACAAAGAGCCTTTTCTTTTGTATGGATGTTAAACTTGGACAATGAGCAGTCAAGCTGTAAAACATATGATGGCTGCAGAAAGTGGTGAAGAATACCATGGACAGACAGAAAAACCAATGACCAAGTACTACAGGACACAAATGAAAATCGTAAATTGATTAGAGAAATTAGACTTAGACAGTCAACATTTTTTGGACATGTTATGAGAAGTAATGGATTGGAGAACTTAGTGAGAACTGGCAAGATCGAAGGGAACAGACCAAGAGGAAGACCGAGAGGAAAATACCTGGATGGCTTGGCCACATGGCATGGACGAGACAGGAACACTGAGCTGATCCACCACGCTGGTGATCGAGTGAAATGGTGAGTCATGACTGCCCACGCTTTCCGGCAAGGCACATGATTGATTGATTGATTGATTGATTGATTGATTGGAAGAATTTGGAGTAGATATATTAACCAAAATGTTGAATTATATTTACAGCAGTGGATATTTACCGAGCGATATTTTGAAAAGTGTATTTATAGTTATACCAAAAAAAGACCAGGAGCAATTACATGTGAAGATTTTCGTGCAATTAACCTCATAAAGATTGCCACTTAGCTTCTACTCAGATGTATAATGGGAAGAACAAGAAAGACACTAAAAATGGGAATTTGTAAAGAACCGTATGGATTTATGGAAGGAAAGGGTAAAAACAATGCAATATATACATTACGGACACTAAAAGAACGATTAATAGAGACACGGAAATACATATATTTGTGCTTCATAGATTATACTAAGGCATTTGATGAATTTAAACAGTATGATGTAGAGTATTATCACGTTGGAAGATATTAACATTGGTGGGACAGATCTCAGAATATTAAAGACTATTTATTGGAACCAAGTAGCAGCAATTAAAATGGGAAATAAAGAGAACAATTATGAACAAATAAGGCTAGAAGTACGACAGTGGTGTGTCTTATCACCAGATCTCTTCTCCCTCTATAGCGTAGTAATAATGAGAGAGATCAAAGAGTAGACAAGAAAACTAATCGTAGGTTTTCTAATTTAATCAATATAAGCTATTAAGATGACACAGTATTGGTGGCGGATAATGCAAAAGATTTACAACAATTGTTGGACATTATAGTAACATAGAGTGCAAAGAAAAGACTCTCCTTGAATATCAACAAAACAGTAACAATGGTGACAACAAAGACAAAGGTGGCATATAAATGTTAAATGGAATAGAAGGGACAATTTGTAACCAAGTGGATAATTTTAAATACCAAGGGTCATTCATAACATCAGATGGAAGATGCTCAACAGAGATGAAGAGCATAATAGAGCAAGCAAACACTGCATTTCAGAAAATGAAGAGTATCTTATGCAATAAGTCGCTATCAATGAATGTAAGAAAGAGAGTGCTACAGTGCTATATAGAACATGTTTTGCTGTATGGCAGTGAATCTTTGAATGTAAATGAACAAATTAAGAAGAAATTAGAAGCAACCGAGATGTGGTTCCTGAGACGAATGTTGTGAATTCCTTGGACTGCCAAAGTCACTTACAACAACTGCCTGAAAGAGGCTAATGAAACTAGAGAATTATATACAACAATAAGAAAGAGACAAACAGCCTGCTTTTGTCACGTGATGAGAAGAGAGGCACTGGAGAACATCGTGACAAATGGAAAGATCGAGGGGAAGAGAGGCAGAGGCAGGCCAAGAGAAATGATGATGGATGATTTGAGACGGTGGCATGGAGGAATAACCTCAACAAAGTTGATTCAGAAAACCAAAGACCGAGATCTGTGGAAAGTCATGAACGCCTAAGCCAGCTGGCGTGGCACGTAATGGTGATGATATATAATAGTTACCACTAAATTGGTTACCCATATGCCAAAAGTCGCACCCCGCGGCGAAGAGCATACGGACGCGATTCATAATCCCGCTTAACAGTGTTTAAAACACAGCTGTGCGAGATCTGGCAGCAGCTGCGTTGCGCTGGGTTTTAACGAATTGGTATGGCAGCCGGTCGTTCAGTCAGCTAAGGCGAACTACTGATCGTAAACTTGCCAAGACATCAACAACAGCAGTAAAATGCTGGTGTTGACAGCGATGTCCCGTAAAAAGGGATAGGCAAAAAAAGAAAAAAAACCACCATGAACTTGCACAAATACACGCATGTGTATATAGAAAACGAACTATGGTTTAAATTTAACACCACCATGTTTTATGTATAGATTATTATGACACTGCGAAATAACATAAAGGTTATGATGGAAGGAATATAGTCATCAAGTGTGTTGTGTTACTTAGAGATCGTATAATGGCAGTATTTGTGATGAGAGTAGATGATGATTTTACCTATATCGTCATAGGCAAGTGCCCTGCCAGCTGGCGTGGGCGTCCATATCTCTCCACATACTGTGGTTCCCCGAAAATAGGACCTACCTCTTTAATAAGCCCTAGCACGATTTTTCAGGAGACTTTTAATATGAGACTACCTCTAAAATAAGCCCTAGTTAAGATCGTCGGCTAGAATGAGAGAATTGTTGCCGAATGACCAGTCGGAGTACGGAAGCCACTGGTGGGCACTTGATCTGGAGAGTTATGACTATGTTCCAGAAGATGATGACATGACTGTATGTGAATAAATTTAGAATGTTGTTTATGAATAAATGTAGATTTTTGTGTCTGAAAAAATAAAAAAATAAAATAGTCTGCGAAAAAAAGCCGTAGTGAATTTTTAAACCTGCAATTAATATAAGAACCAGTCGTATTTTCGAGGAAACACGGTATCTCATTCTTTGGTGTTCTGGATAAACTCTACTGTTTTTACCTTGCATAAAATAATTGTAGAATCAAGATACGTAATTTCAGCTTATCGAACATTGGCAAGAATGTTTCTCACTGGGTCGAGAGACTGGCTCTACTTGTTTCAGTTAAGACTACGTCATGGCTTCTGCATATCAGAGGTCTGACACCTTATCAGTGTTAGTTTCTCCTTTCGAGGATTGAGAAAGAGAATCATGTATGTGCTGTCTTTTTTGTAAACACGAATATAGATATAAACATGCATAAAACATTATAGCTTTTACCAAGCTTTCCCAGTTGTTTTCTTGTTAAATACGTATCCCTCCCCCCCTTCTCTCTCTGTCTCTCTCTCTCTCTCTGTCTCTCTGTCTGTCTGTCTCTCTCTCTCTCTCTCTCTCTCTCTCTCTCTCTCTCTCTCTCTCTCTCTCTCTCTCTCTCTCTCTCTCTCTCTCTTTCATAATGTAGTCACTCTAATAGCATCTTTTCTATCAAACAGAAAGCAAGTAGTATCACATAATGTCTCTGTCTCAAACCACTACCTTCAATATTGGAGTACCGCAAGGCTCTATTCTCGGCCCTCTATTATTTGCCATATATATTAACGATCTACCTTTGCATCTTTCGTCGTCCTGCGATCTATCTGCAGACGACTGTACAATGTATTCAAACGCTGAAAACTGTATTTTGCTGGAGTCGTCTTTGCAACAAGAATTAAATAATGTAGTTAGGTGGAGCTATGCAAACTGTATGCAAATTAACATCACTAAAACAAAATCAATGTTATTAACAACCAGACAACGATTTCAAACTCTAAACTCACACACATCACTTCAACTTCACATCGATAACATGCCAGTAGAAAGTGTAATTGAGCACAAAACATTAGGCCTAATCATTGATAGAAACCTAACCTTTAATTCCCACGTTCAATAGCTCACTAAACAAACAGCGAAAAAAGTCTACCAACTCGCCAAAATCAAATATTTCTTTGATGAGGACACAAGGAAAATATTCTATACTTCTCATATACAGACACATTTTGACTACTGCTTTACAATCTGGGATGGTTGTTCTAATTCAAACACCGAGCGATTTTACTCACTCCACACACGGGCCATGAGTCTATTTTATAGCAAACATTTATCTGACAATCCTAGCCTGCATAAACGCCTTCAGTTACTACCACGCCGCAAACGCCTGCTTTTCAATAAGGCTAAACTAATTCACAAAATCCTACATCGGAATGCCGCAAATTACCTTTGACCATCGTTTAAATATAATGCTAGACACAGTAAACGATTAAATATATTACACATTCCAAAGCCTAGGATTGACTTATACAAAACAAACTTAACGTACTCTGCAGCTCAGCTGTGGAACAATCTGCCACTAGAAATCAAAGACATCACCAATCCCTATATATATAATCGCAAATTATTCGAACACTATCTCAATACGGATTATCTTCCCCCTTAATAATACAAATAATAATAATAACAAAACCCTAGTATAACAGCGAGTCTAATTTTGGTAGGCCAGTATATTCCACATGGCTAATAACAAGTGTCACACCATTAGCTAATATTACTAAGTCGTATAGTATTGGTGTTCGCATTTTGCCCATGCCTTTATAATGCATATCTTTTATATTGTTGCTGTTCTCTGATAGTTTTGAATGATGTGTGAATGAAATAATGTATGAAAGAGAGTGATAGAAGAGCAGAATATTAGACGGGCCTGCGTGCCTAATTCTTAACCCTTTAAAAATAAAGTTTGTTCGTTAGTTCGTTCTCTCACTCTCACACACACATCATCTATCTGTCTCTTTGTCTATATATATGTATATGTGTGTGTGTGTGTGTGTGTGTGTGTGATGTGTGTGTGTGTGTTTGAATGTTTCTGTCTGCCTGTGTGGGTGTTTTTCTGCATGTTCATTAATGTTAATGGGTGTACTAATGGGTGAGAGGTTTTAAAAAACAATATACAAAGGCCCCGTCGGAGTGAGGTCTGTATAAATATATCTATATGTGATAGATAAGGGATTGATATAGCACGTTGTCCAGGGCATCACTACTAAGATGAAAATCATTCCCACGCTGCCCTTAAGAGCAACAATATTATCTGGCTCGAAACCCCCACTGTGCATATCTTAGACAAAGTTTAAGTTTATACACAGAATTTCTAGAATGAAAAGTTCATCTATAAGGCAGATATATATATATATATATATATATATATATATATATATATATATATATATATATATATATATATATATATATATATATAGAGAGAGAGAGAGAGAGAGAGAGAGAGAGAGAGAGAGAGAGAGAGAGAGAGAGAGAGAGAGAGAGAGAGAGATCCTGGGAATTCGCCACGGATCGGAGGAACATGTTCCCTCCCCAATAGTGTTAACTGTATGCTTTCTGCCAACCTCATGTGTATCTAACATTAAATTGTATCACAAGTGACACTTGACAATTTGACAATTGGACTACTGGACTCAACAATAGATGACCAAACATCAACAATGGAAGATACTTCACATAGTTGCACATAACATTCACAAGGGCTGTACTCAACAACAGGTTGAACAAGACATTTACTATGAAATGTTCTCACAACAGCTGGACAAGACATTCACAATGAAATGCACTGAACAACATCTGAACAGAACCTTCAGCATTCTCTGACATCAACATCAGTTGAATAGGACATTCACCATGAAATGTTCTCACAACAAAGAGACAGAATACTCACAATGGAATAGTCTCAACAACAGCCTTTAACCTCCCTTTCCTTTATTTGGGACTGGTGGGGTCCAGTGAAGACCCACGTTCCACCATATGTATCATACACTTCAAAATACATACATGCATTAATATACGTAAGTGACAACACCCGGATTTCTCCCCAAACAACCAGCAGATTCCCAACCCAAAAAGAATAACATCTCTCCTCTAACTCACAGTTCACACACATCTCCAAACATTCCTCCTTCATCAACTAACTTATCTAATTTCTATAGTATTTCTACAATGTTCACTGAGGAAAAGAAAGTCACAAGTACTGGGCAATACACAAATAAATAACCACTTTTATGGTCCGTGATCATCCTGAAGCCACCAGTGGCGATGTTAGGGAAGGTCCCATGTAGCAGTCACCTCATGCAATATCCCACACAAGTAACCCTCCTCTGGTGAAACAATCTCTGAAGAAATATGTTTATAAAGGAACCTTGGTAATGACTAGACTGCCTGTGAAGCTGACACCTGGGGATCAATCAATAAGGTGAGTCCCACTCCTCCTGCTATGGGAATGTAGTCAGCCTGATGCGACAAATGATAGTGATGTTACCAATACCGGCGTCCCTCGCAGTGCCCTAGGGTATGACGGGAAGCTGCTCCGTGGCCGAAGGAGCGATTATGTAGAACGCTGTAGTATAGAATAGGGAGGCTCTAACCAGCCCTCCCCAGTCACTGGACCAGAGCAGGGAGTCACAAATGCCTTTAGATTTAACCAAGACTGGCTTGTGTGGTCCACACACAAGGACCGAGGAAATCCATGAAAACGACTGTAAATTTGTAAGCCCACTCTTGGTGAGTTAAATTGATTTAGATAGCTTAATTAAAGATAGGATAGTGGTGCCTCTAGTCCCCAACTGGGAGCTCCAAACTTATAACATCCACAGGGTTGAGGTAGAATTTGGTTTAGTTCGGTTTATAGTTTTACAGAGTCTGAGGAGCTCTTCTGTTCCTGAGTGACTAAAATTAGTAGAGTTAGCTTCACATCCAAAATGGCGATGACCAGCAGAATGACAAACATGGGTTTGCTTCAATTAATGATTGTAAAAGTGCTACTCTGCAGATTGGCAGGGACGTAGTAAGAAAACTAGTACCAGGGGTATTCAGTGACGATTCAGGAGAAAGAATGTTCTCATACGACGGTGTGTATATTTGTAGGTTTTTAGATTTAAGGTAGCAGACAGTGCAGTACGGATTGGAAGTAATCAAGTATCGATACTGTACTGTGTTTGGTAGTTCTATAGAATTTGATATAGCCACGATTCAATACAGTATTAAAAATAATTTCCTATACTTAGGTGCTCAAAGACAAAGAAGCGCAACACTGACTTTTAGTGGGCCAGAGAAGAAAAGGACAATAAGAAGAAGTAGAGAAAGAGCACTGTATATATTCTCCTCAGTTAACAAGAAAAGGGGTAGAATTAGACAGAAGATTCCAGGAGTTCTTAGGGCGGGGGATATACTGTTGTACACCCCAGACAGAAGATTACACTGCTGGACTGTAACAGGATCAATGAGTTTACACAACAAACTACAGACTAAACAAAACAAATTAAGAACAACAAAATTAGGCTTTTATTGACAGAACTGCATGATTTAGTGACAAACAGGCATCCTGACATGTCACACAACTGACATATACAGAAATGGGAACCTATGTTCCCACAGTAATCACTGCTGCCTAACATCGCTATGCACATAACTAGGTACCCATCTCCACAAACCAACAAGGACATGGCAACAACAGAGCCTCAACGTAAACAACAACGGTAACAACAGGTATGGACTCTCTATTGTAATCATCTCAGGACTCATGGACAGTCAGTACATACAGAAATGGGAATCTGAAATCCCACAGTTAGAGACAACTGCTGCCTAGCACTGACTACCGGGGCGGTCTCTAAATGACAGTGAGACCTCAATCATGTTCAGTTGAGTCGAAGGCACCCTCAATACCCACACAAGACACCCGCATCACATAGGCCGACTGGGACCAGATACAGCAAAGAGCCATAACATAACAAATAACAGAACTATAACCCTAACAGCAGAGAGATAGTGACATAAACAGGTATACAAATGGGTATACGAAAGGGGATGTGAGTGGCCTACGACATTAACCAGAGCTGGGACTCAAGTTCGCTCTACAACCACAACCATGGCCAAGGGTCACTACCTGCAATGCATGACAAGGTACAACATCTAATTAATAATCATCAAAGAATCATTATTTGTATCAACACACGGACTTCACAGGACAACCCCCACAGCAACGGTATATGCAAACAGTGTCCTTGTGGCACAAACATAGACATGTACTGTGTAAGTTCACACCAGCCACATGATACTTCAACTGGACAACAATGATATGGATAGGTTATAGGATATACTCCACATAAAATATAAACAGAGCACACACGCTCTACAGCATCCTTCGGAGTGATTGGGCCCACAATTAATGCAACAGCCACCACCATATCATGGGACAATCTTAATGTGAGGGCGGATCATCCCTCGTCACAATGCTCGCAGCCTTTCCTGGCTTTTCATCTAACTCAGTATTTACTTCTTGAATACTCTCAGTTCAGGGAGGTCATTACCTACAGAACTCTGACACAACACAACTTCTCATCCCCAACACCACAGGCTGAGAATACCACTCATAAATGCCAATGTTACACAGCAACACTATCAACTAGTCAAAATCAACACCGAACACAACTCAGCTACACCGGTGTACAACGACTCTAACAGGACAACACCATTTGAACATGTACATACAGGACATAAATACAGTGCAATGCACCAACAGCAATCAAGCAGACATAGGATATGCAATTCAACATGACATCACCAGGACACACACCTTTGTACTGATGACAACTAGACAACATCAATATACCATGACACCGGCAACAATCAGGACACAGGCTATAACATAAGTCACCGCCAACAACTCAGGCATATAACCTATATCGCCACATAAAACATCAAATGATCGCTCTCACCATAGCCATCACCACAATCACAATCCCAATCATCTTAGCTGACGTCACTACATGGTCACCCTCACCATGACCAAGCTCACTCAATAATACCCCAGATTCATTATGGGTGCCCTATTCATCACCTCTTGCACTGGCTGGTCAAGAGACTATTCTTACTAAGTTCACATTTGTCAAACCTGAACAACACAGATCCTTATCCTCATAATCATGACCCTTATAACTAACAACAACACTATCATATGTGTAGTGTTCAACCTGACACCTTCACCACTGCACACAGTCATGAATAATTATTACCATAGCTACATTTATCTAGAACATAACCGTCATTGTTATCAAGCACCACATATCTATTGCTTCCACCGTGCCGCTCTACACCACCGTACGCCAACAATCGCTATAGTTTTAGCATTATTGAGACATAATAAGTCATCTGACTTCAAACACAATATAACATAATGGAGGTGTCTCTCATGCCCTGGCACCCTTTACTTTCCATTACATGTGAGACATCTCAATACCGCAGTACATTATAATATAAAGACACCGGCCTTCCCTTTGTTGTGGGAAGTTAAATCATAAACACATCCGTACCATGTTTCCAGTTCAACTTCATGTTCCTCATTTTAGACCAGACTGGTATAACCACCCAATGATGTACTTTGCCTCCCTCTTACTGACTGTACAGTCCACCTGGAACAGCCCTGGTTACCCCAGGCCATCCAATCTACTGTTATCTTCAACCTCACCATGCTACTATAATAATGGCATTATATTATATATATCCTGCACACCTAATCTGGCCACCTTCATACAGGAATACCACCCAAATAGAATTAATCATAACCTAATATTTTATGCAACAGTGCTCCATATTTTCCTCTAAACAGCCCCAACCATTATTTCATTATTTCCTCATATTTTATGCTAGTGCTCTGTATTTTCCTCTTGTCAGAACACAGACTTTACAGGACAATACCTACATTCTCCTCTACTCTGGACTATGATACTACATATTTTTAATACTGTATTGAATCGTGGCTATATCAAATTCTATAGAACTACCAAACACAGTACAGTATCGATACTTGATTACTTCCAATCCGTACTGCACTGTCTGCTACCTTAAATCTAAAAACCTACAAATATACACACCATCGTATGAGAACATCCTTTCTCCTGAATCGTCACTGAATACCCCTGGTACTAGTTTTCTTACTACGTCCCTGCCAATCTGCAGAGTAGCACTTTTACAATCATTAATTGAAGCAAACCCATGTTTGTCATTCTGCTGGTCATCGCCATTTTGATGTGAAGCTAACTCTACTAATTTTAGTCACTCAGGAACAGAAGAGCTCCTCAGACTCTGTAAAACTATAAACCGAACTAAACCAAATTCTACCTCAACCCTGTGGATGTTATAAGTTTGGAGCTCCCAGTTGGGGACTAGAGGCACCACTATCCTATCTTTAATTAAGCTATCTAAATAAATTTAACTCACCAAGAGTGGGCTTACAAATTGCCAGTCGTTTTCATGGATTTCCTCGGTCCTTGTGTGTGGACCACACAAGCCAGTCTTGGTTAAATCTAAAGGCATTTGTGACTCCCTGCTCTGGTCCAGTGACTGGGGAGGGCTGGTTAGAGCCTCCCTATTCTATACTACAGCGATCTACATAATCGCTCCTTCGGCCACGGTTGTCTGGTTTGGAGAGACCTGGAAACTGACACGCACCTCTATTTATCAGTAAATTATGAGCAGCTTCCCGTCATACCTTAGGGCACTGCGAGGGACGCCGGTATTGGTAACATCACTATCATGTGTCGCATCAGGCGACTACATATCTCACCCCCAATTTTTCGACGGTCCCCGTCGACTACTCTACACCCTTAGAGTTTAGACAAAACACTAGGACTATTTAAGTAAACAGTCAGTTAAGGGGTTTCATCATGGGACTTAAACCTCTCAGCGTAAAATTATTACCAGTTATATTTTCTGAACCTGCCTTACAAACATACATCAGTGACAATTTTAATAAATCAGTCCCTGACAAAAGATAATACCATATCTTCTGAGTGGCCATGAGGAATATGCAGTCTGCATACAAAATAAACCACCAACCCTGACATCAACATCAACACTTAGCTCCATGGATGCAATACATAGGGGCACCCAAAAAAAAATTTCACACAGGCATCCCCTTAAATTTACAATCCCTACTTGTAACCAAAAAAAAACGACCGGAATAACATGCATGCTATCCACTAGATCACCTGCAAACCAAGATGCAGACATCCCTGCCACTGAAAAAAATATAATTCCCATGACTATGCAGGCAAACCCAGTTTTTGTTTTCCCGGTCTGATTCTGGTAGCCCCGCTTCTGCCAGCCGCATCCACCAGTTCCATGGGATGAGTCAGTAATTTCTCAGTTGTCACCATGGTACCCAAATGAAGCGGGGTAGGAAAATACCTGTACATGGGAAAAGAACAAAGCAAAACAAAACATGCTGGAAGACATAGTGTCTTGGGCTCACTTTCTGTGAGTGGGGATTCCTAATTTGAATTAATATTGAATGACACAAAATAATTAACTAGTAATTAATTATTTGTCCCTGTCGTGGAAATATATAACGAATGTTTCTGTCTGATGATTGTTCACTGGATATCGTTTCCTCCTACTTAACAACGTCTATTATGTTTAAATTTTCTATGCACAGGAGAAATATAGGACATCACTGTTCATTCGCCGCTCAACACTTAATGTCCACTTATATCATGAACCTCGATGAACACGCTGGTATTATTAACTCCTCTGCTTCCGCCTATAAGGAAAGGATTTTCTTATCACCACAGGTAACATTGTCATCTGTCACTTCAAATAAGCATGGTGGGCTGATGTACAATAGGGAAACATCCCCCTCGATGATCTCAGGTGATGGATGCCACCAGGTGGGGATTGAATATGGATGTCCAGCGCTCTGCTGCTGGTGGGACACACTGGTGGGATGGATTTCTGATGTCCCCTCTTCCAGACAAACAAGGGAAAGGTACTTCTATGGATAGCCCCAGATGTTGGCACTGCTGAAATCAGTCGCATGAACAGTCCACAACTGTTCTCCCAAAAGAATCAACAGAATTTTTCTCTTGGACAAGCACAGCCCCAGCCTCTATTGAATATGGGAGCGTTCTGCTCTCATGGAGTCGTCAACTACCTCTGTAGCTTTCTGAGTAAAGCTTGATGGTTTCAGTAGGAATATATATGCATATTCCAAAAGCTTTATAGTCTAAGTTTGGTGACCTTCGTTGGAGTTTCCACTCTTAATTTATACCAGCGGACTCAGACTGAGCGCCGGCTGGGTGGGAAACTTCGGTTCCCTGAAGGAATAAGGTCACCTTTAATTTCGACGACTTGAGATGTGGTGTAGGTCTGGAGGCTCTTCTCTCAATGCTGTGCTTCTTGGAGACTTGGGAACAAAACCTGAACCCAGTTAATGTCTTTGGCCAGGGACCTCTCACACCCCCAAGAAGGCAGAAAAAAACATGGAACTACCACCTAAAAGAATCATTGAAGACTGGAACAGACACCAACAAGATAATCTAAAGGCCGCCAAACAACCCTAGGCCGAGGCTCGCCACTTGAAACCGAAGGAATAATATCAAGGACAGGAAGATGTAATTTCCTATACTTAGGTGCTCAAAGACAAAGAAGCGCAACACTGACTTTTAGTGGGCCAGAGAAGAAAAGGACAATAAGAAGAAAGTAGAGAAAGAGCACTGTATATATTCTCCTCAGTTAACAAGAAAAGGGGTAGAATTAGACAGAAGATTCCAGGAGTTCTTAGGGCGGGGGATATACTGTTGTACACCCCAGAAAGAAGATTACACTGCTGGACTGTAACAGGATCAATGAGTTTACACAACAAACTACAGACTAAACAAAACAAATTAAGAACAACAAAATTAGGCTTTTATTGACAGAACTGCATGATTTAGTGACAAACAGGCATCCTGACATGTCACACAACTGACATATACAGAAATGGGAACCTATGTTCCCACAGTAATCACTGCTGCCTAACATCGCTATGCACATGACTAGGTACCCATCTCCACAAACCAACAAGGACATGGCAACAACAGAGCCTCAACGTAAACAACAACGGTAACAACAGGTATGGACTCTCTGTTGTAATCATCTCAGGACTCAAGGACAGTTTTCTCTCCAAACCAGACAACCGTGGCCGAAGGAGCGATTATGTAGATCGCTGTAGTATAGAATAGGGAGGCTCTAACCAGCCCTCCCCAGTCACTGGACCAGAGCAGGGAGTCACAAATGCCTTTAGATTTAACCAAGACTGGCTTGAGTTGTCCACACACAAGGACCGAGGAAATCCATGAAAACGACTGGCAATTTGTAAGCCCACTCTTGGTAGTGACCCTTGGCCATGGTTGTGGTTGTAGAGCAAACTTGAGTCCCAGCTCTGGTTAATGTCGTAGCCCACTCACATCCCCTTTCGTATACCCATTTGTATACCTGTTTATGTCACTATATCTCTGCTGTTAGGGTTATAGTTCTGTTATTTGTTATGTTATGGCTCTTTGCTGTATCTGGTCCCATTCGGCCTATGTGATGCGGGTGTCTTGTGTGGGTATTAAGGGTGCCTTCGACTCAACTGAACATGATTGAGGTCTCACTGTCATTTAGAGACCGCCCCGGTAGTCAGTGCTATGCAGCAGTTGTCTCTAACTGTGGGATTTCAGATTCCTATTTCTGTATGTACTGACTGTCCATGAGTCCTGAGATGATTACAATAGAGAGTCCATACCTGTTGTTACCGTTGTTGTTTACGTTGAGGCTCTGTTGTTGCCATGTCCTTGTTGGTTTGTGGAGATGGGTACCTAGTCATGTGCATAGCGATGTTAGGCAGCAGTGATTACTGTGGGAACATAGGTTCCCATTTCTGTATATGTCAGTTGTGTGACATGTCAGGATGCCTGTTTGTCACTAAATCATGCAGTTCTGTCAATAAAAGCCTAATTTTGTTGTTCTTAATTTGTTTTGTTTAGTCTGTAGTTTGTTGTGTAAACTCATTGATCCTGTTACAGTCCAGCAGTGTAATCTTCTGTCTGGGGTGTACAACAGTATATCCCCCGCCCTAAGAACTCCTGGAATCTTCTGTCTAATTCTACCCCTTTTCTTGTTAACTGAGGAGAATATATACAGTGCTCTTTCTCTACTTCTTCTTATTGTCCTTTTCTTCTCTGGCCCACTAAAAGTCAGTGTTGCGCTTCTTTGTCTTTGAGCACCTAAGTATAGGAAATTACATCTTCCTGTCCTTGATATTCAACCTTCTGTTTCAGGAAGATAGAGATCCGTTCCCGTAGATCACAATGTTCTGAAGACCACCCAGTGGTTAATGATAACGATCCAGCATTCTACAAGTCCATCACACCAACCGGTTCATAATGGGATTAAATCCAAGCTAGCTATTTCTGGACTACACCTAATGTCCCAGCTAAAATGGACACAGACTCATCATCCTCTCTCCTGAATAATCCACAGCTATTAATGAGCTGGGGTAGACAAGTTCTGAGAAACACCAGCACTTCAGATTCCAGAACAAGGTGGGAGTTCCATGGGGACACAGTATTAAACTTCCATGGGCCTGTTTGAGACAAACTGAAGTCAGGAGGTTCTGTAAATAATAACGCATCATTTTCCTGCACGTGAGGGCAGTGTATGGTAGACCACTCCTGGGTTCATGATCATAAGACGGATCATCTCAGTTGACTCTGTACAAGCATATATTGAAGATTTAGGCTGGTCAATCAGCCTATAGATTCTGTGTAGGTCCCTGGAGTTCTCCTCTAAGGAGTCAAGGTTCGAGTCTGAGACTCCCGGTTGGGTGTCCCGAATAAAAAAAGCCTCTCCACCATTCCCTTCCTCTGTTGATACGAACAAACAAAAAGACTTTGCTATACAATCGTATGAAAATCAATTGTCATAATCAACAAACACAAAGGGAAATTCAGGGAAATGGGGAGGAGAAAGGAGAGTGCTGCTCAGGCACCAATCCCCTCATATTTGTGATGGAGTGTATTCCACTCAGATGGCAGTGGGTGATATAGTTTCAATATTCACCCCATATTTGTGTTAGACACTGAGATCTCTTGCTGAGTTGGGAACATCATTACACCATCAACAGCACGGTAATGTACCTGTATATATTGTCAGAATTCTCACCAGACAGACCACAAGAGACTTGGGCGTTATGAGACAGACAATATAAGGCACTCTTCATGAGACAGGCAGCATAAGACTGCATGATGAGACAAATACCCTGAGACGTAGATTTCATGAGACAGACCTGCTGAATCAACTTCATGAGGCAGATATGAGACAGATGGGAGACAGGTATCCTTTACAACTGCAATAGGCAATATGTAATATAATGTGACAAATGGCAACTACCCAGTGACCAGACCACTGGTGGTACTAAGTTACATGGACGTCCTATCCCATCCGCACTCACACTGCACTGCCAATCCTCCCTCTCTCAGACTAGACTCAATTCACAAGTGCTGTATCATACATCACCAACACATCATTCGCTCTATCTCTACTGGGTAACATTAGTATATTTTCCACAGCAAGTGACGCAATGATCATAATCAATATTCACATGTGAAACAATACACACATGAAAAACATGTTATTTTCCCTGAATCATGACCTGAGCCACCAGATCTATATTCAACAAACATAGCCAAGGTTCAAACATATATTGTCCTTTACTGAACGCAGTTCGAAAACCAATCAATGTTGCAAAGGAACAAGTGCTTCATTCAGAGATAAAGTGCATTTAAGGCAAATCCCTAAGAGGGCCTTTGGCAATTTTCATGAACGAAAAATAGCCACCATCTAATCACTAGAATAGTGTTGTTCTGGCGGAAAAGCGCGTCCTGCAAACATATGAATATAATAAGGCGTCTTCTTTTCATATGGAGATGGTACTCATAAAACACACATCGCACTCCTTCAAACAGTCTCAGCATTTACAGGGAAAAGATTACATGTTACATCACACATTCTGACCACAGAGGTGATAAGACGTAGACTCTCAATAAGATTACTACGGTCAATCAAGAGTGTGCGATGATATGCACTCACAGGGAAGTTCTATGAAGCATAATAATGCAGATAGGCTCTGAGAGTGATATACAGACATCAGGCATACCGCAGAATTTCCATAGCATATGAATGATAGGCACAGTCATGAAGTATCAGTGGTTTACACACGCCAGCCTGACAGGAATCACATTCAGCAAAAACCTCTCAATGAAGCATTCATTTAATTTTTACATTTCTCATACCAATACCCTGTTATTCTTCTATTTCACTAGGCATAGCCACAACATTTTAAAAATGATTTAAGGCGTACCTGAGACAGAGGAAATTAATTAGGGCGGAAAATAGCACCACATCTTGTAAACACAACCGATCCAGATGGATTCAAAACTACAACTGTTAGGATGGATCTTGGCCTAGAAAGATATCATTCCTAGCCTGGCATTAACCAATCAAATGATAGCTTGCGCCTTTGACATACTCCGCCCAGTTCTCGAACATTCCTTATAACAATAACTATGCTATCAGGAGGGACTCCGTTGATAATCATAAAGTATTTGAGAAATGTATTGGGGACTGGGAAAGTGGATTAATGCGACGTTATGTCACAATGAGTATAAACAATAAAGACACATAACATAACTTCTGAGGTCAACAGCACCAATCACAGTAACACAAGCTAATTACTTTGCTAACAGAACACATGTGGCGCATCTGTGTTGTTTATCATATGTCTAGCTAACAGAAGACATGTGGCGCATCTGTGTTGTTTATCATATGTCTAGCTAACGGAACACATATGGCGCATCTGTGTTGTTTATCATATGTCTAGCTAACGGAACACATATGGCGCATCTGTGTTGTTTATCATAAAAAAGTCGCTTAAAAGTCGACAGGGTTGACTTCATTGCACCGGGTTTTATCCCATATGGCTCGGTCTCTTTCCGCAGCACGGAAAGCGTCGCACAAAGCACGAACTCCGTAGCTTTTAGCGGCGACCCACAGGAGTCTCCGAAACATTTAACTCGTAAACCGAAGGACGCGACCCGGAATCGAACCCACAACCTTCGGAGCACGAGTCAAACGGCTTGACCACTTCACCATCATATGTCTAGCTAACGGAACACACGTGGCGCATCTGTGTTGTTTATCATATGTCTAGCTAACAGAACACACGTAGCGCATCTGTGTTGTTTATTATATGTCTAGCTAACAGAACACACGTAGCGCATTTGTGTTGTTTATTGTGTGTCTTACTAACAGAACACATGTGGCGCATCTGTGTTGTTTATTATATGTCTAGCTAACGGAACACACGTGGCGCATCTGTGTTGTTTATCATATGTCTAGCTAACAGAACACACGTAGCGCATCTGTGTTGTTTATTATATGTCTAGCTAACAGAACACACGTAGCGCATTTGTGTTGTTTATTATATGTCTAGCTAACAGAACACACGTAGCGCATTTGTGTTGTTTATTATATGTCTAGCTAACAGAACACACGTAGCGCATTTGTGTTGTTTATTGTGTGTCTTACTAACAGAACACATGTGGCGCATCTGTGTTGTTTATTGTATGTCTAGCTAACGGAACACATGTTGCGCATCTGTGTTGTTTATTATATGTCTAGCTAACGGAACACATGTTGCGCATCTGTGTTGTTTATTGTATGACTTACTAACAGAACACATGTGGCGTATCTGTGTTGTTTATCATATGTCTAGCTAACAGAATACATGTGGCGCATCTGTGTCGTTTATCATATGTCTAGCTAACAGAACACATGTGGCGCATCTGTGTTGTTTATTATATGTCTAGCTAACAGAACACATGTGGCGCATCTGTGTTGTTTATTATGTCTAGCTAACGGAACGATACAAGGAATTCACCAGCCCGTTGAGATAACTGACCACTTTGCCTTAATTTCCCATAGAACACAGCAGCTTACAAGTCGGAAACAATCCTAGCAAGTTGACCACTTCTAGTGGTGATAATTCACCCTGTGTGCTTGCTCAATAGTAGAGTTTTTGTTTAATTTATTTTATTGGTTGTATTTTTTAACAGTAAGGTAACCACGAATAGAGGTACACAGAAATTATTGTCTGTTTTCCAACCAACTTCGAGTTCGATGTATTTAAACCAGTGCGGCTGAAAGGATAGCCAAGAACTCGATCGCTATAACGACTAGGCTATGTTGCTGAGAGAGGTTCATGCTAACTGTGGAGGAACCGGAAAGGCTAACTCAACACACAACGCAGAAAATGAAGCGTGGCCCTGCTTTAACAGAACATCATAGTCAAACAATCATAACCCAAGCAATATCTAATTTAAAAAAATAAACGTTAATATATGTTTACTATGGCCACGATGTCAATTAGCAACCGCGTATTCGACCCGTGGACACTGCCGAGTGGAGACACCAGAACCACAGTGAACACCATAATACAGACACATCGTCGGAAGTTCTATCACCGCATTTTTTTTTTTTTGGGGGGGGGGGGGGGGGGGGGGCATTTCCTTTACAGGATATAGCTGTCAACACCAGCATTTTACCGTTGTTGATGATTTCTTGGTAAGGTTACGCTCAGTAGTTGCCATTGATTTCTGAGCAGCCGGCTGACTTATCACGTAAGTCACTAACGCGGCGAGAACCGCCACCAATTATCTAGCGCTGCGTTACCCTACGTGGATAAACAGGATTACGGAGAAAGTCGTTTAATTCCTAGGCCAAGAAGATCGGCATTACAGCAGTACACGTGTTAAATTACTTCCATTTTCTGGTCTTATCTAGATATAACGGGAATAATACTACATGTTTTGTTCATCATAAGTTAACACTTTAATTTATGCGAGTGCAGTTTCCATACAGGTACGACTGTCCTAAGTTGCTAGCAAGGAGTACTCATACATTGATATTGTCCGTGCCCACTACAATCCTCTGAAACCACATGAAGCATATGACTGCCCACTTGCATAGGCGTTGGTATATGAGCGGTTTCGTTAGTATTATGGTTAGAAATCTACTCTGACATTGGCATGAGTTCCATAGAACGGGCAATTGATGTTAACTCTCGATGATCGCTACGGGAGCAATATATTTACTACCTATTCGGGCGTGCGGTCAGCTCAACAGTGTGTGATGGCCCTAGCACTTCACGTGCAGTCAGCTCAACAATGTGTGATGGTCCTAGCACTTCACGTGCGGTCAGCTCAACAATGTGTGATGGTCCTAGCACTTCACGTGCGGTCAGCTCAACAATGTGTGATGGTCCTAGCACTTCACGTGCCGTCAGCTCAACAATGTGTGATGGTCCTAGCACTTCACGTGCGGTCAGCTCAACAATGTGTGATGGTCCAAAGCTCTTCACGTGCGGTCAGCTCAACAATGTGTGATGGTCCTAGCACTTCACGTGCGGTCAGCTCAACAATGTGTGATGGTCCTGGCACTTCACGTGCGGTCAGCTCAACAATGTGTGATGGTCCTGGCACTTCACGTGCGGTCAGCTCAACAATGTGTGATGGTCCTGGCACTTCACGTGTGGTCAGCTCAACAATGTGTGATGGTCCTAGCACTTCACGTGCGGTCAGCTCAACAATGTGTGATGGTCCTGGCACTTCACGTGCGGTCAGCTCAACAATGTGTGATGGTCCTAGCACTTCACGTGCCGTCAGCTCAACAATGTGTGATGGTCCTAGCACTTCACGTGCGGTCAGCTCAACAATGTGTGATGGTCCAAAGCTCTTCACGTGCGGTCAGCTCAACAATGTGTGATAGTCCTAGCACTTCACGTGCGGTCAGCTCAACAATGTGTGATGGTCCTTGCACTTCACGTGCGGTCAGCTCAACAATGTGTGATGGTCCTAGCACTTCACGTGCGGTCAGCTCAACAATGTGTGATGGTCCTGGCACTTCACGTGCGGTCAGCTCAACAATGTGTGATGGTCCTGGCACTTCACGTGCGGTCAGATCAACAATGTGTGATGGTCCTAGCACTTCACGTGCAGTCAGCTCAACAATGTGTGATGGTCCTAGCACTTCACGTGCGGTCAGCTCAACAATGTGTGATGGTCCTAGCACTTCACGTGCCGTCAGCTCAACAATGTGTGATGGTCCTAGCACTTCACGTGCCGTCAGCTCAACAATGTGTGATGGTCCTAGCACTTCACGTGCGGTCAGCTCAACAATGTGTGATGGTCCTAGCACTTCACTTGCGGTCAGCTCAACAATGTGTGATGGTCCTAGCACTTCACGTGCAGTCAGCTCAACAATGTGTGATGGTCCTAGCACTTCACGTGCGGTCAGCTCAACAATGTGTGATGGTTCTAGCACTTCACGTGCGGTCAGCTCAACAATGTGTGATGGTCCTAGCACTTCACGTGCGGACAGCTCAACAATGTGTGATGGTCCTAGCACTTCACGTGCAGTCAGCTCAACAATGTGTGATGGTCCTAGCACTTCACGTGCGGTCAGCTCAACAATGTGTGATGGTCCTAGCACTTCACGTGCCGTCAGCTCAACAATGTGTGATGGTCCTAGCACTTCACGTGCGGTCAGCTCAACAATGTGTGATGGTCCAAAGCTCTTCACGTGCGGTCAGCTCAACAATGTGTGATGGTCCTAGCACTTCACGTGCGGTCAGCTCAACAATGTGTGATGGTCCTGGCACTTCACGTGCGGTCAGCTCAACAATGTGTGATGGTCCTGGCACTTCACGTGCGGTCAGCTCAACAATGTGTGATGGTCCTGGCACTTCACGTGCGGTCAGCTCAACAATGTGTGATGGTCCTAGCACTTCACGTGCGGTCAGCTCAACAATGTGTGATGGTCCTGGCACTTCACGTGCGGTCAGCTCAACAATGTGTGATGGTCCTAGCACTTCACGTGCGGTCAGCTCAACAATGTGTGATGGTCCTAGCACTTCACGTGCGGTCAGCTCAACAATGTGTGATGGTCCTGGCACTTCACGTGCGGTCAGCTCAACAATGTGTGATGGTCCTGGCACTTCACGTGCGGTCAGCTCAACAATGTGTGATGGTCCTAGCACTTCACGTGCAGTCAGCTCAACAATGTGTGATGGTCCTAGCACTTCACGTGCGGTCAGCTCAACAATGTGTGATGGTCCTAGCACTTCACGTGCAGTCAGCTCAACAATGTGTGATGGTCCTAGCACTTCACGTGCAGTCAGCTCAACAATGTGTGATGGTCCTAGCACTTCACAGCAGCTCTCTGCTACATTACTAGCTTGGTTTGTTAAATGATCGATATAATTAATGGTTAATTCCACATGGAGAAGAACTTAAAGAAACGGACCCATTTTCAAGTCATATTGGGTAGATGTCTTTACACCCTACATTTTAGACCAATTGGCAGTGGATAGGTGATATTGTTCAAATTACCCCGGTTCTCCTTTACTTTTGAAATCATGTCGTGTGACCCACGGGTTCGACTTTGGAGTCTATAGTTAGTAGTGTATAAACATATCTAAGCCTCGAAGGGGATTCGATCTCATGAAAACCAGGCAATCCGGCAAACTTGCTATCCACTGCCCTCCCTCAACTCCATATCACAATAATACATATCTACCAACCATATTTACCCCTCTACACAGTATGCAGTATCAAATACTATCGCAATTTGCATTATCATACAAGTCTCCAGATCGACAGATTGTACAACGCCACTGCAAGATTACCACATATTGACTATGAATTACACTGCAATTACATTAATGCAATGTTAGTGCAAGAATGTATAATTTGTAGTACGGCTGTAGCGTAAACACGGCACTAATATCAGCGCCATTAGTCTGTGTCATGTGCACCGTGAAATAAAAGGCGTGCTAGAGCAAACATCATTATCAGCAACTAAAATCGATCCAAATAGAAGTTTCATACTAAAATTGTTATGTATTATATTATATTATATTATATTACATATTATATTAAATTAGAATACATTTATACTAGAGCGTACAATTTAAATCGACAGACACGAAAAACGATTTAGAAAATGTTATTGTAAAATGTCCACCTTTGTGGTTAGAACATTCAATCTCAATTAGTCATGTGTATATTTAATTCGGTGAAAATTACAGTAGATATATAACATATACATGCCAGCAAGAGAAATAAATACACGTATGTTTCTCAGTACTTATAGAAGTAGAGAGCACAAATAAATATTAGCGGACTCACTTGACAATATGCCATTTGAAAGCTATTGTGTTCACACATATTTAGGATATAGCTTTCTAAAATATCCGTCAGATGTATTTGTTTCTATCGCTTTTTCGAAAATAATAATGAGTGACACCCCGCAGTAAGAACAAGCAACTTCAGTCAGGACCGAAACCTCACAATAAGACCGAAACATAGACAACCTCAAACTGATACAGAAAAGACATGTATGGTCTCGAGCTGACACCTAACCACGTAAGAACATGGCAACCAACAGGATCGCAACAGAGGGGTAGAAACACCACAAGGTAGTGATCACCCGAGACCCGGAATTGTCCGAAGTCGACCTCTGCGGTCAAGCGCCGCCAATGACTGTTTGTGGTGGAGGAGAACGTCTTGCCAAGATGGTGCGTCATGGCGATAGCGAGGGTAAGGGGACGGGGCCCAAGCCTTAATAGAATTAGCCAAGTTGGAGAGGATTACTACTCTTTCACAATCAGATAACTCTTAAATTTTAATTTTTCCTTTTACTGTATTAATTACTTCCATGAATACTTTCCAGTCTTATTTCGTTTAATTTTAACATAGATGTACTAGAAAAACCAAATTTGACTGTTGACTCATACACTTTGACAAAAATATCCCTAGACATCATGGAGACAGGCGTTGCTTCAGATCTCCCCAAAACGGGCATGAGTACTTCTGGGGAAGACTCTGAGATAACAGTTTTACTTAGCCCAAGAACAGTGTCTATTCTCAACTGGATATTGTTAGCTGGAATCTGTCACATGATTGCATTCTTTGGTACGTGCGCAAATGTAGTTAACATTGTCTGTTTTGTTAAACAAGGATTCAAGGATTCGGTTGATGTAAGTCTATTAGGTACGTATTTTTCAGGAATTACATCGCTGAACGTTAAGTCAAAACGGTATTATGTTAGTTGTAACCTGCACAAGAGATATTCGTTTGAATCTCACTCGTTCACACATGCCAAAACTTTCGTGGTTGCTATGTTGGAAGCCAGCAATCATATTTCCTTGCTGCTTTATGTCGCCAGAAGAGTGCACAAGTGTGAAGTACTACATCCTGTTCAATGGCGAATGTTATCACTACAAGGATTTGCTCTGCCTTCCTCTTAACCATTTTCTCTAAGCTGTTCTCTGGGGTTGTGCCTTCGTGTGTGTAGCATTGTATGTCTAAACTGGGCAAGCTTTCAGTGTTTCTTTACTGACAAAAGTGGTTCTTAATAACTTTCATACTCTTATTAGTTTGTTTCTAAAGCAGGAATTTCCTTTGTGCGTTTTATGTGCATAGGTTGTGTATAAGAACTGTGTTGCGATGTCTGCATCCTCTTTCTATTTCTGTAGTGAGAGTCTATAAATATATGATTCCACCCTAACCCCACCCACTCCTATGTCAAGTATACCTGATATGTGAAAGTGTCCTTTTCAGAATAAAGACGTACACCTTGTCCCTCAGAATGCAATATATCTTATCATATTACCTTTACTTTGTTACAACATAAACTTATATATCGTATGTATTACTGTGGGACAGTGAATCACAAATCGTGAATGAAGAAACTAGGAGACACCATAAAGCAACGGATATGTGGTTCCTGTAACGAATGTTGCGAATAACTTGGGCTGCCATAGTAACTAACAATGATTGCCTGCAAGAGGTTACTGCAAATGCAACATTATATACAACTATAAGAAGGAAAACTATCTTTCTTTGGTCAGGTTGTCAGTAGAGATGCGTTAGAAAACAACGTGATTACTGGACATACCAGTGGGTAAAGAGGCAACAGGAGAACGACATCAATGATGGTGCATGTAATAATACGGTAATACGGAGGAAAACATCCACAGAGGTGTTTCAGAACACAAGGACATCTCTAGCCTACCCATGTCATCAATGCAAAAAAGTATGATAAAAGGTACAAACTGGGCAGATAGAACATTAGTTAGGTGGTATGATATGGAACATTAGTTAGGTGGTATGATACAAAGTATATCTATGTCTCATCCTGGTGTGGAAAGCAACGAGCGAACGTATCTGTTGACTAGAATTTGAACAACTAACGATGGGCACGATGGGACAGGGAGACATTTTACACGCTGCCTATGAAGAGGGCTAGTTGAAACACGATAACCGGTACGATATCATTCGTATGTAAGAATTATTGCGTGTGATTGTAAGTGTTGTTTCATTAATTGATTCAGCGCCGAACAGAAATTAGGTGTGGACCAAACATGTACTCAGAACAACTATTTTAATGTAAATTTCCGTTCACTAAGCATTGAAATTGCCGAAGAACCACGAAACAAAACAAATAACACGAGAACAAGACACAACGTCCGTCCGTCTACATTGGAGGTCTCATTTGGCGATATAATATCCTTCAGCATTGAATCAGTCGCCGGTCTCCCTGGCGAAAGAGTTAAGGACGCTGTTCATAATCCTGTATACTCACGTACGAAACACAGCTGCGCGAGATTCAGCAGCGGATCGCGTCGCATTGGTTTCTTACGGAAAGGTATGTAAGCCGGTATTCATAAAGCAAAAGGCAAATTACTGAACGTAAAACTTGCCAAGGAAATCAACAGCAACTGAAACAATGATTGTGTTGACTGGACCGGCTTGTCCTGATATTAGGATATTGAAAACAAACTGAATCAGTTAAGATATGAGACGACGACTGGGGTAAATCCTGTAAAATCTCTGACTTATTGTCCCATCAGCAGCTACATCATGTGACATTTGCGGACAGAGAAAAGGCAACGTTATTCGTTTCTCCGAGATGATATGATGTTGATTCTTAAGGAGCAAACTATTAACAATTAATTAGTACATTAGTAAATACAGGGCCTTTAAACATACCTTAAGTCTCATTAGAAATATGGCTCTAAGCATACATGTTAAGGTCAATCAGCAGTCCGTGGATGATATGGGCAGTATCATGCCGCTCACCTGTACTTTTGAAGACATTTCCCAATACCTATTCTAGGCAGCGTAGACCTGGAAAGACATCATGTTAATTCGAATTCGCTCCATTGCGTTTGGAACTATGATCATAAAGCCGACAAGCTAGTGTCTAGCCACTACGCTACCGAGGATTCCCTCATTAATTAGTTAAATGGTAAACACGTCTGCTATACAGACCCCATCTTTATTTAATTAAATGGTGAACACATCTTCTAAACATATCTCATAATTAACTAGTTAAATGGTAACCGCGTCTGCTATATATATATATCACATCATTAATTAGTTAAATGGTGAAAAAGTCTTCTATGCACATCCCATAATTACTTAGTTAAATAGTAAACACGTCTTCTATACATATCCCATAATTTTCTTTCCCTCGTTTTCATCTTGTTTCAGGATATTGCAGTCAACATCAGCATCTTTCAGCTGTATGTTGGTTCCTAGGCTAGATTATGCTCATCAGCACGCCACGACTTTCTGAGCGGCCGGCTCCATACTCTCAAAAGTCACTGGGACGAGTCGAACCGCTTCCAATTTTCTTGCGCTCACGTCAACCACGAGAGTATTCGGGGTTATGAAGAAAGCTGCTAAGACCTTGACCAAGGAGACCAGCATATCCCAGAATTAATTAGTTAAATGGTAAACACGCCTGTCAGACAGATCTCACCATCAATTAGTTCAATGGTAAATACGTCTACTATTTAAACCCCATCATTAATTAGATAAATGGTTAACACATCGGCTATGCAGATTCCATCATTAATTGGTTAAAAGGTAAACACGGGAGCTATACAGACCTCAACATTAATTAGTTAAATGGCAAACACATCTACTCTACAGATCGCATCATTACTTGGTTCAATGGTAAACACGTATGCTATACATTTCAATCATTAATTGGTTAAAAGGTAAACACGTCTGATATAATTATCCCATGATTAATTACTTAAATGGTAAACACGTCTACTATGCAGATCCCATAAATAATTATTTAAATGTTTAATATGTCTGCTCTACATATCGCAACTTTAATTGGTTAAATGGTAAACACGTCTGATATACATATCCCATCATTAATTAGATAAATGGTAACACGTCTTCTTGCAGATTCCATCATTAATTAATTAAATAGAAAACACTATACAGATCATATCATTAATTAGTTAAATGGTCAACACTTCTGCTATACAAATCCCATCAGTAATTAGTTAAATGGTAAACACGCCGACTATGCAGATACCATCATTTATTACTTACATGGTAAACATGTCTGCTATACAAATCCCATCATTAATTAGCTACATGGTAAACACGTCTGCTATACAGATCCCATAATTTATTACTTACATGGTAAACATGTCTGCTATACTGATTCCATCATTAATTTGTTAAACGGTAAACATGTCTATTATACAGATCCCATAATTAATTAGTTACATGGTAAACACGTCTACTATATAGAACATATCATTAATTAGTTAAATGGTCAACACTTCTGCTATACAAATCCCATCAGTAATTAGTTAAATGGTAAACACGACGGCTATGCAGATACCATCATTAATTAGTTAAATAGTAAACAAGCTTGTTATACAGATCCCATCATTAATTGACTGACTGGCACATTGCCGTATTGACAGACTATAGTGTGTAAAAATGGAGTTTTGCCTTTCCATAAAATAAAGTATGGGCTGAATTTAGAGACCATGTGTTGCCTATGCAGCATGATTCCTCTCTCGGCCTATCTAGTTTACTCCAGAGGAAAGGTAACATCCATACATCTGGAACAAGACAAGCTGTAGAAGCTGCCGGATTAGCCAAGCAATGCTCTAACTGTCCGCTTGTCGGAGCTTCTGTCCTAAACAAGCTGCTGACCAAGGCGTAGGGCCTAGTCTGCCCTGCCATGACATTTAGTCTTTAAGTCACATTTCCTCGCACTTGGGTGAGGCTTGTACCCCCCCCCCCCCCCACTTTATTTTGTAATGCACTCCCTCGCCCGAAGCCACTGGCACAATATGGGATGTCGGGTTAGGTGAGGGCCGCCCAACATTCGGTGCTAACAGAAAGCAGGTAGTACCGTCTTCTGTCATAGGCAGCTCAGCCATTGTTAAAGTTTAAGACAATCCACCCGCTAAAACATAGCCAGTTTGAATGGAATATTGATTCTTACAATTCATAGATGAAAGCTATTCCGTGTCATTTATTTGTGTCAGTTAACGTGAGGAAGTTAATTCTTACGATTATATTGAGCCAATTCTGAAGTACAGGAGCAAATGATGGCAATTAGCAGACATGTGATGAATTTTATGGCAGCTGCGGATATGTGGTTTTCAAGAATAATTATTTCTACACCGCGGATGGATAGAAAGAGTACAGAAGATATATTGAAAAGATGTTTACTTACAGGGAAGCCTGTTTACCCACAAAATGATGAAGATAGACTGCATTCTTTAGGCATGTCTTGAGAAGGAGAAAGCTGGTTTATGTGGTCACAACGGAATCAATTGGAGGGGAGAAGATGCAGGTAAAGATTAAGGGAGACGATGCTGAACAGTTTGACATCATGGCACAGATGATACATCGGTATCAGAAATGATTGGCAGTATACGAGACAGAAAGTTGTGAACAGACATGTTCACCTTGGCCCGCTACACGGAACTGACTATAATAATAATAATAAGAAGAAGACAATGGGATAGTCGTTGGTGCTAATTCCTTATCAGTGAACTCATTCTCTCAGTGTGATGTTAAGTAAGAGACCAGTCTCAGTTCAACAGGGGTTGTCATTAATCAGTCTAATTAATGTAGATCAAATCAACGGTATCGTGTTATTTGTCATTTAAACGGAAGCTATCTTGTTTAAATGGAGACTAATTAATATATAACCCGTGTCTAATTTTGGCTTTGTAATATCACAAATGAGGTTGTACATCTTTATGTCCAGGTTTGGCGGTCTCTGATTTGGGCTCAGTGATAACAATAATCTGGTCCAACATCTGCAATACCCCAGCCTTCATGGAAGCGGACTTGCCTTTTGATGTGACCAGTGTGTTCTATCTAACAAGTGTTATGCCGCATTTAACATTCGTTCGGATCACTGCCTGGATTACAGCTCTAATCACCCTAGAAAGATGCCTCTGCATAACAATACCGCTTAAGGTATGATCTGTACCCATTAATTAATTTTATTAATGTTTTTCATTACTGAAATATACTGCATATAATTGTATAATATTTATATCTATTGGTTGCCTTTGATTTTGACCATAATAACTCTATCTGAAATACACCAGTATCCATTAAGTGATTTGGATGTTTTTTTTCGTCAAGTATTATTTCTACACCTTTTTCATGTGTACTCCCTCCAGAATAAATTATTGTGTGGTTGTTAGCTATAATTTTGCCCGATCCCTTCCATCTCATCTCACTAACGCCTAGTATGTTCATTTTCATGCTATCCATCTCTCTTAGAACATTGTTCAACTTTCCTAGCTCATTTAATGTCTTAACATTCCACGTTCCTACTCTAAATATATTTATTTTATTTATGATTTTAGCTACTGATGGCAAAATCATAAAAACTAATCTGACCACAGGGAGTCCATCCCCTATGGCGAGCCATAGCCCCGTTAGCCCATGACCTCGCGGTCATGGTTGCCCGGTCTGCACCACGTGGGGTTGGCTTGTGTAGTCTGCGGGTCATCGGCAGGCTACTAATTTTCGCTCTTCACCCCTCCTGGGAGAGGCTAGCCGATCCTAACCCTGCTGGCTGCAGGGCCAGGCGCATTCCACACCTTGCAGACAATACAGAGTGACTGTGGAAAATAGGAACAATGCAATAGATAAAATACAGAGTATAAATGAACAATGGGAAATGTTAAGGGACTCCATTCATCAAACTAGTAAAGAAATATTACCACAGAGAAGTCAAATAGCTAAGAAAAAATGGATGAATGAAGAAATCTTAATGCTGATGGACAAAAGAAAACAGAGTAAAAATAACAAACAAGAATACGCTAAGATAAATAAAGAAATAAAAGATAAATGTGGGAAGGCAAAAGAAAGTTGGTTAAACGAGCAATGCAAGAAAATTGAATTAAAAGCTATTAAAGATACAAAAATACGCACAAACAAATCAGTGAGCTCACGGGAAGAAAAATAAGAAAAATACAGGGTATTTGAAATCAAAAACAGGAAATATATTATTGGAGGAAGGTGCTATAATGAAGAGGTGGAATGAGTATATAAGAGAATTGTATAATGGAAAAAGGCAAGAATTAACAGAAGAAAGTAACTTAGAAGGTCCACTTATTCCAAAAGAAGAAGTTGCTGACGCTGTGAAACATATGAAGAAAGGAAAATCAGCTGAGCCAGATGAAATCACAATAGAAGAATTAGAAGTATTGGGAGATTTTGAGTAGATATATTAACCAAAATGTTGAATGATATTTACAGCAGTGGATATTTACCCAGTGATATGCTAAAATATGTATTTATAGTTATACCAAAAGAGACCAGGAGCAGCTGATTGTGAAGATTTTCGTACAGTTAAACTCATAAACCATATCACTAAACTTCTACTCAGAATCATAATGAGAAGAAGCAGAAAGTAAATGAAAATGGAAATTAGTGATGAACAGTATGGATTTGTGGAGGGAAAGGGCACAAACAATGCAATATATACATTACGGACACTAATAGAAAGATCAATAGAGAAACAGAAAGACATATATTTGTGCTTCATAGATTATACTAAGGCTTTTGATAAAGTAAAACATGATGAACTGATTAAAATGTTGGAAGATATAAACATTGATGGGAAAGATTTAAGAAAAATAAAGAATATTTACTGGAACCAAGTTGCAGCAATTAAAATGGGAAATAAAGAGGGTAGTTACGAACAGATAAAGCTAGGAGTACGAAAGGGGTGTGTCTTGTCACCAGTTCTCTTCTCCCTATATAGTGAAGTAAAATGAGAAAGATCAAAGAGGTGCCAGGAATACTAGTTGGAGGTTATAATATAAATAATATACACTATGCAGATGACACAGTATTGGTGGCAGATAAATCAACAGACCTACACCAGTTGTTGGACACTATAGTAACAGAGAGTGCAGGGAAAGGATCTCTCCTTGAATATCAAGAAAACAGTAACAATGGTGACATCAAAATGGTGACACCAAAATGTGACATAGAAATAGAAGGAACAATTCTTAACCAAGTTAATAAGTTTAGATACCTAGGGGCATTTATCTCCCCCGATGGTGTTTCTATCTTGTCGTGGTGGGGGAGCTTGAGTTTCTCAGTGACCCTGAGAGCTATGCCGGCGGTAGCGTAGCTACCAGCAGGGATTCCCAAGCCGGGCCGGTCAAAGGGTAGAGAACAGACAAAGAGAAACACCCTGTCCTCCAGGTTGGGGGTTGAAGCGTTGGGTTAACATCCCCACCTTTGTAAAAACCATTTTGTTACGAAACAGATACATTAGCCTCGAATTCGGACTGACTTATTTGGACATCGACCTTGGAACATTAAAGGACTTTTGAGATTTGGAACATGGAATGTACGGACACTATATCGAGCTGGAGTGGCCGAAGAATTAACCCGGTAGCTGGTTGAGTAGTAGTAGTAGTAGTAGGCCTCTTTCAGTCCTGAAGGACTATAGAGTTGCGCCGCTGGGGAGGTACTGACTGCACTGCTGGTGACTGTATAGCCCAATGCGAGAGTGATAATCCCTGTCACAGTTTCCGCATCTGTAAGACGAGGCAAGTCCCGCAGTAAGTGACTGCGCTTTGAGCCTGTGCCGCCTATCCTCAGTTTGTTGGATCTGATTGCGCTCAAAGAGCACCAGTCCGTTTCGTACATCTCTTCTCCAGGAGCATCTGTTTGTTGCAACTCTCTCCCACGTGTCTGGATCTATTCCAATGGTTTTCATATCTTGTTTACACACATCCCTATATCGCATTAGGGGTCTTCCGGTTGGCCTCTTTCCTGTGGCTAGTTCTCCGTAAAGGAGATCTTCGGGAATACGTTCATCCTCCATTCGAGATACGTGGCCCAGCCACCGGAGGCGTCTCTGCTTGAGGAGGGTGTGCACTGTGGTAATATCTGCTCTTTCAAGCACCTGTTTGTTTGTTATGTGGTCTTTCCATGTTATGCCCAGGATAAGTCTCAGACATCTCATGTGGAAGGAATTCAACTTCCTTTCCTGTCTTGAGTACAGGGTCCAGGATTCAGACCCATAGAGTAGTGTGCTAACAACACAAGCTTTATATACTTGAGCTTTTATACGCTCTGTTAGTCTATTATTCTCCCAAACTCTTTTAGCTAGCCTGGAAAATGTTGTGGCTGCCTTTCCAATGCGTCTGTCGATTCCTGTCTCTAATGAAAGATTATCTGATATTGTCGACTCCAAATACACAAAATCGTGGACGGCCTTCAATTCGTAATTAGAAATTTTGATTGACGAAGGCGCACCAGCATCTTGTTCCATCACCTGTGTTTAATTTAGGCTAATGGTGAGCCCAAAGTCTTTGCAGGCGGCTGCGAAACGATCTATGAGCCTTTGGAGATCTTCTGCTGTATGAGTAGTCAAGTGCTGCATCATCTACAAAAAGTAGTTCTCTTACGCATCTTGATCTTATTTTGGTCTTTGCCTTGAGTCTTGATGGGTTAAACAGTTTGCCATCAGATCTTGTGTGGAGGTATATGCCTTCAGTGGCAGTCCCAAATGCCTGCCTTAAGAGAACAGCGAAGAAGATACCAAAGAGTGTAGGAGCAAGCACGCAGCCCTGCTTTACTCCGCTGCTGATGCTGAATGACTGAGATGTTGAGCCGTCAAATAAAATGGTCGCCTGCATGTTTTCGTGGACTGATTTCACGAGACTAAGAAGGGTGGGTGTTAAAAAGGCCGCTTCTGCTCACGAGGTCAAATGCCTTTGTGAGGTCGAAGAAGGCAATATATAATGGCTTCCTCTGTTCTCTGCACTTCTCTCTCGATGGTGGACCTGTTGGGTCTAAATCCGCACTGCGATTCGGGGTAGATTCTTTCACCAAGAATTAGTAATCTTTTAAGGATTAAAAAAATGTTTTGCATATCCTTTACAGGACATAGCTGTCAATATCAGCATCTGTATCAGCTGTATGTTGATTTCTTGGCAAGATTACGCTCAGTAGTTTGCCATTGCTTTTAAGGATTACTCTGGCAAAAATCTTTCCTGTAATGCTGAGTAGGGAAATGCCGCGATAGTTGTTGCAGTCGCTTCTGTCGCCTTTGTTTTTATAAGGGGTAACGATGTTTGCGTCTTTCATATCTTGTGGTATTTATTTTTCTCTCCAGCAGAACTGAAATATTGCATACAGTTCTGGGATGATTGTTCCTTTGCTACATTTTAAAATTTCAGGTGGAATACTATCTTTTCCAGGTGCCTTGCCGGATTTGAGAGAGTCTAGTGCTTCGCTGATTTCTGTGAGGCAAGGTTCGTTATCCAAGGCATGCATGTCGGACTGTTGATCGATGGCTTCCAGAGCTTCTTCGCTGACAGTGTTATCCACTGAGTATAGCTTTGAGTAGTGTTCTACTCAGCGATCCATTTGTTTCGCTCGATCTTTTATGATTACCCCCTCAGTTGATCGTAAAGGGGCCATCTTATTTTTGATGGACCGACAGGTTGCTTGATGCCCTCGTACATTCCTCTTATATTTCCAGTGTCTGCACAAGTTTGAATTTGAGCAGAGAGCTGTAGCCAGTACCTGTTCGCACATCTTCTTGCCATATGTTGTACACTATTTCTGGCCGTTCGCAATGCCTGCAGTGTTTTCTCTGAAGGTGATGTTTTATACATTGAGAATGCATGTCTCTTTATCTCCAGGACTGGGAGCATCTCGTCAGTAGTGTGCTTCAAACCAGTCGGTTGACTTAGTTTGCTTCTTGCCAAATGTTGATAGTGATTGTATTGTAGATGGTGTCGCGAAAATGACTCCATCTCTCGGTGGAATTTCCGTCCTGTGGGGCCAGGCAGAGTATCCGCTAGAGCCTGCATGAATTTGTTGACCTTCACTTTATTTTGGGTGCCGCTGGTGTCAATGCGTGGTCTTCCTTCTGTTCTTCTTCTGTCGATTCTCTTTGGCATTATCTTCACCTTGCTGGAGACGAGTGAATGGTCGGTGTCACAGTCAGCACTATGATAGCTGCGAGTCAGCCGTACATTGCGGAGGTTGCTGCGTTTAATGAGCACCAGGTCGAGTTGGTGCCAGTTCTTTGATCTGGGGTGCCTCCATGACACCTTGTGTTGAGGTTTCGTGTCAAAGAAGGTGTTGGTCACGCACAGATTATGGTGGCTGCAGAATTCCAAGAGACGTTGTCCATTGTCATTGATCTTACCAACGCCAAACTGTCCTAGACATGAAGGCCAAGATTTGTGGTCGGAGCCAACCCTAGCATTAAAATCCCCCAGGATAAAAAGATGTTGTTTCTCTGGTGTTTCACTGACTTCTTTGCTAAGGTCGTCATAGAACTTGTCTTTAGATTCTGATGCTGCAGTTAGTGTTGGGGCGTAAACGCTTATAATACTAACTGGGCCTGTCTCTGTCTGGAGTTGGAGCTTCAGTATTCTTTCAGTGTCATCACTTGGTGGTATGATGGAATTGAGCAAGCTTTTTTCTGATAGCGAAGCCAACTCCATGCTCCCCTGGTCTCTCCGCACGGCTTGCCATGCCAGTAGATAGTGAAGTCCCTCTCCTTGATGCTTCCAGATTCTTGGAGTCTGGTCTCTTGCAGGGCGACAATGTCTATCCCCAGTCTTAGTAGTTCGTTGTTTATCACTGCAGTTGCGGGCATCCACAATCTTGTTTAGGTCGTCTGAGATACCAGGGGTCATGGTTCTTACGTTCCATGTTCCCAGCCTTAGGGCCGGTTGTTTTGTTTTTTTCTTGCTGTTAGGTGTATAGATGCGGTCCATGTGTCAGGATTTTCCCCTAAGCTCCACACACCCTCAGGAGCAGATGAACCGTGGCGAGACAACACCTTATTGACTGGGGGCTGCCCAGCTTAGGCGGGCGGTAGCTGTCTAGTGAGATACGATGATCTCTCCCACCGTCGGAAGTAGCCCCTGGCGCCTTGCTCTACGCCAATCGAGCATTAAGACTAATAACCGGCAAATGCTGCTTCCCGTGTTGTGTCACCGCTTTACGCGGTGCTGAAGTGACCTCTTCATGGCACAAGCCTGGGCAATGGAGATCGGAGAACCAGCTGTTGCCCAGTAGCAGGTTCCTCCTCTCCACGTCGCCGATGTTGACCAAGGGAAAGGCAGTAGCCAATGCAACTTGGCATCGGTGCCGTCGCAGGAGTTGCCAGAACTATGTTGTTTACAACATGGAACTGCCTTAGAGACTCCATCTCCGGATTTGTCCTCAGGGTTTACTCCCAAAGCCTTTCCCATATGGGTATACCCGCAAGGCAGCGGAGGTTTGAGATTTAGAGTTCCCTCTCTTAGAAGAGATACCAACCAAGGCTGACGAGCCTCCTCTGCCCGGGAATCAATAAGGAGGGAAGTCTACCATTCTTCCTTTCTGGCAGTGACCATACTGATCGGATGACCATAGCAATTATCTCTACTTTGAGGTCCTCTGCCCACCGTAACTGACTTGAAACCATAACCAACAACTATCTGTCGGCTGCTCCAAAGTCCAATCCACCACCTGCTCCCACGGCTTCACGTTACACTGTTGTGGGGGGGGGGGGGAGGTCTAAACGGCTACTCCACCTTGCCCAAGGGTTCCCTTAGGCTAGCGGAGGGAAGGAGGCACCTTACTTCTCCTTTGATAGGGTATACCCCTACCCCGCTACCAGTGGTTGAGTATAAAATGGATATAACAGCAATTCAAGACATAAGGTGGTCAGGAGAGGGTACTTTAGAGCAAAATGGAATGATTATAATATATGGAGGAAACACCCAAAATATTCATGAATTAGGAACAGGATTTGTCATCAAAAAAGAGTTATGGGGGAACGTTCTAAACTTTAAAGCTGTTAATGATAGGATTAGTAAATTACGAATAAAAGGTATATGGAAAAATATAACGATGATTAATGTACATACACCTATTGAAGAGAAAGAAGATGATGTTAAAGAAGACTTTTATAATGATCTGAAAGATGTCATAGAAGAAACCCCCAAACAGGACATACTGATTGTGCTGGGAGACTTCAACGCAAAAATAGGTAGAGAGCAAACTCATAAAAAAGTTGCCGGTATGGAAAGCGTACATACAACATAAAATGATAATGGATGGAGAGTCATCAACCTAGCAGAAGCCAAAGGACTGCAGATCAGTAGTACCAAACTGCAAAGAAAGGATATACATAAACAAACTTGGAAATCATGTGACAAGAGAACCTATAATCAAATAGATCACATTTTAATTAACAACAAAAATGCATCAAACGTACAACAAGATAGAAGCTATAGAGGAGCTGAGTGCCACAGCCACCACTTCCTCGTTGGGGTAAAATTTAAGATAAAACTTAAGAGAGCTTTCTATGCTAAACTACAAAGGTTACACCCAACATATAACAGAGAAAAACTACAAGAAATTACAATCAAAGAGAACTTTGCAGTTAAAATAAAATGTAAACTTGAAATTCTACAAAACCCGTTGGAGGAAAGCGTCGACCAAACTTGGTTGAACATCAAGAATAGAATTCAGTCTACCGCAGAAGAATGTCTCGGTATGTTAACCACGCATAGAAAGAACAGATGGTTCAATTCAAAATGTGAAGAAGCAGTCATTAGGAAAAAGAATGCCAGACAGCTATGGCTAAATGACATCAACAACATCCAAAAGGAAGAGCAATATAGAAATGAATGTAAAGAGAGTACAAAAATAGTTCGACAGCAGAAGCGAGAATATATGAGTAATATAATCAAAGATATGAAAACTAATCACCAGAAAAATGAATCCAGAAAGTTTTTTTTTTAAAGAACTGAAGTCAATGAAACGAGGGCACCAACGCAACACATATGGTTTAAAAGACAAAAATTGGAATATGATAAATACCAATGAGGAAATGTGCAACACATGGAAAGACTACTTTGATTACTAAATTGTGAAGCTCCAAGTAACACTTTCCCACAGGAAGAGGTTCTAACGTGTGAACCACAAAGTGAAGAACCTGCATTTGAAGAAATCCTATATGTAATCACACGACTTAAAAACAATAAGGCAACCGGGGCTGATGGAATTGCTGCTGAATTTATAAAGGCGGGTGGCCATGCATTACATCTAAAGCTGTACGAACTAATAATAAAAATCTGGAGGACTGAAGAATTACCCAATACCTGGAAAGAGTCATCATTGATACCTATCTTTAAGAAAGGAGACAAGTTTCAGTGTGGAAATTATAGAGGAATATCACTACTGTCCATCTTATATATAAATTAGTATCGTCTGCCTGTCTGTATGTATGTATCTATGTATGTCCTTTATTTGTTCGCGAACGGCCCATCCGATTGAGATGAAATTTTCTACACGCCTTCCTTTCATTCCAGAGCTGCCAACTGTCATAGTTTTTTTTTCTTCTTCCTCCTCCTCCCTCCTCCCCCTACCAAAATACGTACGTAAATATATGATTATGATGATGAAAGAATCCCCGAACCAAAACGCTAGGGAAAGGGAAGAAAATGACGTGACTACACAGAATCGTCACACGGCAATCATCATCATCAAGTGCCGTGCCGGCTGGCGTAGGCGTTCATGGCTCTCCGTAGATCTCAGTCTTTGGTTTTTTGGATCAACTCTGCTGCTGATATTCCTCCATGCCACAGCAATATCAATAACAATTAATCTTTTTATGTGTAAGGAAGTTATCTACAGTCGTGTAGAAGGGAAGAACTAGACGAGTATGAATTCGGAATGGCGAACTCCCTCCTCCTCTCTTCTCCTTCTGCCTCTACCTCCTCCCCTCCTCCTCCCTCTACCTCCTCCCTCCACGCTCCTCCTCTTCCTCCTCCCTCTACCTCCTCCCCTCCTCCCTCCTCCTTCTCCCTCTTCCTTCTCTCTCTTCCTCTCCCCTCCTGCTCCAACCTCCTCCCTCCTACTCCCTCTACCTCCTCCCTCCTCCTCCCTCTACCTCCTCCCTCCACCCTCCTCATCTTCCTTCTCCCCCTCCCTTCTCCCCCCTCCTCCCTCTCCCTCCTCCTTCTCCCCCTCCCTTCTCCCTCCTCCTCCCTTCTCCTCATCCCTCCTACACCCTTCTCCTCCTCCCTCCTCCTCCTCCTCTCTCCTCCTCATTCCTCCCCTTTTCCTCCCTCTACCTCCTCTCTCCTCCTCCCTCCTCCTCCTTCCTCCACATCCCTCTTCCTCCTCCTCCCTCCTCATCATTCCTCCTCCTCCTCCTCCCCTCCTCCTTCTCCCTCCTCCTTCTACCTCTTCCTCCCTCCTCCGTCTCCATCCACCTCCTCCCTCTTCCACCTATCTCCTCCTCCTCCCTCCTCCTCCCTCTCCCTCCTCCTCCTCCCCACCTGCGTTATCCTCCTCCCTCCTCCCTCCTCCTCCCCCTCCCTCCTCCCCCATTCCCTCTTCCTCCTCCTCCTCCTCCTTCACCCTCCTCCCTCCTCCTCCTCCTTCACCCTCCTCCCTCCTCCTCCCTCCTCCTCCTCCCTTGTCCTCCTCCTTCCTCCTCCTCCCTCCTCCTCCCTCTTCCTCCCTCCTCTCCTCCTCCTCCCTCCTCCTTCTCCCCTTTCCCCCCTCCTTCTCTTAGATCTCTCCTCCTCCCTCCTCCTCCCTCCTATTCCTCCCTACTCCTCCTCCTCCCTCCTCCTCTCTCCGCCAATCTCTTCCTCCCTCCTCCTCCCTCCTCACTCTCTTCCTCCTCCCTCCTCCTCCCTCTTCCTCCTCCTCCTCCTTCCTCCTACATCCTCGCCCTCCTCTTCCTTCCTCCTTTGCCCTCCTCCTCCCCTCCTCCTCCCCCTCATCCTCCTCCTCCCCTCCTCCTTCTTCCTCCCTCCTCCTCCCCCTCCTCCTTCCTCCTCCTTCCTCTCCTCCTCATCCCTACTCCTCCATTCTCCCCCTCCCTCCTCCTCCCTCTACCTCCTCCCTCCTCCTCCCTTCACATTCCTCCTCCTCCCTCTTCCTCCTCCTCCCTCCTCCTCATCCCTCCTCCTCCCTCCTCCTCCTCTCTCCTCCTCCCTCCTCCTCCTCTCTCATCCTCCTCCTCTCTCCTCCTCCCTCCTCCTTCTCCTCCTCTACCTCCTCCCTCCTCCTCCCTTCACATTCCTCCTCCTCCCTCTTCCTCCTCCCCCTCATCCTCTTCCCTCCTTCTCCTCCTCCTCCTTCTCCCTCTTCCTCCTCCCTCTTCCTTCTCCTTCCGCCTCCTCCCACTCTCTCCTCCTCCTCCCTCCTCCTCCCTTTCCCTCCTCCTCCCTCTCCTCCTTCTCCTCCCTCCTCCTCCTGCGTTCTCCTCCTCCCTCCTTCTCCCTCCTCCTCCCTCTTCCTCCTCTCTCCTCCTTCTCCTCCCTCCTCCCTCCTCCTTCTCCCTCTTCCTCCTCCCTCTTCCTCCCTCTTCCTGCTCCCTCCGCCTCCTCCCTCCTCCTACTCTCTCCTCCTCCTCCCTCCTCCTCCCTCTCCCTCCTCCTCCCTCTCCTCCTCCTCCCTCCTCCTCCTGCGTTCTCCTCCTCCCTCCTTCTCCCTCTTCCTCTTCCCTCCTCCTCCCCTCCTCCTCCACCCTACTCCTCCCTCCTCTTCCTAATCCCTCCTCCTCCCTCCTATTCCTCTCTATTCCTCCTGTCTCCTTCTCCTCCTCCCTCCTCCTCCCTCCTCCTCCTCCTCCCTCCTCCTCCTCCTTCCTCCTCCTTCCTCCTCCCTCCTCCTCCTCCCTCTTCCTCCTCCTCCTCCATCCTCCTCCCTCCTCCTTCTCCCCTTTCCCCCCTCCTTCTCTTAATCCCTCCTCCTCCTCCTCCTCCTCTCTCCGCCTATCTCTTCCTCCCTCCTCCTCCCTCCTCCACTCTCTTCCTCCTCCCTCTCCTCCATCTTCCTCCTCCTCCTCCCTCCTCCTACCTCCTCGCCCTCCTCTTCCTTCCTCCTTTGCCCTCCTCCTCCTCCCCCTCCTACCCTCCCTCCTCAACTCCTCCCTCCTCCTCCCTCCTCATTCTTCCTCCCTCCTCCTCCCCCTCCTCCTTCCTCCTCCTCCCTCTCCTCCTCATCCCTCCTCCTCCATTCTCCTCCTCCCTCCTCCTCCCTCTACCTCCTCCCTCCTCCTCCCTTCACATTCCTCCTCCTCCCTCTTCCTCCTCCTCCCTCCTCCTCATCCCTCCTCCTCCCTCCTCCTCCTCTCTCCTCCTCCCTCCTCCTCCTCCTCCCTCTACCTCCTCCCTCCTCCTCCCTTCACATTCCTCCTCCTCCCTCTTCCTCCTCCCCCTCATCCTCTCCCCTCCTTCTCCTCCCTCCTCCTTCTCCCTCTTCCTCCTCCCTCTTCCTTTCCCTCCGCCTCCTCCCTCCTCCCACTCTCTCCTCCTCCTCCCTTCCTCCTCCCTTTCCCTCCTCCTCCCTCTCCTCCTCCTCCTCCCTCCTCCTCCTGCGTTCTCCTCCTCCCTCCTTCTCCCTACCTCTCCCTCTTCCTCCTCTCTCCTCCTTCTCCTCCCTCCTCCCTCCTCCTTCTCCTCTTCCTCCTCCCTCTTCCTCCCTCTTCCTGCTCCCTCCGCCTCCTCCCTCATCCTACTCTCTCCTCCTCCTCCCTCCTCCTCCCTCTCCCTCCTCCTCCCTCTCCTCCTCCTCCCTCCTCCTCCTGCGTTCTCCTCCTCCCTCCTTCTCCCTCTTCCTCTTCCCTCCTCCTCCCCCTCCTCCTCCACCCTACTCCTCCTCCTCTTCCTAATCCCTCCTCCTCCCTCCTATTCCTCTCTATTCCTCCTGTCTCCTGTCTCCTCCTCCCTCCTCCTCCCTCCTCCTCCTCCTCCCTCCTCCTCCTCCTCCTTCCTCCTCCCTCCTCCTCCTCCCTCTTCCTCCTCCTCCTCCCTCCTCCTCCCTCCTCCTTCTCCCCTTTCCCCCCTCCTTCTATTAATCCCTCCTCCTCCCTCCTCCTCCTCTCTCCGCCTATCTCTTCCTCCCTCCTCCTCCCTCCTCCACTCTCTTCCTCCCCCTCCTTCTCCCTCTTCCTCCTCCTCCTCCCTCCTCCTACCTCCTCGCCCTCCTCTTCCTTCCTCCTTTGCCCTCCTCCTCCTCCCCCTCCTACCCCTCCCTCCTCCCCCTCATCCCTCCTCCTTCCTCCTCCTCCCTCTCCTCCTCATCCCTCCTCCTCCATTCTCCTCCTCCCTCCTTCTCCTCCCTCTACCTCCTCCCTCCTCCTCCCCTTCACATTCCTCCTCCTCCCTCTTCCTCCTCCTCCCTCCTCCTAATCCCTCCTCCTCCCTCCTCCTCCTCTCTCCTCCTCCTCTCTCCTCCTCCCTCCTCCTCCTCCCTCTACCTCCTCCCTCCTCCTCCCTTCACATTCCTCCTCCTCCCTCTTCCTCCTCCCCCTCATCCTCTTCCCTCCTTCTCCTCCCTCCTCCTTCTCCCTCTTCCTCCTCCCTCTTCCTTCTCCCTCTGCCTCCTCCCTCCTCCCACTCTCTCCTCCTCCTCCCTCCTCCTCCCTTTCCCTCTTCCTCTTCTCTCCTCCTTCTCCTCCATCCTCCCTCCTCCTTCTCCCTCTTCCTCCTCCCTCTTCCTCCCTCTTCCTGCTCCCTCCGCATCCTCCCTCCTCCTACTCTCTCCTCCTCCTCCCTCCTCCTCCCTCTCCCCTCCTCCTCCCTCTCCTCCTCCTCCCTCCTCCTCCTGCGTTCTCCTCCTCCCTCCTTCTCCCTCTTCCTCTTCCCTCCTCCTCCCCCCTCCTCCTCCACCCTACTTCTCCCTCCTCTTCCTAATCCCTCCTCCCCCTCCTATTCCTCTCTATTCCTCCTGTCTCCTGTCTCCTCCTCCCTCCTCCTCCCTCCTCTTCCCTCCTCCACCTCCCTCTTCCTCCTCCCTCCTCCATTTACCCAAGACAGACAGACAGACAGATAGTCGGGAACGGGATCTTATATGACTACTTATATGATTTAAATGAGATGCTCTCCACCATGGGCTGGGCCGGGTCAGACAGACAGACAGACAGATAGATAGACAGACAGACAGACAGACAGACAGACAGACAGACAGTCGGAAACGGGAACTTATATGACTACTTATATGAATTAAATGAGATGCTCCCCACCAGGAGTTGGGCAATGCCTGGCCGGGTCAGACAGACAGACAGATAGTCGGGAACGGGAACTTATATGACTACTTATATGAATTAAATGAGATGCTCCCCACCAGGGTCTGGGCGAAGCCGGGCCGGGTCAGCTAGTAAGCTATAAGATACTATCCGCAGTATTACTAAATAGACTAAAACCATATTCAGAATACATTTTAGGTGACTACCAGGCGGGTTTTAGACAAAACAGATCAACAATAGGTCAGATATTTATCTTACGACAAATAGCCGAGAAAAATTGAGAATATAAAAGAGATCTCCATACCATTTTTGTGGATTTTAGAAAGGCTTATGATAGTGTCCATAGGAATAGTCTATGGAATGCTGTGCGGGAGTTTGGAATACCAAGGAAGTTAATCAACATGACCAGACTATGCATGGAAGATACTTATAATATAGTAACAAAAAAAGGCAGGAAATCAGACCCTTTCCAAATAATATCTGGCTTGAAACAGGGTGATGCACTATCGCCGCTGCTCTTCAATCTGGCTCTAGAGAAAGTTGTAAGGAGGGTAAAGGAGGAATGTGATATTGGAGGAACATCCAGGATGCTTGGTTATGCAGATGATATAGATATTATATGGGAAAATGAACAAAAGACATTGGAAATATTGACTCACTTAAAGGGAAAAGCCCAACAGATGGGGTTGGTTATCAACCAAGATAAGACAGAATATATGGTAATTTCAAGAGAAGGAATGGCAAAAAACTCTGGCCACATACAAATAGATAATATAACCATTAAAAGAACGGAAACATACAAATACCTGGGTACAATCTTCAACTGCTCCAACATCATAAGGGAAGAAATACAAACTAGAATCAATTCTGGAAATAAGATATACTGTGCACTACAACATCTACTAAAATCAAAGGCGCTATCTCGTAACACCAAAATCACAATATACAAAACACTGATCAGACCAGTTGTGCTGTATGGCTCTGAAACCTGGAGTACAACGAAAGGAGACGAAGCCTTGCTACAAATCTTTGAGAACAAAGTTTTAAGACGCATCTTTGGACCCATTAGGGATACACAAAGTGGACAGTGGAAAAGAAGAAGTAACAAAGACATTTATGAACTGTTTAAGTCCCCGCTAATCACTGGTATCATGAAGGCTAATAGACTACAATGGCTTGGGAAATATAGAATGAATGGAAGATAATAGGGAAACAAAACTCGCTTACACTCAGGAAATAAATGACCGTAGACCCCGAGGTAGACCAAAAAGACGGTGGAGAGATAATATATATACAGACCTACAAGCACTTGGAATCAACGACTGGCAAGAGAAGGTCAACCAGAGAGACGAATGGAGACGGATTGTGTCTGCAGCAAAGAACCTCAATGGCTCGGAACGCTGAAGAAGAAGAAGAAGAAGAAGAAGAAGAAGAAGAAGAAGAAGAAGAAGAAGAAGAAGAAGAAGAAGAAGAAGAAGAAGAAGAAGAAGAAGAAGAAGAAGAAGAAGAAGAAGAAGAAGAAGTAGAAGAAGAAGAAGAAGAAGAAGAAGAAGAAGAAGAAGAAGAAGAAGAAGAAGAAGAAGAAGAAGAAGAAGAAGAAGAAGAAGAAGAAGAAGAAGAAGAAGAAGGGGCATTTATAACATCAGATGGAAGATGTACAACGGAGATTAAGAGCAGAAAAGGGCAAGCAAAAGCCGCATTTCAGAAAATGAAGAGTATCTTATACAATAAGTCACTGTCAATGAATGTAAGAAAGATAATGCTGGAATGCTATATAGAACCAGTTTTGCTGCATGGCAGTGAATCTTGGAATGTAAATGAACAAATTAAGAAGAAATTAGAAGCAACAGAGATGTGGTTCCTGAGACGAATGTTGCGAATTCCTTGGACTGCCAGAGTAACTAACAACGACTGCATGAAACAGGGTAATGAAACTAGAGCTACAACAATAAGAAAGAGACAACCATATTTCTTCGGTCATGTGATGAGAAGAGAGGCATTGGAGAACATCGTGACAACTGGAAAATCGAAGGGAAGAGAGGCAGAGACAGACCAAGAAAAATTATGCTGGATGGATTGAGACGGTGGCATGGAGGAATATCAGCAGCAGAGTTGATCCAGAAAACCAAAGACCGAGATCTGTCGAGAGCCAGGAACGCCTGTCCCAGCTGGCACGGCACTTGATGATGATGATGATGATGATGATGATGATGATGATGATGAATATGATGATGATGATGATGATGATGATGATGATGATGATGATGATGATGATGATGATGATAATGATGACTGAAATATTCTGAAATTCAACAGGATTTGAACATGGACGGATGCTGGCTCATGAAGAGTATCGTGTATCGGAAACTAACCAATGTTATCCATATGGAACAAGCGGCAAGGGCCGAAAAGTATACTGTTGGAAACGTGATATTGCAGACACTTTGAGCATGAAGGTGTGTGAGGCGGAAGAACTGTCAAGATGACGAGAGACTTTGTGGTCGCCCGTGATGAAAGTAACGCACTGAAAGCAACGGCCTACATTCGGATACCTTAAAGACTTTGCCCCACGTCTCGTATAGATCGTACAGGGATATCGCCAGGATATATACATGCTGCCAGCCAAGTAGCAATGTGTATACCAGGTTCAAGCGTGCTATACATCTGCTATGTAAAGATTAGCTGTGAGGACATACGAACAGAACTAATCCAAGCAAGAGGAGAAGTCAGCGTACTGCTTTACCACGCACTGTGCAGCGATTAGAATAGATCGCAAGACATCAGATTGATTTGACATCAAGCAATGAACCCGTCACGGCTGTGTGCTGTCCCCCTATTTGTTTAATATGTACGCCGAAAATATAATGAGAGATGATATAAAAAGGGAGCAATATGATGTCCTAAATATCGGTGGTACCAGAGATTCGATATGCTGATGATACATTATTGCTATCCACAACACAGAATGGTATAGAAAACCTTTTAACCTCAACCCAATTGAATAGTGGAAATCACAAATTATATCTTAACCTAGAAAAACAAGAATAATACATACATATGAAACTACTATGGAGAAAGAAATATATGTTAATGAGGAAAAATTGGAGGTGGTGAAAAATGTCGAATATCCTGGCTCATTGAATACCAACAATGGTGACTCAATGAACGAAATTAAAAGACGAATGCTCTTCAAAGACTAACACAACTTAACAAATTGTGGAGTGGGGCAGATATAACTAAAAAATTAGATTTTTAGAGCATGAAGCTGTCCCATTGCAACATACGCCTACGAGAACTGAAAAATTACTAAACAAGCGAAACAGCGCATACATGCCTTTAAATATAAATTTTATAGACGAGTTCTAAGAATATTTTGGATAAAGAAAAGAACAAATGCATCAATACTTCAAGAACTGAATATTGAAGAAGGTTGGCTATTAAAGACAGTACAATAAAAAAAATTGAAATATTTTGGTCACTTTGAAAGTTTGGAGAGAACAATAATGGAGGAGTATATGCCTGAGAAGAGAAGAAGAGGAAGGCCAATGAGAGGATTTGTGCAGGATGTGGCGGATGATCTCCAGATGGCTGTATTGAACGCAGGACTTCTTGCTTATGATCGAGAAGTTTTCCGGAAGATTGTTATGGGAGCGAGGTTCTGCAAAGGACATGCTACTAAATTAATTAATGAATGCCTGAAGATCTAGAATAGTTCTATTTGGTCCAACGTTTGAAAGAGCACAATATACATCCCTCTACAAAAGAAAGGAAATTTAAAACGTTGCACCAATTATAGAACTATTTCACTAATAGGTCATGCTAGCAAACTCCTTTTTCATCATAAAGAAGAGAGTAAAGTATAATATGAATTTCAGAAAGTATATCAGTGTTTCAGACAGGAAAAGTGGAACCATATCTTCAAGATGCAAACGATCTTTGAGAAATGTAGAGAGTAAAATACAGACTGTTTCTTGTTTCATAGGCCATATCAACATGGCCTTTGATTTAACATCAGAAATTAAGGGACATAAGGATCCACTTAACTTAATCATTATTCATGATACACAAGCTGCTGTCTGAGAAACTGGTGAAGCATCAAAATAGCTTGAGGCAGATGGTTGTAAGACAGGGCTGAATTCTCTCTCCATACCATTTCAACATGTGCACATAATGTAATGAAAAACGTCAAAAATTACTAGACCAAACTCAGTGTTGATCCATTAGTTAACTTATGCGAACCCAACATGCAGATTTATTTATGTAGATAACATAGTCTTCTTCTAAAACAGTGCTAACATGATTAGAAGAGCCTGTCATGTCTGTCAAGAGACATTTTTCTGAAGCAAAACAAAAAGAGTGTCTTTGTACAAAACTACATGCCAAGCAAAGATTACAATCAATAATGAAGAAATTGACAATGTTAGATACCCTGAATGACTTGGCTCCATAATTAAAAACAGTGAGAACCGGTAAAAGAAATTAGAAGCAGACTGGACATACCATGCAGCGATGAAACGATCTTAAGAAACTATGACACAACATCACCAAGCAATTTACAGTAAAAATGTTTAGACTGTGCATCTTTCTTGTGGCAACATATGGATGTGACTTATGGACCATTTCAAAATCGTTAAATAAGAAAATATGGGCTATCGAGCTCGTCTATTTACAGAAACAGTCTTATAATATTATGGACAGAGAAGAAGAAACTACTGCAATTTTACTTGACCTAAACATCGAAGAAAACTGGCTCCTAAACATTTTCATGTCTCTAATATAAAAATAAAAATACTTGGCCGTAATAAACGTCACAACGGTTAGAGAGAACAGTGATGGAAGTCATGGTTACATCAATAAATGGCAGGGATTGATCAGCAAGAAGATGGCCGCATGACATGTACGATACCTCGAGCTTGAGGGAGCAAAGGGCCTGCTACCAGAGAGAGCTTAAAGTCATCCCCCTCATCATCATCATCATCATTATCATCATCATCATCATCATCATCATCATCATCATCATCATCATCATCATCTTCCACTTCTGCCGTCAAGCGCCGTGTAGAGGAATAATCTCCAGGGCACGATGAGCGGTACTTGATAGTGTCATTCCATGTGATTGTATAATGTCTTTGATGTCGTCAGTCCATTTTCTTTTTGGGCGTCCTCTTGTTCTTGTAGCAAATGATCTTTGATGTACGGTCAGTGAAGGTAGTTGATGGTGTTGCATTCTAACGACAAGGCAAAACCACTTGATCTTATGTTCTTCAATAAATGTGGCACAAGGTGTTGATCCTACTGTCTGTCTGATAACATTTCTTTCTCGGTCTCGGATTGTTAAGTTGGCAGCTCTCCTCAGGCATCTCATCTCACAGGTGTTGATTTTACGAAAAGTTTGAGATTGGTGGCAAACTGTTGGTGTGAAAATGCTGTTTATTATCTCTCGTTTTGTGGACATGGGTATATTTGGATGTTTCAGAATGGGTGATAGTTGATAGTTGATCTTAAAGTGGCTATGTCAAATGAAACGCACTGGTAAACTTAGCTTCTGAGTGAGTGAGAGAAAGAGAAAGAGAGAGCGAGAGAGAGAGAGGGGGGGGGGAGAAAGAAAGAGATGAGAGAGAAAGAGTAAGAGAGTGAGAGAGTGACGATGTACATACATGCTGGGCATACCACATCGCGGGGACGTAGATAGGAACCATAAATAACGAATATTACAATGATAATAATAACAATGACATTTCTGACCCCGTGAATTTTGTTTTAAACAAGGGCAATGTGCACCCATGCTTGCATTCAGAACAATATATCATTTTATGTAGGGAAATGTATAGAAATCCAGATGTTTCGTGAATCCTAAACTTTATGTTTTCCTCCAGCAGCGTATTGTGTTTTAATTTTTCTTTTTTTTTCTGTTTGTTCGCATATCCCCTTACAGGACATCGCTGTTAACACCAGCAACTTTCAGCTGATTGTTGATTTCTTGGCAAGATTACGCTCAGTAGTTTGCCATTGCTTTCCTTTCTGAGCGACCGGCTCAATACCCCGTAAGTTACCGACGCGGAGAGAACCGCTACCAATTCTCGCGCAACGTCACGTTACTTACGAGAGTATACGAGATTACGGAGAACGTCGTGTAACCTCTAGACCAGAGAGACTGTCTGTGTTTTGATTTGGTGTTCTTTAATTGCACACGTCAATGTGTCACATATGATTCGCTGTTCTGTACAAGTATCAATCTGTTTGGTTGTGACAAGATCGCCTTGGGTAGTGAGAGTTAACCACACCCGAGGTGTCTCTAGCACTCCCGTGTATTCTAACCCCAGGGGTTGGACGGGTAGATACACAAATTTACTCTGTGGTTGACCTCGTATTAGTTAATTATGTCTACAAGCCCCTCCAGATTCTAGACCCCCACTAACTACCTACTCCCTTGGAACAATGAACACTGAGGCATCGTCCGAGACCACACTCAATAAGTATACAAAGAGTAAGTCAACATACATAAAGTTTATTCTACCCTTGAGAATAAAGAACTGAAATGAACATCCTGATAGAATAATCTATTTACACAAATAGAGGATAGAGTAGAGACAGAATCAGAGATATGGTTAATTCATCATCAAGGCTGAGAAGTAGATTGGATGCAGATGTCCCGTCCAGTCGGTCCGCCACTCACCCGGCTTCCTTCCAGTGAGATGACTAGAACCTTGGAGACCACTCCGTCCCCAGAGCTTGGATCAACAACAAGAGAGTTACCCCTGGACCTCACTCAACTGGACCAACTGCACCTTCATCACCTCCTACAGAGTCACTGCTAAATTAATAAACAGTTCTTGGTAAACAGCCTAGCTGGGAGACAATCCTCCTGGACTTGACCCCAGTTACTCTTGAGTTCAATGAATGTATGTAGCCATCGACCAATCTAATGGTCCCTCAGTTGTACATTACCCTGGTTGGATAATAAGTCACTGACCAATCTAATGGTCCCTCAATCATAGTACATTACCCCTGGTCGGGTAATGAAGCCATTGACCAATCTAATGGTCACTAAATCACAGTACATTACCCCTGGTCGGGTAATCAGATAGTTCTGCTGCTACTAGAGTCTTACAAGAAAACACAGTTCCTTTTCTAAACTAAGTCCACCAGTTGGATCACACTTATATTTCATCTGGAGATAACATTGTTCAGTCTGGACAAGAATTAGTTGTCCATTACCTTATAACACTGGTATTAAGTCTCTATACGGTAGCTGGTGTAGGTCTCATCATGACCTGCCACTAAAGCTGTCGTAGGAACACGTCCCAGTTTATAAATTAATCTTTTCCACGTTTAGGCGGAACCTTACTAGACGTATACCGTCTGGTGTCTCTGATCATTGAGCATGATTGCTCAGGTGACTGAACTTCTCCTTGCTGAAACAGAGTATCTTCTAAGTAAAAAAACAACAACACAAACCATCACATCCCACACGTGCACCTTCAGGGCACCGGAATCAATTGATGATAACATCCACTCATGATGATTCACCCTGGCACATGGTGTGGTTTAGTCAGGCGAGGTAAGTAAAGAATTCAACCCTTCGCTGTGTTACACGAAGTGGTTTCCGGCAAACGACAAGTGTAGTTGACTGGTTCCTCAACAGGCAAACTCCTGAAAGGAAGATCGACCGGTGAGAGTATACTGGCCCAAACATTGGTCCACATGCATCCTACCACTGCCTACTCAACCTTCAGTCATGCTAATTAGTTATGCAAATAACTAAAGCATTATCTCTATATTGAGAGTAGTAAAGCATGGGTTTCCATCAATGTCAGCTGGCCACAAAGAACAGCCCGTCAAATAGATCAAGTAATCAGAATGACGAGTCTGATCGTATGTCTCACCTATCCCTAATCATCTACCAGTTGTCGCTAACGTCACTAGCTATAGTAATCAGTTATCATAGTTCTAAAATTAACAGAACTAAATATTAAGGTGAAGAGTCCCTGGACTCCTTCCTTACATTGGACATATTCAATAGTAAACATAATACTGATCATTGTACCATCCCTCGGGATATAGGGATAATACATGATCAAATCCAGTATATACACACACCGTTCTGCTGGTGGGACATCCTGCCCACCTTACAGCAAAACTCTTCTTATTAGACTCTTCCCTAGAGTCAAGAAGCCTTCTTGGTAAAACATGTTCCCCACATGTTCCAAGGGTTATGTTCCAGCTCTGCCCTTCCAAGTGGATTAGCCTTGGCCTGGACCGAACTTCACAACTGGCCTGGTCTGCCAGCACCATACTTTCATAACTTGCTTTCAAATCCCCCATATCCCATATGTCCCCGTGTCTCATACAACCTCCTTTCGTCCCTCCATACCACTAGCACATCAGCACTCACTCGTACTTGTGTAAGTATGAAAGAACAGGATAGCTAAGATAAGAATCAAGAACGCAAATGTATATCACGACGGTACGCATGGTTATCACGCGTCGACCCATTCGGCGTTCGGTATCGCTCCAAGAAGTATCACATAACATGACTTAATATATATACATAATGCCACATCATATATATATATCATCACTGAAGACTTACCTTCTCACAGAATTCCAGTGTCCCACACAATGAATTCACTATTAAGTTATTACACAATAGTTACATCATGCACTGTGGTATAGAACTAAGTTCTCTCCTTACTTAGCAGCTAAGCACAACACTGTCTGAATCTCCACCTATCAACTCACCTTGCAATCTAACAGTTCTTTCTTGCTTCAGTTATTGACTGACATAAGTCTAGGTTCATCTCATGCACAATTAACTACGTTCTATTCTAAAACAGCCACATAGTATATGCACCAATTTGCTACACATGGTAAATACTATTTGAACACAAATCGCCAATATCACAGGCCTAAATTTCCAGCCGGTAGTTCACTACACACGTTTGTAAACAAATGTAACACGGCCTAGATTTCAGCGGCGTTATCGATCGCTTCCGCATTAGTAATGCAAAGACACTCGCATATTTAATGAGGTTAGAACGATTGCGTTTTGTGGACAATTACAAAGTTAAATTAATTAACCAAGTAAATACCTGAATAATTCGAACCAGCCTCCAGTCAGCTACCAATACTGTTCAAGGGCCCATCTGCCGCATTGTAATAACAGTTAGCCGCAACATGGTTGAGTGTAGACGCTGTACAAATGGCTTAACAGAGCCCTGCGTCTTCTCTCCGTGAGAGTTTGGAAGTGAATGACTATTCTAGCCGCATTCCACCAACGTGCCAACTCATACGCACGAGGATCGAGTGCTCCCGGAGAAAAGTCAACTTCTCGGATAACATTCATTCAACGCCTAGAATTTCTATATCTCTCTACACGGGAATTTGGTGAAGCACCCGGCAACCCGGTACAGTCAAATACCGGTAATTCGAGATGATTCTAGATGGAAACTACCTATCGGCTTCCCTCAGTCTATTTCTAACTGGGAAAGTCCCCGATGACGCGCCAAAATAGTGCGGGATCCCGACGACCACAGACAGATGATCGCGGTTTTGTCACATTGGTCATGTTTCATATGCTTCTGTACGTGTACCAGTCAATGTGTGACGTAGTGATTGACTGATCTGTATGTCTACCGCTGAATGATGTCATGTATGACTGCCTGTTTTCTGTGCGGACACAAAGTGTGTGAATATCAAGCTATGTGTTATGTGCTATCTTGCTTTTTAAATTTGTCAGATTTTGCATGAATGTGTAAACACATTTGTTGTAGTAAGATACTACATTTGTTTTTTGTTGCTAACTTTAGTTCACTAAGTGAGCAACTAAAGTGACTATTTTTTGGAAACCAAAAGCACACAATTGATATTGTCAGATACATATTTTCATTGCTTCCAACAAGAAAGGATTTATGTGCGGTAAATGTATACCGTGCTCCTCGGGGAAGGAGTTAAAGACAGTTCGTAATCCCGCATACCTGCGTTCGAAACACAGCTGTGGGCAATTCGGCAGCAGACCGCCTTACGTTGGGTGTTTATGAAATGGTATCGGTGCCGGTCGTTTAGAAAGAAATGGCAAACTACAGAACGTGAACTTGCCCAGGAATCACCAACTGTCAAAAAAGGCTGGGGTTGACTGCTACGTCCTGTAAAGGATATGCAACAACTAACTTAAATGTATACAATTTACTTTTTCTTGTCCTACTTTCAGATAAAAAACGTCTTTACTGTAAAGCGAGTGTGTATTATAATCGTGTGTGTGTTCATCATCTGCACGGCCACAGGGTCTCCTGTGTACGCGGTCTGTAGTTTGGAAACGATATTCGTCGCAAGCAGAAACAAATCCTTGGTTGTTTTGGTTCATACCGTAGATAAAGACGCAGTAGAGAAACCTACATTTACTATCAATAACACGGTTATTCCCTTTGCTGCGTTTGTGGTGATAAGTGTGTGCACTGTTGTTCTAGCGACTCAAGCTAAGGAAAAACTACAAAATGGAGGAAGAATCTACCATTCAAGGGACGAGGAGATGCTGCAGTCACATCGTACACAAAAAGTTGCCAAAATGGTTGTGATGATCTCTACGCAATTTATTGCATGTTTTATTCCAATGAGTATTCTAATGATTGCGATATGGATGATTCCTGGACTTACTGTCAGGTGGGCAAAATATGGGTACTCTGTTAGTAATAGGTGGGGTTGGTACTATCCTGGAATCGATAAACGCATCTATGAATGTTTTCATTTATTATTACATGAGCAGCAAGTACAAAAATGTATTTCGTGAGCTGTTTTGTTTGCACAAATTGAGATTTTAACTCATAGTGTACGTCCTCCAATTGTGTCTTTTAAACAGCTCCTTTGCCAACTCCTAGGTGTGTACATTTATGGTCATGATTGGTTAAAGTGAACAAAAACTGGCTCGTTTCATCACCTAGCTTCGACAATTGAAGCACTTTAGTCACTTTAAACGTATTAGAATGAATTGTATTGGATTTAGGTAGAGTTATGGCAGACAGAAAGAGATGTATCAGGACGAAGATGAAACCAGGATACCAATAAAACACTGGATATCGATTTGCATGAGGCACTGAAACTGACTATAGATCTAGAGTTTTTGTTTTGATGTATCGTCATGGGAGCAGTGTACTTAGCACATGAACAATAATTGGTAATAACAAGATAATCTAATTCCTTAAAATGTATTTGTAATGTACCATACCACATGTTGTAAACGCATACAATAAATACTACACGACGCGACTTCTGTAAATAATGCAACAGGATAAGAACTATATAGTTATATATTGTTGGCTTGTGGAGTCTCAGCCACTGGGCCACTATGGGTGGAATGTCTGTTGAAGAACCCTTAAAGCCAGTGAAACGAGTTTATCAATAAATACGGGTACATTTTTTGGCGCTCACATAAGACTAGAGGACAGACTGGACAACATACACTTAAAATACTTTTGTTACCGGCGAGATGCAAACCTTCAAATGACAACAGCTTCTCGCTGCAATAAAAAGTGTACTTGGAGGCAAGACGAAAGAGACACCCCTAAGAACACTCTGTTTAGGGATGTCTAGTTGTTCAACGTCCAACAAGTATACTTATTCCTTGTCAAAGACTCGAACGCAACCTCTCCACCGGGGAGAGCAGTCAACCTCGAGGTGACCAGGAGGTGATACGGTGCCCGAGGGAAGGGCAGGGGAGATGATGAAATGAGAGATGGTTAACCATTCTCTCATGAGACACGCAGGCGTTGTTCAGAGAGTTAGCACTCTGACCACGCCAGCATCACGGCTCGTGGTAGCCACGGAGAAGTTGAGTGCCCACTCAACATACCACGGCTGCGATCAACGTGCCATGTGAGGTAACACGCACCAAGGTCAAGGTCGATCCGCGTGGTGTGTGACAACGGGAGGAGAGAACGTCAGACCGGGGACGGGACTTGTAGTGTGCACATCGTAGAATAGCGATAGGGGTTTTTGTGTAACCAAATAGATAGAATATTAGCATAGGCGTTAGCAATTAGTGATAGGTAATTCTGTGGCTTTGTGTGTGGGTTTAATAGCGACTGTAATATGCTTGTAGCGAGCCAACGGCAATAAAATGTACCATGTATTTTCCTCGCACACGACTTGCAAGTTTTCTTGTATGGTGTGGGAGAAGTATCCGATGATGCCTGTCAGATGAGTTGTTGACAGGCAAGGATAATTGTGGTGTCAGAAGTGAAGCTTGAACGAAAGTTCAAGCTAATCCACTCATCCACGGCTCTAGACTAGGGTTTAATTTGTGTCAGTGACGGTAATTTGTGCAGACAAGTGCAGGTTGCGAGCTAAAATGGTGCCAACGTGACGAAATAAATTGTGGAAATGGTGTTTATGAAATATTTATTTAATGAAATCATGTATTCTTCAAAGCTGTAAGTAGTAATATTCTTATTTTTCTTGTATTTATTTATATATTTACCGATTTAATGATGAATAAGTACCAAAGATGATTCAGGGCGGAGCGATACACAGCCAGCCGACATTATCGATTTTTGCAAGCTAAAAATAGCGCTGCGCCTCTGACGTAGGATAATTGACAAGCAGTTTTCCTAGGTCATTAGCATTCAGCAATCGAGTGTTTACAAAATCGTCAAGCTGCTGCCCGCCTGAATCTGTACTTTATATTATTCATTAATTGTTTATTTGAGTTGGTAAATGAATATATTTATTTATTTAAACATTATTATGGTATTTTTATTTATTTAAAAGAAGTTATTCATATTTTTGATCGTACTTTTTCTTTGTTTACCGTCACGATGGAACTATTTTTGGCCAAGCAAATCAAACTTGAGCTGCACAACACTTACATAGATTAACTAGGTTAGTGACGAAAGGCAAATACAGATAGAACGAAGACAGGACATTGACATTAAATATTAATTAACACAAATTCTAGTTGTTCGTGGGCAAGTCATTGTCATTGTCCTTAGTTGTCGGGAAAATCATATCGTACAGTAGGTAGATTACTGCTGCTCTGCATATCAGAGTCAACAACACCTGAGTGTGGATGCCGAGGTGCCAAATAGTGTCCTGATTACGAAACGTGTGTCTATCCCAAAGAACCAAACAAGGTGACCTATGTTCAGCCGGAGTTCAGTTCCCTGATTCTCGGGAACATTAAGTTGAGTATACCTAATATTTTGGCATGCAATGTGATTAATAGTGCATCTCTTTTTCAGCTTGTGATACACTAGCATAATTTTGTGCTCTGATTTTCCAGGAAAAAAAATTTGTTTCAACAAATAAACTGAGAGTACATGTGGTAGTGCTCAGCGAGTGACAAACATAACATATCAAAGGTATATAAGTGATTAGAGGAGTCCAGTATAGGTCAACGCTAGCTAATTAACTACAACATGGCAAGCATTAGAGGAACTTTATACAAACGGGGGTATAGCAATTACAATACACAGGTAAAGAGCCTAGAACAATATGCTGATCAGAAAGTTAAAGAAGCAAAAGATGCTGGAAACTGCTGGAACGTATACGAAAAGAGAATGCGAAAGAGACGAACGTGCAGCAAAGAAAGACAGCCAGCACAAAGAAGATGGCACAACTAGCTGAGATAACAAACAGAAAATAAACAGCTAAGAAGATGACAAACACGATTAAACAACAACAGTTAGAACAGGATAAGGAAAAGAAACAGAAAGAAATAGAGATTAAACATAAAGAACTAGACATTAAAGCAAAAGCAACCAGATCAGAGAACGAAATGAAAAATTAATATGGGCAAAACAAAAGACAGTAGATCAAGAGAGAGAACTAAAGCAAAAAGAGATAGATGAAATGGCCAAGAGTTAAGGAAAAACCAAATTCAGGTAGAATCAGAGACACAGTTAAAAGAGGAAAGGTATGGATGTAGACTCACACAGCAGAGAAGATCTGCTGCCACTAAATTAAAAGTCAACAAGCTAAGGAAAATAAAGCTCAATAAATACAAAAATAATTATCAAACCATATTGTAAAGATGATTCCATATCGACCTGACAGAGAATGTAGAGTATCAATTCAAATATCACCAAGTTCCAATAGAGATGTGGGCTACGATTTATATGAAAAATCTGAGTGGTGAGCCCCTTAAAGTGATAGAATCTATACCAACTGAGCTTAGATCTAACTATCAATACATCCATGATAGGATTATGCAGCACTTTTTACTTGATGCCCCTGGGTATCAGGTTCAGTTCTCAAATTTAAAACCTAAAGCCTAGTGAGACTTTCATTGATTATGTCTTCAAATGTTCAGAGTGTACTAAACAGATGGCTGAAAGCAGCTAACATAGGAAAAGACTTTGATAGATTAAAAAACTTAATAGCTATGGATAAAGTTATATCCACGATACCATCTCCTTTTGCGAAATTTTTGCAGCAGTCAGACATTGAGAACATCGAGCAGTTTGAAAAGAAAGGCTCAGCATATTTTTCTTCTAATAGAGATATTTTTAAGACTTCAAATGACTCTGAAATAGTGTCCTTTGTGAAAGACCAACCAAAAAACTATCAGAGTAACAGAAAACCCTTTCAGAAACACGACAACAAAGATAGGAAAATGTCAAAATGTATTTACTGTCAACTTCTGCATGACAATTATTCTATGTGTGACAAATCGCCAAATTATCCGGCGCATCTTGAAAATGTTATTAAGAAGCAACAAAGTAAAAGATCTGCATACAGGCGTGCAATCAAATGTTTTTTTTGTTCCAGCTATGGCCATTATTCAAATAAGTGCCTTGGCCGCCAACGTATGAAAGCCAACAATGCTATTTTGATTGATACTTCTTCTGATAGTGGTAGTGAGACTGAGTGTGAAGTTGAGAATGTATTACCTTTCAAAGAGTCTGAAGATGTCTGTTGTGTGAACGATGTGTTAAGCTTTGACAATTGTGACCAATGTTACCAATTTCATGCAGACGGAAAATTAGAATGTGGACATACAGTACCATGCTCAACTGAGAGTGTAAATGCAGCATTAGCCTCCAGAGGCAAGTTAGTGTTCCACAATGCAATGGTCAACGACAGACCATGCCAATGTTTGCTGGACAGCGGCAGTACCCTTATTGGTCTTAGAAAGGATCTAGCGAGTCCAAGTGATTATACAGGCGACTCTGTCAAATGCCGAACCTTTTCGGGTAACATTGAAATTTACCCTTTGGCCAAAGCCCGTATTAACACTCCTTTCCTTTCGGGTACCTTTACTTGTGCAATACTTGACAACCCTTGTACTGATTTGATTTTGGGTTCCTTACCCCAACTGAAACAATGTACTAGTGATGAAATAGCTGCATGGGAAAGATTAAATGCAGCTAATGCAACTACTAGAGCAGACACTGTAAAACATCAAGACACACTACAAGATGAGAGACTACTGTTGCTTTCTCCAACTGGCACAGATGATACCAACAGACAGAAATTTATAGAACAGCAGAAAGCTGATCTTATTGTGTCTCCATATTTAAAATTAATGAAAGAAAGATCTAAAGTGACCAAAAATGCCTCATGGTTCCTTAAACCTAATAATGGCTTTCTTACGAGATATTCTACATCTGAGAACCATGAGAATCAGCAAACGGTGCAACCTGTACAACACCGCTTAACTGTGCAAAAACCTGCACATGAGTCACCGCTTGCTGGTCACCTGGCAAAAGACAAAACCAGGCCTAGATTCCAGGCTCATTTTCATTGGCCAGAGTTTTGGAATGATATAAAATTATTTTGTCGTAATGTATTTTCCTGTAATGTCTGTCAACAATTAGTACATAAGGTTAAGGGTAGACATCCTACAGCTGAAGTACTACCTTCTACTCTGGCTTCTAGACCTGTGAGAGGGAGGGTCAAATTTACCAATACACAAACAAGGGTGCTTAAACAATCGAGGGTAAACCAGATCAAAACATGCGTCGGTTACTTCCAAACAAGCAAAATGGCAAGGACCATTCAAGGTGGCACGTGAGATCTCAAAGGCTGACTATGGAATATCGATAAACAGACACTTAAAGATATTCCATGTCAACAGGGTGAAACCTTACTTTTCACGACAAGAGACAGGAGTAGAGACAGACGAACACTGTGCACCCACACCTAATGATAAGACGACAGACGTACATAGCGCAACTACACTAAGTAGCGGGACTGGCAAATCCGACAAGATGCATACATTTAGTGAGCTTACAGAATACGCATGATATATGTTTCCATACTGATGACTGGACAACACACTGACTGAAACTAAGACATGTCTTTGACAGAGTGCGACTCTTCGGTCTCACTGTCAAACCGAGCAAAGTTGAATTGGGCTAAAAGAAATTCATTTTTTGGGTCATGTCATTTCACAGGGTCAACTTAAGACCGACAATAGAATTATTACAAAAAAAATTATGAAACTGACCATGCCTACCACAAAGCAGCAGGTCAGAAGCCTTTTGGGATTATTATATTACTATAGCAAACTAATATCAAATTTAAGGGAAATTACAAGTGTATTTTCCAATGTTTTAAAAACATCTGTAAAATGAAATGTCAAAGATGCATTATTAATTTCTGCATTGTCAAAATTAAAGATCCTTTTTTGCAATATTCCAATCCTCCGCTTGCCTAATCCTAGGCTCGTTTATTATTCTAGGACAGATGCCAGCAGTACTAGGCCAATTTTTTGAGAGCATCTTCCACCCGATTTGCTACGTGAAGCCGTAAGATCACACCTGCTGAGTCCAGATATTCCATATCACAGTTGCAACCCTAAGCGTCATCTATGCGGTGAGAAAGCTCCATCTAATTCTGACGGATGTTCACTGCATTGTCCAGACCGACAACTCCCCGATCACGGTCATACAGAGTGGTGTGCATCGAAATGACCGGATATACAGGTGGTCACTAATTTTACCATCTGAGGTAGAAATACCTGAAATTCCACATAGAAGTGTAGATTGATAGTTATTACATGAGTACATAATAATATTCTATGTGAAATATGTTACATATACATCGACATTATGTGCTTAATCATGTACCAAGAACAGTGAACTATCATGTGTCCGTAGACATCAAGTGAAGAACTGTGCTCCGAAAACGTAGATATCACCGTGTGAACTGGGACAGCTCATTACCTACTAAGCTCCATTCCGGTGTATCATGTGTGTTAAGCGCAGAAAACAGTGTCAGAACAATACATAATTACAGACACGAAGATACTGATCTGCGACACCAGCGAACTCTACAGGTGCACTGCCGATAAGACACGAGTATGACTGTGCAATGTATTTCAGATACCCAGGCCAAGTGTGTATATATAGTATGCCTATAAAACCAATGTACAAACATGAAGGCAACAACTAACCTGAGGTAGCTGAATACCATGTATATAAACTTATTGTGATATGTAATATAACATTTTAAGATGATGTTAAATTAGAGGTAGAATAGGAGATATAACAGTTTGCATTTATTTTAATAGTTAGATAGTTCAGTAATTAACCCACTTACTTAGCTTAAAACTAAATTAGAATAGTAATTTAGACGTAAGAATAGGTAATTACAAACTAAATTAAGTTTTGATAGGAATAGTACCATTTATGTTGTTACATTTCACTTAGCTTCATTTCAGTTCAGTTCATTCCATCCTAATGAAACCATACCATCTAGCAAACATTACCATTTACTATTATCATCAGTTTACATCATGATAGGATAAAAAGATTAGATAAACTAACATACATCATTTACACCATTTAGATTAAAAACATCAGTCATATAATTTCTTTGTGCAATTAAAAACATTAGTTAGAATAGTGTTTAGAAAACTACATAATTTGTGTTCATATTATCCATGTCATTAAGGTACATAACTCGGATCACATCAACTCCATTTAAATAGTTAGATTACATCCCTTTGAATAGATAAACATAGGATTAATATAAGCATATCATATAATTAACATGACAGAATTTAGTAAATTAGTTAACACATTAAATACATATTTATAGAATTAATATTAGTATGTTAGGTTTTAGAGTTTATTTTAGTATAATATAGTGGATGATAAGACCAAGGGGACAAACCATCTGGCCTTTCTCGTCCATGTAAATAGAGTGTATATACATGACTCGTGCAGCGATTATCGCACAGTCATTGTGCTCAAATTTCTGAAACTGAGCCAAACCTGTACAGTGTCACTCCAAGGTTTTTAAATAATCGGGAGAATAAAAGATGTGTGACAGAATTAAGGGTGAAAGGAGTGTGACAGAAGTGTGAAAGTGAGAGCGAATGGAAAATATACGAGAGAGTGAGATCAGTCAGCGAGTTTTTGCTGCTGCTTGCCGCGACTTTAATGTTTGTCTGCGTTAAATGTTGGTTTTCGTTGGTGGAAATGTGCTAGTGTGAATGTGTTGTCTAGAGTATAGTTTAGATCTTAGATTACAGTATTTTAAGTTTCATAACAAGGGAATGTAGTCACGAATTAGTGTTATACACCTGTTTGTGGCCACATCTAACCAAATTATGACACTTGAAAACTTAACATACATACACATAAACGTTAGAAACATAGGTTAGAAGCTAGAATAGAATATTAATTACATCCAAACACGCAAACAACCAGAAAAACAAACATATAAATTACATACACATTGTGTAGATCAAAGGGAGATAACTTCGGGTCAGGGGACATAATAGACAACGAAACACTAACTTAACAGTGAAATAGGACTTTACACGCGGAAGCGAAGTAGGTAAAGCCTGTCGCACACACCTTGTGTAATGGTTGTTAAATATTATATGGGGGACATGAAGCAATTCATGTGTTGACCCTAAGAAAGTCAACTTTGTATGGGTAGTAAGTTAATTTACTATGTGAGGGCAGGTCTTATAAGACAACGGTCCGGTTCAGACATACCTCTAATGAATATAATATTGCATGTGAGAAGAGGGCTCACGCCAACCAGACAAGTTTGTGGCGATTGCCAGTAGCCAAGTAAAGTATTACTACATTGTGACAATAGTCAGTAGAAGTCTATTAGAGTGCCCAAAGCCAAATTATCTAGTCTTTGACAAAAATTAGAGACACTAATTTTTTAGAAACCTCTTGCGTCACAACCAATGAGTGAAAGTTGATGACGCAACACAGGAGGGGACGGTGTGTGTCAAAGACTCGAACGCAACCCCTCCACCGGGGAGAGCAGTCAACCTCGAGGTGACCAGGAGGTGATACGGTGCCCGAGGGAAGGGCAGGGGAGATGATGAAATGAGAGATGGTTAACCATTCTCTCATGAGACACGCAGGCGTTGTTCAGAGAGTTAGCACTCTGACCACGCCAGCATCACGCCTCGTGGTAGCCACGGAGAAGTTGAGTGCCCACTCAACATACCACGGCTGCGATCAACGTGCCATGTGAGGTAACACGCACCAAGGTCAAGGTCGATCCGCGTGGTGTGTGACCACGGGAGGAGAGAACGTCAGACCGGGGACGGGACTTGTAGTGTGCACATCGTAGAATAGCGATAGGGGTTTTTGTGTAACCAAATAGATAGAATATTAGCATAGGCGTTAGCAATTAGTGATAGGTAATTCTGTGGCTTTGTGTGTGGGTTTAATAGCGACTGTAATATGCTTGTAGCGAGCCAACGGCAATAAAATGTACCATGTATTTTCCTCGCACACGACTTGCAAGTTTTCTTGTATGGTGTGGGAGAAGTATCCGATGATGCCTGTCAGATGAGTTGTTGACACCGACAAACTGAATGAATCAACACAAACACCGGTTATCAGTCATGACGTTAATAGTGATATAACTGCCCAAATAACTTTGATAAATACCCTCGGCTAAAGAGATATGTACTGTATATTCTTTAAAAATCACCTGCTTCATCCATGATTATAGTAAAGAAGCCAATCTGTGTTTACGAAACAACAACCACATCTTGATTTAACAAGCAGGTTATCTTCACATGTACAACAGATAATGATGCACCTCCCCGCCTGTCCGGCGGCAACATAGTCTAATACTTGTCACGTGATACTTTGTTGGATAATTAATACTGGTTGCCAGGTCAACCAGATCTAAAACGGGTACGATTAAATATTCTGTGAAGTTAATGCGGTCGCCAGAAAACTGACCGCATCACCCACAGAGTGCTGACTGGTCTATGGAATCCAGGGTAGAACACAATACATCATCACCCACAGAGTGCAGACTGTGCTAGGGAATCAAGGTTAGAACACAAATCAACATCACCCACAGAGTGCAGGCTTGTTTATGAAATCAAGTCTAGAACGCAATACACAACGACCACAAAGAGCAGACTGGTCTATGGAATCAAGGTTAGAATACAATACACCATCGCCCACAAAGTGCAAGAATGGTCTATGGAATCAAGGTTAGAACACAATACACCATCGCCCACAAAGTGCAGACTGGTCTATGGAATCAAGGTTAGAGCACAATACACCATCACCCACAAAGTGCAGACTGGTCTATCAAATCAAGGTTAGAACACAATACACCATCCCTCACACAGTACCTACTGGTCTATGGAATCAAGGTTAGAACACAATACACCATCACCCACAAAGTGCAGATTGGTCTATGGAATCAAGCGTAGAACACAATATGCCACGTGGCGCAGAAAGGATCGGCTAAATGGTGTATGTGTTACTTCAGCTTTCATTTGCTTTATACCTAAAACTAACATAGTGTGTTGTGCTGCTTCTGATATCATTGAACGCGTTGGGAAATGAGCAAAATCGGCTGTTTGGTGTATTGGTGCACGGTAGAGCAGATGTGGTCTGGCCCTTTAAAACAATGTGTATAGTGTGGAAGAACAGATAGGCTATCATTGCCTGGAGAGAATGGTGCATCAGACAGTGACAAGATGATCTGGTAGATTGCTCTCCAGGGCAAAGACCAGACAAATACATAATATTATTACAATTGGTATCATTTGTATTGCTGCTCCTCGCAGGTTGTGAAAGATGAGAACGGAGCACATACGGGAATGTCCTGAGAGATCTACTGTCGGTTCTTGAATCACCTCAGCTCATCTCAACTTTACAGCCCTACACTGGCGACAGTTGAGATAATAGTACCAAAAAAAAACATGAAACGAATACTCAGATTAAGGACAAATCACGACAGTGAACAAAGAGTTGATGTGAACTCGGTTCGAGAAGTGTGTTTCTCACGGATGACTGGCGACTGAAGCGACAAGTGTGTGACAAGGCAGTAAGTGTCAGAACTCAACGGGTTCCCCAATTGATTTCCTATGTAATATGTGTACAGCATTAGAACCGACCAATCATTTCTCTTCTTTAAATATTTGTTAAAATACTCGACACAGCAATACAGTCCGATGTGATTGTGTGTTTGCTGGAACGCAAATTATTCCTCCCCACGACTCTTGACGGCAGAAGAGGAAGATGATGATGATGATGATGATGATGATGATGATGATGATGATGATGATGATGATGATGATGATGATGATGATGATGATGATGATGATGAGACCTATGGTACTATTGTAGCAGAATGAATATCATATCTGTATCAGCTTAGGTGTGCAAGCCTACAGCACGCTTGAGCATCAAGATAGAACAGCTAGAAGGATGCTCAAGTCGTGACGTGGCTTGTTGTTGGGGTAGTTAGTTAACACCAAGGACGAGGGAAGAGAAGTCAACATCATACTTGATTGTATCGAGATTTTGTATCAACCACCATGTACCAATAAAGCCTGTTCTAAAATAACCTAACTGAACTTGTTGATCCACTGTATACACGCATTGTTACAGGTGGATTAAATGGAGCCGCACACAGGATCCGATTTTACTTGGATGTCGCGGGTACAATGTGAAGTAAGAAAGTCACTCTTGATGTCAGTCTATAGTATTTGAGTTTCTCTTGAAAATTTTAGATACTCATCTAAACAAAAAGTTCCATCGGACCATTTTTAATCGAGTAAGAAAGTCAAAATTTCAACATTTTTCGGACACTATCAAAATTAAAGGCATATATATCAAGATTGTGAATAGAGCCATCTACGTAACATGATTGCCTATGGAGTGTTGATAAGCTGTTCTCATCATAACTATTTGAAGTAACGGGATTCTTGTCAAAAATATTATAAAGTTTGACCTGCCAGTATTACAGCCGTTGGTAACCTTGCATTGTGTTCGAAGGTCAGCCAGTCACATGCTAAGATTTGTCCAGGTCCAGGAGCAAAGAAATCTCAAAACGGATATAAACAACTTGAATTAAATGGAAATGTTGTTCTGAGAGAGCGGTTATCTTCTTTGTATCAAGACTACTCAGAGCGAACTCAAAGCCGTTATGTTCATTGAATCGTGACCTTGGGTGCCTGAAGAATTAAGCCAATTGCTCCTTTGGTTGGAAAGTACGAAGAAATTTCACTCGTGGTTGCTCTAATAAATCAGAATGTTTTTCAACAAAAGCGAATATATCGATAGGGAACCCTCGGAGGTGGTTGGGCAAACTGGGTTGCCGACCTGCTGAAGAGGGGACCCAAATTCAAATCGCTTTATTGAGCTAGACCAGTTTTCAAGACGTCGCCTAGATGTGCCCTGTTATCGGGTGAAAAGAAAATATCAAGTCTGGTAGGGGCTCGACCAGGAGCTGAAAGTGAAAGTGGCGAAACCTGAGACGTTAGAAGAAGGACATCATTGAAGTCACGTTATCGGTTGGATGGCCAATAAGTGATACGAACTCCAGACGTTTGGGTTATACGTGAACCGTGACGAGGAAAACTTTCAACGAACATACGTAAATCCACGCTTCTCTTGGATCAAGATGGTAATTAATTAAAATATAACTGCTAAGAGAACATTTTTTTAATAAGACCATTTAGATAAGTCGTTATAAATGTGAATTTGATTGTATAAGTGTATAGTAAAATATTTCAGCATGGCAGAAGAAGGTTCACTGGCACAAGTTTTGACGGGGGTAGGAACAGTAATAGGTAAACTCAACACAGTCATGAAACAACAAGGAATGGCAGCTGAAATTGTTAAATTTAGCGGACAGGCAAAAGATTTTAAGAAGTGGATAACTTCAATAGAGAAATATGCATATTTGGTGTCAGCATCAGATGAAGAGAAAATGAAACTTGCTTATCAGGCAGCAACAGAACCGGTTTCTGATCATATCAGAAGAAAATTAGAGGCTAGGGTAGATGAGACATGGGAGCAGTTCAAGGACGATTTAGCCCATAAGTACGCGGAAATAACGGACCCACAACATGCGTTTTCGGTGTTAAGACAGTCCAAACAAAACACTGGAGAAACTGTACAATTGTTCAGCGATAGGTTGATTAACCTGGCTGAAGAAGCATTCTTAGGACAGAATGTACGAGGAGAAGAGGTGGAGAGGATGTTGGTCGGGATTTTTGTAGATGGTATAAAATCAGATGGACTGAAATTTAAGCTGATGAGGGAAAACTCTGAGAGGTTATCACAAGCTGTAGATATAGCGGTACAAGAGGAAAATTTGAGATTTTGAAGTTTAGATTGAGAGTGGGACGAGAAATAGGAACTAGTCGAGAAGACAGGATTGAGGAGCCTATGGAAATAGGACAAACAAGGTTCGGATGGAATAGGAGAGGAGGTATACAGACATTACAAGGTAGTAATAGAAATGCTTATGATGGAAGAAGACAAATGAGAAATCCTACAAGTGAGACGGTAAGTAACACAAATAACACAAATATAGTCTATTGGTTTTGTGGCCAACGGGGACACATTTTTCGCTTCTGTGGTAACAGGCGTGTCCAGTCGAATACACAAAGTAGAAATGGCAATAGCAGATTAAATAGGAATGTTGAAGATAGACACAGAAGTTTTACAAGTACAAGAACGCAGGAAAACCAGCGCCCTACCTATTAAATAGGACCTATAGTAGGAGGGAAAATAACAAGGTCCCAAGATTTAAAGAATATTTTAATAACAGGTATAGCAGGACGAGTAGGGACTGCTCTCAATTAGAAGAAATCAAACAGTTTACAGAGAATAAAACAGATCCCAGCTCATGTATAATAGAAATAGGGAAGTATAGAGTTCGTACATTAATTGATTCGGGAGCTCAGGTTAGTGTGATCAAGGAAAGTTTTTTATATAAAATAATGAGAAATTGCAGAATATTTAGGAGTCATAATAATCTTCACTCTGTTACAGGACAGAATTTACAAGTAATTGGACAAACAATAATGAATTTTAAATTAGGAGGGATCAACGTAAGACATCTTTTTCATGTAGTGAAAGATTTAAATAGAAATATGCTTATAGGAAGAGATTTTTTAACAAAGAACGGTGTAAGACTTTTTTTTGATTTACACAAATTAAAATTCAAGGACGTATATGTAGATTTAGAAGAAGACATGCACATTTCATCACTGGTTAGAGTTAAAATGTCTACGACGTTAAAACCACAGACGGTTAATTTGATACAGGCAAAGGTAAAAAGAAATCCGTATTATGTAGTAGGACATACAGTTAAAATCACTGAATTGCAAAGGGAGGTAATTGATGAGCCTGGTCTAGAAGTCCCGGATGGAATAATATCATTAGATAAACACTTAACTTTTCCAGTAATGATTATTAACAACACAGGTAGAGAAATTAAATTATACAGAGGATGTGTAATAGCCAAAGTAGAACATAACATTAATGACATATTAGCAACAGATAGAGTAGAAATGCCGGGAACAAATTATTCAGAAATTCCTAGTGAAAGAATTAATAACAGACGCAGACGCGAAAGAAAAGGGAATGTGCAGAAGGATGAATTGATCCATCCATTCAGAAGAAATGCAGCCAAAATACATTCACTAGACAAAATGACAAGAGAGCAAGAATTGTTGGCACAATTAAAAACTCCACCAGAAAACAAGAAAGTATTAGAACAACTTATAAAAGAGAATCAGGATGTATTTGCAATTAATGATTTAGAATTGGGAAGGACAAAAACAGTTACGATGGAAATAGATACTGGAGATCATCCACCAATTAGTTTAAAACCGTATAGAACTCCCTTAAGAAATAGAGAAATTGTTGAAAAGGCAATAGAAGATATGTTGAAAGCAGGAATAATAACAAGATCAAAGTCAGAATGGTCATCTCCGATAGTAATCGTGACCAAAGCTGATGGTTCACATCGATTCTGTTGTGACTACCGGGCGTTGAACAAAATCACTAAGAATGTAGCGTACCCATTGCCGGTGATTGATGATATTTTGGGCTTACTTAATGGCTCTACATTTTTCACGACACTAGACGCAAGATCAGGATTCTGGTGTATCCCGATGTCGGAGGATGCTCAAAAGAAAAGTGCTTTCTGTACTCATATGGGTTCTTACGAATTTTTACGAATGCCATTCGGGGTTCGAACAGCTCCATCTCACTACATGTTGTTAATAAATGAAGTATTAGAGGGTTTGCAAAAGTTTGCATTGGCATACATAGATGACATTCTAATTTATACAGCAGGAGATATAGATGATCACTTAAAGCATGTAAAATTAGTATTCGACAGATTAAGAATACATGATGTTAAATTGAAGCTCAGTAAATGCGAATTTTTAAAAACAGAAACAAAGTATTTGGGGTATATTATTAATAGAGACGGAATCAAACCAGACCAAGAAAAGGTAAGGGTTATTAAAGAACTACCTCCTCCAACTAATGTAAAAGAAGTTCGTGCTTTTATCGGAACCTGTGGGTATTATAGGCGTTTCATTCCAGGGTTCTCAAAAATAGCAGAGCCTATTACTAACTTAACTGGCAAATATGCTAGATTTAGGTGGGATGATGAATGTCAAAAAGCGTTCGAGTTTTTAAAAAATAGCTTAACAGTAGTGCCACTATTGACATATCCAGATTTGAATAAACAGCTAATATTATATACAGATGCTTCAGATAATGCTATAGGAGCGTGTTTGGTTCAACCATATGAAGGAAAAGAATCTGGAATACCAGGGGTTAAAAATGAAAGGCCAATCTATTTCTTATCTCATAAACTTAGCAGGTCCCAGCGGAAATGGTCTACTATTGAGAAGGAGGCTTATGCTATTCATTATGCTCTTCAGAAACTTAACTACTATCTACATAACGCAAATTTCATTATTAGAACTGACCACATGCCTTTAAAATCTTTGTTAGAAGCTCCAGTGCAGAACAGGAAAATACAGACATGGGCGTTGAATTTACAGGGATATAATACAAGAATAGAATACATACCAGGTAGGAACAACACATGCGCTGATTTATTGTCTAGAATTCCGTACCCACAGTCATCAGGGAACACGGAAGACGAAGCTGAACCGGAGATAGACGACCGAAACTGGCAAGTAAATATATTAGATTCTGCCATAATAAATAGAGAAGATTTTGAGAGTTTACCGTCGGATCAAGAGTCTGAACCTAGAGCAGAAGACCCACATTTAGCACAATTTAATATGAAAGAAGAACAAGAATTGGATCCAAAAGTTTTAGAAATAAAACAGAAATTAAAAGAAACGGATGAGAATAAGTATAAGAAGAATTATTTAGTGTTACAAGATTATGACCAGTTATATTACATGAATGAAAGAAACGAACAATTAAGAAAATATATTCCAAAACATTTGGAAAGTGAAGTTTTAAAAGCATATCATGATAAGAATGGTCATCTCGGTCGTGATAAATTAGTGAAAGCACTCACGAATAAATATTATTGGCCGAATTTATTTAAAACTGCTTGTAAATATGTCGATACGGGTGAAAGATGCAGATTAAGGAATATGAAAACAATTAAGTGTCCTTTACAAGATACAGATATTCCTCAGTTTCCTATGCAAAAAGTTAGTTTAGATATATCAGGTCCCCACCCTAGAACACTATCGGGGAATGTATATCTAATACATATAGTGGATGTCTACAGTCTCTGGCCGGAAATCTATGCAATCCCAGACAAAAGCGCAGATACTATCATTAATATCTTTTTACAGGAATTCATACCAAGGTTTAGTTGCCCACAGATTGTACTTACGGATAATGGTAAAGAATTTGTGAATAAGAAATTTGAAAAGTTATTAAAAGATTTGAATATAAGACATATAAAGACCTCATACTATAGACCTTCTTCAAATGCTAAGAACGAAAGACAACATAGGACATTGTACGATGTTATAGCAAAGATTGTCGACGAACATGAAAAAGATTGGGATCTATTCCTAGGACCTGCGCTTAGCGCTATACGCACAAATCAAAATGAGAGCACGGGGTTTTCACCATTTTATTTAATACACGGGAGAGAGCCAATACTACCTATAGATAATCTGTTAAAACCAAGACGTAAATATATGGGGGAAAACTTTCAAGAGGTCATCATACAAGAAATGCATAGGGCACATGTAAGATTAAAGAATAATATAATTAAAGCTAGAGAAAGACAGAAAAAATACAGAAACGTGAATACAAAATTACAGGAGTTTAAAGTAGGTGATAGGGTTTATTACAAGAAGCATAGAAGGAACTCTAAGTTTGATGCTCGTTGGGTTCCAGGTTATTACATTTTAGAAAAGCTAGGAAATGTATCGTACAGTATAAAAAACCAGATCACGGGACATGTGGCAAGGGCACACGTAGAGCACTTAAGAAGAGATGAGGATGAGAAGGGAAACAATAATTATAATAATAATTATTATTCAGACACCGTATACTTAGATGAACAAGTCGTCAGAAGAGCTACAATAACCCCAGATTTTAGAAAAGATCCAGCACAAAGTCAGTTAATAACAACTCCAGTTTGTGATGATACTCAAGAACAGACAATGCCGAAAACGATAATAAAAGAAGAAAAAAATAGGAATGAGGGTTATTATGATAGTGCAGAATCTATGGAAGAAGAGGTAAACGCCCCATTTAAAAATACTAGACAAGCAGTGAAAAGGAGAATAGAGAGACAAAGGGAAAAAGAAGTGAAAAGACAGAGAAGAATTAGAGATTATTCATCAAGCGGCGAGGATATGCCTCTACTAGAAAGGTCGTTAAGAAATAATGATAGACAAATTAGATGGGATATTGAACGGAAGAAATTAGCGGCTGCTAGCGAGAGACATACAGATGAAGAAGAGGAAATGGATGAAAAGTCAGAATCAAATAGTAGTATGGAAGAAACTAATACGTTATACGAAGAAGAAGATATTGATGTGGAGATAGCACTTATTCAAAGGAACTTGGAGTTATTGAAGAAATGGAAACGTAGGAGATAAATTGATAGAAAATACTGCAGATAGCAAGATATAAATTTCATGATTTAAAAAGGAAAGAGATACTTGATGATGTATAGGACACATTGGTCATAGAAAAGAGTTCTATTGATACTTATAATAAATTGTCTTGAGGAGTAGACATATTTAGGTATTAAGATAACTAATATGGATGTAAATTCGAGTGAAACATATATTTTTTTTTCTGTAATTTTATTGCCGATTGATTTTATGTTTTGACTTCTTGAGTTTTCTTAAATAGATAAATAAGTTATTGTTAGTCCATAAAAGAGACTAACAATAGATAGGATGTATGTTATATTATTTTAAAATATGTTTTTCCTTGAATGAGTTGATATCTTTATTTAATATGAGGGGAAACATAAATGATGTATAAAAACTTGGGGGGGGGGGGGGGGTATGATGTCCTGTTGTGATTTTATTTCGCTTAACTCATAATTTAAGTGAAATGTCTTGTGTGTTAAATAAGAATTACCTTGTTTATAAATGTGTTGGTTAAGTTGAGTTATGGTTTTGTCCAGTACACGGGACTTTATATAGTACCCTTCGTTCAGAAAAAAAAGTAACAAACTACTGAGGACTAGTAGAGAGACACATTATCTTAGTGAATAATATGTTCATGGGTATATTCTGTTGCTGTGATAATCAGCATGAAGAGGTTGATATGGCTATGAAGTATTAGAAACATATGCCGGGGATGGTTATGGGAAAGTTAAAATAGGAGCTGCATTAAAGTCAGCATTATTTGAAGATATATGGATTGGATACCATATTATGAGTAACGATATGATAGTTGGTTAATAGAGAATAGAAAAAAAGGGGGCTGTGAATGGCAGCATATAAGGTTGGGTATATGGAATAGATAAACAAGGAAGCGTATCATGGGATGTGAGGGGGCAAGATATAGGAGCTGTGAAAAAACAGCGTTAATTAATTTAAAATGTTCATGGAATATGAACATTGGTTCGTGGTTGAAGGTGAGATAAGTGAAATATAGACAAGGTTGTGGATGGCAATATAAATGTTGAGTATATAAATGTTGAGAAAACTTAGATCAACTTAATTTATAGTGAACAAAGATGTATTTCATAAGATATATTTAAAAAAAAAAACTTTTTAAGTTTTTTCGTTGGCAAGAGAGGTAAATGTGATTGTGTTGACTATTCATTCCTTTATACTTTTCATAAATTTGGGTGCGCACCCCTTCTTTACTTTTTCTAACTACATTTTTCTGTCTATCCTGTGTGGTGAAAGAGTGAGAGATTTCATAATGTCAACGGTACGATAACGATTGATATGAGACGTTCTTATGATATATATATATATTTTGTAAGGAAACTTTGAAGAGCCAGGAACGAAGAAGAAGTTCATAGTGGTTTACTATGTGACAGGGGGAAGAGTTACAAATAGAATGAAATATTTACTTAAAATAGAGTTAGTTTGGGGCGGATTAGAGAAATTATGGGAGGTAAGGAGAGAAGGTGTAGGATAGAGGGGTTAGGAGTTAAGACTTTTGAAGGGGAAAAGTCTTTTCAAAGACAGGAAGGTGTAGCAGAATGAATATCATATCTGTATCAGCTTAGGTGTGCAAGCCTACAGCACGCTTGAGCATCAAGATAGAATAGCTAGAAGGATGCTCAAGTCGTGACGTGGCTTGTTGTTGGGGTAGTTAGTTAACACCAAGGACGAGGGAAGAGAAGTCAACATCATACTTGATTGTATCGAGATTTTGTATCAACCACCATGTACCAATAAAGCCTGTTCTAAAATAACCTAACTGAACTTGTTGATCCACTGTATACACGCATTGTTACACTATCTCAATAGTTTGATACGAATTCTATCCGTATTCCATAGTTGTAGGTTCATGAGTATGATAGACATGACTAATGAAGACACTGTTTTGAAGTGTCTAGTTGGTCATGCCTCGAAGTACACTTGTTCCTGCAGCGAGGCGCTGTCGTCATTTGGAGGTGACATTTCGAATCCCGGTCGGTAACTATAGCTTTCTAATTGTATGTTGTCTAGTGCGTCCTCTAGTATCTAGTTCCTTCTTCTCCTTCTGTGAGCACCAAACAATACTATGTGTGCTTATTTATGTAACTGTCTCAGTGGCCTCAACGGGTTCCCCAATTGAATTCCTAAGAGTCAAACCTAGAACGGGGAAAGGGTCGGATTGAGACGTGACTGATTATAAATAGTGATGAATGATAGCAATAAAATGTGTTAGTGGAAATGATAGCTTGTGGTCGACATAGTTAATGACTAGCGATGTGTTGAGAGAGACTAGGACAGAATCCTGTTTAAGTTAAGACGTATGTTTTAATGTAACAAGACGTGTGTGAGCAAAGCGGTGTTTGAATCGTCGTAGATTCGGTTATTTTATAAACACAACTAGCTGACCCGGTCCGGCTTCTCCCAGGCCCTGGCGGGGATCTGTCTGTCTGTCTGTCTGTCTGTCTGTCTGTCTGTCTGTCTGTCTGACCCGGCCCGGCTTCGCCCAGCTCCTGATGTGGAACATCTCATTTAATTCATATAAGTAGTCATATAAGTTCCTGTTCCCGACTGTCTGTCTGTCTGTCTGTCTGTCTGTCTGTCTGTCTGTCTGTCTGTCTGTCTTTCTGTCTGTCTGTCTGTCTGTCTGTCTGTCTGTCTTGTCTGTCTGTCTGTCTGACCCGGCCGGGCTTCACCCAGTCCCTGGCGGGGATATGTATGTATGTATGTATGTATTTATGTATGTATGTATGTGTGTGTGTGTGTGTGGGTGGATGGATGGATGGATGGATGTATGTATGTATGTATGTATGTATGTATGTATGTATGTATGTATGTATGTATGTATGTATGTGTGTGTGTGTGTGTGTGTGAGCGTGCGTGCGTGCGTGCGTGCGTGTATCTATCTATCTATCTGTCTGTCTGTCGGTCGGTCGGTCGGTCGGTCGGTCGGTCGGTCGGTCGGTGGGTCGGTCGGTCTATCTAGTCTATCTATCTATCTATCTATCTATCTATCTATCTATCTATCTATCTATCTATCTATCTATCTATCTATCTATCTATCTATCTATCTATCTATCGCTTGTTTTCACAAGCTCTCCCAGTTTTTATACAATTTATCAAAGTTTTGCCTATTTCAATCGATATGCTATGTATATCATTGTGTTATTTCTAAAACTGGATCTAATACGAATTAATATCTTATGTTTATTTGACTGTGGTTTAGTGAAATGAGGATTCCTTTGATAAATGGACGGTAAGGTAATTCAATTTTGAAAACTACCAATTATCGATTAACGACAATGTATGTAAACCATGCTTGACTAGCGCGTGGTAAGTAGCCAGCACATAATATCGCAAGTTCCTGATCAGCCCTGTGTTATTGTCTCAATTATCAAAACAAACGAACCGCATCACATGACTTCAAATAGCCCGAGGCGCGACTAGACTGCAATGAGTTCGCTGCATTCTTCAAACGGGTTTGATAACATGATGCAGTAATGTCATCTATAGGAGAGGCCTCTCTGGAGGTTACTGGTGTTAAAACAAGATCCGGTTTACGATCGGCCGTGAATAAACCATACACATTAAACAAAGAGAAGGCGGTGAAGACCAAGCTAGCCAGGTGTGCGAATCCAGTCGGCCGTGTCGCCCAACACACCAACTCCGGCCAATGTGTTACAGTAACCTTTAACAATACACTCCATTATGAGGCATTTCGAACGTGCCTCATCAATTATTACAAGCCTGAACGAATCCAACACAGACAAGATAGAAGCGGGGCCTACGTGGAAGATCTGATTACGACGCCAGTCCTTACAATACATTTATATCATTCGAAGAACAAGTTACTAGCTCAGGGCAGCGTTGAAAACATTAACTCTTTGCTAAAATTAGACTTTGTGGAGCTGGAGAACTCAATACTTACATTCACGAGTAGAGACATATCAAAGACACAAGATATCATCAACATGCTTGTCTCGAGTGAGGACTCAGAATCTACACAGCCCACAACTACAGCTGTGGACATCACAACAGACAATGTTTCTCAACCAACACATAAAATGAATGAACATGACAATACCATCAACACGAAGTCACCTACCCCATCAGTACTCTTGGCCATTGAATATCCAATGGAGCACCTCCAAAACAACGTTGAGACCAACGTAAGAGTAGCAGAAGAAATACCAGCCTTAGATAACACGCCAGCTATCAATGAACAATCGTGCGATTGTCATAGGCGCATTGAGGTAATAGAGCAATCCTTAAAGGCGCTCACTGCTACTGTTACAGCGAACATTGCAGCTAACAACAAGACCAGCAGTGACTACACTTCTCTCAAAACAGAAATCACGCTCCTGAGAGAGGAAAATCTGTTGCTAAGAAAAACAATAAAAACTTTACAACACGAGTCCTCCACCAACTCAACTGAACAAGCGTGTAACTCCCAAGCAGCTGTATCAAATTCGGAGAATCTTGAAGCCAAGTTTCACCAAAAACAAGACGCGGAAAAACCTCAACGTGCAGAGGAAGATAAAACGCTACAAGCAGTCTATCCCATTGGTGTAAAAATAAGCAACAGATTCGAAGTGCTTCAAGAAAATTCGTCAGAAAACGTACAGTGCTACAGTGCACTGCCAACAGACAACACACGCCTCCAGGAAACACAGGGAGAAATCAAATCAAATCAAATCAAATCAACTTCATTAGGGTCACAAATTGGGCGCGCAGGCCCGTCTTACATTCGGCCCTTCCAATCACTAGTCTTTCATTCATCAAGAGCATTATACATTTACATAGGAAGAAAAATAAACATTGTGAAATGAATGTTGTAAACATAAACAAGGCTTATTAACATGTTATGAGGCCCATCTCCCACTTATCCATACATCACCCCACCCACACACACACCCCCACCTACCCACACACACGCACACCAGGGACACATACATACCCCACCAACCGACCCATCCCCCTCGCGCACATCCCCCACCCACACACACTACCCTCATCTGATCCCCCAACCAAAACACACTCGCCACCCACAAACATTCCCCCACTAACCCACACATCCCACGCCCATCCACATCCTAACCCACACATCATCTCCCCACCCACACCTCAAACCACCCATCCCCCAGCCACATCTCCATCGACCACATATTCCCCTCCCCACGCACACAATCCCCCACCAACCCACACATCGCACATCCACTCACACATCCCCAAACCATACACACACATCCCAACCAACTGACATGTCCCTACCCCCCCCCCCACACACACACACACACATCTCCCTAACCACCCATACATCCCCAAACCACTCACACACACCCCACCACCCACACATACAACTTCCACCCACCCACACATGCCTTAACCCAATCCCCCACCCGCACATCACATACACCCCCTACCACGCAATATTCCCAACCCACGCACCACACATACACACACATATCCCTCACCAACACATCTCCACTTACACACCACACACAAATCCCCCACCCAGATACCACACAATATTCCCACCCACACCCACACAGATACCCTTACCCATCCACCCCACATACCCCCACTCACACACCACAAAACACACACATACCTCACCCACACAATATCCCCAACCAACACACCACACACCTCTCCCCACCCACACACGCATTCCCTACCCGTCCACCAACACACACTCACTCACGCATACATCCTCCACTACGCACCCACACCCCCACCCATCCACCCACCCCCAACCAAACATCTCACGATCACAATAACCCTACCCACACACATCCTCCACCAACTCACACATCCCATCCCGACACATACAACTCCCTCTCCGACCTACACAACCCTAAGCCACTCACACACCCTCACCCACTCATTCCCCATCCACGCACACATTTCCCACCCACACACCCCCACATACTTCCCCCAACCACCACACATCCCCTACTCACCCCCACATATACCCCACCCATACACACATTCCCCGCACCCATCACACACATCCCCACACCACCCACTATCCTCCACCCACACACATATCCTCACCCATACCACCACAAACATACCCTCCACCCACACATCATGCACACATCCCGCACCAACACACCGCACACATATCTCACACCCACACACCATACACTTCTCCCCACCCGCCCTTGCATCCCCAATCCACCCAACACAATCCCCTACCCACACAACCCTGCCACCCACACATACTTCCTCAAACCATCCACATAAACACACATCCCCCGCATCCATCCCATACACATATCCTCCACCCATATACACATCCCCCACACCCATTCCCACACCCCTACTTTCACCCCCACACATCCATCCACACATCCCACCAACACCCAGAAATATCACTACCCACCAAAACCACACACCCCAACCCATCCAAACGCATATCCCCACCCACACATCCCCCACCCACACATATCCCCACACTCACACACATCCTCCACACACACTCACACCTCCTCACATCTAGGCACATACAAAATGTCTCAGGTTAGCAGTGAAACTAGTATGAACAACCTCCCACACTTTACTCACACACATACACTGACAATTGTCATGAGCAGTCTCATAAAAATGTTAAACATGGAGAAAAATGTGTACATAGAAAATATGTGATGTAAAAATAGTGATGCTCCCACACACACACACACACACACACACACACACACACTCTCTCTCTCTCTCTCTCTCTCTCTCTCTCACACACTCATTCACTCTCGCGCTCACTCATTCACTCTCACGCTCACTCATTCACTCTCACGCTCACTCATTCACTCTCGCGCTCACTCATTCACTCTCACGCTCACTCATTCACTCTCACGCTCACTCATTCACTCTCGTGCTCACTCATTCACTCTCGCGCTCACTCATTCACTCTCACGCTCACTCATTCACTCTCACGCTCACTCATTCACTCTCGCTCTCACTCATTCACTCTCGCGCTCACTCATTCACTCTCACGCTCACTCATTCACTCTCGCTCTCACTCATTCACACTCGCGCTCACTCATTCACTCTCATGCTCACTCATTCACTCTCGCGCTCACTCATTCACTCTCACGCTCACTCATTCACTCTCACGCTCACTCATTCACTCTCATGCTCACTCATTCACTCTCCCGCTCACTCATTCTGTCTCCCATTCACACTCACTGACTCTCTCACTCAAACTACAGTAATGAACATGAGTTTATATTATGCATGATACAATCAAGTGGTATTTAACTGATAATATGACAGATGGGAATACACAAACATATGGATTCACGTGTTACATAACATTCGTGTTACATGACATGCATCTGCTCAGCTCTCTCTCTCTCTCTCTCTCTCTCTCTCTCTCTCTCTCTCTCTCTCTCTCTCTCTCTCTCTGTATTCTTTCATATACACACACTCACACTCACAGACACACACTAACACATCAACTCTCTCACTGTCTCACTCTCTCACACACAATCCTTCACACACACACACACTCACTCTCTCAATCACACTCTCTCACACATACACGTACACATGAACGCATGCACGCACGCACACACTCCCTCACTCACTCTCACACATACACGTACGAATGCATGCACTGACACATTCCCCACCATTTCTCACTCAATCACTCTCTCCACACACACGCATGCACGTGCGCACACACACATTCACTCTCTCCCTCTCTCTGACACCCACTTTCTCTCTCTCTCTCTCTCTCTCTCTCTCTCTCTCTCTCTCTCTCTCTCTCTCTCTCTCTCTCTCTCTCTCTCTCTCTCTCGCTCTCACACGCACACACATATATAGTGAACAATTATAGTTAAACAATTATAATGAACAATTATACCAGTAAATGAATTATGGTGGCATATAGTCGATATGGATTAAGTATTGAAAGAGTTTTCGGTTAAATGCGTAGGGACTCATTGGAGTTTTCAGATCTGGAGGCAGCTCATTCCATAAGTGAGCACCAGAATAGGCGAAACATGTTTTGTATAGGTCCAATCTAGGCTTTGAGACATGTAACAAATTTAGGCGCTTGCTGTTCATTGCATTAGATTGAATCAGCGGCAGAAGATACTCTGGGGTATTTTGAGATATAATTTTATTCACTAATTTGGCTTTGTTGAAAAGGAAGCGCTTTTGAAGTGGTAGAAGTCTTAGATGACTGTACAAATTATTACTTTCAACGTGCTTTATGCCAGAAACCAGACGAATAGCGCGGTTTTGTAGAGAACATAGTCGTTTTAAATTAGATTTAGGGCAACCATCCCAAACTGTGGAACAGTAATCGAGATGTGATTGGATATAGCATGTATAGAATATTTTTCGTGTGCTTTCGTCCAGGAAGTGCTGAATTTTAGCAAGTTGGTAAACTTTCTGTGCTATTTTCTTGGTAAGAGCGTGAACATGAGAGCTCCAGTTCAAATGGCTGTCAATTAAAAGACCTAGTGTTTTATGTTCAGTCACATTAACTATAGGTAACGTGCCTATGCGGAGTTCGAGCGGTGCTCCAGTTATGGCTAGTGTCTGCAGTTTTTGTCTGGTCGTTATTAGCATGGATTTGGTTTTGTCAATGTTAATTTGCATGCGGTTTTCATTGCTCCATCTAGTAAGATTATCAAGTTCCTTTTGTAAAGAATTCTCTAATTCACTACGGTTTTCTTGACTAGTATATATAGTACAGTCGTCTGCAAATAGATCACAAGTTGTATTGATATATAAAGGAAGATCATTAATATAAACTGCAAAAAGCAGCGGACCTAGTATTGAGCCCTGAGGCACACCAATATTAAGCTGTGTGGGTCTTGATAGACAGTTGTTGAAGGACACGACTTGTTGTCTGTCGGATAGAAATGACGTAATTATGTTCACCATGTTGGTGCTTGTCTTCATTTGTTTTAGTTTTTCTAATTAGAATATCGTGATCTACCATATCAAAAGCTTTTTTAAAGTCTACAAACACCGCTCCACAAATTCTACCGTTGTTGATGTTTAAGTGCCAGTTATCGGTCATTTTTGTTAGAGCACTATGGCAAGAATATTTAGGTCGAAACCCAGATTGACTGTTAATTATTAGATTGTTGTTAATTAAATGGTGTAACGTTATTTTATGAATGTGTTTTTCTAGTGGTTTTGATAGCGACGATAGTAAGGAAATAGGTCTATAATTACCCAAAACGCTATTATCGATTGAGCCATTTTAATTAGCGGAAACACTTTAGCAATTTTAAATGCAGATGGAAAGTAGTTTTTGGCCAGGCACTGGTTATATATGAACGTTAAGGACTCGCTAATGACTGGTGCAGCACAACGAAGAATTCTATTACTGATACCATCTAGGCCGTGTGAGTTTGTTGATTTGAGGTTTAAGAGATATTTATAAACGTCTGCAACAGACATTAAAGGAATCTCAGCGGGAATATTTCTGGTGCACTTCTCCTCACAGAATGATGCCAGTGAACTTAAATTACACGATGAGTCTGGTATTGAAGACTTTAGATTCTCTATTTCTGATTGAAAGAACCAACTGAATTCATCGCATGTTATAGAATTTGGTATTGCTGATTCTGTAGGGCGTTTCTTATTGGTTAGCAAGTTAATAGCCTTCCATATATTTGTACTGTTTGAATTATCTACAATCAAATTTTTAAAATGATCTTTTTTTTAATCCTACGAATTTCATATTTAACTTTATTCCTTAGTCTGCGGTAATTGATGAAGTCTTTATTTTTGTGTGCTGTATCTCGCTCTCTCATGATTTCCAGAACTTCTCTAGTGACCCATGGGGATTTATGTTGATTTTTGACTCGAACTTCTTTGATTGGCACGTGTTTATCGAACACATTGTAGACTGTCTTCGTCCAGAACGCTAATGCATCGTCCGGGTCAGGAAGTTGGTAAACGTGATCAAGGGCTGCTTTTCTTAAGTCTTGCAAAAATAAATCTTGGTTGAATGCTTTAAAATTTCTAAATTTGATACTTACATGTTTATGTTTAAGAGATTTGAACCCAATTCTTGACCATGTACAACATACCGGGTAGTGGTCACTAACTGTACTAACAGGAACAGAACATTCAATAATATTATCTGGACAAGTAACATATATATGATCAATTATAGTTGAGGATGTGTCAGTAACCCTTGTAGGACGGTTTATTAGTTGTTTGAAATTGTAAGAAAGAATGATATCGTCCCATGTCTGGTTGGATTTACTAATATCTATGTTGAAGTCACCTAGTATCATAACTTCTCTACCTGCTGTAAACACTCTATCCATCATTGTAGTGAAGCAGTCATACCAACTGTACCCGGCACAAGGATTCCTATATAGGTATCCAATGAGAAACGGTTGTTGGCTGGCTGGCTTCACCTCTAACCAAACACATTCTATCTCTACTGTCTCGAGATCACTTCTACGGGACCAGTTGAGGGAATTGGAAATGTATACAGCAATACCTGTCTCTAATTTTTGATTTGCATCTTTCCGAATTACTTTAAACCCCTTAAGTGAGATTTCGGAGTCGGTTATTTTGTCGTTAAGACGACTTTCTGTGATTCCAAACACATGGAACTGTTTGGACAGTATTACCGAGAGCTCAGGTAATTTGTTGAGCAGATGAAAGATGTTGAGATGGCCTATATATAGACCATTTTTGTTGAGCCACTGATCGTGATTGGCGAACATTATAAACTAAAAGGAAGATGTCGCTTGTGGTATACAAATTGCAGGGATTTTGAAACTTTATTTAGAAATAGTTAAGGCTGTTAGAGGGGGCAGGAAAATGTCTTTGCTGGAGTGATATCATGAATGCTTGGTGCAGGGCTGCAGGATTGTATCGCATTAGCTGCTGAAGTTGACGGTTCCACTCATAGGGTTGTAGATTACCGTCCAGCGAGGGATTGCTATGAGTGTCACTGGAAGTGCCTACATTGGAAGCAGGCATCGGCGGCACAGCACCATTGTTTAACGGTGTCCCCTTTGACATCATAGAGGGAGACTGTTTTACAGGCAAGGTAGGAAACAAAGTATCATAATTAGCAACATTTGTATTGGAGCTTGAGTTGCTATTCACGACATTGTGTTCCTGGGGTACAGGCAAGGGTGGTGTGGGAAGAGAAGGAGTGTTTTCTGAACACAGTGAGATGGCTGTTGCCGGAGGTGAAGTTCGGTTTACTCCTGTAACTGGTGCTGGTTGTTGTGCACGTTCGGGATATTTTATGTTCTTCGCTAGGAAGCTACTTCCTAGCTTGGAACAATGTATTTGATCCCTGTATAGTTTTTTTCTTAGGAGCTCCGGACGGTGACGTAAAGTAAGGGGTGTTATTTATGAAATTCATGTTATTATTTTTACAGAATTTATATAACGTTAGATTAGCAGCATCGGCAGTACGACGCTGGAACCCGTAACATGGTGGAATGATAGATGAAATAAACAAGGATGATTTCGGAAATCTATTGCGCAACAGCACCTCCAATGTAGCTAGTTGTGAGGTGCTGATGATTTTATTATCCATTATGTCATTAACACCAATATGGACTGTTGCTCTCCTAATTCGGTCGTTCACTTGGAATCGTCGCAGTGTAGCGGTCAGCCTGTCAATGTCAGCGCCTGGTACAGGGTAGATTGAAGTTGATTCGCTGTCAGAAGATGACATGCGATCACTATAGATTCCCTTCAGCAGGGAGTCTCCAATGACGACATGTGTTGCACTATGATCTATGGTTATTTCACGCTGCTGGCGTGTCCGCTTGGACTGTTGTTGCCACTGGTCACTGTCGCCTTTCTTGTGTTCTTGTTTATTGTAGCTTGCTTGCGTTGGTTGTTGGTATCCAGTAGTGGTAACGACTGAGCTCTGTGATTCCAAGTCTGCTGCTGGAGAGTCTACACTTAAGGCCTGGAACCTGTTGCTGATATGCACATCGATGGGGTAGATAGATGGTGTGCGTTCTACAGGTTTAGTGGTGGTTTTGTTGCTTGTAGAAACTATCTGTATGTCATTATGCGACGAACATTCACTGGTAACACACGCATCCACAACACCATGGGTACTTTCTGTTTGTGCACTTTTATGAAATGACTGTGCACGCTTTAGTTTCAAGGCATGTATGGATGTTTTAAAAGTCTCCTTCTCTTCTTTAAGGATTCGGATTTCCTCTCGAAGAAGAATGTTTTCTTTTTTAAACTCCGCAATAATATTAGTTGTGTTGCTGGTAATAAAATCTTTTAACCTCGTCTCCAAAGCCTGAATTAGTTCACGACAATCATTGTTGCTCTGTGTTTCGGCCGTCTTTGAAGGTGATGTGTTAGTTTGATAAGATTGAGCTGGTGAATTGTGTTGTTTGTCCAGCTGGACATCAGTGTCTGATTGTTCACTAGACAGCGTGATGGATGTTGGCGATGAAGATGATAGATTCAGTCGCTGAGCTGGCGTGCTAACTAACTTTTGTCCCATCTTGTTTTTGTTTACATTTTCACATCGCTTTGCCACAGTTGATGATCGTAAGTTGGAGGACATGTTGGCAATATAGGCAGCTCGACAAGGCAAGGAGTAAATAAAACTGCAGGCCTTTCTGTAGATCGTGCGTGGCGCTTATCTCTTGCTAGTCACACATAGTTAAGTCTCACGTTGTCGTGAATCGATAATTGGTAAAAATTCAAAAATGGATGCTCTTACCTCACGTGTCACAATGAAATCTTCATTTCACTAAATAAACAGTCACATAAACTTGACAGTTGAGAGTGTATAAATTCAGCACAATAATGGAGTAAATAAAAACGCCGGCCCTTCTGTAGGGCGTGCGTGGTGATTATCACTTGTTAGCCCCGCATGGCTAATTCTCACGTTGACGTGGATCGATAATTGGTAACATTCAAAAATGGCTGCTCTTACCATCACATATCACAAAGAATCCCTCATTTCACTAAATAAACGGTCACATAAACTTGAAGTGTTGAGTAGTATGTAATCCACTTTTAGAACGAACACAATGATATACACAGCATCGCGATTGAATTAAGTAAACTTGTTAAAATATTCAAAATTCGAGAGAGCATGTGAAAACACGACCGCTCGTTACCGGAAACCGGAAACATATGTATATATATATATATATATATATATATATATATATATATATATATATATATATATATATATATATATATATATATATATATATATATATATATATATGTTTGCATTATATTCGTTGGTCTAATTAGTTATATCGTTATAATATTTTCATTTACTTATCGATTTATATTACTGATGTTTTGTAAGTTAATGTAATTGTGATTTTTTTATGATCTTGTATTTTTGCTTAACTTTGACTAATTTACACTTTCTTCATGGATGATGTCTGAGAAGTGGCAACACTGGCTCAATAAGTCAGGAATACGCCTCGGACACTTAAACATTTGCAGCTTATTTAACAAGCTACCAGAGTTATCTTCTATTCTTAATCAAAATTTTCATTTATTCGGCCTTAGTGAAAGTAGGCTTAATGATACAATTTCAGATGAGGGACATCTCTATTAAAGGGTACAAAGTTTTTAGAAGGATCCCTGTAGGAAACAAGAGAAAGGCATAGTAACCTATGTTTCTAATTTACTAAATGCTCACCGTAGGCTAGACTTTGAAACGTGCGAAATAGAATGTATTTGGTTAGAGCTAAAACTTCAAAACCGCACACCCCTGATAATTGGGTACCTCTATCGAAATCCCAGTGCTGGACACGTCTGGTACGAAAACTTCACTACCATGATGGATGTGGTTTTCGCTTCTGGGAAGGAAATTATACTACTCGGAGACTTTAACATTGACACCAACAAATCCAACATAATATGGGGAAATATAATTGCATCATACAATTTCCAACAAATAGTACAACAAGCTACTAGAGTAACAAAGTCATCTTCAACAGTCATAGATCACCTTTATGTAACTTGCTCAGACAACATCATAGAATGCACCGTACCCAATTGTGCAATGAGCAATCACTACCCAATATGCTGCACGTGGTCTAAAAAAGGAATTAGAACTCCTAACCATAAACACATAAGTGTAAAATATAGAAGCTACAAAAATGTCAATCAAAACGCATTTTTACAGGACTTGCTCAGTTCACCTCTAGAGAATATTTATCAGCTTCCTGACCCGGATGATGCTCTGGAATTCTGGATGAAAACCTTTATTGATGTTTTTAATAGACATGTGCCAGTCAAGGAAGTTCGAGTAAAACACCACGTCAAGCCACCTTGGATCACCCAGGAAATACTTGAAATTATGAGAGACAGAGATAAAGCACATAAAAAGCGGGATCTCAGTGCATACCGTACTCTTAGAAACAAAGTTCAATATAACATACGACGGGAAATGAAAAATTACTTTAAGAACTTAGTAATGGATAAAGGATATATGGAAGGCAATTAACACCTTGACAAAGAAGTATAACTTCCGAAATTCTTTACCATCAAATCATATTACATGCGACCAATTCAGTAATTTTTTTCAAAATGACATAGACCAGTTGACGGCTTCAATACCTAATTCTCCTTGCAACATATCTTTATTGTCATCGTTTTGCGAGAATAGATGCTCCCGCGATATTCTTTCCGATATACCGCTAATGACAATCACTGAAGTATTCACTTACCTCAGTAACCTAAAATAAACAACCTCATCTGGGTTAGATGGAATCAGCAACCGGATTCTCCGTTGTGCTGCGCCAGTGATCTGTACATTACTAACCTATGTATATAATCAGTGTCTCACCAAAGGCCACTTTCCATCAGCTCTCAAAATCGCTAAAGTGTACCTCTTCTTAAATCTGGTTCATTGGACAATGGTCTCCCGAACAATTACAGACCTATTTCCTTACTATCATCACTATCTAAGCCACTAGAAAAACACATCCATAAAGTAACATTACAGTATTTAGTTCGCAACAAGCTTATTGTTGACAGCCAATCAGGATTTCGACCAAAATATTCTTGCCATACGGCCCTAACAAACATGATAGAAAATTGGCACCAGAATATAAACAACAACAGTCTATGTGGAACTGTGTTTATTGATTTCAAGAAAGCATTTGATATTATAGACCATGTCATTTTAATTAAAAAACTCGAGACAATGAAAATTGTAGTCACTCTAATATCATCTTTTCTATCAAACAGAAAGCAAGTAGTATCACATAATAAATCTCTGTCTCAAACCACTACCTTCAATATTGGAGTACCGCAGGGCTCTATTCTTGGCCCTCTATTATTTGCCATATATATTAACGATCTACCTTTGCATCTTTCGTCGTCCTGCGATCTATTTGCAGATGACTGTACGGTGTACACAAACGCTGCAAACTGTATTTTACTGGAGTCGTCTTTACAAAAAGAATTACATAATGTAGTTAGGTGGAGCTATTCAAACCGTATGCAAATTAACATCACTAAAACAAAAGCAATATTATTAACAACCAGACAAAGACTTCAAACTTAAGCTCACACACATCACTTCAACATCACATCGATAACATGCCAGTAGAAAGTGTAATTGAGCACAAAACATTAGGCCTAATCATTGATAGAAACCTAACCTTTAATTCCCACGTTCAAGCGCTCATTAAACAAACAGCGAAAAAAGTCTACCAACTCGCCAAAATTAACAACTTCCTTGATGAGGACACAAGGAAATTATTCTATCCTTCTCATATACAGACACTACTTTGACTACTGCTCTACAATCTGGGACGGTTGTTCTAACTTCAGTTCTAACTTTTCATAACTAAAGAAGAAAAAACAACAAGAGTTCACCTAAACGAACACCCACTGAAACAAGTAAAGAATTGCAAGTACCTAGGAAGTATAATACAATCAAATGGCAGATCAGAAGACGAAATACAAAATAGATTCAATAAGGCAAGCCAACTCATTGTACAAATGGCACCAATACTAAAGAACAAACATTTATCAATAGTTACTACGAAAGCACGTTACAACACAATTTTCCTATCAACGCCAAACCTGGACAATGACAGTACAAGAGAAAAGAAAAATCACAACGACAGGAATGAGATTCCTGAGAAGAATACTCAATGTACCAAGAAGAGATAAGCTCATAAACAAAGAAATCAGGACAAAAGTGTGAGTTGTAGCAGCGCTAGATTTTATTAGAAGGCTGCAAGCCAAATGGTTTGGCCATGCAACTAGGTTACCAACTAACAGTATACCATAACAAGCAATGATGTACAAACCAGAGGGAAGCAGAGGAAGATGCCGACCACGTAATCGATGGACGCAGGGAATAACAGAGTCCATGGGAATATCGATACATGAAGCCCATAAGCGGGCACTCTCCCGCTGTTTATACATCACCTCGACACAACAAAGTACACGATGAATATTATAAGATGAGGTGAGATGAGAGTAGATTCGATTACGAGTAATGTTATTACTCTGAAATGTTTATGTGTAAACTTACGACACACGTTTTGTGCAAGTAATAGTTCACTTATATAAATAAACAATGAGCTTATCGGTGATGATGGGGTTGGTTTATTAGCGTAGCAAGCCAAGCGGCGTATGCCTGTAGCAGTGGGAATTATTAAGGTTGCCAATGTGTCGGGAACAGTACAGGCAGGTTCAGGATATCAACTCATTTCATACGTATTTTATGTAATATATCCAGGCTTGTCCATGGGCATGGGATTATGGGAAGCGTCCCAGAGAATGGGATGGGATTAGGCAGCACACATGTGTATTTCCCATGGGACACATGGGACAGTAGCCATGCCTTAGCAACTTTATTTACGTCAGAGCTACACTTAACTTTGTTTTTTACCTTTCTAAAGTCTTTTATCCTTCTTTTTTTCGTTTTATACTTGTATAAATTCTTTATCTCGTGGTGCACAATTTACGCACAGTTTTTTTTTTTTTTTTGCACGTGAATTTCTTGCCGAATCTACCACTTTCTCCAGTCCATTGTTTGTGTGTACTGGTAATGAAACAAGCATGACGGCAGCATTTGATGGACGGTTTGATACCGATACAGAAATGCACCGATCTAGTTGTACTAAGCAGCAGGTTATCAACATTCATTACTGATAGCTTCAGCAGTGCGTGATTTCTAAACTGGGTCAGTTCATGGATCAACTTGCATGTATTGAAACATATTACAATACACGTCAGGCAAAGGCATCACAGCTGCCATCTTCCATGCCAACAAAATCTGTAACACTTGAATGGCGATCATATTACCAACGTTCCAATGCCCATTAAAAATTAAGATGATGAAGAATTCTTAAACCAAATTCCGAATATTGCTCAGATTAAAGGAATGCTGTACATACATAAGAAACTCAAAACTTTTTTTGACAAACTAGAAATTGATGGTGCTAAATCCCATTTAATTTTGCTGTTATACTTCCTCCTATCCTAGACTATCAGTTGTACACAGTTATTGTTGATATTGACGAAGAAACTTCCAGCAGCATGGATGAAGAAATATTGTCAGATCTTTCAGAAAATTTTTAGAGAAAAACTTTGGCCATATTGCGGCAGATCTCTGGCAGTTACTGCAGCATTCCTTACTGGGGTTGACATTAAAGCCAAAATAGAAGACATGGTCAAGTCAGTTGTTACTAAGAAGAAAGGGAATGTGGACACCAATAAATGGGCCAATGATTGGATAGCTTTTTCTAAGTCTGTTGTTCCAACTGTTATTTCATTCATCAAAGATTTAAATCTTTCTTCTGAATCATCTGCTGTATGTGAAGTAGCATGAATTGTAGAACAAAAGCCGAAAAGTGATTTTGACTTATTTTTGTGTGTGGATCCTCCACCAAACAAAGCACTTACGGTTTGATGACCACAGAAACACATGCCTTGAGGATGATGTTACCATGTTTCAAAAATTACGGCAACCAACTTCACAACCATTAAATTATTGGAAAAATGATCATAGGTTTCCACTGCCAAAAGCAAGCGCGAAAATTGTTTTGGCCATACCTGTGTCCTCAGCAGCAGTAAAGCGCTTATTTAGTGCAGCTGGATTGTTGTTGAGTAAGTTACGAAAACGGAGATTACCAGCTCTCGTTATAAACTCTATGTATATCATATTTGCATGTAAGATGAACATTGTGGAAATGGTGCAGGGATACCCTGGATGAACTGAATTATTAGAAACAGTCGATGAGCAGGAAATTGATAATATGCTGAATGAGCCCAGTGACTCAGAAACAGAATGAGAGTATCAGAATAACACTGAATTGACATATTTAGATGAAACTTTGTTTTAATAAACTACTCTTGACTATTAACATTAATAAATTCTATTGTTTTACATGTAGTCCTATTTAGTAGACACTAACCCTAAACATTAATAAATTTAATAATTTTATTTGAACTGTATTACATATTAATATTATCATGGGAATACCATGGATTGGGATGGGATGGAACAGGCATAAATTACCATGGGATGGGACTGAAAAATGTGTCCCATGGACAAGCCTGAGTATATCCACGCCAATGTTACATTAGTTGAATCAGTCAGAAATATCCCTCATTTTTACTTTTGATGTACGCTTTTGTATTTTTGTATTTATACGATTATTCTTGTTATTTATGTATTTTTCTGATATATTCATACATTTAATTATGTTGTGTGGACAGGGTATTATCATGGTTCGGATGTTACACTGACAAAGGCATGTGGGTGGTCGGGCGAGGGCTGACAGCCTGCACTCACAGTGCGATACGTGAGGGAAAGACTTGCAACCTAGTAACCCGCGCACTTAGGCCTCACAGTATGGTGTTGCTGGAACTTGACATATACACCTCGGGTACCTGCTGTGGGACTTCTGTTGTATTTAGTTATGTTGTGATCAATCTAAAAGTCGAAACTCTTGTAGTGTGGATACACTGGGTTACTGATTAGTTAGGACCGTTGTGGTCCTGTATATTAACAGGACACCAGGGGGCGCGAAATTATTAATATTGCAAAATAAATCACATGTAGTAACATGCAACAAAGGTCGGTTCCGCCATTATGTTACTGGGTCCGCAAGGAAGCACAGAAAAGTACAACTGTAACCTTTCAGGCATGTAGTAGGCCCACAATGAAGCAAACAACAGTACAAATGCAACCTTTTAGGCATGTCACAGGAGTCGACAGAGGAAGGGTTGTACTTAAGACAGGTTATCTCATCACAAAGAAAAATGCAGCTACAAAATTCAACCAACCATGAACAAGTCACATAGAGAAACGAATGACTCAGCCAGTCACGAAGACAGGAAGCTCTCATAGAAGAGATATCACGGAGAAGCCACAAGGAGTCCTGGGCTGTGGTTACATTTCATTCATCTAGGAATATCTCCAGGATTGGCACCTGGAATGTTACAAGTATGAATGAACTATGAAAGACAGCACAGGTGATAGAAGACATGAAGGGGTACGGAATAGACTCACATCATCTACAGTGTAACGAGATATTCTCTTGTCTGGATCTCACAAGGAAAACGATATAGCTTGAGACCTAAAGCATACGTGGAAGAGAATTACAGACAGAGATGAATAATACTGGGAGGATATGGAGGAAGCTGCAGGGGGTATCAATAGACACGACACCTCGACGGGGTTTGCTTGAGGCTATATGCCCCTATTGGTGATACATGGCAGAAGAAGAAAAAAAAGACTAAGAATATTAAAGTAAATGGTAAAATGCTTAAACACGGGTATCGATACAATTATCATGGAACCCTCATAACATCTGTTTGAAGGAGCCCTGTTGAAAGTAGAACAAGAAATTCCAGGTCACATGTAGGCTTTGGATACATGGCAATCTGACTTCAAACAGCTGCTAGTTGTAGTGAGAACAGCAGTGTTAAGTGCTATGTAGACCCTACTGTTTGCATGTGAAACAAGGTAAAAAAGCACACATGTTGAGAAACAACTCATTGTAGTTGACATATTTCTTTTGAGGAATTCAAATAGCATGGATAGACAGAAAACGAAAGAGTCAGACCTTCGAGCAACACATAAACTACACTGATTCGAAAAAAAATGAAACATAGATAGCCGAGATATTTTTAGGATCTTGATGAGGAAAAAGAAACTTGATTGGAAGGAAGCAAAGGAAAAGTCAAGATACAAATACACATATATCTTGACCAAAGGTCCATGTCGGGACTAGACTCCAGACCTGATCCAAGATTCTGGTGAGCATGTTAGATAGCGGACGGCCGTGATGATGAATTAACTTAGTGGCTAGCCCACTTTCTCACAAACACATTGACACACGTTCAGTCCCCATTAGTGGTAACATTCTCCACACCCGACGTGAACATCTCGAGGTCGAACCATCCGCACAATTATCCACGCCCGTTAAATGATATTCCTGAGAGAATACTCAATGTACCAAGAATAGAGAAAATCAGAAATTACGAAAGCAGGACTAAAGTCGCGGTTATAGCAACGCTAGATGTTATTATAAGGCACCAAGTCAAATGGTGTGGCCATGTAACTAGGCTACCAACAAACACTATACCACAACAAGCAAGGATGTATAGAACAAATGGAAGCAGAAGGAAAGGCCGCCAACGTTTACGATGGACAGTGGGAATAGCAGAGTCCATGGGAATTTCGATACATGAAGCCCATTAAAGGGACACTCCCGCTGTTTATACTTCACGTCGAACCACAAGGTACAAGAGGAAGAAGATGGTATTGTGACATAATTTTCCATAAATTGTCTGAGACAGAACATTAGAACTATCCAGTACAAGAAGTAAATGTGCATTGTCATACAATCGATGACTATCGCGCAATGACCTGACTGTTCCAGAGTTTCAATTAGACTTATAATGTAACCTCGTTGCTTGAGGGTCATATGTGCAATTATCTTGAACTGCTACCCTAACGGCCACACACTAACCATCTTCCAAATTGAAACGTCAGCTATCATTGCTACCTTGAAGCTGTAATCCCCGTGTCTGCAATGCAATTTGGATAGAACAGTAGCATTATACTCAGTTGTAATAACACACCAGCAGGTAATAATGTCAATAAAGCTTTCGGCATCGTCGCGGGGAAAAAATTATAGCAATAGCGACCAAAACATATTACCTTAAACATGTCATAGATGAAGCAAAATCAATTACAGCTTTACCTGTTTGTTGAACTAATACAAGTATAGTTTGCCCGTACATAATCAGCACGGTGTATATCTAATAGTTTTGGACATCTGTTATTTTATTGATGTGTTACATTGTTATAATACTTAAACTTAACAGAAAATTACCCTCTTTTTTTCAAGGATTGAGTCACAACTCTAGTTATGATAAAATATTCATACTGCTATTAAGTTATATTCACACAGACAGTGTTTTATTATATCTTGCATCAGAAACATATGTCTTTATAGTTTCATCCTCATCCAGCAGGGTGTCAAGTGCATACCTGCATCATTTCTTAGAGTCCTAGAGTTATCTATGGATCTGTAACAAAGGTATAGTTTGCCATAGATTTATCTATAGACAGTAACTGGACTGATAGCTGACTGTAGTCTTCCGTCTACCTTCGTGGGTTAGAGACCATAACTGCCAACAGCATTGGATGACTGTCTAAATCCGCCAGGTGACGATGTATCGCTTAAGATGTAAAATGTTTATAGGTGAATCGTATGTATATCATAATCTGAACCTAACATGAGTGTGTAGTAACAGTACTACCGTTCAGCTAAAGTGGACAGCAACAGTACTACTGTTAAGCTAAAGTGGACAGCAACAGTACTACTGTTTAGTTAAAGTTTACAGCAACAGTACTACTGTTCAGCTAAAGTGGACAGCAACAGCTCTAGTGTTCAGCTAATGTACAATAAGATTCAGTTGTTCGCTGGCTCCCTTCTCTGTCACCACACTTGTACAAACCGGTGTCGTGTCAACACAGCATATCAGTCTTGTGACGGGTGGTATCCAGGGAGCACCACTGATACCATCGATGCATACCTTCACCGCCCGCTGAAGTGAGGGACGGAAAGTTCAGCCATTCTTCCGTTCATCTTGGCCTACACCATGTGATGGCTTTATCACATCACAGACCCAGGCGCTTGCTTCAGGATGTTTTCAAAGCAATTGTATAATATAATAACTCACACCTGACAATAACGTCGAGCTGAGAAACAGAATAGATCACTTACCAACCTGATGATATTCACATATTGACCTGACCATATTCACATACCAACCTTATGATATCAACATATTAAAAATAAACTATACAACAATAACCAACGGTTTAGTGTAGTTGATAGGGGCAACACTGGTATCCTAAGCACAGCTGGTCGAGGGTTCAAAGCCTGCGCTCACCTTCCACTCAGGGAACACGAAACTACCGGCCGCCTAGTCCTGTGCCTTCCACTCAGGGAACACGGAACTACCGGCCACTTAGTGCTGTGCCCTCCACTCAGGGAACACGGAACTACCGGCCGCCCAGTGCTATGCCCTCCACTCAGGGAACACGGAACTACCGGCCACTTAGTGCTGTGCCCTCCACTCAGGGAACACGGAACTACCGGCCGCCCAGTGCTATGCCCTCCCCTCGGGGAACACGGAACTACCGGCCGCCCAGTACTATGCCCTCCACTCAGGGAACACGGAACTACCGGCCACTTAGTGCTGTGCCCTCCACTCAGGGAACACGGAACTACCGGCCGCCCAGTGCTATGCCCTCCACTTAGGGAACACGGAACTACCGGCCGCCCAGTACTATGCCCTCCACTCAGGGAACACGGAACTACCGGCCACTTAGTGCTGTGCCTTCCACTCAGGGAACACGGAACTACCGGCCGCCCAGTCCTATGCCCTCCACTCAGGGAACACGGAACTACCGGCCGCCCAGTGCTGTGCCTTTCACTCACGGAACACGGAACTACTGGTCGCCCAGTGATTTGCCTTCCACTCAGGGAACACAAAACTACCGGCCGCCCAGTCCTATGCCCTCCACTCAGGGAACACGGAACTACCGGCCGCCCAGTCCTATGCCCTCCACTCAGGGAACACGGAACTACCGGCCACCCAGCCATGTGCCTTCCACTCAGGGAACACGGAACTACCGGCCGCCCAGTGCTGTGCCTTCCACTCAGGGAACACGGAAGTACCGGCCGCCCAGTGTTGTGCTATCCACTCAGGGAACACGGAACTACCGGCCGCCCAGTGCTGTGCTCTCTCGGGGAACACGGAACTACTGACAGCCTGTTCCTGTACACCTCTAGGCCTACACGATGTGATTCGCCCTATCGCATTACATCCTCCACATTCCTGCTTCGGTGCATATTGTTTTATGCAACATCTGCTGACCAGGAGGGACAAAGCACAAGACATATTTCACTAACACCCGCAATAGTAGCAGACTATTTTCAAGATTAAATCTTAGTTATATGTCAATTGCAGCATACTATTTTCAAGTTGACAAACGAACGGAGAAATAAACGAACGAACAAACGAACAAACGAACGGAATTTATATTCAAAAAGTAACAAATTGGGCACGCAGGCCCGTCTTACATTCGGCCATTCCAAACCCTCATCTTTCGTTCATCAATAATGCATAATGCATTCATATAAGAAATAAACATTGTCAAATTAATGTTGTAAACACAAACAAAGCATATTACCATGTAATACACATACCCCAACCATCCACCCATCCCCCATTCGCCCACATATCCCCCACCTAAACACTCCCCCCCCCAAGACACACATTCATGCCACCACCCAACCACCCATCCCCCAACCACACATCCCACACTCACATACATCCCCCACCTACACAAATTTCCCCAAACACACACACACATCTCTCACCCACCACACATCCCCCCCCACACACACACACACATCCCCCATCCACACACGCACACCCCAGGCATACATACATGCACCCACCCACCCATCACCCATCCACACATCCCCCAACTACACACATCTCCCCACCCACACACACATCCTCCACTCATCCCATAACCCATCAACACTCACCCACCCACATATCCTCCACCACACATGCAGAAACCCCCAACCACCCAGTCAAACACATCCCCCAACCACACATCCCCATCTACAAACACACATATCCCCGGCAACCCACACATCACGCACCTACCCAAACACAAAATTAGCATCCACCCACACATAACCCACTTCCACACATCCCCCACCCACACAATCTCCCCACCCACCCACACATCCCACGCCCATACATAAAAACACATATCCCCACCCCAACCTACACACACACACCCAACCACACATACTCCACCCCCTCCAATCACCCATCCCCCAATCACACATCCCTTAACCGCACATTCCCTTAACCATACATTCTCCACCCACACACACCCCACCGATACACTCACACACACACACATCTCCCCACTCATATAAACATATCCCACACACACACATCCCAACCCATCATCACATCCCCCATCCACAAACACACACCTCCCACCTACACACACCCCCACCACCCACACATATCCCCACCCACACACATCTTCCCACCCATACACACACACACATCCCCCACCCAAACACTCATTTCCCACATATATCCACTCACTCACGTACTCATCCCTCAACCACTCACACCCACACATCCACCATCCACCCATCAACACATAATCTATCATCAACCCCCCCCCCCTTACTCACACACCCCATCCACTCAGCCAAACACACATCCCCACCCTCACATACATCTTTTACCCACACGCACATTCCACATCATATCACATCTACCCCACTTATCCACATATACATCCCTCACCCACACACATCTCCCCTCCCACACAACACCCCACCCATATACACATCCCCACCCTCACACACACATCCCCCACACGCATCCCCATACACATCCCCACCCACACATCCCTCACCCACGCACACACACACATCTCCCCATGTCACCAACTGGCTTGAGGTAGCTCCCGGTTGGGCAACCACTCAGCCAAAATCATTTTCTTCAACTGGTGGTTAGTTCTGGATACAGTTTGTGATCCCCTAACTCTGTCAGAAGGGACTAATTAACACCCCAGATCCCAGAGAGAAAACGTGGAACAAATGTCTGTTATGCTGATTTAAGACACTGTCCCTGATACTCAAGAAAACAGCCAAGAAGTGGCTCGTTGAAGATAGAATATATCTATATAGATTTGGCTGTACTTGGTATCACCAGAAGTGAGAAAGGAGGAGTTAAGACATGCAACGTAATCTGGTTACTTATGACTGCATAGGCAAGAGACCTCCCGGACATAGATTCCCACTTCTGGACAATATGTGCGAACCCCCACTAAATGATATAAGGTGTGTACTTGATTACGCTACACAAACATTTATAAACATTTAGAATTATACAGACAACTGAGTTTAAAATACAACAACTGTGTTTATTATTGCTATTGATGATCATATGATGATGATTATATTATGGTATACGTAACTCATCTGGCTGAAAAGCTCAGAAGCACATAGGTCATGCTTCCCCCAGTGAGACGCAGTTCACTGTCAGATTGAAGGAGTCCAAAGTGGTCCCTTCACAAGGCTAAGTCACTTCCGGATATGGGTTGTTGACTGTCCATTGCTCCTAAGAGATCTGGAATGAAATGAACGGAGATGGGTAGTATCTACGTCTACACATCTCAAAACACATATGTCTATACGTTCATATAAACATACATTCAAGTCATAATATATGATGGTATGATGATATATATATATGATGGCATGTTACATAAACATATATCAGTTCTAAATAAATAAATATATATATGTATATATTCATAAAACTATTTAGAACATCTATAGCTCAAAACATACATATTCATATACATTTGTGTAATGGAGTGTTTCCCATATAAGTTCACCTCACTTACACTCTCCCTTTCTGATTCATTCATACTGTCTTGTCGGAAGGGCTGGTCGCACAGTCCTGTCGAACATTAAATGCCTTCCCTGAATCTGTCTGGGATATTGAAAGTCCTAAGTCATGTCTGTCCTCATGCAGACATCATGCAGACAAGGTGAACTGGTGCCATTCCTCAAACCAAGTGGTTTCACCACAATCTTGGTAGGCACTCAAAGTGTTGGTCCAAATAATCAATGTTAATTGGACGCTATCAAGAGACTGGTAGCTCTCAGGAATTTCTCCTAAGTAGTCAGTCTCCCCAATGTTTAACATCATACAGGATGAATCTAAATGCATCTCCTGTACATGAATAAGCCACACGCTCATGTAGCTTGGATAATGGATTTCTCCAAATTGTCACATACAACAAATCAGACAACCAAGTAGTGAATGCAAGAAGAAAATAGTTCTCAGTGAAATTGTAAAGCTAGAACTGGAACATTAAGTACAAAGAAAATCCACGAGTGTAAAGTTGGGGAGAATATGTAAAAACAGGAAACTACACAAGCCTTCAGACTAGCAGACAAACTAATCAGAATAATGGTTTACCTGGTTTATAGCTAGGAAATTCCATCATAATACTTCGTACAGAAGTCCAACAGAACGAAATGTTAATATTTCTCCAGTAGGTATCCTAAGAATGCTATTGTGAATTTGCGTCTGAAGTCTTGCTGGCCATGCATGTAGTTTTATTCTATTCAATTCCTGGCTAGTTTCCAGGTTGGTTAATTAATATGTCCCATTTTCATTAACTCCGCCTATTTTTCCATGTAAGATGGTTTACCCAGATGGATTAAGTGCCAAATTCTTTTCACCCCTCCTCCTTTCCTGTGGACGGTAGTTTCATTTGTCAATCAAATTGACCGATGCCCCGCCACATTCCTGAAACAATGAATTGGCCCCTGCAACAGACGTTGCGTCATTACATTCCAATCTGCTGTTAACACAAGCCTTCCCGGTTGCTGGCAAAAAAAGGTGTCAGCCATGTGTTCCTACTTTGCCGCTGTATTGCAGTGAGGTGTTAGGCATCTGGTTCTAATTTCTCCCTTGTGGTGGCAATTACAGACGTTGTCCTGGCTCCACAAAGTCTGGACTTTTAGATAAGGTGTTAGGCCTGCATTATATTGCCGTCTTTGGATCACACGGGGTTTTCCCCTGAGTAGCACTGCCATGTATTATTTCAGACGGGTCTGGCTGACCCTCTTATCTCCCATTCTGCCGTGGCTGGTTCACACGTTAGGTCCTGTTGAACAGTCCCTATTCCAACCGCAGGCTTGTAAACTAACACGTCAATCTCAACTGACTGGCTCCGCGATGTCTGGTTGATCAGAACATCAAAGGGAAAATCTCTTAGATGTAGAGACCAGACATTGCTTTGATCTACCAATGTAGTAAAAATGATAGTGCGGGCTCTAAGTGACTCTGTATTTTTCTCTTACGTTTTTATCCTCTTCTGGGGAACGTTTATTCTTTTAGAGAATTTTAGAAAAATATTGTGGGCTCTGTAATTCCTTGAAAACTTGGGTAATTATGATGCTGATGGGGCTGTCCCGTCACACCCCACCCACCCACACATCACCCACCTACAAACACACTCACCACCCACACATACATACTCCACCCACCCACAATTACTCCACACACATACACCCACACACACAGACATATCCCCCACCCACACACATACCCACACCCATCCCCAACACCCACAACACACCCATCCCCAGCCCACACATCTCCCACACACCCATTCGCACACACATCCTCACCCACTCAAACATTCCTCACCCACACAACTCCCACCCACCAACATCCCCACACTTCTAACCATTACCCAAATATCCCTCACACACACACACACACATCACCGACCACACATACCTTCACCCACTCACACATCACAATCCACTCACACACAACCCCTCCACACATACTAACCCCACACACACACACACATCCCCCCAGAAACACACATGTGGCTCATACACACCCACACTCCCTCGCATACACTGCATGCAAGTACACATACACACACAAACATATACGCACACTTACACGTACATACACACATATATATCTCAAGGGGCTTGAAGGCTTGTAAAGAGGGCACTATCAAGTATCTTCTCACGCTTTCTTCCTCAAGCCTTTTTTCCGCTAATCTCTCCGGTTGTCACAATATGTTATAGTTTGTGTCTTCTCATAATGTGGTTAACAAACAATGACTCTCTGTCTGGTGCTTGTGATAATTTGTCTTTACAACTTAAAATTGTTTGCGTATCCTTTACAAGACATTGCTGTCAACATCAGCATCTTTCAGCTTATTGTTGACTTCTTGGAAAAATTACGCTCAGTAGTTTGCCATTGCTTTCCAGCGGCCGGCTCACATACCCCGTAAGTTACCGACGCGATTCGAACCACTGCTGATTCTTACCGTCGTCACGTTACTTACGAGAGTATACGAGATTACGGAGAAAAATCTCTCTCTAGGCCAGGAAGCCGGCCTTTACAACTTAGCTTCACTCAAAACCTACAGATTGTTTTTTTTTTTATGGCTGTCCAATTGTCATAATTCTTCTATAAAACCACACCTCCAAGACCTCCAGGAATTTTGTCCTGTTTACTATTTGTCCACCAATGATAGTCATATGATAAAACATGGTTCTATATAACATGCAATAACTCTTGTTCTAACGTTCAAGGACAATAACTTATTTCACAAAACGTTCTTTATTTGATATAATGCAGTTTTTGCTTGTCGTATTCATAAAGAACAGAATCAATCAATCAATCATGTGCCATGCCGGAAAGCGTGGGCGGTCATGATTCGCCATTTCACTCGATCACCAGAGTCGTGGATCAGCTCAGTGTTCCTGTCTCGTCCATGCCATGTGGCCAAGCCATCCAGGTATTTTCCTCTCGGTCTTCCTCTTGGTCTGTTCCCTTCGATCTTGCCAGCTGTCACTAAGTTCTCCAGTCCATTTCTTCTCATAACATGTCCAAAAAATTTTGACTGTCTACGTCTAATTTCTCTAATCAATCTACGATTTTCATTTGTCTCTTGTAGTACTTGGTCATTGGTTTTTCTATCTGTCCATGGTATTCTTTGCATTTTCCTCAGAAACCACATTTCTGCAGCCATCAGATGTTTTTCAGCTTGACTGCACATTGTCCAAGTTTCACATCCATACAAAAGAACAGGCTCTATGTATCCCCTCAACGCTCTTTTTCTCGTTTCAATTGACATCATTTTATTGGTCAGAATGTTTTTCATCTTGCTAAAGGCTACTTTCGCAATGGCGATTCTTGCTCTAATCTCTTCAAGGCATCTGCCATCAGATGTTATGACTGTTCCGAGATAATTGAACCGATTCACTTGTTGAAGAATATTCCCATTTACTTGTATATTACATTGTGGTACTTCGTTCTTCCTAGTGACGACCATAACCTGTGTCTTCCTACAATTTAATTCCAACCCCAGCTGCTCACTGTGTACAACCACAGCGTCTACTAATTGTTGCAGATCCTGTGCATTGTCTGCAATCAATACTGTATCATCTGCATATCTAATGTTATTTATGTTTCGTCCTCCAATGCTGATTCCATTTAGGTCTTCTACATTTCTGAAAATATTTTCACTGTATAGGGAAAAAAGATCTGGAGACATTACACATCCCTGCCTAACACCTCTCTTAATAGGTTGGTATTGTCCTACTTCATTATCAATTCTTATGGCAGCTTGTTGTTTCCAATATATGTTTTTTATAAGTCTAATGTCTTTCCCATCAATTTGTAGATCTGCAAGCATATCCACAATGTTGACATGTCTAACTCTATCAAAAGCCTTTGTGTAGTCAATAAAGCAAAGATGTATATCCTTGTTTACTTCTAAAGCACGTTCAATAACTGTTCGCAGCATATACACAGCATTTACTGTACCCTTTCCTTCTACAAAACCACATTGTTCTTCCCCTATTTCAGGTTGTATTTTCTTCCTCACTCTTTGCATGATAATTCGTAACAAAATCTTTGTGATGTGACTCATTATACTAATTGTTCTATGTTGATCACATTCTAAGGTTCCTGATTTCTTTGGGATTGCAATAAATACAGAATTACATAATTCAGAAGGTATATCTCCAGTATCATATAATGTGTTCAGCAGTCTAGTGACTTGTTCTAGACCAAATTCTTCTAAAGCTTTAATCATTTCTGTTGTGATGTTATCTGCACCGGGGGCCTTGCCAGCTTTCATATGCTTAAGAACATTTTGAACCTCCATCTTTAAAATTGCTGGTCCTTCATTATTAAATCTAATAGCATACTGTTCCTCTCTGTTATCATTATACAGGTCTTTCACATAATCTGTCCAGACATGTAGAATCTGATCTTTTTCTATTATGATTTTGCCATCTTTAGTTTTTAGACAGCCTGTTGATGTACTTGTTCTTTTATTAGTAAGCTCCTGAATAAGGCAGATCCATTTAGTGCCTTTTGGGATCATGGGTGGGTATTGCGTTGGAAAATAAATGCCCCATCACAGTCTGGAGGGAATGGTGCGGCAGGGCGTAACTAGAGGATCTGGCCGACACTCAATAGTCCGAGGAAAGACCAGACACATAATCAGACTTCAACTAGTACCATTAGTATTGGGACTCGTCGCTGCTTGTTAAAGAAGAGAGGGGCGAGTGTAGCAATGTCCTGGATGTTGTGATGTTGTTTCTTGACTCGACTCAATTAAATTCAATGTTGGTAGGTCAGCATGTTCTCAAGCATCCGCTGTGCTGATGCCGAGGTAAGAGGTACAACCCCAACACCGGACAGTTTGACGAAAATGGCGACCTATCGTCCTTGTCTTGGGGACGTATATTACAAGTACCCATGAAGTCAGAGTGGGTTCGTCTTATCGCGAAGGTAACTGGTAATAGGGAAAGCTAATCCACGCACAAACATCAGTTCAGCTACTAGAACAGTGGTTCTCAACCAGTGGGAAAATCCCCCCTCCCCCGGAGGGAATTTTAGGGTTTAGAGTGGAGGAATTAAGATTATATCAAAATTGCGTTAATACAAGAACCGATTACTTGATATTGTTTTCCCCTTCATTCTGTACGGTTCTGTACGTCTCACCCATCTAAAATTCAATTTATAAAGTAAGTAGACCCACAAATCATGTTTTATGTGGGCGTCTAGACTTGTTTTAGTGTGTGCTATTAAATTTAGCTTCCATTATTACGTATACTGTGTAGGGGCGGGGCGGTGATTTTTAGGTAGGAAACACGAAAGGGGGAATGGCGTTCTGAAAATATGGTGAAGGGGGGCACGGGCCAAATTTTTAGGTAGGAAATACGAAAGGGGGAGGGGGATGACGTTCTGAAAATATGGTGAAGGGAGGCACGGGCCAAAAAAGGTTGAGAGCCACTGTACTAGAAGTGTGTATGGACTGTGCTTGAGTTCAAAGCGAGCGTGCGCAAACAATAAAATAAAAATGCATGGTTACGTATATGTTTCTTCATTGTGTACCAATATACTGTTGAACTTGTTTTTAGACAGCTGAAGTAGCCGGTACCTTGTATCTTCAGCTATTGCTTGTACACCATTGAGGCTGTGGACATCTGACATCATTCTAACATGTACAACATTACTAACAACAAGCTTACCAAATACGTCAATGATAGAGACTACTATATTTACGAGATGGTCAATTTCTTTGCAATCACCAGTGCAATGAGTGCGTTTGGTGTGTAGCGAACGTGATGAACATAATCGTCTTCTTCAAGCAAGGGTTTAACAACACCATGAACATCAGCTTTTTAGGGCTGGCTATCTCTGACCTGTGCAGCCTGATCACCATGCTGATGTTCAATATCTTTATGAGTCCACTGTTGGTTGACGCTGGAATAGCCTCAAATGATCTACAGTACCTAGCAGCGGGGATCCCTCACATCTGTTTCTCCAGAATCACCAGCTGGATCACCGCGTACATCACGGCAGAACGGTGTCTGTGTATAACTCTACCATTGAAGATCAAACAACTGATCACTCCAACACGAACCACAGTTATCATATGTACCATTTACGCTCTGATCATTATGTCGTTTGAGCCTGAATATGCAACCTCGTACTACGGCTTGAAGTTTGATGTGAAAGCCAACAAGACTCTCATTGGACTGCTGTTTACAAGTGAAAGAAAGCAGGTCGAAGGCGTGACTTATATCTTATTTTCCATTCTAGGATTTGTGTCATTCATCGCTGTGATCATATTTACATTGGTTCTTGTACTTCAGCTAAACAAAAAATCCAAATGGCGAAAACATGCAAATCTAGAGGCGTCCAGTTCAGAAACGATTTCAAACAGAGACAGGAAAACGGTGACAATGGTCGTCATGATCGCCTCTGTGTTGATAGTCTGCTACGCACCAGGTGTGGCTGTCTCTTCGGTGACATTCTTTGAACCCGAGTTTAGCGTCATTGGTAAATATGTCAATGTTTATTTCACCTGCTGGTCATTTGTGGTTATCTTTGAAGTATTCAACTCCAGCATTAACATATTTCTGTACTATTACATGAGCTCTAATTACAGAGAGACATTCCGCCTGGTCTTTGACTTTTGCTCGTCAAACGTATCAACTATTTAAGTGACGTTTTCTTCACTATATCTTCCATGATGTTGTAATTATTCATTCAAATTGACATCCGCTGATACCCAAGTTAACCCGTTTTAACAGATCCGTCAATCTAATGTGACCATCCTGGAATTGTTCTCCCAGATGTTGCACGTATGTCTTTCTGCAGATACGTCTTCCGCAAAGGACAGTCACATGAACTGAATCGGAACGACGGCTCCATTTTCTCTATTTTGATATGATCTTTTAATAATCTTTATTAACAAAGTTATCTTTGTGTCCGAGAAACGAAACTGGTTGTTGCTTTCTGCCAGTCTAGGTCATTTGATGACTTTGTTATGGAAATATTCATTATAGATGTCACTATAAACATGTTTTCGTCTGTATAAATATTTATGTCGTTTATTATCGTATGTGTTCACAGAATCTTCGCACAGCAAACGCTCTTTTGTCCCTTGAAATGTTAGTTAGTTAGTTAGTCGACAGATCATCCTCGTTGCACATCGAACCATTCAGTCCATAAGTGCTCGGATCCCCTCCTCAGCAAATCCCGCAGCGTGTAGCGGCTAACGACGCCAGTTCTGTGTTGGTTTATCAATCTTCTTTGGCTTCCTGCGTAGTGTTCTTGTTTGGCCACCCCTCTTTTAATTTGCTGCTCCCGCAGTCTGGCCATTGTTGTAGATTCCCAGTCATCACTTGGTTCTCGCAAAAGTCTCACTTCTCGTAGAGCATTCAGAATGTCAGCCTGGTCCATGGCGCGTCCGCCCTCCACAGTAGCCTCACCTGCGAGCTTGTCAGCCCGCTCATTTCCTTGTACTCCCGCATGACCTGGCACGAAGATGAAACTAATCTTTGCCAGCCTAGACCGCTTCAGAGGCAGCAACCACTCTCTTCGGATCGACCCCTCCTCTATCCTCTTGATCATGTTCATTGAGTCGCTAAGGAAACAAGCCCTAGTGAATGTCTGTGTCTCGAGCCATGTTATTGCTTTACTTACTGCCATGACTTCCATGGTCAGGCTACTTGTGGTTTCAGTGAAAGCACCCGAGTCCTCCTTCACAATTCTCCCTCCGGCCCGAGCTGTAAAGGCCCATGAGCTTCTCACATGTCGGACGACCGACCCATCTGTGTAGATGACCGCGTCACCGTCTAGCGAATTCTCGAAAATCAACGCTTGTACTTCAGCCTCAACAGCAGCCGGATTTTCTTGTCTGCATTTTCTATCTAGTTGGATGCAAACTGAAAAGGATGTGCAGAAGTCTGTTGGCACTTGCACCCACTCCTCGCCAGGTTCTAAGTCCTCAAGTGAACACACCTGTTGAAGAATGTCTTCGGCTTGACCCATCCACGACCGTCCTCTTTTTAACCTGCTGCCCTTCACCGTCCTAATTTCACTATGCAGTGGATGTTGTGTGTTTGCGTTAATTCTGAGGTAGGCGCGTGCCCTGCAAACTTGTATTCTCTCTTCAATGGTTGGAAAATCAAGAAGGTAGCGCATCGCCCTGCATGCTGTATCTCTTGTACATCCAAGAATAATGCGCATTGCTTCATTCTGTATCCTTTCCATCCTTTCTATCTGCGTATGGCTGAGAGTCAGGATTGCCATTGCATACTCCAAAACAGACATGACCAGCCCCTCGTACAGAAGACATAGATGGCGCTGCTCACAGTTTGCTGCCGCCATCACCCGCATCGCTGCCAAACCCCGCTTGGCCTTTGTTATCACCTGGTCTATGTGCACATTATAAGCAAGGCTTCGATCAAACCGTATTCCCAGGTAATTCATTGCCTGCGTTCTTTCCACCGTCTCTGAACACAGCATTACAGTTGGTGTTGGATTGTTGACAATATGATTATTCAAAGAGAACCAAGTCACTGTTGCCTTTGTTGGGTTGACCATTGCCCCAGCTTCATCACACCAAGTACTTATGCGATTGAGTTCGGTTTGTAGTTCCACAGCAACCTCCTCTCTATCCTTACCCTGACGATACACTAAAATATCATCGGCATACGACAATGTCCTGCCAGGTCCAGTGATCTGCTCACTGGTGATTCTCACTGTGTAGGCGTTGAACAGTACCGGAGATAATGGCGATCCCTGTGGTAGGCCAGGATATATTGTTGTTGGTTCCGAAGTCCAACTGCCACATCTAAAAACTACTTTCCGTTGGTAGAGGGCTGCAGCGATCCAACTAAGGAGGAATGGACTTACGTTTAGTTCAAGAAGCTGAAACATTAAAAAATCCAGTGGTACTCTGTTGTATGCGTCCTCAAGATCAATCGCTGCAGCAACGGTTTCAGTGCCTGCGTGGAAACCTTCATAGACATCCTGGGCAAAGACTGCTGCATTGGTCCAGGTTTCTCTTTTTGGACGGTACCCACCCAGGGTAGGTGGGAAAACACCTTGCCTCTCTAGTTGGCTTGATATTTTCCTGGCAATTACCTTCTCCAGCAGCTTGCCTATTGTATTCTGCATGGTTATAATTCGATATCCCTGAATTTTTTTGTGGTCTTTGTCAGGCTTCGGCAAGGGAATCAGATAGCTGTGTAACCATTCCTCCTTGATGCTAGCACTCCCTATACTGTTGTTGTACATGTCTGCTAATTTCTCTAGCTCATTGTCGGTACACCTATTTATGTCGTCGTATCTTATGCCATCAGGACCTGGAGCACTGTTTTTTGATCGTCGAAGCACAGCCTTGATTTCTTTCACTGTCACTGTGTCTTCCTCCGAAGTGTTCTGGGCCTTGCATCTGTCTGAGGTGACCTCCTTGGCCAGATTTCGGCCTCCCATGTCTGTCTGGTTGCCCTGCTCAAGGTAGCGTTCAAAGAGGGCTTTGCCCTTGTCCTCGTCAGTCCTCTGCCAGGTGAGGTCAGCACCTTGGAAGTCTGAAATGCTCTTATTCTTGACTACACCACTCATGCTTTTATGTAGTCGCCAGAACAATTTCAGTGACTTGTCTGTGCTTACTCTTTGACACACCTCTGCCCATTTTTCGCTTTTAACCACCTTGACCAGTTTTTTGAAATAGCTTACTTTTGTGTGCATCTCTCTTTCTAAGTGCAAGCAGGGACTAGGATGACCAGCTCTGTTCTTCTTGGCATTTTGCCATCTCCTTACAGCACTACGCTTATCCACCCAAGCCTTCTCCACCTCGAAACTCCACCACGGTGGCTGCTCCCAGCTTTTTTTCCTGCCCTGGAACGTTCTGCGCTTGTCACGTCTTATTTTACTCACCACATCTTGCCCTGTACTGTCATACTGGAACGTCTTTACCTTTAGCTTGTGCTGCCTGGTTCTGCCTTTCTCCACCAATATGCTGCACGGGTGGTGGTCGCTGCCATGGTGTCCTAGGACACCCCATCTACACACTGTAGTGAGTGAAGGTGAAACTAGCGCCAGATCAATAGCACTGTCCTCATCGCCTGGACGGCTTGCTGTCCTGGTGACACAGCCACTGTTAATACAAACCAGGTCGATGGTTTCCAGTGCAGTCTCGAGCTCCTCCCCTTGTGTATTGGAGGAAGTGTTTCCCCATGCTCTGCCCTTAGCGTTGAAGTCACCACAGAAAATAACATTTCTCTCTTGGCCCAATATGCCACTTAAACACTGCCACTTCTGGGCGTCCATACTCGCATTGCGGGCATAAACATTAACCAACACGAATGATATACTGGAATGAACTCTCAACGCCTGTATTTGTATATCGTCACTGTCCCAACTGGACATGTCTAGCTCTGACGCCACCATGCTGTCCCGAACGAGAATCGCCGTTCCCAGATGTCGTCTGTTGTAGAAACATTTGAAGCCGGCAATTCGGAGTAGCTGATCGCCCAGTCTCGTCTCCTGGAGTGCTACAATGTCGTTCCTGTAAACTAGGGTTTCTAAAATAGCGCCCCGTTGTTTTACACTGGCACAGTTCCAATATAGAATACGGATGTTCCTGAGTCCTAGACGGTGACACTTGAGTCTAAAACGCCTCAAACCTCCGCGCTTACCTTGTTTCTTTGTCCCTGCGCGGCTACCACGCCGCTTCGGTATGTTGACTGCTGGCCCATCGGAAAACACACGTTGTTCCGCCATGTTGAAAAAACGTAAACACAGACTGATTTGAACCACACACGCTGCTGAAAATTCACTCAAGGATGGCTTCGCTCGATGCACGAACTCCGTAGCACCCGCGCAGATCTTGAGTAGAAACTCCTGGTTTTACATCCTGGCACACCAATTACACGCCAGAGATGAATAAATCCATCCCCGTCGCGAAAAAGTTAACGAACACAAAACAACACGACCGTCCGTCGCCATCTTGAAACCGGAAGTCCCTTGAAATGTTCATATTAAATATATAAACGTTAGAAATGATAATGTATACATTAAATTATATTTTTATTTGAAATCATTGGCTGTTGTGAATAGTGAACAGGACTGCCTTTTCCTTGTGACCTGTCATTTTTGGGTTCTAGTGTAATGTATTTCCATCCCGCTTGTTCTCCCCCAGTCGTCCCACACAAGACAACAGACAAAAGGCTACAAACTGTTCGAATACGCCCTCTAATACAGTGGGTTCTCAACCCGTGGGGAATTCCCCTGGGGAGGGGGGGGGAGTTTAGGGTTTCCAGGGGGAGGTGGGGGGGGGGGGGAATGAAGACCATTTCAAGATCGCGTTAATAAAACAACCGATTACTTGATATTGTTTTTCACTTCATACTTTACAGTTATGTACGTCTCATCCTTCTAAAATTCATTTTATAAAGTAAGTAGACCCACAAATCATGTTTTATATGGATGTCTAGACTTGTTTTAGTATATGCTATTAAATTTACCTTCCATTTTTACGTATACTGTGTAGGGGTGGGGGGGGATTTTAGATAGGAAATATGAAATGGGGGGGGGGGATGGCGTTCTCAAAATACGGTGAAGGGAGGCACGGGCCAAATGTTTGATAGGAAGGGGGTTGGGTGAGAATGACGTTCTGAAAATATGGTGAAGGGGGGCACGGGCCAAAAAAGGTTGAGAACCACTGCTCTAATATATCCAGACCCACCCAATGATTGAACCCAACTTTGGTGATTACACTTACCCACAGAATAGAGTTATCGGGAGAACTAGCAGCTCTGCACTGCGGATAGATGTAGGCAATGGACATCAGTCTTGCTGGCTGCTCTCATCATATCCACTGCCGGAGAGCAAGGTTAGTAACGGCAGGATGGTTGAGTGCACCAGAGTCTCAGTCTGGTTAGGTGATCACCTGATTAATGTAGGATTCCTCCCGTGGATACTTGATGGTCGCCATGCAGTTGCGCTTCTTCACTGGCTCAGCCTGAGTAGCGGTGCAAGCTCACTTTTCTTTGTATGGAGGCTATTAGAAGTTACTGTCAACTTCTGAGATCCTGTTCATCGAACTTTATTCGGAGCAATCTTCTCTTTCCCTGTCTGTCTGTCTGTCTGTCTGTCTGTCTGTCTGTCTGTCTGTCTGTCTGTCTGTCTGTCTGTCTGTCTGTCTGTCTGTCTGTCTGTCTGTCTGCCTGCCTGCCTGTCTGCCTGCCTGTCTGTCTGTCTGTCTGTCTGTCTGTCTGTCTGTCTGTCTGTCTGTCTGTCTGTCTGTCTGTCTCTCCGAATCAGCCGGGGTATCCTTTAACATAACAAAGATAAAACAGGTGAACATTTTCCGTTATAGTACAGATAACCCACCTCTCGCATCACTTTTCACCCAACACTCTCCTGAATCTTTCAGTCTTTCAGCTCCCTATCTATATCTATAAAACAAAGTGTATGTATATATGTATGTATGTATGTAAATATGTATGTCCTTTATTTGTTCGCGAACGGCCCATCCGATTGAGATGAAATTTTCTACACGCCTTCCTTTCATTCCAGAGCTGTCAACTGTCATAGTTTTTTTTTTCTTCTTCCTCCTCCTCCCTCCTCCCCCTCCCAAAATACGTACTTAAATATATGATGATGATGATGAAAGAATCCCCGAACCAAAACGCTAGGGGAAGGGAAGAAAATGACGTGACTACACAGAATCGTCACACGGCAATCATCATCATCAAGTGCCGTGCCGGCTGGCGTAGGCGGTCATGGCTCTCCGTAGATCTCAGTCTTTGGTTTTTTAGATCAATTCTGCTGCTGATATTCCTCCATGCCACGGCAATATCAATAACAATTCATCTTTTTATGTGTAAGGAAGTTATCTACAGTCGTGTAGAAGGGAAGAACTAGACGAGTATGAATTCGGAATGGCGAACTCTCTCCTCCACTCTTCTCCTCCCTCTACCTCCTCCCTCCACCCTCCTCCTCTTCCTCCTCCCTCTCATCCCTCTCCCTCCTCCTCCCTCCTCCTTCTCCCTCTTCCTTCTCCCTCTTCCTCTCCCCTCCTCCTCCATCCTCCTCCCTCCTACTCCCTCCGCCTCCTCCCCCTCCTCCCTCATCTTCCCTCCTCCTCATCCCTCCTCCTCATCCTGCCTCACTCCTCCTCCTCCTGCCTCCTTCTCCCTCATCATCCTCCCTCCTCCTTCTCCCTCTTCCCTCTTCCTCCTCCTACCTCCTCCCTCTACCTCCTCCTCCTCCCTCCACCCTCCTCCTCCCTTCTCCTCCTCTTCCTCCTCCCTTTCCTTCCTCCTCCTCCTCCCTCTACCTCCTCCTCCCCCTACCTCTTTCCTCCTCCCTCCTCCTCCTCTTCCACCTCCCTTTCCTTCCTCCCCTCCTCATTCTCCCTCTTTCCTCTCCCTCCTTCCTCCTCCTCCTTCCTTCTTCTCCCTCTGCCTCCTCCCTCCTCCTCTCCCCTCCTCCTCCCTCCTCCTCCTTCTCCTCCTCCCTCCTTCTCCCTTCTTCTCCTCCTCTCCCTCCTCCTCCTCCTACCCTCTTCCTCTTCCCCTCCTCCCTCTCCCTCCTCCTCTTCCTCCTCCTCCCTCTTCCTCCTCCTTCCTCTTCCTCCTCCTCCCTCTTCCTCCCTCTCTCTCCTCCATCCTCCTCCTCCCTCTTCCTCCTCCTTCTTCCTCCTCCTTCCTTCTCCTCCCTCATCCACCCTCTTCCTCCTCCTCCCTCCTCCTCCTCTCTTCTCCTCCTCCTCCCTTTTCCTCCCTCCTCCCTCCTCCTCTCCACTCTTCCTCCTACCCTCTTCCTCTTCCCTCCCCCTCCTCCCTATCCCTCCTCCTCCCTTCACATTCCTCTCCTCCCTCTTCCTCCTCCTCCCTCCTCCTCCCTCCTTCTCCTCCTCCTCCTCCCTCCTCCCCTCCTCCTTCCTCCTCCTCCCTCTCCTCCTCCTCACTCCTCCTCCTCCCTCCTCCTCCTCCCTCTACCTCCTCCCTCCTCCTCCCTTCACATTCCTCCTCCTCCCTCTTCCTCCTCCTCCCTCCTCCTCATCCCTCCTCCTCCCTTCTCCTCCTCCTCCTCCTCCTCCCTCTACCTCCTCCTCCCTTCACATTCCTCCTCCTCCCTCTCCTCCTCATCCTCCTTCTCCCTCCTCCTCCTTCTCCCTCCTCCTCCTCTCTCCTCCTCTCCTCCTCCTCCTCCTCCCTCATCCTCCTCCTCCTCCTCCTCTACCTCCTCCTCACTCCTCCTCCTTCCTCCTCCTCCTCTTACCTCCTCCATCCCTCCTCCTCATCCTCCTCCTCCCTCCTCCTCCTCCCTCCTCCTCATCACTCCTCCTCCCTCCTCCTCCTTCTTCCTCCTCCCTCCTCCTCCCTCCTCCTCCTCCTCCTCCTCTCCCTCCTCCTCCTCCTCCTCCCTCCTCCTCCCTCTACCTCCTCCTCCTCTCCTCTACCTCCTCCCTCCTCCTCCCTTTACATTCCTCCTCCTCCCTCTTCTCCTCCTCCCTCCTCCTCCTCTCTCCGCCTCCCTCCTCCTCCTCCTCCCTCTACCTCCTCCCTCCTCCTCCCTTCACATTCCTCTCCTCCCTCCTCCTCCTCCCCTCCTCCTCTTCCCTCCTCCTCCTCCCCCTCCTTCTCCTCCTTCTCCCTCCTCCCTCTTCCTTCTCCCTCCGCCTCCTCCCTCCTCCTACTCTCTCCTCCTCCTCCCTCCTCCTCCCTCTCCCTCCTCCTCCCTCTCCTCCTCCTGCTCCCTTCTCCTCCTGCGTTCTCCTCCTCCCTCCTTCTCCCTCCTCCTCCCTCTTCCTCCTCCCTCCTCCTCGCCTCCTCCTCCACCCTACTCCTCCCTCCTCCTAATCCCTCCTCCTCCCTCCTATTCCTCCCTACTCCTCCTGTCTCCTCCCTCCTCCTCCCTCCTCTTCCCTCCTCCACCTACCTCTTCCTCCTCCCTCCTACATTTACCCAAGACAGACAGACAGTCAGACAGATAGTCGGGAACGGGATCTTATATGACTACTTATATAATTTAAATGAGATGCTCTCCACCATGGGCTGGGCCGGGTCAGACAGACAGACAGATAGATAGATAGATAGACAGACAGACAGACAGACAGACAGACAGACAGACAGACAGTCGGGAACGGGAACTTATATGACTACTTATATGAATTAAATGAGATGCTCCCCACCAGGTGTTGGGCGATGCCAGGCCGGGTCAGACAGACAGACAGATAGATAGTCGGAACGGGAACTTATATGACTACTTATATGAATTAAATGAGATGCTCCCCTCAGGGTCTGGGCGAAGACGGGCCGGGTCAGACAGACAGACAGACAGACAGACAGACAGTCGGTAACGGGAACGGGAACTTATATGACTACTTATATGAATTAAATGAGATGCTCCCCAAAAAGGACTGGGCGAAGCCGGGCCGGGTCAGCTAGTGACATATAAATATCCTAGGTCTGTCTAACTCGACATCCTCTCCGGGAGACAGGTCTTGTGTTGACCAAAGATGTATTTAACTAACAAAATATAGCTGGTGCTTACGCTCTGGTTCAAGACCTTATGAATAGAATCAAGCACTTAACTGATATGGCTTGCCCCGAATGGCGGGCACCTGTAGATAAAAAAAACAAAGAACACGAAGGCATGTAAATTCACCGACCAACGCACTCTCTACAGTTACGAAAGGCAAGTTTCGTCACAATGACATCACACACTAGGGTGCTATGTTACTCCGAGAAGGGTAGATATGTGTACACGCACAACACAAACTAGAGCAATCAGTTACGTAGAAACATGTAGATGTGTGTACACGCACAACACGGACTAGAGCAATCAGTTACGTAGAAACATGTAGATATGTGTACACGCACAACACAGACTAGAGCAATCAGTTACGTAGAAACATGTAGATGTGTGTACACGCACAACACAGACTAGAGCAATCAGTTACGTAGAAACATGTAGATGTGTGTACACGCACAACACAAACTAGAGCAATCAGTTACGTAGCAACATGTAGATGTGTGTAAACGGACAACACAAACTAGAGCAATCAGTTACGTAGAAACATGTAGATGTTTGTACACGCACAACACAGACTAGACCAAACAGTTACGTAGAAACATGTAGATGTGTGTACACGCACAACACAGACTAGAGCAATCAGTTACGAAGAAACATGTAGATGTGTGTACACCGACAACACAAACTAGAGCAATCAGTTACGTAGAAACATGTAGATGTGTGTACACGCACAACACAAACTAGAGCAATCAGTTACGTAGAAACATGTAGATGTGTGTACACGCACAACACAGACTAGACCAATCAGTTACGTAGAAACATGTAGATGTGTGTACACGGACAACACAAACTAGAGCAATCAGTTACGTAGAAACATGTAGATGTGTGTACACGCACAACACAGACTAGAACAATCAGTTACGTAGAAACATGTAGATATGTGTACACGGACAACACAAACTAGAGCAATCAGTTACGTACAAACATGTAGATATGTGTACACGGACAACACAGACTAGAGCAATCAGTTACGTAGAAACATGTAGATGTGTGTACACGCACAACACAGACTAGAGCAATCAGTTACGTAGAAACATATAGATGTGTGTACACGCACAACACAGACTAGGACAATCAGTTACGTAGAAACATGTAGATGCGTGTACACGGACAACACAAACTAGAGCAATTAGTTACGTAGAAACATGTAGATGTGTGTACACGCACAACACAGACTAGACCAATCAGTTACGTAGAAACATGTAGATGTGTGTACACGGACAACACAAACTAGAGCAATAAGTTACGTAGAAACATGTAGATGTGTGTACACGCACAACACAGACTAGACCAATCAGTTACGTAGAAACATGTAGATGTGTGTACACGGACAACACAAACTAGAGCAATCTGTTAAGTAGAAACATGTAGATGTGTGTACACGCACAACACGGACTAGAACAATCAGTTACGTAGAAACATGTAGATGTGTGTACACGCACAACACAGACTAGGACAATCACTTACGTAGAAACATGTAGATGTGTGTACACGGACGACTAGAGCAATCAGTTACGTAGAAACATGTAGATGTGTGTACACAGACAACACAAACTAGAGCAATCAGTTACGTAGAAACATGTAGATATGTGTACACAGACGACTAGAGCAATCAGTTACGTAGAAACATGTAGATGTGTGTACACGCACAACACAAACTAGACCAATCAGTTACGTTGAAACATGTAGATGTGTGTAGACGCACAACACAGACTAGGACAATCAGTTACGTAGAAACATGTAGATGTGTGTACACGGACAACACAAACTAGAGCAATCAGTTACGTAGAAACATGTAGATGTGTGTACACGGACAACACAAACTAGAGCAATCAGTTACGTAGAAACATGTAGATGTGTGTACAGGGACAACACAAACTAGAGCAATCAGTTACGTAGAAACATGTAGATGTGTGTACACGGACAACACAGACTAGGACAATCAGTTACGTAGAAACATGTAGATGTGTGTACACGGACAACACAAACTAGAGCAAACAGTTACGTAGAAACATGTAGATGTGTGTACACGCACAACACAGACTAGAACAATCAGTTACGTAGAAACATGTAGATATGTGTACACGGACAACACAAACTAGAGCAATCAGTTACGTACAAACATGTAGATATGTGTACACGGACAACACAGACTAGAGCAATCAGTTACGTAGAAACATGTAGATGTGTGTACACGGACAACACAAACTAGAGCAATCAGTTACGTAGAAACATGTAGATGTGTGTACACGCACAACACAGACTAGAGCAATCAGTTACGTAGAAACATATAGATGTGTGTACACGTACAACACAGACTAAGACAATCAGTTACGAAGAAACATGTAGACGTGTGTACACGGACAACACAAACTAGAGCAATCAGTTACGTAGAAACATGTAGATGTGTGTACACGGACAAAACAAATTAGAGCAATCAGTTACGTAGAAACATGTAGATGTGTGTACACGGACGACTAGAGCAATCAGTTACGTAGAAACATGTAGATGTGTGTACACCGACAACACAGACCAGCGCACTAAGTTACGTAAAATCGGACATGTGGATATATCCATCCATCCATCCATCCATCCATCCATCCATCCACCCATTCATCCATCATGTGCCATGGCAGTAAGCGTGGGCGGTCATGTTTTGCCATCTCACTCGATCATCAGAGTCGTGGATCGACTCCGTGTTTCTGTCTCGACCATGTGGATATATGGGCAATACAAAGTATCTTATTCAGTCGAACCGCACAGATTAGGTGTTGAACAAAAGAGGAAATGAGAGTCGATTAACCCACTCGTAAGTAACAGGTGGTCTGTGTGTGTGACCGTATCGACGCCTTGTCTCTGCCGCTCCACATGATGATGACCTGTGTACTGGTGGTAACTTCCCATGATGGGTTTCCATCGAATGCTCTTGATCTGAAGAGGTATATTTCAGGTGTAATTCTCCAATCAGGCCTATCCATAAGCTGCAGGATTGTCGCGAAATGGAAGTTGGTCTCAGATGGAACAACTTATCACCCAATTTGTCCCACTCCGTTCAGGTAACTAGGCCACAGTTTGAGGCGGGTGAGTGGGGGATTTCCGAGTTACAAAGAGTTGGGACCGTCTTCTATTGTCCTTGAGAAGTTATCTATCGGGAGTTTCATGAACTTCACTGACTCCGAGAAGGGAGGAGGAGCTCTTGTGAAGGAGGACTCTGGTGCTTTCACTGAAACCACAAGTAGCCTGACCATGGAAGTCATGGCAGTAAGTAAAGCAATAACATGGCTCGAGACACAGACATTCACTAGGGCATGTTTCCTTAGCACCTCAATGAGCATGCTCAAGAGGATAGAGGAAGTGTCGATCCGAAAAGGATGGTTGCTGCCTCTGGAGCGGTCTTGGCTGACAAAGATTAGTTTCATCTTCGTGCCAGGGCATGTGGGAGTAAAAGGAAATGAGCGGGCTGACAAGCTCGCAGGTTAGGCTACTGTGGAGGGCGGACGCGCCATGGACCAGGCTGACATTCTGAATGCTTTACGAGAAGTAAGACTCTTGCGTGAACCAAGTGATGACTGTGAATCTACAACCATGGCCAGACTGTGAGAACAGCAAATTAAAAGAGGGATGGCCAAACAAGAACACAACGCAGGAAGCCAAAGAAGATTGATAAACCAACACAGAACTGGCGTCGTTAGCCGCTACACGCTGCGGGATTTGCTGAGGAGGGGATCCGAGCACTTATGGACTGAATGGTTTGATGTGCAATGAGGATGATCTGTCGACTAACTAACTAACTGACTCCGAGAAACATAACGCAACTCTTTGAGTGTAGATACTGGATGTTGTAAATCGCACGTTCTGGTAAACCTCGGGGAATCGTGAGTAGCCATCACTTTCGTGTGGTAATACTAGGAAATATTCGGCGGGTTCCGTGAGTGTGTCCTTCCGGACCAGATCCGAACTGGTCATTCGGTAGCCAGTCATCAAGAAGGGAGGCCGCTTCTATAGCCAGTTGTATACTAGGCATCTGGGAGAATGCCCTACAGCGGCGTTGTTGAAGCTATCCTTTCCCGGCCGTTCCTTCCAGCTGTATACAATGCAACTCTTGTGGCATTAGAGATTGATCTACATTGGAGGAGTATCATTGGGACGAGAGGCCGTGCCTTCGAATAGCTGTATCATGTTGACCCTTTGGGTATTCAGAGAGTGGGCCAACAGCCGAGGGCTTGATGAACCGACCGTGTCGCTGTCTGTTGCATAGTTGTTCCTAAGTTTTTAAAGGTAACACATTTATGCGTGGCGTCGCTTTATTGTTTTATTTCAGTTGTGGGTCAATTATCAACCAGGCCGGGCGGTTGCGCCGTAACCTGCGTTCTGACGAGATGTACACGTTGACCTCGGGTCAGCGGACACCAGCTGTGAGTTAAGTCTCGACCAGGCATGCCAGCTGTGTAGCAAGCCTGTGTGTTTACTATAACTTAGATTAACGCGTGTGCTAAGGTCAACAGACAAGACGGAATGTATTGTGCGAGCCAGCTCAGTGGAGCAGTCTGGTTGAAGCGAATTAACAAAACATTCGACGCACTATCCCAATAATGGGGTACCTGAGGGAATTATTGTTCTTACAGAAGAATTCCTCTTGAACAGAGCTTTAATTTGATTCCCTTATTGAATAGGTTGACATTAGTACGTTTCAATCATCATCAGGTGGCAGGGAAACAAGTACTTGTCAGTCAGCCTCATGTGACGCGCGAGAACCACATGCGTTTCTCGTTAAGGTGAAACCCAAATATTTAGGAGGCTATAAACTGTGATTATCGCCACATAGGCCGGTTATTTACCTGGGTTTAGTCAGAATGGTATTAAGTGGCAAGACAAAATCACAAATACTAAAGTATTGGAAAGACCAGGTTGTGTGACAGTTTATTCCATGCTCAGTCTTCGTAGACTTAGATGGATAGGACATCTTAAGAGGATGGATGATGGTAGAATACCAAATGACATCTTTTTTGGTGAATTACAGATGGGTAAGAGATCTCAGGGTCGGCCTCTACTACGATACAAAGATGTGTGTAAGCGGGACATGATTGATACAGGCATTGATAATGCACATTGGGAGCAAGTCGCCGCTGAACGTGTTGCATGGAGGGCAAACATCAGAAATGGAATAAAGACAAAGGAGACAATTATTACAGATAAGTCACACACCAAGCGTTTGAGACGTAAGATGGTGCATGATGGTGGAAATCACCACGTGTTCATATGCACCCACTGTGAACGGACATTTACAGCACAAATTGGCCTTATCAGTCACATGCGCTACCGCCATAAGTAATAGTTATTATGTGCCATGAGTCAGATTACTTAAGACCTGTGTAACAGCAACATAGATTGTTGAGACATTAAGAGTGATAAATAATCACGGAGAGTTATAAGGAAAAGACACCGGTAACGGGCTAAAGATAGTAGCCAATCGAGCGGCAGGACGGGGGACACGTGATGTGGTTTGAACACAGTGGGCGGACAGTGGAGAAGGCAGTTGGGTCGAGTACACAGGCACGTACACATCGTGGAAATCGACAGGACCAGCGATATCATATGAAGATGTGGACAGCGATTCAAAGGTGAATAGGAAACCTTCGAGTCAAGCGGCATAGACAGCGTTTAAGCGTTGTAGAATCCGTGTTACAGCAAGAGCGATGACCAGTACACACCAGGATTGTAAACACACGGCAGTACAGAAAACTGGGTGTCGCTCGCTGGATTGAGGGCCCGGTAATGACGCATTAAAAACTGTAAGTTGTTGCATTGTGCTAGATAGTAATTAATTAATGGTGCTATGAATAAAGTCATTTATGCGTTCGGTCGGCTTTTGGAACTGCTATTCGTTGTGCTAGTGGATGTGTTCATTCTTGAGTTGTCAGGGTGCCTACAACATAACCCCTAGTAGCACTCTGGCAATCATGGGGGACGTCACGGAGACTGAATCCAGGGAATGGAGGACGATACGAAATTGAGCCAGAGTGAGAACCTTTTTAAAGCACAAACTATCGTCTGTCAAGACGGCAAGGTGCCAAAGTGCCAATGAGTCAGGATGGAGAAAAATATCTTCACACCTACTAGGGTTAATGAACTGTGGGCCAGTATAGCGGTCGGGAGACATCCACACACGCGTGTATATTTCATCAGTGTTATCGGACTCCACACTTCTTTTAATGAGAAAGGAATGGTTTGTCCGGCGGGTCTAACTTTCTATTGTCCCTTTACTTTTTATCGGAACCTGATTGTTTGGAGTGGTTGAACGGACACAATTAGGCAGCAATTATTCCTAGGCAGCATAAGGAATGTGTAAATGTGATGATTGTCTTTATATATACATACACCCACCCACAACCGAATCCAGGTAACCGAGGCAGAAAGGTGAAAAGCGACAAACACAAGAACACCAAACTCTTTTGTTGTTTGTCTGGTCTTTAATTCAGTATTTCATGTTAGTTATCATTGTAGCCAGAGGTATCTTCCAGTAATCTTGGATGGTGTCATAGAGTACTCACCTGAGATATCCTAAGATGCTGATCTACTTTTTCAAGGAGAACAGATTGTGATTAATAAATATGATTTAGGCCATAACACTTGATGATCTTCATGGGAGGTAGGGACATTTCTGCTATCCTCATGAATGGAACCTATCACCATATCTTTTATCTATTAGGTATGAGACTTCTGGCTGAAAAGCTACTGACCTACAGTTAGGATTACCAGGAGTCGTAACCTAACCAGTCCGTGAGACATGTCTGGGAATTCAGACATACTATTGTGGTCTGAGCTGGAGGAACTGACCACAATGAATAGGATGTTAGTGTAGATGCATATTGATGTAGTGTGTATTGTGCAAGGGTGTGATGGATGTGTACACCTGGCCTGTTCTTGCTTACAGGAACCCCTTTGATGTTGTTATGGGCGAGTGCCCTTTACTGTTACTGGTTGATGTTCCTGTGGTCGAGTGCCCTTTGCTGTGTGCTGTATCCTGAGGGCGGCTGCCTGTTTGCAGTGGCCTGTATGCTGTTGACCCTTTGCTGATTCCTGAGAGCCTGTTGCAGTTGGTCCGTTGCTGGGTGCTGTGGACCTGTGGCTGTTTGCTGTGACTTTCAAGACGGTCTGAAGGCCAAGTGGCTAGTGGCTGCGGAACCTTATTTGGCTCAAGTCCCGAGGCTCCAGGAGGCATCATACAGGTTCAGGTGAATGTGTCTTACCACCTGGGTCTACACACTGACAACCAATACTACACTGACATACCTCGTGTGGGATGATGAGAATGTCAAGCAGACTACTCTCACCCAATTGACTTGTTCATTTCTGTATGTCTGTCTGTCGGTTTGTCGGTTTGTTTGTTTGAGTCTGAATCTCTAATAAAGATTCTAGATTCACCTGTTATAAGATTGTTCGCTTATAGTCAGGTAGGTGTCTTTTAATAGTGTCAGTCTTCATATAGGTTGGGTCGCCCGGACACCGTCCTGGGGGAAATGGAGTACAGGTTAGACAGAAATTAATTAAGAACCCATGTACAACATATCAGCAACCACCGAGAACCAGGCCGGTGTTGTCACAAGGATTCAAATTATTTTATGAAAACTGTTCAGCAAGACGCAGCAAAGACATGCCTACTATTTTCTGTCCTGTTGCACACACACGGTTGATCCGGTCACTGAGGCCACAACATTGCTTGTGTTAACGACATTAACCAAAGCTTTGCTATGGAATATAAAGATTAAATGATTTACCTTCAACACTTTGATGAGTGTGCCTCGGGTCTAGATATATATCTTCTCCGGGTTTAATAGGAGCAGCATAATTTACACCCGACTTATCCAAAATAGAGACATGAAGTGTTGATTTATCTTCAGACTGATGATGAGACGTCGCGTCTGAGCAAATATTAACTCTTTTCAAAGCCTCGAGAAGTTTCAAAGGTATGAGGCATAATACCTCTCCCCCTTCCCTCTCCACCCCGATCACTCCCGAATATTTTGGTGTGTGCTCTGACCAGCTGTCTGGAGATCCACAGATTTCTCTTGGTTTCTCTGGAACATGAGATTGTAACATGTTCCCCATCCCACACGTCACGGAAACGGCGTGGCTTAAGTAGGGTTACCAGATGTCCAGCAAAGAAAGGACATGTCCTCCTTTTTAGCCTAATGTCCTGCGTCCGGCAGGCAAAGCTAAACACCTTTAAAATGTCCGGCTTTTTAAATATGTTATGTTATAATTTTTTATGTGTTGTTTTTACAACTTACAATGTATCTACACTATACCGTGTGTTTAAATTCTTTATTAAAACCCAATGCTTAATAATATTTATTTAATTTTCCTATTTATACCAAATGTGAATCACCAATTATTTGTATAATGTGAATCTAACTGTTGCTCTATACGGCAACACTAACAATGCTGTAGTCTCTATGGTAAAAATGTTAGTATTATTTCCGGTTCCGGTAGCAGAGACGCAACTTAATTTAATTTTTTTTTTTTTTAATTTGTAATGTTTGCCGTCTATGTTTATGAAAATGGCTTCTACAAAGAGAAAATGCAAATTCTCGAACACTATGAAAAATAAGTTTTCATGCTTCGTTGAAAGACGTAACGAGAATAAAGCAAAGTGTACGATTTGCGATAGTTAATTGTCCGTTGCCGACAAAGGAACTACTGACTTGGAGCGCCATGTTAACAGTGAGAGACATAGAAGCCTAATCAAAGTGTCCGCGTCATCTAGCACACTGACGTCTTTTTGTTCAGCCTAAGTATTCAAATGTGTTGCTGAAAGCGCATGCGGCTGAAGCAACTTTGGCATTTCATACGGTTTGTCATCATCAGTCTTACAACTCGATGACCTGCACAGCTGGTTTGATGCACACATTATTTGAAGATTCAGAAATTGCTACAAATATTGCTTGTGCAAAATCAAAGACTGAAGCATTAATAAACCAGGTGATTGACCCCCAACACTGTTGAGAACTGGATAAATCTTTAAGTGTTATTTCACGTTTCGGTATTTCGACAGATGCTAGCAATCACGGTTCGCAGAAAATATTTCCGATCGTTGTTCAGTATTTTGACTGGAAAGCGAGTAGAATCCAAACTAAGATTCTCGAGTTAGACAACACACCAAATTAAACCTCAGAAACTATCAATCAATCAATCATGTGCCATGCCGGAAAGCGTAGGCGGTCATGACTCGCCATTTCACTCGATCACCAGCGTCGTGGATCAGCTCAGTGTTCCTGTCTCGTCCATGCCATGTGGCCAAGCCATCCAGGTATTTTCCTCTCGGTCTTCCTCTTGGTCTGTTCCCCTCGATCTTGCCAGTTGTCAATAAGTTCTCCAATCCATTTCTTCTCATAACATGTCCAAAAAATTTTGACTGTCTTCGTCTAATTTCTCTAATCAGTCTACGATTTTCATTTGTCTCCTGTAGTACTTGGTCATTGGTTTTTCTATCTGTCCATGGTATTCTTTGCATTTTCCTCAGAAACCACATTTCTGCAGCCATCAAATGTTTTTCAGCTTGACTGCACATTGTCCAAGTTTCACATCCATACAAAAGAACAGGCTCTATGTATCCCCTCAACACTCTTTTTCTCGTTTCAATTGACATCTTGTTATTGGTCAGAATGTTTTTCATCTTGCTAAAGGCTACTTTCGCCATGGCGATTCTTGTTCTAATCTCTTCAAGGCATCTCCCATCAGATGTTATGACTGTTCCGAGATAATTGTATCGATTCACTTGTTGAAGAATATTCCCATTTACTTGTATATTACATTGTGGTACTTCGTTCTTCCTAGTGACGACCATAACCTGTGTCTTCTTACAATTTAATTCCAACCCCATCTGCTCACTGTGTACAACAATCGCGTCTACTAATTGTTGCAGATCATGTGCATTGTCTGCAATCAATACTGTATTATCTGCATATCCCAGAAACTATATCACAGTATATTTTAAGAACAATCCAAAAACATGATTTGTACTCCAAAGGTGTTGCTTTTGCTGGTGACAGTGCCAATATGAATTTTGGAGGCATTAACAGAAGAGAAGGTAGAAATGTGTTCTTGCATTTGAAGGAAGCCTTGAGCAAGCCATTAGTAGATGTTGGATGTTCTGCTCATTTTCTGCACAACTGCATCCAACACGGCGCAGATTTAATGCAGATTGACGTTGAGTCTATTTTCTTGAAGATATTCAGTTACTTTTCTATATACACTGCTAGAACAGAAAGTTTACAGGATTTTTGTGACTATGTCAACATCAACTATCAGCAACTACTCTATAACTCTAAAACTAGATGGCTCAGTTTGTTTCCAGCTGTTGATAGGCTGTTGAGGCTGTTTACTGCTTTGAAAGAATATTTTCTTTCTGTAAACCAACCACCTGTTACCAACCGCTATGATGGAAAATTTTTTGGCAGCTATTGTAATAAAACTGTACTGATTGTGGGTTTAATCTGGAACGATTTAAATGAAACATGCAATTTGTCCTCCTTTTTGCCTTATTATGTCCTCCTTTGTCCTCCTTTTTATCTTATTATGTCCTCCTTTTGGTTACCACGTATCTGGCAACCCTAGGCGTAAGTAGGTTAATATCAGCCGATTCAGAAAGGTGTGCGAAGAGAGACGAGGTGGCGCAGGGGCTAGTCAACCGGATGGTTGTGTTTAGGAATCTCAACCGAATCTTTTGTTGTTGCGTTCTTTTTTAAAGGGCCGGCTTTTGTAGGTTCCAATCAAACAAGGACACTAGGAAATTGTATCTGAAGTAATGGCGACAGGGGTGGTATTGACCAGACGAGTGTCGAGTGAAATGTACAAATATGGCGGTAGTACCGTGACTCTAATACACCTCAAGTTGTGTAACAGAGCAAAGTATATTTACTTGTTTGTGACTGTTTTACAAGTAAGCAAACACGATGCAAGTGAGGACATAATGGAGCATTGCAATAGGCAGCCAATGTGATTATTGTTTCCTACAAATATTGAAAATGTAGGTCCATTTTCAGTGACTACTGTCAACTGATGTCTAACACACTCGGAGAAATAAGGTCCATGGCATTAAGAACATGATGAAGTAACATTACACTTCAGGAATATGGTGTTTTGCGCTTGTAATAATGACGACAGTTTTGATCATTGCCACCATGGTCTCCGAACTTAAGGAAGGAACATTTTCGTAAGCATCTTTACGCCATTGAAGATGACAATGTGCAATGATAGGGTAACCGCGGCTTTCGCGTCTGGGTATCCGCCCGAATATGTGAACACCTCTAAGGTATTCTTTACTCGTAACAACTGTACCGCAAAGTACTCACTCAGCCTGGCATCTTGAACGGCTGCTGAAAACTAATGACGTAGTCTAATGCCAGGCACACGTGGAAAGCATATGAACTTATCCCTGGACAGCCATAGCTGAAGTTTTCAAGTAAGATCTAAATATCAAGATGACTAACGGGAAAACTGCAGCTTGTACTGGACACTGAATTATCCTGGCCATATTGCACTTGGCAGTCGCTTTTTCCCCACCGTATATTCTTTGCAGGTCATTGCTGTAAACACCAGCATTTTTCAGCTGCTATTGATGACTTGGCAAGTTTTACGTTCAGTAGTTTGCCATTTGGCAGTCGCTTAAAGAGAACTATAATAGAAGGGCTGGTTCCAGCAAGAAGAGTCAACGTGTCGACCATCAGGAAGTAACAACATGATAGCACAGGCACCCTGGGCATGAGACCGCACGAGGTAATGCAACTGACGAGAGATTGGTGTCCTTTCAGCAGGCCGTGTCTAGAGCAACATACAAGAGATTGGAGTCCTTTCAGCAGGCCGTGTCTAGAGCAACATACAAGAGATTGGTGTCCTTTCAGCAGGCCGTGTCTAGAGCAATATCCTGCCAGAGGCACTACTTCCCTAGGACGATGATAGAGTGTAATAATGGATCAAGTGATAATGATACTCAATAACGTGAAACGACAAGTGAAGTTGAACATGGATATTACGTAGAGTTGTCTAGCCATGTGACAATGTTATGCTTACACCTGGGGTCAATGTTGAAATGGTTAGGTGTAGGCCCCATTCTGGCTTGAGGTCAAATACCCTTAATAATTTAACGTTCAGGATTCAACCGCTATAATTTAACCAGTTTTTTTGTCGATACGTTGTTTAACGTTGTTGCTCTGTAATTGTATGTTGCATATCAATAGTTAATCAATGTGTTTATGAGATTTCACTTCAGTCTAGGTAAACAGCGAAACTAGATAATAATACCACTTAAGCAACACACGTGTTCACTAGTTATAGGGTAGTAAGTAATCTACAGTGATTACATGACGTATTACTCTGGACAAATATATTATTATAGTATATCACTGTTTTCACTATAAGATGACAGTAAAGACATACAGTATACCTTACAGAAAAAGAATGCCATTACCAGATAAATGAATACCTGTTATTACATTGGTAATGTGAGAATATTTCGATCACCAGAACTAAACACGCACGCCTTAATAATGAAGACATGCACTGAACTGTTGACATAGTTCTCCTTCTGGGTAATAAAACGTGTTTGTGCACGCGCTGTCTGGATGTCAGTTCACGTACAACAACTGCATTACTGAACACCTGTGTAAGCATTCAGTGTAACCCGAATACAATAGACTGTTTAATTCCAACCAGACTGGGTGTGTCTTTACATTTTGAGATGTGCAGCTGGCTTTAGTAGATCGAGTCTATAGCACAACACCAAAACAACAGATGGAAAGTATTCGAGAACGTACAGTTTTACGGTAGCAATATGCACAAGTGAGTTGTAAAAACATTGTCAACCATTACAGAAGACTATCAGATTCACGGGAGTCTCCGTGGCCAAGTGGTCAAACCATCTGACTCGGGCTACGAAGGTTGTGGGTTCGATTCCAGGCCACGCTCTTCGGTTCACGAGTGCATTATTTTGGAGACTCCTGAGAGTCGTCATTGGAGCGACTGCTTTTCCGTGCAGCGGAAAGAGACTGAGCCATATGGATAAAATCCCTGTGCAATGAATTCGACCCCGTCGACTTTTAAGCGACTGTTTTAATCAGATTCAAGATAAACCAGACATATTAGAATGGATGTCTTTACAAATCAGTTTAACAATTGATAGGAGAAACGCACGCATCATGTTAATAAATCATACAAAAGATGCACCGCTCTCCATTATCGAAACTTCACTTCAGGCGGCAGTATCCTTCACCTGTCTAGATAACAATATAAACAAAGATGGGCGAATAGATACATTAAGAACACACAAGATAATCGGAGCTTTTATAGCGATGGGAAATGTGTGGATTGTTAAATGAACGCCAACCTTAGAATAGTCACTTAGTGCTTGAAGTCAATACTATATTGTGGATAAGAAGCACGGAGAACGACTACTAAAGATTAAAATTAACAACAAAGCAATCCAATAATTGGTGACTGCGCAAATAGAAGGACTACAGTGGTATGATTCATTCATTCATTCATTCATTCATTCATTCATTCATTCATTCTTTCAGTAGCAGGTCCTTTGCATAACCTCGCTCCCATAACAACCTTCCGGAAAACCTCTCGGTCATAAGCATGATGTCCTGCGTCCGATACACCCATCTGGAGATCATCCGCCACATCCTGCACCCATCTTCTCTTTGGCCTTCCTCTTCCTCTCTTCCCAGGCATATACCCCTCCATTATTATACTCTCCAAACTCTCATAACGTTTCAATTTGACCAAAATATTTCAGTTTTATTTGTTTTATCGTCTTTAATAGCCAATCTTCTTTAATAGTTCAGCTCTTGAAGTATGAATGCATTTATTCTTTTCTTTACCCAATATATTCATAGAACTCGTCTATTACATTTATATTCAAATGCATTTATGATAGAACCATCAAAACACAGCTCCTGGAGAGAACTAAATACATACAAGTGAATAAAGAGGAAACAGTAACACACTGGCCAGGGATAGGACATGCTTGAAAACACATGAGAATAGTATAATTAGGCTGGCCTTGTCTGGAATCCAGAAGGTAGAAGAAATTGAAGGAGACCCAAAAGAAACACACACGGAGAAGAGAAAATAGACAGAAACAATAAAATGGGGAAGACATAGATGGAGTCGTACTGGGACATCCACTGATGTGACGGCTTGAAGTGAGTTGGTTAAGGGCATACGTCACAAGGGGGATGTACTTGTCGAAAGAAGAAGAAAGAAGAAATTATGGATGATTTTACATGGATTAAGATAATATCAGTCCTAGATGCCGAGAACCAAGATAAAGAAAACTGCTGTCCATTCACAAGATGTGAGGATGGAAGACAAACGTATCCTGAACAACATCGAGCCTTGGCAAACTGAAATCCGATGAATATATTACACGTACACAGTTGTTTATGCAAGAACGGTGATAGACCGCATGGATCCGTGGAGAAAAGGCCTAGGTCGACCTGCACAATGATGGCCACAACGTGCTGAAGAACCGCGTGAATCAGGGAACCTGACACAGAACTGAGAAACGTATCAAAATGAAGCTCTGTACAGAACTATAGCGATTATGATGATGATGAATCTATTTTGAGCACCCCAATCTGAAGTGGCCCATGTAAACACTGACGTCATGGTTAGGCCGATCAAACATAAATTGCAGTATTGAATAATCTATTGTATCTGTAAGTGTGCTGCCGTCACAGTCTTCTATTTATCATTATTCTAACGCAGCATCGTGCAATAACCGCGAGAGCGCACCTTCAGCGTGTACTTTATCGAACTCATCTGAAACGACAAGACGTCAGATCCACATTTCCAATATCAAGCGGGGAAGTTACATTCGCAAGTTTAGTATTCTGTCAGACATCGCATGGTGGTTGGCATCCACTCATTGCTAGGTGACGATGGATGCCTTATCTATGAGCCACTGTGAGCTATTAAATATGCATTTCCTTACTTTAGTCAAAGTCGTCTTTTGTCTGAAACGCTGCGTCCAATTAAAATATAACATTTCTGACTTTAGTCAAAGGCGACTGTTATCTAAGCAGCTATACCAATATATATTTCCTAGCATTAGTAACGGTCGTATTATCGTTGAGCTACTACTCTTTATAAAAATGCACTTTCTGTATTTTACTCAGGAATGCCCTAGTCTGAAGTACTTCCAATTCCAATTTTTCAACAACAACAAATCTAAATTCGGTCTCGTCTAACCTGCTTTATCAGCGGTAGTTATTGTTGAGAGCCGTGGTTGTGTGGATTGTTAGTCCTAATTCATACTGGTTTTATTGGTTCCGCTCTGTTCGTCGGATAAAGTTATTTTGTGCTATCTGGTTGTTTTCTTTCTGTCTTATGATGGCCCTGATAAGACCGGTGCTTGTTGTTTCTTGTGTTGTCCTCAACGGGGCTGGTCCCGTTTATGCCCAGTCCTCATAAAGTACTGAAGTACTGCGTCTTTTTAAACATATATATTTCCTGACTTTGGTCACTGATGCCTGTTGTCACTGACGTCTTATCAATGTGGACACGTTGCCATACTAATCTGTATATGTCCTTATTTTGTTGTCACAGACCACCTCAGGTCCACTCTTTGCTGGCTAGTGCATGAGGGAGCGGCGGTACATATGTGGTAATGCCCCGACTGCAATGATGTCCATTCCTAAATAAATTAGTAGTAGATGAGAATTAAATTAAGTAGTCAGTAAGTATTAAAAGATACAAAGCAAGTGGAATCTATTTGTTCTTGCTGATGCTCCCACAGTTCCAGGAACTGAATGTTCGGGGCAATGCAGCATGTGAATCTGGGCTGTCATTATACCAGATAGTATTCTAGTGTACACCTGATCAACTGGCCGATTCTATGTCAGAGTCGGTATCAGACGTCACAGAGATTGGTGGCTCATAAGCGAGTCTACGTTTCCGGTCTTTGTAGTCTTACAGCGCCTGTAATTGTATTAAACGAAGATTTGGAACCATGTAGTAGTTCTCAGAGTTCTGAGGACTATATATTAGGCCATCCATACGCACAAATAATAAATAATGTTCTTTGTGATTGCTAAATTCTGCTTTGATATATTGTGTAGTAGAAGTCACTGCACGTAGTGCATCCCCATGCGTACTCAATCGTCTTATGCAGCATCATCCCAAAGTATGTCTGTTCCCATTAGGAATTCATAATGGTATCTCCACACTTTACCACCAAGGCAGCATTGGCGTACTTATCATTATCCGCCAACCTAGTAAGTATTGCGTTGATTATACAGCCCTGCCCATGCTTCTTCCCGTTTGCATTGATAATTTCTTTGCCAGCTGGTCTGTGCGTTTGTTATGTGTAACTCCAGCAATATAGGGAGCGACTACCGAATGTTGTCTGTCCATTTGTTCCTGGACCTCCAACGCTGTGGCATTCTTAAGGCTTGGTTCAAAGCTCCTGGCTACTTCACTTAAATTCAACATCTTCCCCATGCTTCATATGATGCTACTGGGTTCGGTGGAGCAAGCATACAGGAGTTTCTACTATTCTTCAAAGCGTGTGCAGTTTAGTATGCAGGGGTACCGACCGATTAAGTCCTTGTCGCAGCTTGTAAATCTCCGTACCCGATTGCCTCATGTCCTGCTTGGCAACTTTAACAGCTATGCCAGCCCGACAGAGACCAGGCTAGGAAATTGCTTGTATCTCTCCACTGTGTGATACATGATGTGCCTTTGATGACAGGGATTGGCTGGAACAATGAAAACCGTAAACTGATTAAAGTAATTGCACGGTGATAGTCAGGATGTTTTGGACACGTTATGAGAAGATTCGTAATCTTGCATAAGGCGTTCGAATCACAGATGCCTGCGATTTGACAACAAACTGCCTAGCGTTGGTCTTTATAAAATGGTATGAGTGCTGATGAGAGCTTATCAACTACTCCACTGACTCTTGTGAGATGGCCATACTTATCGGTATGACACATGATAGTGATGATGATAATGATGATGATGGTGATGATGTTGACAATGATTAACTTCACTGTTCTCCAGTTTATGATGTGACTGATGTTATAATGTTGCGAAACCCATGAACATTTTTTCCTGTGCCTTACTCCATCACAAATGCCAAGGTAACCATTCATTTCTGGCATATGTTGTAAAGGGACATCAGTATTTGGATGCGCGTAGTTACAGGACATCCTCTTGTACTGGGGATATTGTATACACAACTGGACCACATGACCATGATGTGACGTCACCTAAACACAAGTTATCTTTGTGGGCATGAAGTGTGTTATTGTCAGAACTGGAAGTGACAATCTTGATTCTTTCATCGTCTTCAGTTGTTGGCTAGATATTTGTTTTCCAGAATATGATTAATCTGTTACGTAATGCTTCCATTGGTTTTAGTCATTTTACAAAAAATGTATTGACTTTCTATTAGGTTATGTAAGGAATTAGCTGAGATTATATAACGACGGTGAGAGAAATAACTGAGACATCATGGAGGGCATTGCCAAACACAACTACTCTACCATGTACAACTTTAGCAAGATGAGCTTCGTGACACTGGTCAGTGACAGCGACTATCGCATCTACCAGCTGGTCAATTACCTGATAGTCACCAGTTCCATCAGCCTGTTTGGTGTAGTAGCTAACGTCATGAATATTGTGGTCTTCTACAAGCAAGGGTTCCACAACCCGATGAACATCAGCTTTCTGGGACTCTCTGTCTCTGACTTGTGCAGCCTGGTAACTATGCTGGTGTGTATTTTGTTTTTGAGTCCACTCTTCGAGAGCCTCGATGTGAGGATTGCTTCATCGGAAATCATTCACCTTGCAGCAGGACTCCCGCACATTTGTTTTTCTAGGATCACCAGCTGGATCACCGTGTACATCACGACAGAAAGGTGTCTGTGTATAACTTTGCCTTTGAAGATAAAACAGCTGATCACACCATGTAGAACCACAGTAATCATATGTGTTCTTTACATCCTGATCATTCTCGCCTTTGAGCCAGAATATGAAACTGCATACTTTGGCTGGAAGTTTGATGTCAAGGCCAACAAGACTCTCATTGGGCTACTGTTTACAAGTGACAGAAACAAGGTAGAAGGTCTGACTTTCATCTTATTTGGAATTCTTGGGTTTTTGTCATTCTTTGCGGTGATTATGTTTACATTACTCCTTGTGATCCAACTGAACAAAAAGACCAAATGGCGAAAGAATGCACATTTGGAAAAACTCCAGGCAGAATCAATGTCAAACAGAGACAGAAAAACGGTGACAATGGTAATCATGATTGCAACTATTCTGATTGTCTGCTACACACCAGGCGTCGTTGTCTCCATGGTAACATTCTGTGAGCCTGAGTTCAGCGTCACTGGTAGATATGTCAACGCCTATTTCACCTGCTGGTCGTTTGTAGTTATGTTTGAATCATTTAACTCCAGTGTCAACATTTTTCTTTACTATCATATGAGCTCTAAATACAGGGAGACATTTCACCTGGTCTTTCCTGGCTGCTTTACGCCTAATTCACAGCAGGTATTGAAGTAAGGTATTTGTGTTAATTACTAACGTGAAATGTAGGAGTCAAAATGTGATCTTAAAAATAGTAGAGCATAAGGAAATACTCTTCTCCCTATAATTACCCAGGACATAATCGTTTCGCTTTACAAACACATTTGCCCTGAACGACCTACTCAACTTCAGAGAGGTTATATTGCCCCTTATCGCCTTGTTGATTGTTTCCTGAACGACTGTACTCGTGTCTTTTGATCATTATATGCATGCTAATGGTTTACTCGACTCCACAATGTTTCCGAAATTGTTTGTATTCCATGATAAGTATTTACTAGTCTATGGTAAGTGCCGAGAAGTTTGAGAAAGAGCGTCATTGTTTCATAGCGTGTCGAAGGAGACCTCTCAAGTGGAGCTTCACGATACGCTTGTTAAAGGCAGCCCTGGGGAACAATTAAACAAACACAGGGACAAGTGGGCGTCTGTGTAACAGAGGAGATCAGAACACTCATTGTTGTGAAAGTGCGATATTGTTGTCAAAGACAGAGATAACATGCTGTGATGTGGGCGTGGAAGGTAAGGGGCAATCCCCACATTATCTTACCAAGTTGTTTTACAAATAATTATTCAGATTCATAGAAAGCCATTGTTGGATGTCTTTGATACCCTCGTCGGGTTGGGACTGTCACATGTATCATGTGACGCCAGACCGTCATCAACATATTAATGGCAACACCAAAACAAATACGTTTAAAAATCGGAACGTGGCATGTCAGAGACTAGCTGAAGTTTTACCTAAAGGTGTTATCTAAACGTTTCAAACTGTGACTCAGTCTGATTTCCTAAATACCGGCTCTGAAAATACTAGAGGCTGACGAATAAATAGTAATACCGAATCTAGAGACACACTGAATGGTATACCGTATAGCGGCAATGGACAAGACAGAGTATATCAAACACACATAGAAAAAGAAAAACATTGTCTCGAGGAGTCAAACCAAATTTCTGTTACATCCGAAAGCTAAAATTCTGGGTGACTAAATACAAAAGTTAGGACACTCGTTACGTGACAGTTAGATAGCTGTTAGGATCCAGATAGAGCACTAGGGTAAGTTAAGATCGAGTATGAGTTAAATAGTTATTCACTCGCTAACTGAAGCAGACTGATGTAAACCAGAAACAAGACCGTGGAATCTGGTCAAATGTGTTAGAAGCAGTGAGCGAAGAAAATCAGGGAAATCTCATGCGCGAAACTCTAGGCGGGAATCGTCAAGCTAACTCGGGTGAGAATCGATCGCATTCTGAAACAGGGGCAGCTATAGTTTGTACGACACACCAGCCTCAGCGAGATGTCCATTTCTTTCTTCACAGACAAATATACCCTGCAAACAAGCATGTATAATTTTCTCATTCAACGTTCTCTACACATATTATCATTGTTTCCTTGACGACACTGTTAGAATGGGAGAAGCCACAGCCAGACTGAGCGACAGGTGGAAGGTTGTAGAGAACCTCGAGCATGAGAATGCCTAGGCACATGTTCTGTCGGCAGTCAGCTATAGTAGAGTGATAACTGTGGGTCATGCACTTGTAAACGATAGCGAGATCCACTCTAAGCGCTATCGACGAAACATGTTGATAAAGTAGTAAGTGTGAGAACAACATACTTTACTGATGGACTCACTATATGTATTGTTATTGTGTACTTGGTGTTCGGCTTCCCTTCAGTGTCCATGAGCAGTATGTGTGAACTGAGAAAGCACATTGGACAATACCAACTGTTTGCGTAGGTAAGGCTATATAAGGGGAGGTGAGTGGTCTTGAGGTAGGGTGTCCGCCTCGAGTGATGGAGGTTGTGACAAAACTCCAGTGGCCCATGTCCTCATGCCTTCTTTGGGTTTGGGTAAACAGGGGGAAACAGCTTTCGGGAACCCTCAGTTCTCTTATTCGCTCAATTACCATGGAAGATAGTTCTCTGGGATACTTTCACAACACGATCTTTTTAATAGAACGATTAGATATATGTCTTGTCTTGGGGGAAAACCCGATAGGGCACCTTGCACCAAATACGCACTAATGTAAAGTCTTAGGCCATCAATGTCGGTTTAATCACCTACCATATGTAGACTGCCTCATGTCTATTTGACACTTCAAAGAGTGCGACAGATGAAGCGCAGCATGCTACAGGCTGAATGAAAGGTAACAATGGGGTTTATTTAATACTGCTAGACCTTGGTCTATAAAGCTAACTGGTTGTCTCGACTAGTGAGACGAATTGGCGAAACGGCAGTCTTGCCATATTGGGAGTGGGTTGACCGTTGGCCAATCTAGCTAAGCGTCTTCTTTTTGGCATTGCCTGGGAACGAATCTGAGCAATATGGCTTCCCAGATGATTTCGCTTGTTCTTGGCAGCAGATGGGCGAGGGCTATCTTTCCTCCTACGGCCTAAACTCTGCATACTGTCATCTTTCATTGGAATATAATCATTATATAGATACGGTATGCCGGAAGGAGGGAAGGGCTCCGTGGGGATGGATTCCACCCATCTATGATCTATCTTCTTGAGCCGGAAGAGGCTATCCACTGGGCTATCTCTTTCATCTTTTGGCGGATAGGGTGGCCGGGTGAACTGAATAGTTACTGGTCGATAAGATCATCTAGTTCTACGTGTAGGGTGAGGCACTGCCGGTACATTGCGGCGACAGCTCAGACAAGAGCAGCAGCCGGAAGGAGTAGTATCTTCTTTCCTATTCTTGCTAGGGATGGGGAACTACACTGCGTGCCATACAACCCCACTACTATAATATTAGTTGGGGGGGGGGGAGAAACACATATCACTACGCACACCGCACTGCAAGAGTTTTGTCGTGAGAAAGGCAGGGTTTGCAAGTGAGAGATAAGCCTGGAAATGAATGTGCCCAATAATAATAAAGGCTTGGTATGAGTGTGGAGAGTGAGTCTTATATGCAAAAAGTTCCTAGGGTCAAACTACAAGACTTCGTCAAGCTGAAGGCCTAGTCTAGGAAAGATGCCGCAAATCCAGGACCTCTTGTCAGGTCAGGCCAATTCAATCAGGTCTACTAATAGTTATATATCTATTACTATTATAGATTTTTGATACAACTTGATATGCTGAGACCAGTAGAAGTCTCCTTGTAGACTGTACCTGAAGTTTACGCTGGAGACTTTCACCAATATTTATCATCTCCAGGGTCCTTCTTTTGGAAGTAAGAACAGAGCTGAAGGTCTCGACAGGGCTCTACGCAGAAAGTATGTTTAAGACGAGGCCATGTCAAGTTTTGGGCCATGCCAGGTCTAAGGGTATGATCTCTACGAAATAGAGCCACTGCTGACCTTGAAAGAATGACCATCAGCCGTTCTGACACATCACCAGTCATCTCGATACGCTAGGATCGAGTCCTTTTGTATTATTGGCTGGACCCCGCCAATCACTCAGACACACCCATTATTATATAAGAACTGTTCTCCATGATATTATTTCCTACCCGACATTATGCCAAGTGATTCCATGGCACTTCCCTAGAACATTTGATTACTATAGACTGTGGTCCATGGAAACTTGGAAGCTTGATTCTACAGCGGCCTGTTGTTCCTACAACCGATCGGGAAGGAGGATACTACCGAAGGACCTAATCGGTGAGGCAGATGTCGACTGACGGGACTTTGTAGTACTCTTCGGTCTATGAGGAAAAGCCATGAGGCTCTGTGCCTGAACTTTATCCTTGTTATGTCTGTTTAGAACTATCTGTTTTAACTGCCTTAATGTTTTCCTGTGCTGTTCTTTATTAGGTTAATAAAATTACTTTCAAGTTATTTTGACGATCGCCATGTTATCTATGCGTCAGCCAGAAAGACACGTCAGGGAATAGGTCCCGAGGTCGAAAGAGAGAGTGACAGTGAGTCCGGGGAACGGAGGAGGGTTGGCAAGCAAAGACCTATCCCAGCCAGAGCGAAAGAATAGTTTTGAAACATTGTGACATAGTTATTTGGGACCCTCCACGTAGCGTGTTACAGAGGTCCCGGGTTCAAGCCCCGGTGAGGACCGGGATTTTTTCACGTAGACTTCGAGGAACAAAATTCTCCCTGGTATCTGGGTAGTGAGATCTGATGCCTGTATGTATTGCTGCGCGCGTAAAAAAAATCCCTTGGCAGTTGGAAATCGAAAAAGAGTAGCCTAACAGTGCTGCCCGGGCAAAATTTAGAGTTATACATCTACCCAACGTATTTCAGGATCCTCGCCGGTGATACCGAGGTCGTGCACTGTGGTGAGATTCTCCGGACTCAGGCTTCAGTTAGGAGTAGAACGGAGCACATGTATTAGACCCGTGTGCCGTGATGTTCATCTGTCGACTAAACTAAACTAAACTAAACTAGGCTGTGTATCTTTTGTAATAAACACTATACTCTCTGGCCGACTCCGTGGTGAAGAGGTTACGGACGTAGTTCGTAATCTCGCATACCCGCTTACGAAGCACGGGTGCGAGCGATCTGGCAGCCGATCGACATGCGTCGGATTTTTACGAAATGATATGGGTGACGGTCATTCATAAAAAGCTATGGCAAACTACTGATGTAAACGTGTCAAGAGATCACAACAAAAATGCTGGTGTTGAATACAACGTCCAGTAAAGGATATACAACTAACTTTTAACTTGATACCCACTGAGACTGTTACTTCGTCTCGAGTATTTTGACTAACTATTCTGTCATATTTTGACTAACTATTCTGTCATATTTTGACTAACTATTCTGTCATATTTTGACTAACTATTCTGTCATATTTTGACTAACTATTCTGTCATATTTTGACTAACTATTCTGTCATATTTTGACTAACTGTTCTGTCATATTTTGACTAACTATTCTGTCATATTTTGACTAACTATTCTGTCATATTTTGACTAACTATTCTGTCATATTTTGACTAACTATTCTGTCATCCGTTCCTCGAGAGCAAGGCTTTGTCATCCAGCTGTGCTAGTCCAGTAATTTAATCCAACACGTGTCAGCCAGCAACTTTAGTCCCAGCATGACCTTGGAAGATAGTAAATTCTTCATTGAGGTAGCTGTAACTATCCATCCGACGATGCTCACAAACTCCTTAGTTGTTTATTTTCCCCCACATTTCACGTGTATGTGCTATCACTGAGACCAGTGTATCTATGGTAACTCAGCCCAGTTCAGGCAAACGAAATGGCTTGCAGAAATTCTTAAGACAGCATCACAATAATTCGACCCTATATTACTCAACGATTCATGTAACCACCTCGAACTACTGGACACTATCAATCTATAACAACAAAACACATGGCGTCAATGGACATTGAACAACATTCCACAAACTTTCCTCTTGAAGAAACTGCGAAGATTGATTGATTGATTGATTGATTGATTGATTTAGGAACCGACTTGAAGAAACTGCGAAGATCGTACGTGACAACATCAAGTAGACGGGCAAAACACTTGAATTAGGCTTACCGACTTCTAAGCTAGGGAAACTCATATTGATGTGCCCTTCTAAGCTTGGGAAACTCATATTGCCGTGTAAATCTAAACCGGGAAACTCTTACTGCTGTGTCAATCTAACACTAAACCCAATGTCCTTAAATTCTCATAAACCATACCGCTAACCTGACGAACTAGCCATTTTGAATATTATGTTCCATTCTAGCGCACTTAGAACGAAGGAACGAACGAACGAACGAACTTTTAAAAGGGTAACAAATTGGGCACGCAGGCCCGTCTTACATTCGGCCCTTTCAATCACTTATCTTTCATTCATCAAATGTGTATGTTACATTTACATAGGGAAAGAAAACATTGTCAAATGGATTTTGTAAGCATAAACAAGAGGTAACGTTGGTCTCTCTCCAAGATACGAGGTCAGGCTCTATAATGCAGCAACGTTCACCTCGAGATCCTAGTGGCTATGGGGTATTATGGTACAGGACAGCGTAAATTGAGGCATGATGGTACAGGACAGCATAACTATCTGAACTCCATAAAACGACTCAACAAATATGCTGGTGGAGTGAACTGCGATGTATTTTACCACAGCTGATATCGGATGACGGCTATGAGTGTGGGGCTGATTCAGACTTGAGTCATTCTCGCTCACCATTCACTCCCGCTCTTCAATCAGGCATCATCTCCCTAGACCAGTGAGAGTGTTGGGAACAGAGCCAGCCGCCTAGTATCTTAGTAATGCTAATCAACTACACTTGCCTACCTTCAACCGGAGCTCACCATAATCGAGCTCCAACGGCCAATGTCGTCAGGCTGCCCGTAACTGGAACCATGCTTAACCTTTGGTGACTTATGAATTAGTAAAGGCTTGAATCCCGTGACTGGTAGTGAAACACATCCTATAACTTCGTAAGCTGGAACACAACTGAAGCTTGAGCCGCTACGGCGTTAGGTGACGTCGTACCATGACGTCTCAATTGCGTTCAATATTGGTGTCACTATGTTTAATATTTGCGACACTCCGTATCTTCTTCTTTGATGCTCTAACTCATCACTTGAATGTTGCACCACTGTCATTTGCCCCCTCCACAATGAAAATGTTGTTATCTTGACATGCAAGCAAATGATGTCTGCGACGTAAATTACATCCTTTTGAGATAGACAACGAATTCACCGTCCTTGGAACTCAGTTTGTCAACGTGAACCAATCTAGATCGTGGGATATTGAACACCGGACTAACATACACGTCCCGACCACCGCCACCTATTATATCATAATAATATTATATAGATAATTATCGAAGTGTTCTCGCGTTAACATGCCCGACTACTTGTAACTAAACTAAGGCTCAAACACCGCCAGTTCATATACTAAGACCTGTTATCGCGTATATATGTTGACACCTTAAAACTACTAACGGTCTCTATAACCCCGAGTGCCTTCAGTTAAATAAAAACACCGTCCAATGTTGCATACCCAACGATCACATGATCCGTAGTCGACAACTGATCGTCCTTGACGTGAATACATATATCCACACAACTCCAAGTCGACCTGGTACACCATCATTTCTTTTCGCTACATCATGTCGATAGGGAAAACTATTCTCAATATAACTGTGTTATATATCTGTAATGTGTTGTTCATTTGTTATATGTATCCATATATCCTATAATGTGTAGTGTTTACTATATGTTTGTGTCTATTAATTTTCTTTCATTCCTGTCTCTTCCTTCATCCATCGTGAAAATGATATTATCACAGGGTGAACATGGCCTGGCTGTGTATAGTTAATGGCTGACATCAATATAGTTGACAAACTCCGCGTTGAAATATGTAAAAGGTTTATTGAATCATCAAATACATTTTCTTGCTGCCGATGTAAATACAGACATCTTTGCTCCCGTTCTAATGGCCGAACTCCTATTGACGCGTGAGCAACCCCTGGATACCTAAACCCATTCGTGCTCACGCGTTCACTAACTTTATTTCCCCATTAGTTAATGAATGCGCAGCATTCATTAACTCTCTAACTACTAACCTAAATCCCTTACTGTTATATACCTCCCCTTCTTGAAGAAGACTTTTTCTCTGGAAAAGTCTCAACTCTACCCCTTAAACACTTACTCCTACTGAAATATTGAAATATTTCTTCTTCTATACCAAATCTGTCCAACAATCCCTCAACATATATTTCATAATTCAAATCTCATCCTCCTATCTCATCATAGCCAAACGCTATCCAGAGACATACTTTATACAATGTCAGTAATACAAAACCCTACTGTAAACTCTCTACAAAACTCTCTACAAAATTCTTTACAAAATTCTCTACTAAATTCTCTACTAAATTCTCTACAAGCGAACCGCTTTTAAAATGTCCATCTAAATTATGATTGACAAAAATTGAAGATATTTTCCTTATATTTTCTCACTTAATCACATTCTCACTATTCCAGGATAGACAGAAAAAAAAACTTAGTTTAGATTGGTTTGGTGCGCACCGAAGAAAATTAGAAAGTACGAAAATAGTAAGAAGTAATCACATTTCTCTTCCCATGCATTCTCAAAACTTTATAAAATAAAGTTTTCAAAATTTATCTTCATTCCCGTCAATAAAAATTTTTGATATCAAAAAGTTATGTTAATCCAAAACTAACCTTTTGTATTATTCACCTCGTCAAGTTCAACCATTCCTTCAAAACCTCCAAATTATTAATATACTGATAAGCACAGTCTTCTTCTTCCAGAGTCCACTTATTTAAATGCCAAAATTCAACCTGGCATTCTCCCATATACTCCCATTAAACGCTGTTCAACCCAGCTCCTATTTCAACCCCCATCTACCCAACTATACAGTATCGCCCGTCATTTCCCTCATCCATGGCTTTAAATCCATGTATTTACATTACGAACCGTCTAATGCAGTCCCTAATTCAATCCCCAAACCATTTTTAATGGTTTAACTCTTTCCAACCCCCCATGTAATTATCAATTGTTGCTGACAACCCCAGCCACTTTTAAATAAACTCCTCCATTACTTTCCCTACAACATACTGAGTTACTTCGCTAATCACAACAAACTTCCCCCTTAACTCAATAATGTTTCAGCCTCAATTTCTATTTATAAACGTTATACACGTTAAGCAACTTAACGAAGCATGGCCCTAACTCCATGTTTCATATTTTCTGCAAGCTCCCAGAACAACTCTTCATTTTTCCCCATAACTGAACGTCAACCTAGAAATTATTTTAAACACACCCAGGGTAACTCAAGAAACAAAATTAAAATTTTGTAAAAGTAACCAGCTAAGGTAACATATCATCACATTTTATAAAGAACAACTGAAGTCAAAACAATAGAGCAAACAATATCACCCCCCTCATTCTTTGACATCATTTTTATCTGTACACATTATTCAAACTAGACATATGTGATGCAATGAAAAATCATATATATACATACACCATAATATATCATTTTTGGACTACTAATCAATTATTTTCCGTCTAAGAAAAACTCAACACTTCAAACTTAAAAATCAAAATGATAATAAAGCATATGTCAATTACACCTAACTTAATATAATATCATGTCTACTCATCACGACAACTCTCAAAAACTCTTAATTAAGTTATTTGCTAACCTTCTTCATTTGAAATTCACGATTACCGTGTCCAAGTTCTTCTTCTATCTGCAATCTGCAGAATATTCTACCAAGCTATTTGTCACTTCTGCATTTTCTTAATAACTCCAAATTTTTTTCTATAAGTGCAATCTCTACATCAATGTCTTCATCTTCCCGAGGAGAAATATCTTCTTTCATAGCACCATTCTCATCAGTTTCTGACTCTTCATCCATCTCTTGTTCCGCGTCTGTATACCCATTACTAGCACTGCTAATCTTTTCCTTTCTAAATCTAATCTAATCTTTCTACCTTGATGTCTTAATGATCTTTCAAATAGGGGCATATCTTCATCACTTGAGGAATTTTCTCTAAATTTTCTTTGCCTCTTAATTTCTCTTTCTTTCTGTCTATTTAACTTTCTGTTTACTGCATGTCTAGTATTCATAAATGGAGCGTCTATTTTTTTTTTTGGATCGATTCTTCACTATTATAACCGTCATACGTGTTGTTTTCCTCTGTCACAATCGTTTTTGGTATTGTTTCTTCTTGTTCACCAGTAGTAGATGCTGTTATTATTTGTTTTTGTATCAATTCTCTCCCATTATCTATAGGTATCGGATATTCAGTTCGTCTGACAATCTGTCCATCTGAAAATAATTCTTCTGAATAATAATTGTTATTATTATCCTCAGCATCTTTTTCTTCATTATCCCGTCTTAAATGTTCTACATGTGAACGTGCAACATGCCCTGTAATTTGATTTTTTATAGTATATGATACTGGACCCTGTTTTTCTAAAATATAATATCCCGGAACCCAATGAGCATCAAACTTAGAGTTTCTCCTATGTTTTTTGTAATAAACTCTATCACCTATGTTAAGCTCCTGTAAGTGTGCGTTTTTATCTGCGTATTTCTTCTGTCTTTCTCGAGCCTTAATTATATTATTTCTTAAACATATATGTGCTTTGTGCATTTCTTGTAAAATCATTTCCTGAAAATCCTCCCCCATATATTTTCTTCTAGGCTTCAATAAATTGTCAATCGGTAATATTGGTTCTCTTCCATGTAGTAAATAAAATGGTGAGAAACCTGTTCCTTCATTTTGGTGTGTACGGATCGCTCCCAGTGCTGTTCCCAAATAAAGATCCCAATCCATATCGTGTTCTTCTACATTTTTCGCCAGAGTATTGTACAATGTTCTATGTTGTCTCTCATTTTTGTCATTCGAAGATGGTCTGTAATACGAAGTTTTTATGTGCTTTATATTCAAATCTTTTAACAATTTTTTAAACTTTCTATTGACAAATTCTTTCCCATTGTCTGTAAGTATTGTCTGTGGACACCCAAACCTTGGTATAAAATCTTGTAAAAACATATTTATAACAGAATCAGAACTCTTGTCTGGAATTGGATAGACTTCTGGCCAGAGACTATATGAATCTATGATATGTAGTAGATATACAGTTCCCGATAATGTTTTTGGATGAGGACTTGAAATATCCAAACTCACTTTCTGCATTAGAAATTGAGGAATATCTGTGTCTTGTAAGGGATATTTAATTATCTTCATGTTTCTTAACCTACACTTTTCACATGCATCAACATATTCATATACGCTTTTAAATAAGTTCGGCCAGTAATATTTACTGCGAATAGCTTTAACTAACTTATCTAATTTTATATTTCCCTATTTCTATAATACAAGAACTAGGATCAATCATATTTAGTGACAACTGTTTTATCTCTCCAAGTTGAGGCCACTTCTTGTGTTTTTTATTTCTAAATGTCCTACTATACACATCATTTGGATTTTTAATATATTTATTCATCTTTTGGACCTTACTATTTTCCCCCCTACTGCCGATCCTGTTCAGTAAGCGGGATGCCAATTTCCCTGATCTCCTGACCTTATAAAATTTCTCTGCACCTCTTCATAATTCCCATTTGATGATCTACCATTTACAGTTCTATTCTGTGTACTAGTCTGAGCACATCTATTATTTTGTATATTCGACTGGACACGTCTGTTACCATAGAAGCGAAAAATGTGTCCACGTTGGCCACACCCCCAACAAACCACATTTGTTTTATTTGTGTTACCTACCATCTCTGTTACAGTATTTCTCACTTGTCCTTCTCTACCTTGATTATATACGTTACTGTTTCCTTGTAACATCTGTATTTCTCCCCTTCTTCTTCTCCATCCATATCTATACTGTCCTATTTCCATAGGTTCTTCAATTCTATCCTCTGAACTACTACCTAACTCTCGTCCTACCCTCAATCTATACCTTCTTCTCAAGCTCTCCTCTTGTATAGCTATATCTACAGCCTGTGACAACATTGCAGGATTATCTCTCATTAATTTAAATTTCAATCCATCTGACCTAATCCCATCAACAAAATTCCCCACCAACATCCGTTCAACTTCCTCAGCTCGGACATTCTGACCCAAAAATGACTCTTCGGCTAAATTGATCAGCCTATCACTGTATAATTGCACACTTTCTGTAGTATTTTGTCTCGTCTGTCGCAACACTGAGAATGCGTGTTGAGGGTCAGTAATCTCTGCATATTTGTGAGCTAAGTCGTCTTTGAATTGTTCCCACGTTTCACCTCCTCCAGCTTCTAGCTTTCTTCTTATATGATCAGAAACAGGACTTGCACTATTTCTATAAGCCAAATTCTTTTTATCTTCATCTGTAGCGTTCACTAGATAAGCATGTTTCTCAATGGATACAATCCGTTTCTTAAAATTACTCGCCTGTCCATTAAACCTCTCAACATCACTGACTACACTTTGCTGTCTTAACACCGAGTCCAACTTTGATATTGCCCTACCAACTCCACCAAGTACTTGTGAAAGATCTTGGGCTTCCATTCTAAAAAAAAATCTGAAATGGAAAATACAGCAGTACCAAACAATCTAATATATTAATATGTCCTAAATCAAGCAGTTGAAAATCTTAACCAAAAATTTTACAATACCTGCTATACTTATAGTCCTGTCGTTTGTCCAATCGTTTTTCTTCTTCAAAACTGATGATCTGCCGTTGTAAAAATTTTTAGAACAATTCCAGCGTCTCACAGAGTATGGTTGTCGTCCAATCGAAAAAAGAATGAAGGAGTATGACGCCCAATCGACAATTATTTGACGGTTGTTGTCCAATCGAAAAAAAAAGAATGAAGGAGTTTGACGCCCAATCGACAATTATTTGACGGTTGTTGTCCAATCGAAAAAAAGAATGAAGGAGGATGACGCCCATTCGACAATTATCTGACGGTTGTCTTCTTCTATCGCAGGAAAAGAAAAGGAAGAGCCTCTGGATTCCTCACTTCAATCGGTATTCTTCGTGCCGCTTGAGTGATCTTTTGATACGCAAGAATTCAGGGATTGCAGTTATGACCAATCTCGAATGGAGTAAATTTTCATAAATAGTAGACTTTCCTCAATCAGAGACAACGATCGAGAACAATGATCAAATGAGCCGGCTCAATATAAGCGTTGACTAACAACTCCGGACTTTATCTTCAGACAACCAAGGTCACCTTCAATGAACTTCAGACGATAACGGTTAAATCGACAGCTCCAGCAAGACCAGATTTCACGGCAGCATATCTGGAACATCAATATGTTTCGAAAAGAACGGCCAGGTCAACACAGGATTCAGCAATGACGATGGCTGCTCTGTTCCACCATTAGGAACATTATGCGTTGTATGGCGGTTTTAACAAGCATCAGCCCCATCATAAAGACTTGAAGATACGACACAAGTTGTTCCTCAAGAGTGTAGGACTTCAACACAACCTTCCATGACTTCTGTTGACTTCTATACTTCTATTTGATTCATTTTACGATGACCTCTGTGATCGGTAGTGGCCGCGACAGCAAGATTCAGAAATCCTGGTATATTCGGCGCCAAACCAGGTCATATCACAAGGTGAACATGGCCTGGCTGTGTATAGTTAATGGCTGACATCAATATAGTTGACAAACTCCGCGTTGTAATATGTAAAAGGTTTATTGAATCATCAAATTCATTTTTTGGCTGCCGATGTAAATACAGACATCTTTGCTCCCCTTCTAATGGCCGAACTCCTATTGACGCGTGAGCAACCCCTGGATACCTAAACCCATTCGTGCTCACGCGTTCACTAACTTTATTTCCCCATTAGTTAATGAATGCGCAGCATTCATTAACTCTCTAACTACTAACCTAAATCCCTTACTGTTATAATATGTATGATGATCAATAGTTAACACAGCACATACTACTGACATTATGAACTACAACACATCAATGTCCGGATAATTAAAATCATAAATACCAACCAATTATATATAAATACAATATAACATTAAAAACAATAACTATTTTCATATCTAATTTTAAAATATAACTACCTAATTAATTATCACATATCTATCTATCACTGGAAATCTATAATCCATACACAGTCATTATACGGATATATAACTATTGTTTCGAAGAATCAATCACAATACTAACGATACTACCACTCTGGCCTGTCCAAGAATGCAGCAATCTTAATTGTTCATGCCGCGTTCGCATTACATCTCTTTAATCCCGTGACAATTTTTGAACTGTCCTTCTGCAATAATAATAATAACAATTGACTAACTTACGCCTTTACTTTCTTTCAACAAAATATGTATATATATATATATATATATATATATATATATATATATATATATATATATATATATATATATATATATATATATATATATATATATATATATCTGTGGCAATTCAGACTTACCCACAGTCATCCTACTGTAATGTTACACTTAAAAAAAATGAGAAAACATAAATATATATATATACATAAAACTTTTATATTCTCTTTTTTTTTATAGTCTACTGAGTAAATCAGCTAAATTATTTTATGTTCCAGAAATTGAATTTCCTGAAATGCAATTTCAGTTTTACTTGGCTTTATCGTAAAACCAAACATTCGAGTGCGACAATAGATCTGTCTAAGAATTTACGCATGATGTACTATTTCAGTTCTATGGATATTGATGTCGACGATGTATTATGTCCCTAAATAGTAAATGTAGAATGATGAAGGATAATTCTGAAGACCAAAAAGAAGGTATAAGAATTCCTATAAACATAAAGGCTTTGCAACGGCGGTTATGTGTACCAAATCTTCCGCCATCGGGGTTATTTGTTACTGGCAAATATGATTTATAAAACTATACATTTCACCATGCTCGCTATTACTAAGTCTACTTGAGCATAGGTTTTAGATAAAGATAACCGCTCTAAAAAATATGATTGTTAATATGAACAAGACAATGATACGAATACGGTACACTACATTTATAACAATATTCATGATGACAATACAATCACAACGACGCTACATGTTTTATTTAAGGTTAGTAAAATTCATTTTGAGATGACCAAGAATTTTCTTCCTAAATGATATTTAGCCCATTTCTGAACAGAATTCACCAATGACTGAGTAATTTCATAGCGCTTGTGTGATTCATATACCTTTCTCCCAGAGTACAAGACAAGATGTAGTAATTTCCTATACCCTTGTGGAAGAATGTATACGACAGACAGTAAACAGGTACCATCCACCACAACACAATTATTTGCTCTGAGAATGATCTTAGAACTGATCATCGAATGTGATTCCTGCAAAGGGATTTCAGATTCGCCATGGGGTGCCGTCAGGCGGACTGTTCGAATACGCTGTACAGAATTATCATATATACCTATAATATGGCTCAGTTTCCAGCGTAAACCATATTGCAACATCTTATTCAAACTCACTGTAGCCTTAGCTATACATTTTATTACTTTGTTTGATATGATAGATAGCATACTCCCTACCAAGAAAACCAACCAGAAGAAAGTATCGACCAAACTAAATGAAGTATCTGTTTTCATAAGCATATTCTTCGGTTCACAAGAAGGAACTGTCACTGCTATAATATATGCCTGTGGTTGTCTATTTACCGGCGTGATGCCGTGTTGCAGCGTTATTGCTGCGGCTTGAACTGTCTTACTATCTTTAGGTTCTACTATAATTGGATGTGACATGTGTGTGTTTGAAACCAGACCAACATGAGGTAATTGATTCTCTTTATGTATTTGTTTGTTTGCAACAATATGCTTCCTTTCCCATTCTGTTATGTCTTCAAGCGAAACATCACATAATTCAGGGATATTTCCAATAAAGACATTCACAAATGGATCAGGCAGCACAGCCACCGTTATTTTTCCAGAAAAATATGGGCATTTTATATCAGCCCAGGCAACTGGAAACTTTTCTCTTCCACCTCTAAAAGTTCTACAGGTCACATGTTCTCCAGTATAGTCGGTTTCATTAATCAGCTTTGTATGCACCCCAACTATACTCGACCCGGAATCACGGACCAAATTACAGCTCTGTCCATTCACAATGGCCTGATGTACAACTAATGATCCATTGTTAATATGGAATGCATTTGCCTCCTGCACGGAGACCTGGTTACCACACGTCAAGTTGCCCTCTTTATGAAACATCCGGCAGGTATCATAAGTTGGGTCGATGGGAGAATATTCTACCTCTACCGTATTTGCATGACTAGTCTCGTCCGAGTCACGGTCACTACTAGATGTTAGCATCCCTATGTTTGCTTCTTTATACAGTTGTCTTAACGGACAAGATGAAAATATATGTCCAAAACTTTTACATTTAAAGTATTGTGTTTGTCTTTGATAGGTGTTCAATCTGTCTCTATTTCTAAGTGTTAATTTCTTTATGTAACTGTCAAACTGCGGATGTTTGTCACACATTTGATTTGAGCCGTGGGTGGAACCACAATATTTGCAAGTTGTCCACACACCCTTTTTCTCGTGTTTAACATAAGGTTGATACTTTGGTTGGTGTTGTTTTTCCCTCCTTTGATATTGTCCACCAGACTGTTGTTGTGTTTTGTATCCCTGCATCCTTGATTTATGAGGGAATCTATCACATGCATTTGTCTCTACCAATGGGGAAAATCTATTATTAAATATGTCTTTGTGGGCGTCGAAGAAAGACTCTCCTTTCTCATTCATCTGCTGTATACTCGAACATTTTTGTTCAATAAGAAAGGTAGACATAGACGGAGGAACTGCCGAGATCAGTTTGTCTCTAACAATCAAGTCACGTAGCTTCTTGTAGTCATCATTTACATTAGCTGATCGAGCCCATTTATCGAATGTCAATTGAGTTAAAGAGGAGAAGTCAAGGAACGTCTGTCCTGCTTTAGGAATAAGATATTTGAATGATGCACGAAGGCCAAATTCGTCCAAACAGAAATGAGATAGCAGTCTCTTTCGAATGTATGAGTAATCACAACGTAACTCATCTGGAATTAGTTCTACAACCTGTAAAGGTTCACCACTTAAGTGCCTATGTAGCAAACTGCCCATTCGGTTTCTGCAACTCCATAGTGTCTCATGATTAGCTCAAAATTAGTTAGCCATGCAGAGATCGAATCAGAGTTGGAATAGGTCTTGACCACCCCATTATATTTCTTAATGGCATCTGTGGAATGTGCCTCCACTTTGTTTTTAGCAATCTGTTCATCCTTGTCCTTCTCGTACTGTTTCATTTTGAAGTTATTTTCCAATTCTTTTTCCTTCAGAAGCTTTTCTGTATTCAATTTCTCAAGATTAAAAGCCATCTCTTTTTCCCTTAATTGTGCCTCTCTATCTAGTTTTTCCTTCTCTGCAGCAATTTGTAATGCCATCCTTTCCTTATCAGCGACCAATTGAGCTACAATTCTGTCATTTTCTGCGGCTATCCTCTCTTTATCTGCTGCAATTTGAGCCGCAATTCTATCATTTTCCATAGCCATCTTTTCCCTCTCAAATAATCTTTGTTTCTCCTGTTCATCTAGTCGATCCTTTTTCAACTGTCTTACAGCCGCTCTTTCATCCCTTATGTGAGCCTGAAAACTCGCAAATTGTTTCTCAGACCACGTTATTAGATCCTGTGCTGTCAGACCTGCCTCTTTCCCAATTGTAACAAACTCCTGCAACAATGTCATGTTGTTATGTTTTCACAATATTCAACAATAAACACAAGAGATAAATGAAGAAACTAATTCACCACCAAAGAGACAGAGCTTATAAGTATCACAATCGACAGATAAAGTATAATAAAGTATAAAGAAATACTTGATAAATGCTAACAAGATAATTAATAATGAAAAATACCAAATACTTTTATAATAAACAAGACCTATAACTCAGCAGTTAAAGTATAGACAGAGTTAAAGTTCTTTAGATTCAAGAATTTAGCAAAGAAATCCTATTATTATGTACACAAATCAATAATGCACCTCGAATAAGAATTCACAGCACAAAATAGCACATACTTGTGTATCGCGCCTATGACGTCATCACAGTTGCGATAATAAAGACAAATAAATGCGTGCAAAATTACAGTATTTTGACTATAACTAATTAGTTGAAAAAACCACACACAAATATAATACTCAGCTCAAGAATCAGCAAACATTTTCCAATAGTTTGATAGTAGACCAATCCAATCGGTTTGACAAATGATTATGTTCTTAATAATGGTGTCGAAATAATCTTCAATAGTTGTCCAATCCAATCGATTTGACAAATGATTATGTTCGTAATAATGGTGACGAAATAATCTTCAATAGTTGTCCAATTCAATCGATTTGACAAATAATTCTGTTCGTAATAATGGTGACGAAATAATCTTCAATAGTTGTCCAATCCAATCGATTTGACAAATAATTATGTTCGATGTTACTCCGCGAATACCAATCTGATGAGTTAATGTGTAGAACGGTTTACTTGGACGTTAATCCATCAAGTTTCCGTACAGGTTTAAAATGTTGAGCTGTTGTAGGTTAAACAAATTACGGGAATAACACCCTAGGCACGATGCCTGTGATCAGCCTTAGAAGGAGCCTGACTGATGTGAGTGTTATTTGCTACTCAATGTAGCTATCAGGTTGAGCAATATCTTGTAATGCTCTGTCGATATGCACCAGGATAACCACTGTGCGTTGATACAATTTCAGCGAGGCGTTGATTATCTCGCAAACCTGAACAGCACGATTTCAGTAGAACATATGTCACTGTGAAGAAATGTTGTTGGTTTACACGACACAATCATCCAGAGAAGGTGACATATTGAAGATCCGACAATCACTGACTCAGATAATCGAGTATAACACAGACGTTCTCTCCATCATCAAGAAAACGGTCTCCAACTCACACTGACAGTGCGGTTAATCATTTATAAGATGATAAGACAATTAAACAAACGAGGATGCGCCACTTGATCACCAGCTATTGATCGGCATGATCCTCACATTTACAGATAAGTTGCGTGTTCGTGAATGTGTTTCTTTATCAGGCTGAAAATATGACCGCTACAATGTCAAGAGGTAATGGTTCAAATCTCTTCGGACGACGCCCCCATGTCATATTGATGCATGATACATTCACATGGGAAAAAAAAAAAACATTGTCAAATGAAAGTTGTAAACATAAACAGTGCATATTGCAATGTTGTGAGACACATCCCCCATCCACCCTCACATCCCGCAGCCACCCACACATCCCGCAGCCACCTAACATAAAAGAGCAAAAACTCAAACAACCTTTGCTGCGGAACCAGTCATCAGATATAAAGCGTATCTCATGTTTTGACGCCTGTTTGATGCAAGTCCTGCCGTTGTTTCCCCGCCCGCGGTAGTAGCAACTTCAGACTGCGATATTTTGCTCAGCATTAAGCCAGGACTGGGAAGAACAATCTCCTGGACTTTAGAAGCTTGTCGCCTTTTAAGATCAGCCGATGTGAAACCAGTTATGTCCTAGCATTTAATTAATATATGCTTTAATGTGAGAAAGGGGGGGGGGAGGGGGGTTGTGTGCTTCATAATTTCCAAGCCCTGACACTCATCAGAGCTCAGGTCACAGCATGTGGATTGGGGGTTTTATTTCCTCGGTCAATCCGTGGTGCACTCGCATCTGTATTTCCATGCCACCACACCCTGTTGAGAATGTTTCCATGCCACCACACCCTGTTGAGAATGTTTCCATGCCACCCACACCCTGCTGAGAATGTTTCCTACCCGGCGAATACACTTCTAATAAACCGTCAAAATAATTCGTGTTTTCTTTTCTTTCTTTTTGTTTGGGTGGTGGGGGGGGGGGGGGGGGAAAGGGGGGGGGGGGGGGGTTAATAGTATTGACTTGTTTTTATTATTTATATTTATTAGCCACCCCCTCCCCGAATGTGCGCCCGTGTTTTGCCGGGGCCCATAAGGGAACCGAAGAAAAGTAACACTGTTGCCTTCCATACATGTCGTAACAGGCGACTAAGGAGACTTGGGCTGAGACTTAGTCTACAGTCTAGGGGGTCTTCCGGTCCCCAACATGGCGGATATGCATTTAAACCGTTAAGGCCTCTGGAGTGTTTACGCTTGTGGCTACGGTTTGCAATCGCATTTTCCTCATGTCAGACTGGTAGTGCATGGTTCCGTCGCCCTGCTACTGAGTAAGTGCGTGGCGCGACACTGTGAGATGTGATTTTCGCGTGGAATGCATTTACATCTGTCCACGGTTGTTGTTAGTGTAAACTGCATGTTCGGAACGATGGCGATCGGCTGTTGCTGGATTGAGTGGTTTGCCGTTTTGGTTAACGAGTGCATTTTTCAGGTGACTCATGGGAGTCGTCGCTGGAGCTACAGAGTTAGTGCTTTGTGCGGCGCTTTCGACGGGTCGCCCTACAGAAAGAGACAGAGCCATATGGGATAAAATCCAGATCAGTGAAGTCTTTCTGGTGACTGCCGATTCCATCGACAATGAACTGTGTTTTTCGTGGAGGACTGTTGTGTGGGCATTCTGGCGGCAGCATTATGCACAGTCTACCTGTGCGGGCTGGCTGTTGGCTTGCCGATACTCCTCTGTATTCCATTGTTCACATAGGGCAGTGAGGAGCATTTTGTGTGTTATTCACTGGCACAGGAAAGGAGCATAATTGGGACGACTCGTTGCCGTGAAGATGGAACCGCGACTGACTGACATCCCAATGTAATTACAATTGTACATTAATACCAGAAAGCTTCAATTGCAAAGGGCGGATTTCAGCACAGACAATACAATGCAACAAAGCCTCAGACGTACCACATCAAAACATTTGGAATTTGTGATTCTGCTCTGTGATTCTTTATTAGATGTAAACTTTAAATAATGTTTTTATTTTCATTATGTATATATAATTTCATGTTGAACATATCAGTTATTTCAATATGTCACTAAAATTTGTATAATGCTCAAGTAGAAAGGCTAACTTTTTACCACAGAAAATTAAACACGCAATAATTATGTGTATTACTGTAATGAATATTCATCATGGAAACAAAAATCTAGAGCGAACTGGTGAATTATATTCTGATATTTGAAATCAGTATGTCAAAATCGATAAGAAATGGTGCATTTAAATCATGATACAAATAACTTTTGAAAATGTGTTGACTAGTGTGAGTTACCTTCTTGTGTTTTCAAGTAAATGCTTCATCTATGCATCCTATTGCTCGACACATCTTATATCTTTCTGTATACAAATTGTGTGTCTTCTCGTTACTTTTTCATAGTCCTATACAGACATTTTAGCCAGGCACCTTTCGTTGACTCTCTAGCGACGACCCACAGGAGTTTCCGAAACATTTCACTCGTGAACTGAATGACGCGGCCCCGAATCGAACCCACTACCTTCGGAGCCCGAGTCAAACGGCTTGACCACTTCGCCACGGAGACTCCCCTGGCACCCACAAGCATGCTCAGGTAACAAGGAACATATTCGACTCTCTCTTTCCTCGCTCCTCCGTCTCTCTCCGCTCCCACTCTCCTCTGTCTCTCCTCTGTCACACGCTCTCTCTCTCTCTCTCTCTCTATTTATCTTTCCTCTCATTTACTGTGGCTCTCTCTCTCTTCTCTCTCTCTCTTCTCTCTCTCTCTCTTCTCTCTCTCTCTCTCTCTCTCTCTCTCTCTCTCTCTCTCTCTCTCTCTCTCTCTCTCTCTCTCTTTCGTTTCTCTTTTTCCTGTTTCAGTCTCCACGCAAGCCGTGTGCTGGGTATATCTGATATGACTGCTTCAAAACAATGAAAAGAGTGTTTACAACAAGCAGCGATACTATGATTCTTTGTGTTTTTAACACTGATATTAGTAAATCAAACCAGGCAAGGAAGGATAGCATTATCGTAAAATTTCAAGAAACTAATTAGCCGTCCCACAAGAGTTACAAGAACGTCTTCAACTATAAGTGATCATATATATGTTACCTGTCCAGTTAATGTGATTGAATGTTCTGTTCCTGTTAGTGCATTTAGTGATTATTACCCAGTATGACGCACATGGTCAACATTTGGTTCAAAACTATTAAAATAAAGATTTAAGCATTAAATTTAGAAATGTTGAAGAGTTCAAATATGGTTTGTTTTTGCACGACTTAATAAATACAATCTTAATCATGTTTACCTACTTGCTGATCTGGACCGTTCAATAACTTTTGGACGAAGACAGTCTACAGTGTGTTTGATAAACACGGACCAATCAAAGACGTTCGAGTCAAGAATTAACATTAATCCCAAACGGGTAACTAGTGAATTTCATGAGAGAGCATGATACAGCACACAAAAATAAAACTTAACCAATTACCACAGACTGAGAAATAAAGTTAAAAGTGAAATTCGTAGGATAAAGACAGATCATTTAAAAATGTTGATTGTATATAAATCAAACAGCACAAATATATGGAGCCGGCTCCATGGCCGAGAGTTTAGCAGCTTTCTCTGCTAACCCCGAATACTCTCGTCACGTGACGCGACGAGAATTAGCAGTGGTTCGAATCGCAAAAGTGACTTATGAGAGTATGGAGCCGGTCGCTCAGAAAGTCGTGGCGTGCTGATGAGCGTAATCTAGCCTAGGAATCAACATACAGCTGAAAGATGCTGGTGTTGACCGCAATATCCTGAAACAGGATGGAAACGCGGGAAAAAAACAAATATATGGAAGGCTATTAACTCGCTAATTATCAATAAACAGTCAGCAAAAACGTCATTTCTTAACATTTAATGACTTCAGTAGTTTCTTGCAATCTGAAATTTAAAATGTAACGTCTTAAATACAAGACGCATCATATAATTTAAGTTAACTGTCATCTCTGTTAGGAGAAGTACACTAGAACCATTCCAGCTCAGATTCCCTTGATGTTTGTTGCAGAAGTATATGCATTATCTCTCAAATCTCAGAGCAGCAAATTCCCACTGGCCTTGATTGTATCAGTAATATAATTCCTCGCTGTTCTGCACCAGTCATTAGTGAATCATTAAAGTTCATATATAACCAATGCCTGGCCATAAACTACATTCAATTTGTATTTAAAATTGCTAAAGTTTACCCTCTACTTAAAAAATGGCTCAATTGATAATAGCATCTTGGGTTATATAGATCTATTTTCTTATTATCCCCGCTGTCAAGGTCATTAGAAAAATACACATATGAAATGACATTACATCATTTAATGAATAACAACCTAATAACTGACATCCAATCGGGGTTTAGACCTAAATATTCTTGCCATCAAGGCCTAACAAAAATTATCAATTTCTGACATTTTAACATTAACAATGGCAACATTTGTGAAGCGGTGTTTGTAGACTTTAAAAATGAGCTGCAGATATGGTAGATCACAATACTTTAGTTTGTAAATTAAAACAAATGACGACTAGCGTGACTATAACGAACATAAGAACGTCATTTTTTATTTGATAGGCAAGAAGAAGTGTCCTTCAACAACTGTCTATCAAGACCCACTCAACTCAATATTGGTGTGCTTCATGGCTAAATGCTAGGTCCGTGTTTTTGTTTTGTTTTTTTGAAGTTTATATTAACGATGTTTCTTTATATCTCAATGTGATCTATTTACAAATGACTATTACTATTTATAGTAGTCAAGAGAATCGTGAAGAATTATGGAGTTATTTCCAAATAGAATTTGATAATCTGACTAGATGTAGCAATACTGTAAGTATGTATCCAGGTTCGTAAGTATGTGTTTATGCATGTGCGTGTGTAGTTGTGTGTCTATTGTTTCCTACATTGAGAAAAGTGGTCTTTTTAGAAAGAACAATAACTAACAAACACATTGTGAAATCCAGTTATCAACAGGAGTGAAGCGTACATCGTGCTGAAAACGCCATATCGTGTTATGTATGGGGCATGTAGGCACTCACACATTTGCATTCTTTGGTGCCCAACATGTAAAGACTAGATTAAATGTCTCTCTGTACTTGGAGCTCATGTAGTAATACAGCAAGATGTTGATACTGGAGTTAAAGGCTTCAAAGATAAACACAAACGACCAGCATGCGAAGAACGTGTTAACGTAGTTCCCGATTATGCTAAATTCAGACTCAATGAATGTCACCGAGGAAACAGCGACACCTGGCGTGTAGCAGATAATAAGGACAGTTGCTATCATGACCACCATTGTCATTGTTTTTCTTTCTCTATTGGATACTGATTCTGATCGACTCTGTTGCAGGCTAGCATGTTTTCGCCATTTTGAGTTTTTGTTTAGTTGAATGACAAGAATTAATGTAAAAATTATCACAGTGATGAATGACACAAACCCGAGGACGGCAAATAAAATAAAAGTCAAGCCTTCAACATCCTTTCTATTACTTCTAAAAACTAATCCAAAAATCGTTTTGTTTTGCTTCACATCGAACCTCCAGCCAAAGTATGCGGTTCCATATTCAGGTTCAAACGAAAGAATGATGAGAATGTAAATGGTACAAAGAATGACAGTAGTTCGTCTTGGAGTAATTAGTTGCTTTATCCTCAGAGGTAGCGTTATACAAAGTGTTCTTTCTGCTGTGATGAACACGGTGATCCAGCTCGTGATTCTAGCAAAGCAGATGTGCGGAAGCCCTGCTGTAAGGTGCTGTACTTCAGGGCGGGCGATGGCCACACCAGCGTTGACCAACAGTGGACTCATACATATATTAAACCACAACATGGTTATCAGGCTGCACATATCAGAGATGGCCAGTCCGAAGAAGCTGATGTTCATGGTATTGGCGAAACCTTGCCTGTAGAAGACGACGATGTTCATCACGTTAGCCACCACACCGAAGAGACTGATGGCGCTGGTAATGATGAAGTAGTTGACCATCTCATAAATAAAGTATTCTCTGTCACTGACATACTTTACAAACAGTCTGTTACTGACGTTATACATGTTTGTTTGGATGTTGTCTGGAACAACTGTGTGTGTGTATATATATATATATATATATATATATATATATATATATATATATATATATATATATATATATATATATATATATATATATATATACGACACACAATCAGTCTTGTGTTTTTTAATGAAATAAGTCAATACAAACTGTTAGCATGTAATGTAGTAAGAAGGAGAGTATAACACAGTTAAAGTGACTCGAGCCAGCTGGGGTTTACCATCATTTTACTACTAATGGCTACAGTTGCCTTCCTCAATGAGAGACATAATAATTATTGTAGGACACCATCATGATCATGTGACATGTCGGGTAGCGTCACCAAATGTGGTTCGCTATATCATGTTAACACTTTAGTCTACTTTAAGCTATAGTGTCCGTGTGTAGCAGTGGTTTGTCCCTCTTTTCCTAATGGCTGTGCACGATTGAACACGGCGAGTATTTGTCTAAAGAAACACGCCCTGTAAGGCAGCAGTGATAGGGGTGATAACTTGTCCCGTATCTACCCATATATATATATATATATATGTGTGTGTATAGTAGTGTGTGTGTATATGTAGTATAGTGTGTAGTAGTAGTGTGTGTGTGTGTGTGTGTGTGTGTGTGTGTGTGTGTGTGTGTGTGTGTGATCTCAGTGTTATACGTCAGCTGTAGTACACTACCAAGTCGCAGTTGTCAGACAATATACACATCAACGAGAGACTCCAGTGTGGACACCCAAAAAGACATCACTGTATTACGTCGGCTGTTTACGGTTAGGTCGTTAAGCTGACAATGACATGAGAGTGGTCGAAATAAGGTTCGTTGCCTGGTCTCGTCGTTCGCTATGGGAGAAAAAGACTGGCCATCTATTTTCCCACACAGCCAGTCCTACAGCATATGATGTATCCCACACTTACCACAGTCACACCTGGTTCCTGTTACACGAACATTTTTTTTTAAACATTACTATTGTATGTGTAAGTTTGTGGGCGATTAAGAAACAAACGTCCTTGCGCTGTTTTGTATACAATGGTATAAGTGTCGTTGGTTTAGAATGCAATGACACACTACTGAACGTAAACTTGTCAATAAATTACAAATATCAAAATGTTTCAGTTAGCGTGAAAGGAACATGTGACAGAGCAGAATAGAACAGTGTACAACGCAGAAAACCCACTCTCAGCTTCTTTGATGAATAATACCCACAGGACATCTAGATCCGAGTATAGACAGATGGGTCAGCACAATATGCTGTTCGAAATGGAGGAGCGGGAGTGTACTTATAATACCCAAATAATACTAGGGACAAGGCCAGAGTACCAATAGGAAAGAACTGCCATAACTATGATGCAGAAACCCCAGCAATCCAAGAGAGCAAGATAGGAATTATTAAATATCAACCATGGTATATAGTCTGTGGTGTTATTGACAGATGCGTAATCAGTACTCGGGGCGCTCCTGTCTTGGAAATTGCCAGTAGTAAGGATACTACTTTAGGATCTTGGCAGCCAGTTTAATGTCACAATACAGTGGATACCACCCCACTGTGGAGTACCAGGATACGAGAGAGCTGATCGACTGGCCAAGGAAGGAGCAAAGGAAGAATAACCTGATGTACCCGTTACACACACCACCAAAAGATAAGATTGATCAAATCTGTCAGAATGCCACCAAAATTTGTTTATGGCGACTACCCCCTTATTTACAGATAAGAGCAACTAATCATTCTGCGACTTAGAAAAAGACACAATAGATTGCGCAACCACGTGTATTCAAAATTCAAGATTGGCGAATCAGCCATGTGCACATGCGGTTTGGAGCAACAGAGAGTGATCACATACTCCAAGACCGCCCAAAATATGACATATAAAGGCCAACCTACTGGCCTGGAGAAACAACAGTGGAAGATAAACTATATGGATCACGGCGTGAACTAAAAATGACAATCAAGTTTATACAAGAGACAACATTGCAGATATAGACACATTTCAAGCGAATGAACGAAGAAGAAGTTTCAGGCGGGGTTAAATTGGCTTGCATTTAAATGTCCAATGCGCTGACAGTGGACTGACTGCGTGTTAGCGGTTCCGACCCGTACACCAGTCAGCTGGAGTTCAATGTTGACTTCTCCTTCAGAAAAGTTTAGCACACTACCGAACGTAAAATTGAATAGAATATCAACCTAAGGTCGGGGTTGATTGCATCGTTCTGAAAAGGATATATAGTGTGTATTTTTAATGACTGTGGGATATGTGAAAATATTGCCGCTAAAAGGTTTATATTTACCCTCTGAGGGACTCTGAGGTGTTTCCAAGGCACCAGGGCCGGGATCTATACTGGCCAAGACCTGCTGACACGTCCACGCCGTGCGTCCTGGGCAACAAGTCCCTTCGGGGACCTGGCTAACATCAGTAGGATCGATGATTCCTCCGAAGCCGGAGAGTATCTGCCTGCATGGCGAGGAACCACCAGTCAGCACACCAATAAGCCAGACATGGGACAACGGATACTCACGCAAACCCAAGGTCCGGTATGGCATCACATTGATGTTGGACAACAGGATGTCTTCATCCGACATACAGGACTTCACCCTGGAGTTCACAGCCAGCGAACACAAGCAAGCAAGCAACCCTCTGTGAACTTATGCATCATAAAAGGTAAATACAAAGCTTGGAACGGCAATATTTTCAAAAACCCCACAGTCATTAAAAATACACCATGAACAGCAGTTTATGTTCATGTCATGTTAGTTGTATGTGGGAAACACATAAATGATTGGCAAGATACCGTGCCACAGATAAAGCTTTACGCTTTACGTCGGCAGGTTTTAACAACATGCCCAGCTACTTGAAACTGTGGATTTGTTACCCTATCTGATAGATATAAAACGTTTTTCTCTCCCTGTAATTTGTATAGAAAAGTTAAAATGTGTTCGTACAATGACAACTACCAGAAGTCGTCTTGGCAATACTTGGAGTACCCTGTGGAATACAGCGTAACGTATCATTCCCGTTTCATTATTATTACAGAGAACTGTCCACATTGCAGACATCCAGTCCATCAGTGGCACTATAACTGTCAGGTGGCATATAATGACACGTTGAAATTAACGCAGTGGCGACTTGGCGAAATTGGGAGGCACGCACCCCAGGCTGGCAAATGACATACTTACATCTGTAAGAAATGACATACACTACCAGTAACAAATGACATAAGGTAACAGTAAATGCAAGGGAAAGTGACAATTGTAAAATTAGCATGTGCCCCGAGTGAGAAGCCAGGAAATAATTATAACTGACATCCGCAAGCCATGATGGTGTATTACCCAGTAACAAGCAATCATGACGGGGGTTTACATAATCTGAGCGTGACATGCTGCCGCTCCTACCCCCTTCCCCCAAAGATCTCGGTCGTTGGTGTTCTGGATCAATTCAACTGATGACATAAGACTGCAAAGTTTTATGTGATGTTGCACGGAAATATCAATCACCCGGGTAGTACCAGTGTTCTGTTAGCAAGTCGCTGTTGTCAGTTGAAGGCGGCAGGTTCCCATTCCAATAGCCTCTCGCTTTCACTTTCTATATTTCGAATGCTTTTTCTCATAATATTTATGTCCTGCAATTTTGTCTGTGAATCCCCGCATATTGTTTCTGGATTTCTAAATACTTTCTCAACGTTTTAATTGTCTGATAGGATCAGTGTTGGCATTGTGACTAGCACGCTTGAATAAGGGCTTTGTCAGCGATGGTTTTCGACTGCCTTTTCAAGACATGGACATTCAAAACAGAAGCCTGGCCGCCGACGTCGACCCACCCTGACATGGGCACAGTGAACTGTTGTAGGAAGCAAAGGCGGTCGCCGTAATGTTGACCAAGTTACCCATCGTGTGCCGATTGATGTACACACATTGGAATCCAGCACTTATTGGCCAAACAGCTTCCAGACATGTGACAGGCTCTTTTACCTGTATGCATGTTCTTATATATATAGCCATATTTAATTCATGATGAGCTGATCCACGACACTGGTGATCGAGTGAAATGGCGAGTCATGACCGCCCACGCTTTCCGGCATGGCACATGATTGATTGATTGATTTAGTTCATATATATATATATATGAACTAAATCAATCAATCAATCATGTGCCATGCCGGAAAGCGTGGGCGGTCATGACTCGCCATTTCACTCGATCACCAGTGTCGTGGATCAGCTCATCATGAATTAAATATGGCTATATATATAAGAACATGCATACAGGTAAAAGAGCCTGTCACATGTCTGGAAGCTGTTTGGCCAATTAGTGCTGGATTCCAATGTGTGTACATCAATCGGCACACGATGGGTAACTTGGTCTATAGGATATGCCGAAAAAAAAATTATATATATATATATATATATATATATATATATATATATATATATATATATATATATATATATATATATATATATAATTTTTTTTTTCGGCATATCCTATTTACAGGACACCGTTGTTAACACCAGCATATTTAACGCTGTTGTTAATTTCTTGGCAAGATTACGCTCAGTAGTTTGCCATTGCTTTCTGAGCGACCGGCACACATACACCGTTAGTAACCAACGTGACGCGATCCGCTACCGAATCTCGCGCAACTACGTTACCCTACGTGGATATGCAGGATTATGGAGAAAGTCGTTAACTCCTAGGGCCAGGGAGACCGGGGGATATATATATATATATATATATATATATATATATATATATATATATATATATATATATATATATATATATATATATACATATATATGCTATTTACCTCGGATCCTAGATATGTAAAATGGTCTACTATCTCCAGTTCGGCGTCGTCAATAAAGATTGATGGTACACCATGTGCACCTTGTGACATAATCTGTGTTTTCTTTTTGTTAATTGTTAAACCAAATTCAGAACAAGCATTAGAGAATGCAGATAGCAGATGTTGTAATTCTTCCTCAGAGTGGGTCGTAATCGCAGCATCATCCGCAAAAAGCAACTCTCTGATTAGTACCCTGCTAATTTTGATCTTGGCCTTCAATCTCTGAGCATTATAGAGGCCACCATCTGAGCGTTAGTGCATGTATATACCGTCATCCTGATCACGAAAGGCATATTTCAGTAGAAGTGAAAAGTATATCCCAAAGAGGGTGGGGGGCTAGTACACAACCTATTAACTCCACTCTTGATTTCAAACTCTTCTGAAGTTGAGCCATCAAACTTGATTATACCCTTCATGCCTGTGTGGAACGATTCCACAATGGACAGAACAGTTGGTGGGCAGCCAATCTTCTTTAGTGCTTTGAACAGACCCTCACGACTGACCAAATTGAATGCCTTTGTGAGGTCGACTGAAGGCAATAAACAGTGGCTGATTTTGTTCCCGGCATTTTTCTTGCATCTGTCGCAATGAGAATATCATATCAATGATAGACCGGTTCTGGCGGAAGCCGCACTGTGATTCGGGGTAGACTTGATCTCCCAGGACTTGAAGTCTGTGCAGGACAATTCTGGCAAATACTTCCCAACAATACACAGAAGTGAGATACCCCTATAGTTGTTACAGTCGCTCCGATCTCCCTTGTTCTCGTACAGCGTTATGATGTTTGAATCTTTGAAATCCTGTGGGACTTGCCCTTCTCGCCAGCATAGCTCTATTAGCTGGTGGATCTGTAGAGCGAGTGTGTCTTGCCCACACCTGATTACCTCTATTGGAATCCCATCCTTACCTGGAGCCTTGCCAGATGCAAGCACATTTATAGCACACTTAACTTCTGTTTTAGTGGGAAGTGTGTCCAGGTGGTCAAGAGTTGGCAGGGCCTCTACGGCGTTGAGGGCATCATCCGCTAGCTTGGTCTCACTTGAGTAAAGCTCTAAATAGTGCTCGACCCATCTATCCATCTGCTGTTTCTTATCAGTGATGATTTCTCCAGTCAAGGTTTTCAATGGTGCACTTCTTTTGATCACTGGACCGCGGGCTTTCTTTATCCCTTCATACATGCTTCTGATGTTTCCCTTATCACTTGCGATTTGAATGGACTCACATAACTTGATCCAATAGTCATTCGCACACTGCCTGGCAGCCTTTTGTACATCCTTCCTCGCTTGCTTCAGCTCACTCAGAGTGTTACGCGTTGGTCTTTCCTTGTTTCTTAAGAGAGCTATCTTCTTTTTATCAATCAAGGGCTGCAGTATCTGGCTGTTTGCCGCAAACCAGTCCTGCCTCTTATGATCCACAGTGCCGTAAACCCCTACCGCTGTTTTATAAATAGTTTCTTTAAGTTTACTCCATTTATCATTTACTATAAAATTGTCTGATGTATCATTGAAAGCTTCTTCAAGTTGCTGTTGAAATTCAAAGCACTTTCCAGGATCGTGAGTGTTAGTAATATTAATCCTGGGGCTAGACTTGTGTTTAGCTGTTGTCATATATTTTTGAAGGGAGTGGGAGATCACTGTAGTGCATGCCCCATCTCTAACAAAAGAAGTAGAGCCCCATCCTCTTCTATCTTCAATAACCCCAGAATATGAACCTTGAGTTATCTGCAGGCCTCGTTCTATTAAGTATGTCTAGGAGATATAGATTATGGCCCTGGTGAGAATGGTAATTACTAACTGGGAATCTGCCCCTTTTCCAATGATTCTTATAGCTCTGGAGCCCCCTTTTCGTTTATCAAATCTGAGGAAAGTCTGGAGAATTTTCTCAGCCTGATTTAGATGAAGAAAACATGGATATTGAGCAGTTGATAGATCTAGAGTCTTCTCTCCCCCATTTTAGTAAGTCATTATGAGTGGATTTATTGTTAAACAATCAAACATATAATCAATCACATTAGATTCTGACAACATGATGTACAAAGAAGTTGTTGACTCACAGATAGGTTTGAACTGATAAATTAACAGAAGGTCAATTCATGTTAATCATTTATTGACTGGGCCTGAGCCTTCTGGTCAGTACATACATTTCTATTGTGATTTACACAAAATAATAGAAAAGTTGCATATTGGACCAGTCACACAGACCATCAATAAACAAGCATACATACATGAGATGTCAACAAGTGTGAAACATAGTAAACATTTTGATGTTGTACATATTAAGTGTGAAAATGATTCAACAATTAAATATCAGTTCCCTGAAATTGGGTGTGGTGTGTACCAAGGAAAAATGTAACCTGGTGACTGGAAGATTAGGTAAGCCAGGGTCCATTGACTGATGGATCCACTTCAGGTCTGCCCGTATAGCTCCACTGAAGGCCTCCCCATACTTTGCTCATGGCCAAGTCATCTTCCATCTCACTTGTGGTTCATCTCCTTCTCTCGGCCTCACTCTTTCCGGTCTGATTTAGGTGGTTAGTTTGCTGATGTGTTGGGTGGTTGTTGGTATGTAGCCACCAAGATCACTGATGAATATTCACATAAATATATACATTCCTACCAATACAATATTCTAGAAGTAGGTCGGAAGAAATCTAAATTCCTGAAGTAGGAACTAGTTCCCCTCCCCTCCTTTTTTCTCTAATCTAGTGTTGGGTCAATTTGGGGTGGTCAGAGTTTATCACACTGTGTACGCCTTGTATCAACTTGTTCCTGCTGTATGGAAGTTCTCATTTGACCTGGGGTCAGTGAACGTGAAGAGTAAGACAGTGACAAGAGTGAGAAGGTGTCAAGATGCATGTAAATAAATGACATACATTTATAACATTTCTTCCACTCAGTGGTGTTTATCGCGTGTATAAATAATTCTCTGTGTTTTCCCAATTAACTTCTTCTTCTTCTTCTTGTGTCTAATAACTCTCTCCCATTATCTGTTGCTGTTAGGTTGAGTGTTGGGTTGTGTGGTGATGAGGGGTGTTGAGTGGTGTTGTGTTTTAAGTTATGTTGAGTAATGAGTTAAGTTCACTGCGCGTGATGGTGTTCCACGAAGCTCAACTCTTCTGATGTAATGCAGTTCATAAGTGCTCTTATCTAATTAAAATTTGACAAAAATATAAATATTTATCCTTCAAACCCTATCCATTCAATAGATGAAGCAGAAAGAAAAGATTAGATTTCTCTCTCAACTTTCTAAATTGAAAATAGACATAGATAAGTCTGTTTTAAAACAAGGCACCTGTCAGGGTCTTAAACTCGGCTCGCTAACCTAACAGTGTGAGACAGTACAAGTACAACGTGATTTGACGTAAAACTCAACGACACACCGTTCTATGGATTTATTCACATATCAAATACAGAACGAGGATCACAACAATATATACTCGATACTTCAATACACTTACATACAGCTCACAAGTCTCACTCAAGATGTCCAGACACTCGACTTTCAGTACAGAAACCATACAACGCCTTTCTCTCTATTCTTGCGTCCGTCCAAGTCCGTGTCCCAGAGCTGTCTGCCGCTAGTTCGCCACTGGTCTCCCACCTCAGGTGGCTTCACGAGGCATGCGTGCGGTTAGCGTCGTCCAGGCCTGACCGCTGGTCGTTCGTCAGCCAGCAATCTTGCAGGCCGGTTACTACCACTCGCCTGGCGACGTAACGAAGTTGCTGCCTCCCTGCTGGGAGCTAAGTCGCCTGGCGGGCGTAACGATGTCACTGCATCATCGTACCCTTTCGGGACTCTGACAGCACCTATTCTAGTACACGAACTGTCATTTTAGCTGTAGAGAGTGATAGCATCTTTAACAATGTTTTTGGTGAAATGCACAAGATTGCTTTAGAATCATCACTTCGTACAGTTGTTCAGAATAGAATGGAGTAGTATAATGCACTTCTTAAAGTTAATAATTATCTTTAAGAATATCAGAGATTGCAGTTTCATCGAAGCGAATATTAGAGTCAGTTTGCCCGGGAACGGCTCTGCGTCGTTAGAATCTACAGTCGAGCATTTTTTACATTTTAGAGGTTTTAATTAATAATAATACATTTCAATTGACATTACACACACGGGTTACCATTACTTGATACTTGATGCATCGGGTTCTTAGTCTAATCTCGGGAATCACAAGCTTACCTCAGATCTAGACACCCCGCAATTCCATGTTTGAAAATTTGGTCACACCAGCTTCTCACATCTGTTCATCAGAATGGTTGCAGACAAAGTGCGCTAATTATCATATGCTAAATATGCGTTGGCGCGAAAGCGGGTCAAATGTCGATTTCGTCCAATGGGTTTCCGAGCTTTGTCTGATGAAATATTTCTAAGAATCCACGTCATCTGTCACTTTTGCAGTTCCAGTTTCGATGTTAAGTTTTAAGTCCTAGTCTCCGTTTGCGGTTGTGAAGTCAATTTCTTTTAATGTTGTTTCCTCTTCTTGCGGCATGGTTTGGTAAATGAATAATGGTGGTTAGCGTTATGCCACAGCTGTGTAGATTCTCTTTGGTCTCAGTCTAACCCTTGCAACAACCAAAGAATGATCTGTATCACAGTCAGCACTGTGGTAACTTCGAGTTAATGATGTATGGTTCAGATGTTGTCTCCGTGTGATAATGAAGTCAAGCTGAAGCCAATGGCTGGATCTTGGATGTTTCCATGTGACCTTATGCATCTCTTTTGTTTTAAAAAAGGAGTTTGTAATACATAGGTCATTTCTAGTGCAATGCTCCAGCAGCCTTTGCCCATTATCATTCATGCGACCGATGTTGTATTTTCCAAGGCACACTAGCCATGAACTCGAGTCCTTGCCCACACGAGCATTGAAATCACCGAGCATATAAATGTAGTCGGATTTTGGAACTGCCTTGATCGCAGAGTCTAGCTGCTCATAGAACGTATCCTTCACATCATCAGAGGAAGCGAGTGTCGTTGCATATGCAGTGAGAATGGTGGCAAATCCACAAGAGGTTGCCAAGCGCAGTGATAATAATCTTTCTTTTCCTCCAGCTGGGATATCAATCATTCCCAGTAGCGAAATCTTCACTGCAAAGCCCACACCATGTTGCCTTTTTTCTGCCTGCCCTCTTCCCTTCCAAAAAAAGGTGTAATTGTTTTCCCTGAGTGACCCTTCCTCAGCGAGGCGAGTCTCCTGCAGGCCAGCAATATCAATGTTAAGACGATTGAGTTCAGCATCAATCACAGCCGTTTTTCTCATATCGTCAATATTTGTCAAGTCAGTGGAAAATCCTGGACACATGGTTCTCACGTTCCAGGTTGCAAGACGTAGCTTAGCTTGAGGTTTCTATTCTTTTTATTAGTACTTGGTGCATTGGTTTTACAGCCTGCGATTCAGATTTTGTCCTAGCCCCAAGCACCCATTGAAGCAGGCAGGCTGTGGCGGATCAGCACCCAATTGGCTGGGGGCTGCCAAGCTTGAGGCGGGCGGTAGCTGATCAGTGACACCTGCAGGTGTCTCCCACTGTCAGAGGCAACGCGTGGCGCCCCATGTCTACGCCAACTGACAAGGACTTATAACCCGTAACAGTTGCCTCTCGCTTTGATTCCGAGACCGGTTAAGACCAGGGATGGAGTTATTGCCTCTCCATAGCACAAAGCCTGGGCTAAAATAAAGAAACCATGTGTTGCCCATGCAGCATGATCCCTCTCTCGGCCTGCCTAGTTCACTCCAGAGGAAAGTCTGTGAAAGACACCAAGCTTGTGTCCTTAGTACTCTTCTTTATGGCAGTGAAACCTGGACAAGTTACTCACACCAAGAGAAACGATTAAACAGCTTTCATATGCGGTGTCTGCGAAGATTACTTGGTATTAAGTGGCAAGACAAAATCACAAATACTGATGTATTGGAAAGATCAGGTTGTGTGACGGTGTATTCCATGCTCAGTCTTCGTAGACTTAGTTGGATAGGACACGTTAGGAAGATGGATGATGGTAGAATACCAAAGGACATCTTTTTTGGTGAATTACAGACGGGTAGGAGATCTCAGGGTCGGCCTCTACTACGATACAAAGATGTGTGTAAGCGGGATATGATTGATACAGGCATTGATAATGCACATTGGGAGCACGTCGCCGCTGAACGTGTTCCTGTAGATGTTACGTCACTTCACGAACCAAGACACCATCTCTGAAGAGACTATCGTCCTCACTTCTCGGTGCCTTAATTCCCCACTGTTCCGTCTGTATGTTAACTCCGGGATTGCCGGATCATCTGTGGTTATTCAAATGCATTTATCGCTAAAAGTGGATGCACATAATCATGAATTATACATTTTTATTCAGATACATATTATTTACTATTATTTCATCAAAATGTGTTTGTACCACAAATTTATGCTTTTGTTTGTTATTTTACAATTTCTTCAATGCAACCAAGATAATGAATTAGCTGTACACTACTACTTATTATTCTTCTAAAATTAAAATAGATTGTTTAATATAAGCGTTTAATAAATGCGATACTTGAGGTACTGTTAAATGTAATGATCACCGTGAGAATCACGGGTGAGCGGCACATAGGACCAGGGAGGGCATAATCCCATGCCGACGATGTGTTTGGATCGTCAGGGTAAGGATATAGATAAGGGTCGCTGTGGCGTGTTGAAGCTGGTGCACTATAGTGCATTTACATGTAATTGCCTCAGTATAAAAATCCATATCTCTGTAATCAACTGGGGGAATATGATGAGATTTAGCATATAACCTTATCATTATGTCCACCCAACCCAAAAAAGATTGTGTTCTGGAGACTGTACACTAGATTCCAATGTTGGTTTATATGCGGTATATAATTTACGGGTCAGGGATTAAGTCAATAATTTTAAATGTATTACATCTTCAGCCAGAAAATCAGCGTTCAATGTTGAATATTCTCCGTGGTTCACGGGATTGGCCTTATAGCAAGAACCCCGCGCTGTTTAAACTGGGAATGTTCAGAGGTGTCGTCAATACGGGTTCTTTCATGAAACCTGATTATTATTATGTTTTTTTTTTTTTTTAAAATCCTACCACTTATCGCTAACATTGGAATGTGTGAATATTGTTCAATGGGACCGAATGTGAAATTTTGTACACTTCAAAGCATCGCTATGAACTTATACACATATGTTTGTCAAGAAGCTGATCGCACGAAACCTTTTCATACTATTATAAAATAAAATTTTAGTTGCTTGTCCTTCACAGGACATAGCAGTCAATCCCAGCATTTTTGCAGTTCGTGAATCCTGGGCAAATTTTACGTTCAGTAGTTTGCCATTGCTTTCTGAACGACCGGCACCTATATCTTTTTTCGAAAAATTAGCAACGCTGTATTTCGAACCCGGGTATATAGGCTCACAATCCGCGTTCGCAAGACCTTACCCAAGGCGACCGGCCGTACTATTTTACTATTACTATTCTATTATACTATTGTACTATTATACTATTACTATTCGTGTTATTCATACTATTACAAATTCCGAAATAAGAACAGTGCATGCATTGGGTTTGAGCAAACGTCGATGGGTGCAAGAATATGGAATTAAACCACCAACGCAATAACCAAACGGTAGGTAGAAAGGCTATTGAAGATAGCTTTGACGAGGATGTCATAAGACGAGCTATTATAAAAATGTTGGATGCCAAGGAAACAGTAATTGTAAGAAAACTTAGGGTTTGGTTGAGAAAAAACAATAACATAGAGATATCCAAAAGAACTTTGTGGAAAATTATAAGGACATTAGGCTTCACTTTTAGAAGGCACAAGGGAAGGTAGAAATATCCTTTGCGAGCAACCGCATTTAGGAGTCATGAGAAGCAGATACCTACGTGAAGTAAGGGAAATGCGCAAAGAAAATTATGGCATAGTATATTTGGATGAAACGTGGATCAATGCACACCACACACGTGATAAGAAATGGCAATCAGTGGATGGACAGATAAAGCGATATGTGCCCAGTAGTGTAGGACAGCATTTGGTTATGGCCCATGGTGGTAATAAGTATAATGGCCTACTACAGAATGCTGGACTCGTGTTCGTATCAAAGCATAAAGACAATAGGGATTATCATAATAATATCAAAATAAGATGAATGGTAATTTAGAGATTGTCTCGAGAATACAGTGCTTCCATCCCTAGATATCCCGTCGTGTCCACTTATGGACAATGCATGATATCAATGTTGTTGCCCAAGAAGACAAAATACCTACAGCATCGTGCACAAAGGGAGCAATAAAGATATTGCTCCGAATGGAAAGCATACCATTTCCAGAAACGTATTTCTAGCTAGAATTGTTGTCCCTTGTAAACTAGACGCCAAAAAGCAAGAAATATCAAATCAACAAGTTGATAGAAGAGCATCGTCATGGGTGCTTGAGACTTCCGCCGTATCATTCTCATTTAAACCCTGTAGAATTTGTGTGGGCTAAAATTAAAGGACAGATGGCAGCTGACAATACTACATTCAAAGTGTCTGACGTCAAGATACTAACCCAGTCCGCGCTATTACATATTTATAAAAGTTACTGGAAAAAATGTGAGGACCATGTGTTGAAAAAGGGGGATGACAACTGGAGAAAGGATGGATTGAATTTTATGCAACCGAGAGCAGTCACCAACCTACTGGAATCGTGCGACACAGATTAAGGTCTCGGCAGATCGCAGACATTAGTCCACATGCACACCTACTTGGATATTTTTGCTCCAACTATTCAGAAGAAGAATTGCAAGCCTTTAACATGACAGCATCGGCGCAAACAATACAACTTTTCAATAGTAAACAGTTTGTATTCCACAATGATGAATTTTCAATTCAGTAAGCCCTCAACGGTGACAAACAACTGGCATTGAAAAACGAAAGCTCTAGACGCATTGAATACCAACCGAAGAGTAATATTGTGGTGGTAACTGACATATTGTGGACATAACAAGAAACGTGAGAAGAAATACGTTGTTAAATGAGGGGACAACACACGAACACAATTCTATAATATAATGATAATTCTATAAACTTCAATGAAAAGAGGACCAGCATCTTTACCGTTATGAAGGAAGCCCACTACAGAGACTTTCACAGCTATATTCATCGTGCAAAACAGGTAATCATGTTCCGTCTCAGCAGAGTAGACATTGCACCCACTACCATACGAATCCGGATACGCCTTGTGTCGTCATCTGAATTGGCGGAGCATTCATTATTGTAAAACAGGTTTATTAGCGATAAATCACTACTTTTTCACCAAAACATCAAAGAAATGACGCCGCTTTGTATGATTTAAGTTGCTTTTGGACCTTTCAAAGACATATTCCTTGGGTGGGGGTAAATATAAGACGCCGGGGAAAATTGCATAACGATGCAACACACAGTTTTCAAAATAATTGGTCGTGAATGACAGCATTCATTTCTGGACAGACTATAGTCAACCAAACGAAGACAGTAGTGACATGGTTCTCTTTAAACAACCATGTAGGCAACACTCCAACACCAACTGTATATCTCTGCTCAGAAACTGGGAAAATACGCAGTCAATGAAATAACTCAGATAGAGAGCGACAGAGAGACAGAGAGAGAATACATATAAGAGAAAGGGCGAGAGAGAGAGAGAGAGAGAGAGAGAGAGAGAGAGAGAGAGAGAGAGACAGATAGAGGAGAGAGACGGTATCGAGATAGCGAGAGAGACGTGAGATAGAGCGAGAAAGAGAGGAGAGATGGGTGAGAGAGGTGAAAGAAGGGTGAGAGAGGGTGAGAGAGGTGAAAGAGGGATGAGAGAGGTGAGAGAGGGATGAGAGAGATGAAAGAGGGATGAGAGAGGTAAGAGAGGTGAGAGAGGGGTGAGAGAGGGGTGAGAGAGGTGAGAGACAGGTGAGAGAGGTGATAGAGGGGTGAGAGAGGTGAGAGACGTGAGATAGCGCGAGAAAGAGAGGAGAGAGGTGAGAGAGGTGAGAGAGGGGTCACAGAGGTGAGATAGGGGTGAGAGAGGTGATAGAGGGGTGAGAGACGTGAGATAGAGCGAGAAAGAGAGGAGAGAGGTGAGAAAGGTGAGAGAGGGGTGAGAGAGGTGAGAGAGGGGTCACAGAGGTGAGATAGGGGTGAGAGAGGTGATAGAGGGGTGAGAGAGATGAGAGACGTGAGATAGAGAGAGAAAGAGAGGAGAGAGGTGAGAGAGGGGTGAGAGAGGTGAGAGAGGGGTGAGAGGGGTGAGAAACGTGAGGGACGTGAGATAGACCGAGAAAGAGAGGAACGAGGTGAGAGAGAAGTGAGAGAGGTGAGAGAGGGGTGAGAGAGGTGGGAGAGGTGAGAAAGGTGAGAAAAGTGAGAGAGGATGTCGTAAGTCTTCCTTACTTACTTTCGTGTTGTCCCTGGAGTGTGGGGAATCAACACTACATTTTTATTACCCCAATATTATTGTCCTAGAGAAACCACCAGACTCCGTCCACAAAACTCCGTCGGTCTGCAAACACCTCTTTCGTACTCTCACTCACCCTTGTATCATGCCCCCTCTCACTTTTCCCCAACATAACATACTCCACAACTCAAGCTTTAACAAATAAATACAAAATAATTTATTAAACCAAGAGTATAGGTGTGAGAAGTGTGTGTGTGTAAAGTGTAGAATGTGTGTCGAATATTTCTATTGGGTGCGGACATAGACCAGGTAGCTGAAGAGCCCAGCCCTATCATCCCAGAAAGGATCACACCATATCCTCATTCATTCCACGATGACCTCACCCAGGTATGTGTCCATCCTGCTAGATGTAGATTTCCACCGGTGGCTGTTTGATCACTCAAAAGAACTAGTCACAGTCCGACCCTAAATCCTGTCTGGATCACACAGTTAGTATATGTCTAATTTGTTCTTATACTTATAACACCCTTGTCTAGTGAGGACACGAACATACTGTTCTTTGAAATAAATGTACTTCCTGTCTCAAGTGTCTACTGTTCACAAGACCATTGTTATACTAACTTCCTAATCAGTTTATACTGATTTATTCCCATGTGATGGGGAATAACTGTATCTCTTTGTTTGTTCACCTGTCGTGTAAAACATACTGCCCACTGGGCTTTTCCCAGGTGGTGTAAAAGAAATTCACTTTCTACTATTCTGTTCCCAAGTGATGTTTGAAACATTAATTTGACGATTGGTCTTCCTCCAAAATGGTGCAGAGAAAACAATTTCTTGTATTCTGTTAATGTGTGACGTTTGATAATCCCTCTTATGCTTGTTCCCGTAAACCCTTTTTATCATGGGCTAAGTGCAAAAGATGTTGACCAACTGCCTGCACCAAGGTCTCCATTCTCAGTGACTTGAGTGACCTAAAGGAACCTTATGCCATTCTGACTCAAATCCTGAATTGAATACGCCATTCGCCATAAAGACATGGGTTACATAAAACCAACACAGGCGATTCTATTCACACGGATCAAGCCAATTTTCACTTCTGCACACATCAGCTGTCAAAGTTACATTAGTTGTCCTCAAATCGTGTTTTTGGCAAAGGCCTGGAATTGGTCATGTGACTTTTTTTTTAATGTTAACAAAAGTGGTTCAAGGGCAGATTATCCATTTCTGAATAAATTCTCTCCCTTGGGTTTAATCAATGTCACAAGAGTAGATTATCTCCCCCTTTTTTCAACATATGCCTACAATTTTCCCTCTTGTGGGGACTGTCAAAGACGATTTTCCTGTTTGATGTTGGAGACTTCTCAAGGTTAGCGGTGTCTTTGATCTAACTGGTAAACAACTGCAGCTGTGCATTCCGACTTTATTGTTTTTCTGTCCCGGTTAAAAAACAAATGTAGCTTTGCACACAGGCCATGAATATGACCGTCTGTATTGTCATTATCTGGTTGATACACAGTGAAATCATGACATAGGCCCCCTCTTAAGAGAGTAGTCCATCTCACTCTTCTCCACTGTGAATTCAATCCAGATGATTCATTCCTCTTCTTCGGGAGCTGGGTGTCTTGATAAGAAGTCCGCTCCAACATTTTCCTTCCCAGGAATATACTCCACTGTGAAATTGTAGGGTTGAAGTAACAACGACCACCGCATCAAACGGGCGTTGAGCTTCTGAGAAGTAGCCAGAAACATCAGGGGCTGATGATCTGACTGTACCCGAAACTTAACTCCATACAAATAGGGCTGGAATTTTTGCACGGCCCATACGAGAGACAAGCACTCTCTCTCGACGGTCGAATAATTCCTCTCAGCCTGGAATAGCTTCTTGCTTGCGTATGCCACAGGTTTCAAAACCGAAGCATCGTCTTTCCCTTCCTGTAACAAAGCTGCCCCAATCCCAATCCCACTTGCATCAGTTCTCAACACAAATGGTTTGGAAAGGTTCGGGAGTTGTAATACAGGTTTGCTGACCAAGGCCTCCTTTAACTGACTATAGGCAGTCTCACATTCTGGTGTCCAAATGATTTGGTCCGGGAATCCCTTTTTCAAGGTTTCCGTCAATGGAGCTCCCAGTTCAGTGAAATGTGGGATAAATTTCTGGTAGAATCCACACAACGAGAGAAAAGATCGCACGTCCTTCTTCGTTTTTGGCCTTGGGGCATTTCTGATTTTCTCCAGGTTCTTCTCTTCTGGGACAATGTGTCCTGGAGTGATGGTGTGACCTAGAAATTCCAGTCTGGTAACCAATCATGCACTTGGTTGGACGAGCGGTAAGCCCTGCTTCCTTGAGTCTATTAAACACTCTCTCCAAGGATTGCAAATGGTCATCCAAGCGGTCACTGGAAATCAGAATATCATCCATGAAGGAGATGATGGCCGGATCCTGTAAAGGATCTAGTAAAGTCCTCATCATACGTGTAAACACACTAGGTGCATTGCTGAGTCCAAACGGCATGACCTTGAATTCGTAGTGTCCACTGGGTGTACTGAAGGCCAGCAGTGGTCGAATCTCCGGTTTGACTGGTATTTGATAGTACCCCCGAATCAGATCCACCTTTGAAATGTACCGAGCCTTATGGAGCCTAGCGAATAACTGCGTTGGATTCGGCAAAGGTTCCACCTGAAATTGTGTATGACTGTTCAGAAGTCGGTAGTCTATACACAACCGGTGTTCTCCACTTGGTTTCCGTAACAAAACTACCCCCGCATTGTATGGGGATGTGGATGGTGCAATCACGTCATCCTCCAGCAGTTTTTTTATTTTGTCCTCCAGGGCCTTTTCTTTAGAGAAGGGCACTGGGTAAACCTTTTGGCGAACAGGCTCCTGTGTGGTCAACGTCATCTCGAACTCCACCAACCTCGTTCGTCCTGTTTTATCAGTCAGTATCTCCTTATGAGACCTGAGAACCTGGGTGATCTTTTCCCTCTCCTGGGAGGTCAGATCAGGGTTCACCTGCACATCCTTGTAGGTTTCCTGGTGTACCAGGGGATATTCCCTGCCCTCGTTGGTTCCCACTTCTGTCTCCACTGCAACTGCCATTGCCATGAGGTGAGCTGCTTTTTCTCCGAGTCTCTCTTCGTATTTCCGCAAGAGATTGATATGGAAAATCTTCGACTTTCCCCGGATCCGGATCTGGTAGTTGGTTTTGGATATCACCCTTTCCACGGGAAATGGTCCTTGCCAACCTATCTCCAGTTTGTTGTTTCCCGTTGGGAGTAGCAACAAAACTTTGTCTCCCACCTCTAGAGATCTGTCTTTAGACCTACGGTTGTAGTAAGCCGCATGTCTTTTCCTGGCCTTTTTCAAGTTTTGATTTGCCAGAGTCCATCCTTTGTGGAGTTTTTCTTTTAGTTCCTCCACGTATTTATAGGAAGAGATCACATCTTCTGACGTCCCCTCTTCAGTCCAACTCCTCAACATGGCTTCCAACGGTCCTTTAATTGGACGACCAAACAGCAACGCAGCGGGTGGTAGTCCTGTTGAGCCATGAGGAACTTCCCGATAGGCAAAGAGTGCTGCTGGGATATATTCATCCCACCTATCAGGTTTTTCCTGCGCCAGTTTCCTGAGCATTGTCATCAACGTGCCGTTGAAACGCTCTACTTGTCCATTGGCTTGAGGATGGTAAGGGCTGGTATGTATGTGGTTAGAGTGAAACACTCTAAATACCTCCTCCATGAGTTTTCCACAAAACTGGGACCCATTGTCCGTCAGAATTTGATCTGGAAAGCCTAATCTTGTAAAGGCCCCCATCAGTGCATCCGCCACTCGTTTCGAGTAAATCGTGGTCAATGGTATGGCTTCACCCCACATTGTACAGCAATCCACCATTGTGAGTATATACATGTTCCTCTTCCTAGTCCTGGGAAGTGGACCCACGATATCGATGGCTACCCTCTCGAAAGGAGAGTTCATAATGGGCATCTCACCCAAGACCACAGGTGCTGTCCAGTGTTTCGGTGCCACCCTCTGGCACTCAGGGCATGACTTCACATACCGACGCACATCCTCTGTCATTCCCGGCCAATAGTAGTGGCAGGAAATCCGCTGCATGGTGGCGGCAATACCCATGTGTCCACTAAAGGAGATGGTATGCCCCATATGAAGAATCTGGGACCGGTGAGCTTTCGGAACGACCAACTGACCGTATAGGTTGTTTCCCCTTCCTGCTCTCCTGTAGAGTATCCTGTTCTTCATGTAGTACTGACCCCGTCCTGGTGGATCAGCACTTTTCTGCAGCTTTTTGTAGCAAGGACGTAAAGTATCATCCTCACTCTGGGCAGTTCGTAGCTCCCCCGGCAGTGGGTTAGTCACAATTGCTTCTGCCTCTTCCGTTCTCGTCTGAGAGCGAGTCTGTATTGCTCACATATGGATTGGCTCCCTGGGCATTCCCAGAAAGACATACCGGCAACCAAGGATTACTGGGAAAATGGGATCGGTCAATACAGCAGCCTTGATTGTGCCGGTGACATATCTTGACCGAATCTCCACGTTAGCAATGGGCAACTTCATGGCTACATCACTCTTCTGTGCAGGCTGTATTTCCATGGTCTCACCTGTGAATTGTTCTGGGTGTACCAGATTCGCGGAAATCACGGCCTCCCCGTCCAGGCCTGTGTCGTACAAACACTCCACTTGACGACTGTTAACCTCTACCAATTCCACTACAGGTGGTTTTTCCTGGTTTGGAGTCTCTTCATCGGCCTCGACCTGTTCAGTGGGCTCCACCCTAGGTCTCCTGGGGCACATAACGAATTGAGAATCTCCTGACTCTTCCCTGCAGTCAATAGCATTGTGCGTGTTTGACTTGCATTGGTTGCACCATTTCCCTGTCCTAGATTTTCTAGTACCGGCCTTGAGTGAGCTCTCCTGATGGCGAGCCTTCTTGCTGACTTTGGCATTTTCCGTGACAACCTCCTTGGAAGTCACTTGACATGCTGCGAAGTGAGGGCTCTTAGCCTTCGATTTGCAGTCCCTCGTATTGTGAGTGGGTGACTTACAAATTGAACACCACTTCTCCGACCACTGTCGTTTTGGTGTAGAGCTCGAAGAGCTCTTGCTTCCCTCCTTCGTCTTCTCTGAACTATCCTCTGATTTTTGCACATAAGGTTCCCCCTTTTCTGTTCCTGAGCTTTTGGCTTTCTTCTTGTCATGTTTCTCCTGACTTTTGGTGTTGGTGGAAAGGTTTTCCCCGGCCTCCCCATGTACCTCGACGAACCGTTCTGCTAATTTTGTCACGAGGTCAATACGTTCCGCTCCTTGTTCTCCTAGGAATGTCCTGAGAGGTTTTGACATTTGCTTCTTCAGCTGGTCGACCACCATGAGCTCTTCCAGACTCTCGTAGTCATGTGCGAACCCAGCCAAATCCATCCACTTGTGGAGATAGGACTTTAGACGCAAACTGTAAGCGGCAAACAACTCTCCCGGTTCTCGTTTCGCTGCTCGAAATTTTTTCCGGTAGGTGTGTGACGTAACCTCGAATCGTTTCAGCAGAGCCGTCTTCAACTCGTCATAATTGTTCTCATGTCCTGGAGGCAGGCGGGAATAAACCTTGTAGCCGGTCCCGCGTAATCCCTGGGATAGCTTGAGATTCCATTTGTTACGCTCCAGACCCATAGCCACGGACATGGCCTCGAAGCGTTGAAGGTACTGGTCAATCTTCTCCTTGTCCTCCTCGTAGATTGCTAGAGGGAACTTCATTGCATGGTAACTATGTCCACCTGTTGGGTTTGAGCCTGGGATGGAGGAATCTCCAACTGCTCCCTCAGTTTCTCCATTAGATTGCCTCTTAAGCTCGAGTTCCCGCATCCGGTACTCGTGCTCCCTTTTCCGAGCTTCTTGTTCAGCTTCCCGATTCCTAGCTGCCTGCTCAGCTTCAATTTCCAGCTTTCTCATGGCTTGCTCTGCTTCCAATTTCTTAGCAGCTTGTTCTAACTCCATCCTTCTCAATTCCAACTCCGCCTTTCGATCTTTCCTTTCTGCTTGACGATACTCCCTCTCCACCTCCTGTACGTAATCTGTTAGTGCAGAACCTGACAATCCCATTTCTTCCCCCTTTGCCTTTAGTTCTGCCCCAGTTAATTTAGGAGTGGCCATTTTTCAGAGAGGTAAGTCAGCAGACAGAGTATAGATTATCTCTAAAAGAAATATATTGGTAATGAACAATTACAGTCAATCTATATTCTTAAATACCACACAGCACAGCACAACACAATCACTCAGTGACAAGAGCAGAATCAGGACCACAGACCTATGCAGACGTGTGAAGTGTGAACAGGTAAGATATGTGTCTTAACCCCTATCCACATTCACTCTAGCTGGATTCTCTCTCTAACAATATCACCGTCCTCTTAGTAAAGATCCCGTGTCAAAAGACCCCGTTGTCAGGAGATCCCGCTGTCAAAAGTTCCCGCTTCCAAGAGATCCCGCTTACATGAGATCCCGCTGTCCAAAGATCACGTTTACGAGCCCCCAATAAATGTCGTAAGCCTTCCTTACTTACTTTCGTGTTGTCCCTGGAGTGTGGGGAATCAACACTACATTTTTATTACCCCAATATTATTGTCCTAGAGAAACCACCAGACTCCGTCCACAAAACTGTGTCGGTCTGCAAACACCTCTTTCGTACTCTCACTCACTCTTGTATCATGCCCCCTCTCACTTTTCCCCAACATAACATACTCCACAACTCAAGCTTTAACAAATAAATACAAAATAATTTATTAAACCAAGAGTATAGGTGTGAGAAGTGTGTGTGTGTAAAGTGTAGAATGTGTGTCGAATATTTCTATTGGGCGTGGACATAGACCAGGTAGCTGAAGAGCCCAGCCCTATCATCCCAGAAAGGATCACACCATATCCTCATTCATTCCACGATGACCTCACCCAGGTATGTGTCCATCCTGCTAGATGTAGATTTCCACCGGTGGCTGTTTGATCACTCAAAAGAACTAGTCACAGTCCGACCCTAAATCCTGTCTGGATCACACAGTTAGTATATGACTAATTTGTTCTTATACTTATAACACCCTTGTCTAGTGAGGACACGAATATACTGTTCTTTGAAATAAATGTACTTCCTGTCTCAAGTGTCTACTGTTCACAAGACCATTGTTATACTAACTTCCTAATCAGTTTATACCGATTTATTCCCATGTGATGGGGAATAACTGTATCTCTTTGTTTGTTCACCTGTCGTGTAAAACATACTGCCCACTGGGCTTTTCCCAGGTGGTGTAAAAGAAATTCACTTTCTACTATTCTGTTCCCAAGTGATGTTTGAAACATTAATTTGACGATTGGTCTTCCTCCAAAATGGTGCAGAGAAAACAATTTCTTGTATTCTGTTAATGTGTGGCGTTTGATAATCTCTCTTATGCTTGTTCCCGTAAACCCTTTTTATCATGGGCTAAGTGCAAAAGATGTTGACCAACTGCCTGCACCAAGGTCTCCATTCTCAGTGACTTGAGTGACCTAAAGGAACCTTATGCCATTCTGACTCAAATCCTGAATTGAATACGCCATTCGCCATAAAGACATGGGTTACATAAAACCAACACAGGCGATTCTATTCACACGGATCAAGCCAATTTTCACTTCTGCACACATCAGCTGTCAAAGTTACATTAGTTGTCCTCAAATCGTGTTTTTGGCAAAGGCCTGGAATTGGTCATGTGACTTCTTTTTTTTTATGTTAACAAAAGTGGTTCAAGGGCAGATTATCCATTTCTGAATAAATTCTCTCCCTTGGGTTTAATCAATGTCACAAGAGTAGATTATCTCCCCCTCTTTTCAACATATGCCTACAATTTTCCCTCTTGTGGGGACTGTCAAAGACGATTTTCCTGTTTGATGTTAGAGACTTCTTAAGGTTAGCGGTGTCTTTGGTCTAACTGGTAAACAACTGCAGTTGTTCATTCCGACTTTATTGTTTTTCTGTCCCGGTTAAAAAACAAATGTAGCTTTGCACACAGGCCATGAATATGACCGTCTGTATTGTCATTATCTGGTTGATACACAGTGAAATCATGACAGAGGAGAGAGAGTGAGAGAGGAGAGAGGGGTGGGAGATGTGAGAGAGGTGAGAGGTGTGAGAGGGGTGAGAGAGGAGAGAGGGGTGAGTGAGGGGTGAGAGAGGGGTGAGAGAGGTGAGGGAGAGGAGAGAGATGTGAGAGAGGTGAGAGAGGAGAGAGAGAGGTGAAAGAAGTGAGAGAGAAGAGAGAGGTGAGAGAGGAGAGAGAGGTGAGAGAGAAAAGAGAGGTAAGAGAGGAGAGAGAGGTGAGAGAGGTGAAAGAAGTGAGAGAGAGAGAGGTTAGAGGAGTGAGAGAGGTGGGAGAGAAGAGAAAGGTGAGAGAAGTGAGAGAGAAGAGAGAGGTGAGAGAGGTGAGAGAGGTGAGAGAAGTGAGAGAGAAGAGAGAGGTGAGAGAGGTGAGAGAGAAGAGAGAGGTGAGAGGAGTGAGAGAGCAGAGAGAGGTGAGAGAATTTAGAGAGAAGAGAGAGATGAGAGAGCAGAGAGCGAGCGAGAGATGAGAGAGATGGAAGAGAGAGTAAGAGAAGGGTAGAGATGAATGAGAGAGGAGAGAGAATGAGAGAGGGAGAGAAAGAAAGAGCGGGAGACAAGCGATAGACAGAGGAGAGAAGAGTGAGATGCACGGGAAAGCGAGAGAGACGAGAGATGAAAACAGCGAGAGAGAGGACAGATGGGGTAAGAGAGAAAGGAGAGAGAGAGGAAAGAAAGCGAGATAGAGGAAAGAGGGGGGGGGAAACGCGAGAAAGGAGTGAGAGGACAGATGAAGAGAGAGGAAAGAGAGAAGAGATAGAGGAGAAATGAGAAAGATCTGAGAGAGGAGAGAGATGAGAGAAAGGAGAGAGAGGAAAGCGAGCGAAAGAGACGAGAGAGAACGAAAGAGAGGAGATAGAGTGAGAGCTGACTGAGAGGGGTGAGATCGGGTGAGAGGAGAGGGAGCGAGAGAGGGAGGAGAAAGAGACGAGAGAGCTAGAGAGAGGAGACAGACAAATGAGATATTGAGGAGACAGAGAGGCCTGAGGAAGAGAGAGGGAAACGAGAGAGGAGAGAGAGAGAGGCGATAGAGGAAAGAGAAGAGAGAGAGAAGAGAGGGTGAGACAGAGCGCCAGAGAGAGAGGGTAGAGAGGAGAGGGAAGAGCGAGTGAGGCACGAGAAAGCGAGAGAAAGTTGAAAGAGAGAGAGAGAGAGAGAGAGTGAGAGAGAGGAGCGAAAAGCGAGTAAAAGACGAGAGAGAGAGAGAGAAAGAGGAGAGAGAGGAGAGAGAAAGCAACCGAAAGACGAAAGAGCAAGAGAGCGAGGAGAAAGGAGCGAGAGAGGAGAGAGAGAGAGAGAGGAGCGAGAGCGAGACAGCGAGAGAAAGAAGAGAGAGCTAGAGAGAGAGAGGAGTGAGAGGAGAGAGGGAGGAGAGAGAGCGAGAGAGGGGAGAGAGAGGCGCGAGAAAGCGAGAGAGCGTCGAGAGAGCAAATAAAGCCATAGAAGCGAGAAGTGCGAGAGAGGAGAGAGAAGAGATAGAGCAGAGAGGGCGAGAGAGGGAGAGAGAGAGAGAGAGAGAGAGAACGAGAGAGAGGAGCGCGAGAGCGAGAGAGGAGCGAGAAAGTAAGAGAAAGGGAGACCAAAGAGAGTAAGAGAGAGGAGTGAGAATGGGGAGTGAGGAGCGAGAACGAGAGAGAGAGAGGAGAGAGAAGAGAGAGAGAGAGAGAGCGAGACAGTAAGCCAAAGAGTCGACACTGCGCTTTGTTACCCGAGCACACTTGTATCAGTTGAACAGTTTGATAGAAAAGGTGTCCTCGCTCATGTTATTTGCTGAGTCTTGCTCTTCTTATTTTCCTATCACCTTTGACTGGTGTTTGTCTTTTAAGGATCATGTGAAAGCTGTTACGGGACTTAATGCATTGAGGGCTATGGCAGCAACCGGGGTAGATCAGAGGATGCTATACATGCTCTTTCAGCAGTAAATAATTTATGTAATTGAGTACGGTTTTGGATTGCTGACAGTATTTGAGCTGAGTTCAGTTGAGTTAAGAACAGACATCACTGCACTCCCATACGTGCTCCGTCCCCTCGTTCAAGAGCCAGCGTAGAGTCATACTACTAATTGTTCCCACTGCTATCTGATTAAGCATTCTCCTCTGTCTTCCCTCTCAGTTTTGAGATTCTTCCAGAACCCCTGCCGATCTCCCGCAATCACATTTTGTTTGCCACATATGGGTTCTCAATCTGTTCCTCCGCCTTCTCCACCTGGTCCCACAAGCGAGCGACCACCTCCCCCTTGTCCTTAGGCAAACTACCAGCTAGAGGTGCATTCCCTGCTAGTCTATCAGCCTATTCATTCCCCACTAATAAGACTAATAAGAGGCAGGTCCTGGACGGCACAGGCGGAACTTTCTATATGTCAGATGTGTGATCTAGAGACCATCAGTCGTGGAAGAAAGTGGGTTGAAGTTCTGGAAGACATGAAGTACTGGCACAATGTAATAATAACACTGGGTCGTGAGTGCAGAGAATGGACAGCGGGCAGCACTGAGTTTGAAGTGCAACAGCTGATCCAGAGGTCAACACACATCAAGGTGACATAGTCATCTACACCGATGGGTCAGTGGTCAGAAACAGACGTAGTGGTTGGAGTTTTATTGCAAAGGCTAATAGACGAGTATTGAAAAAGGAGAACCTTGTATATGAGACTACGACCTTGCCATGAACGCAATGGGTTCACGACTTGGCGATTCTATTGCCACTGAGCTATTCTGTGTTGCCGATAGATGAGATGATGTCTGAGTTATGGGCATATTCAATATTCACAGACCACTGCCAATGTGTGTTACTCTTACTGTTACCAGAGAGTTAGGGGCATCTGTAACTGTTCATATTTATTGTGATTCTTATTTGCCCTGGAGTTGATTGGTAGTATTCACCAGTGCTTGACGCTGGTATCTGTCGGGAAGTCGTTATCACCTTCTGGTTAACTTTCATCTCGCAAAGAGCACCCTGTTGTTCTACAGGAGTGATTCTTAATGGACTCATTGTAGTATCGGCCTTTATACCTTCTAGGAATCTTCACAGACACATTATGTCACAGTCAACACCACTTTAACTATAAAGTCTTCATGGCACGACAGCTGCATAAGTTTTAAACTGTGTATTATCGTCTTTCTCTAAAAACAATGTCGAATCAATATCACTAAAACAATAATACTTGCACTCGGTCTCAGCAATCAACATCTTTCGCTCGAGCTCTCAATTGACGTCGACATTCAACCGCTTCAAAACTTCATTCAACTTCACAAACTCTGTGTATACACACAAGTGGCGGCTGGATAGACTTCTGCCATTTGCCATCTTCAGTCCGACCTCGTACGCGTTCCAGACGTTGATGAGCTCTCACGGACCTGTAGTCCGCGCTTGACCTTCGCTCTGCTTACTTCCGGCAAAGCGTGGTTCACAATCCACTCAATCTTCACGTCTTGTCACTGAACTGTGCAAGACTCTAGGCTGCTTGTACTGAATACCACTTTGACCTGACCAAGCTATATGGCAGACCTCCAGCATGAGAATGAAGGTGAAGACAGCGGCATTCCGTTGGCTGGAGAATACTAATGCAACACGCCCTGTCTTCCATGTCAAAGAGTATGCTTAGTAAGTTGGATAAAGGAATGTTTCGTGTGGAATGGCTTTAGTCGCTTCAGAGGTCCCAGATTGTGAGAATTGTATGGATATTGTGTCTGGCCATGCGGGGGTGCGGGGGAATGAACAGGCTGATAGGCTAGCAGGGAATGCACCTCTTGGTAGTAGATTGCCTATGGACAGAGGGGAGATGGTCGTGCGCTTGTGGGACCAGGTGCATAAGGCGTGGGACAGACTGAGAACCCATATGTGGAAAGAATGTGATTGCGGGGGATCGGCTGGGGTTCTGGAAGAATCTCGAAACTGAGCACGAAGACCAGGGAACGTTTAATCAGATAGCGGTGTGAACGAATAGTATTGTGACTCTTCGCTGGCTGTTGAACGAGGGGATGGAGCATTTGTCTCCTGTAGTACTTGGTTATTGGTTTTTCTGTCTGTCCATGGTATTCTTTGCATTTTCCTCAGAAACCACATTTCTGCAATCATCAGATGTTTTTCAGCTTGACTACTCACTGTCCAAATTTCACATCCATACAAAAGAGCAGGCTCTATGTATCCCCTCAACACTCTTTTTCTCGTGTTAACTCAACTCCTATTTCCTCAGCGAGGGGAATGCCTCCAATCAGACATGCAGGTCATCAGTCAGTGTGTCTGGCATTTGTAGACAGCTGGCTTCCTCTAGACCACATGTGTCAAACTCAAGGCCCGTGGGCCCGGCATACAATCATATCAGGTACGAGAGGTCTCAACCGACGTACAAATATATTCGGCCCGATAGAGAATTATAGGCAACAATAGTTTTTAATGGCCTCAATATGCAGTGCGAATCAAATTCCCTACTTAGCAGCCTTGCCGAATGATAGACTACCTGACAGCTTTCTCGCTTCGATCAGATTAAGCGAAACAAAAATATTTGTAGTGAGTGGATGTTCGTCGTTATGGTGAGCTAGCAAGGGTTAGTTGCTAGTTTTGGATTGGCGCATAAAAAAAAGAAAGTAGTGTAGTGCCCTGACGTTACATCACCTTTTATCGCTACGGCTAACCTGATATCAATCAAGCGTCTGTCGGTAGAAGGAAAATAATTTTTAAGTGAAAGTTAGCCTTTAAAATGACAAAGAGAAAAGTTGATTCTGAAAACAGAACCCTTCAAAGCCATGGGAAGCTTGAATATATGTTTACTGATATTGGTATTACACCTGTGCGTCTAATTTGTGGAGTTAATGTGGCTGCTATTAGAGAATATAATCTTAGACGGCAATATAAGACTAAACATCACAACAAGTTAAACAGCCCGAATGCAGAGCAGATGCTACAGAAGGTAGAAGAATTGAAGAGGCATCTAACATCACAGCAGATGTTTTTCACCATTTACAGAAGGAGAGTTTCTGAAGCGCAGCATAATGACAGTGTGTGACGTCTTGTTTTTAGACAAAAAGCAGATGTTTGTAAAGGTTAGACTTAGCAGAAATACGGTTGTTGATCGGGTATGTGAGGTGGCCACTGATGTGAAAACACGGCTGATTGACAAAGGCTAAGACTTTGTTGCATTCTTCCTTGCTGTCGATGAAGTAATGTCACGACTGACACTGCACAGCTCGCCATCTTTATCCGTGGAGTGGACTCCAGTTTGAATGTTACAGAAGAAATATTGGACATGAAATCCTTGCATGGGACAACAACAGGAAAAGACATATTTGAAAACCCATGAGAAAGTTTAACCAACACGAACCTGCCTTGGGGCAAACTCGCTGAACTGACAACAGATGGAGCACCAGCGATGTGTGGCGATACAAGTTGGAAGGATGCGGTCAAAGATGCAGGAGAACTGTACTGGTGAATTGGTAGCATATCACTGCACCATACACCAATGATCGCTATATGGTAAAGTCCTCAACATGGAAGATGTAATGAGCACTGAAACACAAACCGACAACGTTATCAAATCTAAAGGTTTAAATCACAGCCAATTTCGATCATTTTTGCAGGAAATAGAGTCGGCATTCGGCGACATGCCTTATCATACAAAGGTGCGGTGGCTAAGTCGGGGAAAAGTTTTCAGTAGATCTTACAAGCTGATCGAGGAAATCTGTCAATTCATGGGCAGTAAAAAAAAAATATTCCACAGTTTTTCGGGATATAAAGTGGAAATGTGAGTTGGTGTTTCTGTCTGATATAACCACTCTTCTCAACGACTTGAACCTGCAGCTGCAGGGACGGGATCACATTATTACTGATATGCATGATGCAGTGTAGGCATTTCAAGTGTAGCTGCGCTTATGGGAGTGTCACCGACCGTTAGGGTGTTTCTATGGAAATAGACAGAAATCCCTATCCAAGATTTTGCCGACAGTCTCTAGAAATTATGGCTCGTTATAAGAATGTCTAAAGGGATGGTCCCGATAGAAGAGACTGGGATTCACTTGGTAGACAAAGGCAGAAGGTGAAGAACACTCGTGTATGTAGGAAGACCTAACACGAATGTCTAGTTTATCTGTCGGTGATCCTTCGTCATCTGATGATAAGCCCCCTGTTTTAAATACTTGCACGCACTCACGCACACGCCTTGCGTTCAAATGATCACGAGGGGAGTACGTTGGTACAAGTATAAAACAATAATACTCTTTAATAGTAAAAGAGCTAATGAAAATTGTCGTTCACTGGTGAACTATGACAGTTACAATTATGTTACAGGTACAAAAATAAAACAGTTTTCTGATGCTTAGATAGATAGCATATCATCATTCACACCATCCAGACAGTGACACACTCAGAACACATGTAGACACAGAGTCACCTGAGACAATCTGATCTCGGTTAGGAATAGTGCTGGCTTTCGTTTGTATTATGTCTTGGAGTCGACCCTGGCATTCGACAGGTGTACGATGCTCCTCCGGATTCCAGGTTCCGTCTCCACTAGTTGGTGGCTCAAAGTTTCGGTAATCGGACCAGTTAGGTGTCAGCAGTATCAGCAGCGAGGCTCCTTAAATCAAACAAACAGTTGCAGACTCCTTAGTGTCTTGACAATAGCAATGTGTCTGAGTGCTGGTGTTGTGTGTCTGTTGTGTATGTCTCAGATGCAGAATAGGAATAAAACATAGTTCCTATCTGCTATTCTGTATCAAAAGCAAAGGGCCAATAGGTTCTATTAGCTTGGCTATACATTGTATGACCTGGTGATACAAGGTGAACAAAGGGTCCAGAAGTGGACACATTCTAAGACCACATGGTCCATTGGGGTAAAACCAGTAGATAAATCTTTGTTTGAAAAAGGTATTACAAAATGTACATGGTTGTAAAACTTGAAGTGACTCATATGTAAGAATTACTGGTGCATTCCTTAACACCATGGTGAGGAAGTCCTGGGCAGCCAGGATGGTTCCCTAGATAGCTAAGGAAGGGCTAACAATAATTCAACCTAATCCCACATCAGTCATTAGGCATAAAGCAATCAAGTGTCGCCCTGAAGTTGTGAGGTATACCCAACAGAATATACGAGCTAAAAGATAAGAAGAAGGCCAGCAGGCAAGCAAGGGGGCTGAGATATTCCAGGCATTGGGCTTTAGGATGTCTCAGTTATCCCTTGTTGAGTTATTTACTCCCCAAATTCTGATTCCTCACCACATGGTATTTGCTTTGAACTTATGACCGTCAGTGTCATGTAGTTCGGCATGGCGGTGAATCAGGGGTAAGCCAATTTATGTTAGAATATAAATCGCCTAGTAATATTGCTGGCATGTGAGAATCATGTTCCACATGTCTTTTCTACTTCTGCCCACATGGCAAAATCATGTTATCATATTTTCAACAAAATATACACGTAAATACATTCACAAAATGCATATGAAAATAATCAGTAAGGTTTATACATTATATCTATATATTTTTATCTATAAATATATCTAGGCCTCACATGTTTTCTCTCAATGTCTCCCCTTTCAAATACCACGTGTCATAAATATACATGGTCGGGAAAGTTAGTGTTTTCCCAATATCAGAATATAAATGTGTACACACTTCTCACTATAATCATAATTATTATGTTACTACACTCATCCCCAGTCTTATTGCAGCAATAAAGATCTGTTTTGGTATAATCTACCAAAGATGGAGTTGGATTTGGCAGCCCACTTCATGTAAGGTCTGCTTGGCACAGCAGCTATGGTCGTTGTGAACCGGACGGAAGTTGTTAGTCACAATTTCCGGTTCAGCAGTACTAATAGTGTATCGCCGTATTCCCGTTGCTAGAGAGTGACGGACATATACTTGGTATTACTGATAAGGGTTGAAGACAGGGGATTTCCCTTGTGACATCATTTGAATAGATGACGTGAAAATACATGCTGTCCCCAAATAGTGTGTAGTTTTAGTGCAGAAAGTGTCTGCATGGTCATTATGACGTCATATACTAGTAATTTAGCTGCCGTACTGAATCCAGAATGTAAATTAGGAATTCCACTAACGTAGTAGTGGTGGTGTTTGCATAGTGATCTAGACTCATCCCGTCACAGGGAGACACAGATGCACCAATACAAAATGTCTCTCTTATCGTGTTGCCTAGCAATATTATACCAAGTCCACACTATGGTGTTTCTAATGCACACTTTGCTGAAAAAAAACTTAGCTTACTTCGCGTCGAGTTTGCACTGCGCTTTAGTGACTTTGAAGCACAGAAAGTTTCGAGTTGCTTCGTAATACATTTGCCATAGATGTGGAAACTGCACATGTAACTTTGCAGATGGAGTTAATAGAGCTGCAGTGTAATGGGACACTAAAGGCAAAGTACGGCACTGTGGGGCTATATGAAGAGATGCCCCGGCTCCGTCTACATGCGGCTCGAACCTTGAGCATGTTAGGTCGCACATATCTGTGTGAGCAGCTGTTTTCTGTGATGAAGATTAACAGAATATCACACAGGAGTCGTCTCACTAATGAACACTTGCAGTCCATCATGAGAATCTCAATGACACTGAACATTACTCCCAACATAAATGTACTTGTAGCCAAGAAAAGATGCCAAACATCGTGCTCTAACAAATTGACATAAGAGTGAAAATGTATATACCAATGATGTTTTATTATTAAAACTTTAAAAAAAAAAATGTTTTAATATATATTAATGTTTAAAAAGTGTTTAATTTTCGGCTTATTGAATGTTTATCCTGTTCGGCCTGTTACGTGTGATTTGAGTTTTGTCCCGCTGAGCGATTTAGTTTGACACCCGTACTCTAGACAAACTCCATCTAAGGCAACAAGCTCTGTCTATAGTGGGTTGGTTTTCCTTTCTGACGTGGCAGCGGCTTTACAGCCTACTCTTTGCGATTTCCAACCCCCGTAGGAAATTTAATGTGCACAACTTGCAGCAAAGAACCGTCTTTGTTCCGCCCTTCTCTGAACAGACCGAATGTCCGACCTCACTACCCAAGAGAGGAGGGTCACTAGATAACAATGATTCTTGGGGAAATGGCAGTTCTATGCCGGATTTAAACGCTATACCTTCGGAGATTGAGACGTGCATTGTCACGTTTCAGCCAACACCCCCCCTCCCCCACCTCCACCCCACAATCCCAAGAAAGGAGTCTGTGGAGATTCCTACTTGCCACAAGTAGCGGGACACTTCATCAGTCTCCAGAAGTCTGTTTTTACAAGAACTGTTTGAACGGTAGAAAGCTTGTGACGCTAAGGCTAGAATAATCACAGGGACACTCTCGGTGTCCATGTGACCGCTTTCGTCACGATAGAATGATCGCAGCTCTGACACGACGGCACGGGAAATAACCCACTTAAAGGCAATCAGCGACGAGTTGTCTGTTCGTGAAGTGTCGGGACGAGTTCTTTGAACAGGACGATTTGTAAAATAATAAACTATGATGGCACACATTTTTCGGCAATTTGAGTTATTCTTTATTTGTTCTGCAGTATATTTGTTGTAGATTCAGGTCATCTTCATTAACCAAAGGAGGAAGATTATGTGTGTGACTGTGTCTCTCGGTGTCTGTATGCGTATGTGTGTATGTAGAGAATCCATGAAGAAATGAATGTTTTCTGACCTTAAAGTCGACTGTACGATATTGCTCAATGTGTCTGTGTATGTATGCAAGTGTGTGTGCGTGTGTGTGTGTTTCTTTTTTCTCTCCTATGTATCTATATGATACATATTCGAGAGAGCGGTAGCAGGGTAGACTAGAAGCTCGCCTGCCGCCACAATGGTTATCGTTCGAATCCATTTAGGATGAATATTTCTTTTAAGTGTCCAGGGGTCCCTACCAAACACCGGGTACCAGGAAATGTCTCCAGATGTAAAGGTAACCGGTGTGAAGCTGACCCTATCACCCACTGTAGCCTATTGATCTATACACATATGGGCCAAACACCATATGCCCAATGGTGACAAGAGTGTGTAACAGATGCCGGTCCTGTCTCAGACGATCCTGCATTAACTGCAGATAATGTGATCTGTAGAATTTAGTGGGTACCGTAATAGCTAACAGTGAGCAACTGGACTTAGGATTAAAGTGTTGTTTGTCCATCAAGAATGATGATGACCATTCATTTCATCCAGTGGGATTGAATGTGTGTAGCCGTGAGTTCTAAGATGACTGATGTGTCTCTCGAAATGTTCTTTGACAATGTGGGCAAAGAATGCTTGACGTTCCAGGAGGAGGATCTCCTGCAGTGGTTTTTCTCTCCGGCGTTTTCTTCACAGCTCTTGCAGTCCTGGTTACTTCACGGGTGACTGCGCCTTTTCGAAATGATGTACGCCACGTATTTCCGTCTTAGGCAGCAGTCTACCAAGTGTCATGATGAATTTCAAAAGCTTTTAGTGAGATCTTCAGTGCCTTTAAAGCGTTTCCTCTGACAGACTTGGGGGATATTGCCACAACGCAGCCCGCTGAAAAAAAAAAAAAATTCGTTTAGGGAGCCTGTGATCTGGCATAAGAGTTAAGTGACTAGCCCAGCGAATCTGATTTTTCATTAGTAGAGTGAGGATACTGGGCATGGACGCTCTTTCTAGAACTTCAGTGTCTGGGATCTTGTCTTGCAATTTAATCTTGAATAGATTCTTAAGGCAGACTGTGTGGAAGTGGTTTAATTTCCTAGCGTGTCGCTGATAAACAGTCCATGTTTCACAAGCATAAAGCTGTGTGAATAATACGCCTGCTTTGTAGACTTTCATTTTTGTTTGCAGTCTTATTCATTTTCTGTCCTATACATTCTTGTACAGTCTGCCAAAGGCCGCATTGGCCTTGGAGATTCTTGCATTCACTTCGTCATCAATTTTACCAGTTTCTGGCACAGTGGTGCCAAGATAGGTGAAGCTGTCCACAACAATTAGTCTATGACCGTTCACCTTGATATTCGGTACGGTGTGATAATTCCCTGGACTGGCTGGTACATAAAAACGTTCTTCTTCAAGTTGATATTGAGCCCAACGTTGGCACAGGTACATGCGAAAGCTGAAATGTTGCGTTGCATGTCTGCCTCTGAGTTGGCATATAGAACGCAATCATCAGCAAACAGGAGCTCTCTGACAGTGTCGCTGTTAGTTTTGGTTTTAGCTTTCAGCCTTCTGAGATGGAATAACTTTCCATCCATACGGTAGTTGATGGTAAGGATATCTCTCATGTCCTTTTCAGGACCCATCTCCCACTGTCCAAGCCTGACACCTAGCTCACGCCTGTGGCTCCTAGTAGCTGTCAGCATGCGACAGCGGCCACCCCCCGGGCAACAGTTGTGAGAGGCTGGCTAAACCAGTCATGGATAACCGATTTGGTGTCAAACCAAGCGGTGATCTAGGGTATGCCTACCCAGCATGTGAAGACAGGATTCGGCAGACTGCGCGGCAGAAATAATTACTGATTTGCCCGTTAACGGGCAAGACGGCGTTACCTGCAAAGCATTGTGGAACGTAATGAGCACGGCAAGGAACGTAGAGCGCCCTGGTCAGCCACTGCACCTGTATTCGTCTCCAGTCGTCTTGACTTGTCTTGCTACTGGACTCAGATGGACTCAGGCGAGAGAGTGAGGTCGACGAATTGCGCAACTATTCCTCACTTTAATCCAGTTCATCGCGCAAGTCATACTTCATTAAACGTCATATATCACCTTCAAGCCCTGTGGCGATGGGCGAGCGGCGAAGCAGCAGGCGTGGGTACGCTGGCAGCCGTAATCGCAGACCTGCACACAGGTGGCTCAGGCCATATGGTCGTCGTTTACTGACCGGAGCAGCAGTGGGATTCGGCAGCCCCCTGAGTGACTGAGCAGCTCTCTATAGGAAAGCACTGATCACCTCCATAGCATGAGGAAGGGGCTAGAAAAGGTGCCCTAAACATTGTCTGCTCCATCACTACCTAACCGCGGTTGGTGGGTACCCTAATCTGCGGTCGACATACAAAGAAAGAAAAAAACAGACAACGCTAAAAGAGCAAACCATATTCCCTTAACAATCGGAACTTGGAATGTACGCACCCTACTTGACAGAGACGGCGCGTACGGCCCAGAGAGACAAACAGCACTGATTGGAAGAGAGCTGGGCAGGTACAACATCAACATTGCAGCGTTGAGCGAGACACGACTTGCAGAAGAAGGCCAAATCTGTGAAGTAGGTGCCGGCTACAAATTTACTGGAGTGGAAGGAAAAGCGAGGAAAGACGCCAATCCGGTGTGGGATTTGCCATTAAGTCAGCCCTGGTCGGCAAATTAGCTGTATTTTCAAATGTTATAAACGACAGGCTCATGACCATTAAGTTGCTCCTGCTGAATGGAAGAAAGCATGCAACCAATGTGAGTGTCTACGCACCAATTATGACCAATTAAGATGATGTCAAGAACAAGTTCTATGAGGACCTGCAAAATGTATTAACATCTGTTCCCAAAGGAGACAAACTTATACTCCTTGGGGATTTCAATGCCAGAGTAGGCACGGACACCACCTCTTGGAGTGGCATTATTGGAAAGCACGGAGTCGTAAATTGTAACAGCATCGGACGCCTTCTCCTTCAGGCATGTTTCTCCTGATTACCAACACAATTTTCCGTCTTCCTATGAGAAATTGGACATCTTGAAACACTGGCACCTCATTGACTATGTCATCGTCAGGAGGACTGACAGACAAGACGTTTGGGTGACAAAATCCATGTGTGGTGCTGAATGTTGCACAGACCATCGTCTGATTATCTCGAAAATAAATATACACATCAAACCACCACGGCATCCTCAAGGGGTAAAAATGCAAAAAATAACTACGTGTCACCCGCCTAACAGCAAGAAAATGCAGCTGTCGTTTGAAAATATGCTGGAAGACAGCCTCAAGCCCAATGCTGCAGCTAACCGGGATACAGAAACAGAGTGGAGAGCCCTAAAAGGACATAATTTACAACACAGCTATGGAAATCATGGGTCCTGCCCCCCAAAAGCATAAAGACTGATTTGATGAAAATTCCGAAGACAAAAACCAATTGCTGGCAGAGAAACATCTTCTCCCCAAGGCACATTTGAATGACCCAAAGTCAACATCGAAAAGATATGCCTTCAAAAACATTCAGAGAGTAGTGTAGCAGAAACTTCGGCACATGCGGGACTCCTGGCTGAGCTGCAAAGCTGATGAAATTCAAGGCTTTGCTGACAGACATGATATGAAAAACTTCTACGACTCACTGAAAGCGGTCTATGGTCCTACATCACCATGTAAAGTTCCCCTCCTCAGTGCAGATGGAGAAACATTGGTCACCGATAAGAAAGAAATCCTTCAACGCTGGGCAGAGCATTTCAGCAACATCCTAAAGGCAACTTCCTCCTTCGATGGTGAAACCATCAACTGCCTTTCACATGTTCCCACCAATGATACACTTGATGACCTACCAACCATAGTGGAAGGAAACAAAGCCATCCAGGAAGTCTCCAGCGGCAAGGCACCTGGTCCTGACTCCATCCCAGCAGAGATATACAAAGTAGGTGGGCCGGTCCTAAAAGAGCAGCTTCACCTAGTCTTTATAAATATATGGGTGATCGAGACCATGCCACAAGATTTCAAGGATGCGTCAATAGTCCACCTTTACAAACGTAAAAGAAACCGCCAGTCCTGTGACAACCACCGAGGCATCTCCTTGCTTTCAATTGCAGGGAAGCTACTCGCCAGAATTCTTCTCAATCGCCACACGGCCCATCTCGATCAAGGTCTTCTTCCTGAGAGTCAATGTCGCATCAGAAAAGAGCGAGGAACTGTTGACATGATTTTCGCTGCTGCAAGAGAAATATCAGGAACAAAACTGTGAAAGGTTCTCCACTTTCATTGACCTTACCGAGGCTTTTGATACAGTCAGCAGAGAAGGACTGTGGAAGATTATGGCTGTCCACGAAAGTTTGTCCAAATAGTGCGGCTATTTCATGATGGCATGCAGGCAAGAGTACAGGAAAATGGTGAACTGTCTGAGCCCTTTCCTATCACTAATGTAGTGAAGAAGGATGTGTCCTGACATCAACACTGTTCAGCCTCATGTTTTCAGCTATGTTGACGAATGCCTTCGAGAAAAACGACATTGGAATAGACATCAACTACCACATGGATGGAAAGTTATTCAATCAAAGAAGGCTGAAAGCGAAAACCAAAATTGACAGCGACACCGTCAGAGAGCTCCTGTTTGCTGATGATTGTGCTCTATATGCCAACTCAGAGGCAGACATGCAGCACAATGTCTCAGCTTTCTCACATGCCTGTGCCAACTTTGGGCTCAATATCAACTTGGAGATGACTGTAGTTATGTACCAGCCAGCACCAGGGATTAATCACACTGTGCCGAATATCAAAGTGAATGGTCATAGACTGAGTGTTGTGGACAAATTCACCTATCTTGGCAGCACTGTGTCACAAGCTGCCACAGTCGATGACGAAGTGAATGCGAGAATATCCAAGGCCAGTGCGGCCTTTGGCAGACTGTACAAGAATGTATGGGACAGAACTGGAATAAGCCTGCAAACAAAGCTAAAAGTCTACAAAGCAGTTGTATTATCCATACTGCATAAGTTTGTGAAACCTGGACTGTTTATCAGCGACACGCTAGGAAATTAAACCACTTTCGCACAGTCTGCCTTAGGAAGCTACTTATGATTAAATGGAAAGACAAGATCCCAGACACTGAAGTCCTAGGATGAGAATCCATGCCCAGTATGAAGAATCAGATTCGCTGGGCTGGTCACTTGACTCGCAGGCCAGATCACAGGCTCCCTAAACGCCGTGTTGCGTTGTGGTAAACGCTCCCAAGGCGGCCAGAGGAAACGGTTTAAAGACACTCTGAAAATCTCACTGAATGCTTTTGGAATTCAACATGACACCTGGGAGACTGCAGCCAAAGACCGAAATTCGTAGCGCGCATCATTACGCAAGGGTGCAGTCACTTGTGAGACAACCAGGACTACAAGAGCTGTGAAGAAAAGATAGAAGAGAAAAACCACTGCAGGAATTCCTCATCCAGAAAAGTCAACAATTCTTTGCCCACATTGTCAAAGAACATTCCGAGCCAAAAAAGGCCTTATCGGCCGTCTTAGAACTCACGGCTCCACACTTTCAACCCCACTGGATGAAATAAATGGTGATCATCATTCTTGATGGACAAACAACAACTTTGATGCATATTGTATTGCCATCTTTAATAATTGCCATTGTTCATTTATTTCTCCTATATTCTTATTGCAATGCATATTCTTCTTCTTCTTCAGCATTCCGAGCCCTTGAGGTTCTTTGCTGCAGATACAATCCGTCTCCATTCGTCTCTCTGGTGGACCTTCTCTTGCCAGTCGTTGATTCCAAGTGCATATACTCGACACATATTCAAGTATTGCCAAATCTAGCTTGATACTTCATGGAGTCCTAGTTAATGTCTTCAATTGTATTCTCAACTGTATTCCAATTGATTATCTTTATTGTCACTTTTACAATCTGCCCTTAGTCTTGTTCTACCGATAGTCAGCTGTTTCAAAATCGTCTGTTTATAAGGATGTCATAATTTGATCATGACAATTGTTTCTGGACTTGCCATGCCCACAGGTATATAGGAAGTTGCTGAAATGTGGTGTTTCCGATTGTCATAGTATGTGCCTTGGATGGAGTATGTCTAGAGGAAACCAATATTCCACAAATGATGGACACACTGACCGTTGACCTGCCTGTCTGGGTGGAGTCATTACCCAGGACAGAGGAAATAAGAAGGGGGAGAATACTTTTTTCATCAAATGTTTAACTCAGTGTTTCCCAACCTTTTTTGTGCCATGCCCCACTTAAGCCTTTCTAAAATTCATATTGCCCCCCTCCCCTGCCCCACGCCCCCCCCCTCAACATATACATTATTTTTAATATTCAAAAATTGAAATGTTCACTAAAGAAACTTGAATGATAGTTTTAGGAAGAAATCACTAGGTAATTATTGAGCAAACACAGTAAGTAAATTTTCAAAACATATAATGGAGAACTGAAATTCAAGTACAAAATAATTTTAATGAAAGATTTTTCTATATTATTTTAATTATTAGTAATTATTTATTATTTAAATTTAGTGAGATCCTTGCGCTTGATGCTTGCTGCAAAGAGATCTTATGTCAGGTTCCAATTTAGTTTACTTCAGTGTCAAGTCTCCCCGATTTCTTCCATTTTCGAATTGCTCCCCTTAACAGTCGAATTGCCCCCCTGTGGGGCGTGGGCCCCACGTTGGGAAACACTGGTTTAACTAATACAAGCATGCTCAGGTAGCAAAGAACACAATCGACTCCCCCCCCCTCTCTCTCTCTCTCTCTCTCTCTCTCTCTTTTTCTCTCTCGCTCTCTCTCCTCTCTCCGCCACCTTCCTCCTCTCTTACTCTCCTCTGTCTTTCCTCTTTCATATGCGCTCTCTCTCTCTTTTCTCTCTCTCAATTTATCTCTCCTCTCATTCACTGTGGCTCTCTTTTCTCTCTCTCTCTTCTCTTCTCTCTCTCTCTCTCTTTCTCTCTCTGTCTCTTTCTCTCTCTCTCTCTCGTTTATCTTTCCTCTTCCTCCTCTCTCAGTCTCCTCGCAAGCTCTGTGCTGGGTATAGCTAATATGACTGCTTCACCACAATGAAAAGAGTGTTTACAACAGGCAGAGATAGAGATACTATGATTCTTGGTGATTTTGACATTGATTTTAGTAAATCAAACCAGGCATGGGAGGACAGCATTATCGTACAATTTCTAGACACTAATTAGGCGTCCAACAAGAGTTATAGGAACTTGTTCAACTATAACTGATCATATATATATATATATATATATATATATATATATATATATATATATATATATATATATATATATATATATATATATATATATATTGTGGGATGTGGATTTTAATTCCTAAGAATATTTCGTTAAAATGTCTAGGGGTTTTTATTGATTCTCTGGTCACTGGTTAGAATGCAGGGTGATCAGGGATATTTACCACAAATCCCAGGAGAAAATAGTTCAATCCTTGAAACAATGGCATCTGTGTGTAGGTTTCCCTTCCCACTTCATCACCCTTTAAATTCACTATAGTGCTAGAAGGATATTGATTGCTCACAACATATAAACAACCACTGTTGGACACCACATTTCCTTGATGTACACAACACGTTTGGACAAACAGTTCAGGTATTAACTCAAGATCTGCAGTTACATATATATATATGTGTAATAAACACTATGCATTTTCAGACAGGCATGGGATTCATTGCATTATTACAAAATAGTACGTAGTGACCCCACCCCCCCCCCCAAAAAAAAAAAAACACGGTTATTATAAACAACACAACAACCACAAATTGGGTCTACTTTCATTTTCCCTCATAATTAAGGCAAATAATTATCTAATTAAATAGAACCCAACATAACATTTATTTCTGACACCTTTCACCATTCTCTCATTTTAAAAATAATGAGTTGGTGTCAAAATACTATACCATATATATACCATTGGAAAAAACTACTGACCTGTTACCTTCAGAAAAAAACCAACACATAAACAGCATTTTGTATTACTAATTAAACTAATTAATAGAGTCATGTATCTCCTGGTGTGCGGTTAAGAGTTCATCTTTGCTGTAGATTAGATACTTTTCCCATTATCTGGGTACCGAATTAATGCACTCAGTTATGTTCCTAATATTTATCCACTGGTAATTGGCTGGTGACTATTTTATACTCCATAATCCAGGAATTGAAAAATCACACACCATATATCCCCTCCGTTTGGGGCTAGAATCACGAATATTCTTTTGCCTTAGGCTCGGTGCCCTTTTTGTGAAATTTGGTGCCTCCGGTTGGTCATACTTCAGGATTTCCACTTAAGCTTTCCAGAAGGTAATTCCCTTTATCATCAGGTCTGATGAAAAGTTGACGTCCATTCTTCTTCTTCTTTCGTTCGCCTAAATTATGTTTATAACTGCAATGTTGTCTCTTGTATGAATCTAAGAGTCTTTTTTAGTTCATTCAGCGGTCCATAGAGTTTATCTTCCACTGTTGTCTCTCTAGGCCAGAAAGTTCGCCTGGATATGTTGTAGTTTGGGCAATCCTGGAGTATGTGCTCTGCTGTCTGCGACGCCAAACCACATGTGCACATGGCTGAGTCACCAATCTTGAATTTTGTATACATGTGGTTGCGTAATCTATTGTGTCCTGTTCTGAGGCGCAGAAGAATGACCTGTTCTGGTCTGTCCATAACGTGGTAGTCGTCTTGAGTAAGGTTTGGTGGCCTTCTGACTGATTTGATCATTCTTTTCTTTTGGTTCATTCAACTTCTCGGCTTCTAATATCCGACTACCAAATTGGCTTACACAAAGGTTTCACCCACCTAGTCGCGAGTCTATAACCCATGGCATTTAGGCGGACATTGGACCGGCAAGGAATTAGTCGTTGCTATCTAGTCCAGTGTAGAACTTTAATTGACTGAGAGGCATCTCATGGTAGTATCTGTGACTAGGGCCACAATTGATCTATACCTACATATATCTACAGATGAATACATCCAGCACAGTAACAGGTTTGCAAACAATTGGATGATTCCTCTTGTTGCTGATGTAGAGGCATTTAGTTGCTTTCATATGATCTTTTATCTGATGGTGTTCAGGGTTTGGAACCTTGAGGTAATCTGGTTTCGTAGTTATGCTTCAGATGATTTTAAGTTTATACCTTGGTTGTATTGGCTTATGTGGTTCAGTGTCTTCTCCGATTTTGAGTTGGTGTTCATAGCTAGAACTTGGTGTTGCATGGCTGGTACCTTATGTTTGACTGTTTCAGCTGTGAGATGTTCTTTCGAAGAATTATCCATTGTGGATATTAACTTGGTAATCCAACTAAAAGTTGAAGGTTACTCACTGTTGTTAGTTTTAGTAACTTGTAGAAGGATTGTCCCAGTTTCACTGACTTGGTTGAATGATGAGGCCATAGGTGATACTTCTCAGAAGTAACGCAGACGATACACTGTTGTCAGTGTCAGAATCTATAATGTCTCTAACCGAGATGCAGTAACATCGTTACGCCCGCCAGGCGAATAGTCGCCAACCGAGATGCAGTGACATCGTTACGCCCGCCAGGCGAGTACCAGTTACCTGCCCGCAGATTGCTGGCTGACGTGATCGGCAGCGGTCAGGCAAGGACAAAGCATTACGCACGCAGTCCTCGTGACGCCAATCCACAGGGCAAGCGCTGTGCGGAGAATCCGCCAGACTGCTTGGGAACTCGGACATGACAAGACGTGTGGGTTGAGAAAGGCTTGTGTAGTTCTGTGCCCGAAATTCGAGTGCTTGTATATCTTGTGAGATAGACTGTGCAGCTGAGGGTTTTGTCTGTAAGTGTATTGATGTTTTTGTCAGAGTCCGACAGGGGACAGCGATGCAGGGACATCGTTACGACCGCCAGGCGACTTAGCTCCCAGTAAGGGATGCAACAACTTCGTTGCGCCGCCAGGCAAATTGGAGTTATCGGCCTGCGAGATCGCTGGCTGACCAGCGGTCAGGCCGCCAACGCAAGACGCACGCCTGCCACGTGACACCACGTCAGGCAGGAGGCAAGTTGCGAACCAGGTGCAGACAGCTCTGGGGACACGGTACAGGACGGACGTGTGATTGAGAGAAAGGCGTTGTATCGTTTCTGTATTGAAAGGCGAGTGTCTGGACATCTTGAGAGTCAGACTTGTGAACTGTATTGTGGATGTAAGTTGTAAAGTATCCATTATATATATTTGTGATCCTCGTTCTGTATTTGATACGTTAATAAATCCACCGAACGATGTGTCGTTGAGTCTTACGTCAAATCACGTTGTATTTGTACTGTCTCACACTAGTTAGAAAAGCGAGCCAAGTTTAAGACCCTGACATGTGTGAACGTGGAGGGCTCGTCCAGCCTTAATTTAGTTATATTTGAACGTGAATAGCTTGTCCTTGTTAAACGTTTAATTTAATTAGATTTAAACTTAAATGTGATCATGGAAGGCTCATTTTGATTGTTACTACATTATTTAAACATGTGTAAGACCATTTGTAAACGTACAATGCATACATTTTGTTTGATCCTGTAAGCGTGTAAAACATTTGTGATTTGTGAAACTTGTCACCGTTTTTGACCTTGTCGACATTGTGATCTTGTCGCCATTTTGACCTTGTCGCCATCTTGTAAACTTGATGTCTATGTCCTTACTGAATGTCATCTTGATGTAAGTGATATGTCATCAATGTTGTAGAGTGTTAAGATACTTGTAGATTGTCTTTGTGCATTGAGTTTGTGGAACGCAAAAAGTGTTTGGAAAGAAAGTAACGTGTATTGTAATAAAACTGTTGACAAACTTACGACATACAATTACACTCAACGCCATACAAACCTAATCAACACTTAGTGACAAGCAGGCACACACCAACAAATAGACGCTAATTTATCTTCTTCCAAAATAAAAGCAGGTTTTTCCGTACCATCCGAAACCTTGCCGTAGAGGTCATTTGTTGTCTGAAGTAGCGACCCTACAGTTCCTAGCCCGATTTTCCAACCGTTCTTCACCGCATCCAGGGCACTTGAGTATACTTTTTCCTTTTCGTATACTTTAAAAATGCATTTTTAGGCACATATCGTCCAGATAAACAAATTGTAAATTGTTGATTACTAACCACTTATAACATATTGTGTGTGGCTTGTATTTCATTGACATTTTTCCATCATGTCTTCATTATTTGACTTCATTGATATGGGGTTAAAATTAAAGTTAGCAGGTGATGAGTTAACAAAGTGGAGTGAGAATAAATACGCAGAATACCTACTTGTTCAGGAAAAAGCTAATGAACGCGAAGAAAGAGCAGCAGAAAGAGCTGCCAAGCAAGTAGAGGTAGACACAGCCTTAAAGCAAGCTGAGATAGATAGTGCACTGAAAAAGGCCGAGATCGAGAAAGATACAGAGCTGAAAAAGGCAGAAATAGCAGCTCAGAGTAAGAGAGAAGAACTGGAGTTACAGTTGAAGATGAAACAACTTGACACTGAGACTGCCATTAACAAAGAGTATAAGAAATCTGAGAGACTGGAGAAAGAAAACCAGTATAAGAAATATCAAGGTATTGTACGTAATTATACCTCGGGTGACTGCATCGCAGCCTTTACCCAAAATTTTGAAACTTTAATGGAACATTATCAAGTTCCACTGTCTGAATGGAATATTGTGTATATGAGGAGTTTGTCAGGGGAACCTCTTAAAGTTATTGAAACCATCCCCAAAGACCTCAGAAAAGATTACCATTATCTAAAATCTAAGATTATGGCACATTTTATGTTAGATGAGGCAGGTTACAGAGAACAGTTCAGTACATTGAGCCCAAAACCGACTCAAACGTTCTCTGACTACCTCTGCTTAGTCCGAGATATTTTCACCAAATGGACGTCAGCAGCCAAAATTGAAAAAAGTTATCAGAGATTGGAAGATCTAATTATTAGAGACAAAATTGTGTCATCTATTCCTTCAGCCTTTGCTAAATTTTTGTTAGAGAATGAATGCTCTAGTGTGGATGAGATTGAAAGACGTGGGTCGGCTTACTACACAGCCAACAAACATTGCTTTGCTACTGAAGATACTAACATTAACTTTGTAGCAGCGGCTAACTATGACAAACAACCCTATAGTAGGCAGAAACCTCATAGGCCTACCTCTGAGAAATTTAATCATTGCATTTATTGTAAATATTCACATCATCAGGGTGAAATGTGCGATCAGAACCCAGGGTACCAAACTTACTTATTAAATATGGTAAACAGGCAAGACAAGGAACGTAAATCCTTCAAAAACTCACGAAAATGTTTCCTCTGCAAGGCATGGGGTCACCATCGGAAAGATTGTAAGGGCAGGCATATGACCAACAAAGCAAACGCCGCCTTGTTTGATAGTTCGTCTTCTGATGAAGAAGAGCCAGAGAAACATCCTGTGAACTCAGCACAGGCTTTTGACATATTTAACGCAAACAAATGCTCTGTTTGTAACACCTTCTATGAAGATGGTATTTTAACATGCGGTCATACCATCCCTATTGCCAATGAAGAAGCTAACTTGGTAGTAGACTCAAAAGGCAAAATAATCATCCATCACGGATATGTAAATGGCAAGCCTGCTACAGTCCTTCGCGATACGGGCAGTTCACTCATTGGCCTGAAAAGAACGTTCATAATGCCTACAGACTATACAGGCAGGCATGTAACATGTAGAACATTCTCAGGCAATATTGAGAGATACCCATTAGCATGGGCATATATTGATACACCTTTCCTCACTGGGAAAGTAAAGTGCGCTGCACTAACCAGTCCAGTTTGTGATATAATTATTGGTAATTTACCTGAGGTAAATGATAAACCTCATGACATAACATCTTCATGTAATGATGATACCATAACAGCACCATCAAATGTCATCATTGAAAATGTCACACCACCTATTGATTTTAATGTAGCTAATGTAGCACTAAGTTCTCATGACATCATTGAAACTATTGTTCCATCATCATCATCTGATATCATTGAGTGTGTGAACGCAGTAACAAGAGCTACTGCTAGAGTGCAAGATGAAGTAAATCAAACTGAGGCGATACAATTGCTCAGCCCAGTTTCACTACCTACTAACACCATGAAGGAAGCATTTGTAACAGCCCAAAAAGCTGATCCTTCATTGTCAAAATACTTTGACCTGATCGGCGAAAGCCAAAAGTAACCAAGAATGCAAAATGGCATTTTGCGATGAAAAATGACATACTCACTAGGTATTACACCAGAGGTGACAATACCACAGAGCAAACTGTTTTGCCAACTAGTTATCGCAAACAAGCCTTACATCTTGCACACGATATACCTCTTGCAGGACATATGGCATACGTTAAGACCAGATCAAGGTTATTGACACAATTTCACTGGCCAAAATTTTGCAATGACATTAAAGAATATTGCAGAAGTTGTGACACCTGCCAGAAATTAGTTAAAAAAGGTAAACACCCACAGGCAAAGTTACAAGTCACCGACTTAGCCAGTCGACCTTTTGAAAAGCTATCGGTTGACATAGTGGGCCCTCTCAGTCATACAACAACTAGAGGGAATAAATTTATTCTAACGATCATTAATCAATGTAGTCGCTGGCCAGAAGCTATTCCGTTAAAGAACATAACTGCCAATGAAATAATGGAAGTGTTCTTCCATATTTTTTCTAGGATAGGTTTTCCAGATACTATCCAATCTGATAGGGGCACTCAGTTTATTGCCGCATCCACCCAAGCTTTCACCAAAATGCTGGGAGTTAAGCAGTGTTTCAATTCCCCCTACCATCCTCACAGTAGCGGAGTGATAGAAAAATTTAACGGGGATCTTAAGCACATGCTTGCAAAAGTGACGCAAGAACACCCCAACAACTGGGATGTATATCTACCAGCTATTCTTTTTGCTTATCGCGAGGTACCACATGCTAGTACCGGTTTCTCTCCTTTTGAACTTATCTATGGTGCCAAACCACGTGGCCCATTGACCATTTACCACCAAATGTTAACTGACTCTACACCAGTACTTAAACCCATATCATCATACTTATATGTGACATCATTGCGTGAAAGAATCATCAAATCTTGTGTTATTGCAAAGAATGCACTAAAACTATCTGGTGCTACTTATAGACAGTATGCTGACAAAGGTAACAGGACAATAACATTGACACCTGGACAGGACATTCTTCTTCTGCTACCTAGTGACAGACACCTTCTGACTGATTCTTGGCAGGGACCTTTTAAAGTGAAAAGACAGATTTCACCTGTAGACTACGAGATCCTTATAAAAAACAAACACAAAATATTTCACATAAATATGCTAAGACCATACCACCACAGAGACGACGAACAAGACGATACAACAGCTTGTACAGTGATAATAGATCACGAAGACGACGATGCTAGTGACGAAATTCCAACACCTGCATTAGACACGACAGACTGCTTGAAGGAGATCAAAATCAACCCAAATTTAACTCAAGCAGATACAGACAGGTGCAAACAACTTATACAACAGTACAACACCATCTTTTCCAACAACCCAGGACAAACAGAGTTAATACAACATCACATCGCACTCACATCAAACACACCCATTAGATGCAGACCATACACCATCCCATTACATTACAAGGAACAGTTACATCAAGAAATCATCAACTTAGAGAAAAATAACATCATAAGACGATCCCAATCAGACTACTCATCTCCCATGGTCATAGTACGCAAAAAGGACAATACCATAAGACTGTGCATCGACTACCGAAAACTGAATAAAATAACTGTTCTAAATCTTGAGCCTATGGCAAACACTGACGATCTTCTGACAGAACTGACAGACGCTAGGTTCTTTACGACTGTAGACATGGTTAAAGGTTATTGGCAGATTGCTGTAGACGAACAGAGCAGACATTTGACAGCTTTCGCCACACCTTGGGGACTGTACGAATGGTGCAAACTTCCATTTGGGCTTGTTAACGCCCCAGCCACATTCGTACGTATGACACGACTACTGCTAAGAGACATTCCTAACATAATTTGCTATATTGACGACATATGTGTTCACACAGAGACAATGACGGAGCACATTAAGACAATAGACCAGACATTTGAACGGATCAGACAGCACGGACTGACAGTGAAGCCTGCAAAAGTAGACATAGTCTACCAGGAAATATCATTCTTGGGCTATAAAATATCCAATGGCTTTGTCACGACAGACGATAAAATTGTGTCCAAGATACTAAAACTCTCACTTCCGAATACTAAAAAACAAGTCAGAAGTTTGCTAGGCCTAATCAATTACTATAGGCAATTTATTCCTGATTTTTCGGAACTGACCGAGGTATTTACTAATTTACTAACAAAGGATAAACCTGAGAAAATTGTACACGATCAATGCCTAAAAATCGCATTTCATAAAGTGCTATCATGTTTTTCCGATAAGAATAAACAGAATCTTATCCTTAAATTGCCCAATATCCGTTTACCTTTCAGATTACGAACAGATGCTAGCTCCGTGGCGATTGGAGCAGTCCTGTTGCAGGAGTACAACAACATCCTACACCCAGTTTATTTTGTATCCCGGAAGTTGAAAGCCCGAGAGCGGGCATGGTCCATCCCTCAATTGGAAGCCCTAGCTTTAGTAGTAGGTATCACCAAATTGTCTAGATTTCTTCTAGGACGCCATTTCATCGTAGAATCGGACAGCAGCCCCTTACGATGGATGAATTCAGGTGTGCCATCGAACCATATGATAACACGCTGGTCTTTGAAACTTCAAGATTATAGCTTTGAGGTTCGACATATCCCAGGCAGAACCAATTCAATTGCCGATCTTTTGTCACGTTGTCCGACCGACCCAGTGAGCACCAATGTCTGAGTGCAGTATGTAGAAATACACTCAGACCGACACAGCCATTTAGCAGTGAATAGTGTTTTTTTCATTCACAAAAAGCTGTGTAATGTCTACAATATTGTGATAGGGATTACTCCCATTATATATAGTGTTCGTATTTTACTAGTTCATGTAGTGATTGTCGTGTATAAATGTGCAGTATGTGGTAGAAAGCGAACTTTATTAACTGTATATATTAAGTACAAGAACAGTGTCACATTCGCACTTACCTGAAGCGAATTATCCAACGTGACAGTGATAACTTCGTGTTGAATCTGCCAGGAACATTTTAATGACGAGTGTGAAAGTAAAAACTGAACAGTGACGACTTTTCTACACCTCTGCAGTGAACCGAAACCTTTAGTGTTCGACTGAAACATCTAACACATGAACATTCGATCGTAATCCAGAAGATTGTGTACCAAAATCCAACACGAACTTTGAGAACATTGTTCCTTCTTTAAACTACATCAAACCGGAACAGGTGTGTTCTACAATTTTCAGTATTCATATTACCGACCTTTTCTCGTTAATATGAAGAAACGTCAAGCAATGACACTAAGAAGTTAAATAGTTATTGTAAATTATTGTGTTTCACTAATGTTAAAATTATTTCCCTTTCATTTTATTGTTATTACATTTTCACACAAAGGGCCATAATTTGAAATGTATATGCTAATGTGTTGTGTGTAATATAACATGTTGTTGTTAAAGTGTTGACACCACAGGCAGGCATCTACTGGGCATGGCAGAGGGTTGCCAACATTGTATACCAACACAATAACTCCTGGCCAAGTAGGGACAGGGTTGGAGTGTTTTATACGACTTATATACAGCCGTATTTCAGTCTGGCTAGATGGTTTTTGTTCCAAGAACCATATTATTCTTTTTTTTCAAATTGCTGCGAGGTAGATGCGTGAAGCTGGTACTACTGATCTGACTGGGTGATAATACAATTGAGGTAACCAGCCATCGAGAGGGTGAAGCCTGATATGTGTTGAACATGAAGCACCACATGTCTTTGTACCCAACTCCCAGGTTTTATATATTTCTATGCCATGTGTGTAATTTTGATAACGTTGTGTATAACAATGGAAAGGTAGACTCTGACAAGGGCATACTATTAACCCAACAGGTACAGACATTATACATGAAAGACGACATCTTTCATGGATTTTACCGGGGGAGCGTGTCAGAGTCCGACAGGGGACAGCGATGCAGGGACATCGTTACGACCGCCAGGCGACTTAGCTCCCAGTAAGGGATGCAACAACTTCGTTGCGCCGCCAGGCAAATTGGAGTTATCGGCCTGCGAGATCGCTGGCTGACTAGCGGTCAGGCCGCCAACGCAAGACGCACGCCTGCCACGTGACACCACGTCAGGCAGGAGGCAAGTTGCGAACCAGGTGCAGACAGCTCTGGGGACACGGTACAGGACGGACGTGTGATTGAGAGAAAGGCGTTATATCGTTTCTGTATTGAAAGGCGAGTGTTTGGACATCTTGCGAGTCAGACTTGTGAACTGTATTGTGGATGTAAGTTGTAAAGTATCCATTATATATATTTGTGATCCTCGTTCTGTATTTGATACGTTAATAAATCCACCGAACGATGTGTCGTTGAGTCTTACGTCAAATCACGTTGTATTTGTACTGTCTCACACTAGGAAAGCGAGCCAAGTTTAAGACCCTGACAGTATTGTATATGTATAGTAATGATCATCACATGCCAAACTATATCGTATTGCATGTTAATTGTAAATAAATCCATTGAACTTAGTGTCATTGTGTGGCAAGTCCAATCATTTTGTACTTGTACTTGTCTCACATATGTTAGGTCCAACGAGCCAGGTTTAAGACCCTGACATGTGTGAACGTGGTGGGCTCGTCCTCTTAAATTGTTTAAACGTGGAAGACTTGTCCTCTTAGATTGTTTGAACTTGTAAACGTGTAAAACATCAGTGATTGTGTAACTTGTCACCATTTTGAACTTGTCGCCATTTTGACCTTGTCGCCATCTTGTAAACATGATGTCTATGTCCTTACTGAATGTCATCTTGATGTGAGTGATGTGTCATCGTAGTTGTAGATTGTTAAAAGATATCTAGATTGTATTTGTGAAGTTAGTTGTGGAAAGCAGAAAGTTTCGGAAAGAAAGTGACTTGTGATTTGAAAAAAAATTGTTGATTGACGACATTACGACCTACAATTACACTCAACGCCATACAAACCTAATCAAAACTTAGTGACAAGCATACACCTCACACAAGGAGGATTCTAACTTATTTCCTCCCAAAAAAAAGCAGGTTTTCTGTGCGATCTGAAACCTTTGCTCGTAGAGGTCATTTGTCCTTGAAGTAGCGACCTGGTTCGAACTATTCTCCACCGCATCCTGTACACTTGAGTATATTTTTTCTTTATACTTTCGGATGCAAATTTGGGCATAAATTGTATGTTCAACAAAATTGTAAATTGTTCATGTTACTAACACCTTGTAACAAATTGTGTATTTGAGAACTCATTTTCAGTTAAATATTCCATCATGTCTTCATTAAACGATTTCATAGAGATGGGTTTAAAGCTAAAGTTAACTGGTGACGAATTAACAAAATGGAGTGAAACCAAATATTCTGAATACCATGAACGCGAAGAAAGAGCGGCTGAAAGAGCTGCCAAATAGGCAGAGGCAGAAACAGCATTAAAGAAGGCAGAGGCAGAAACAGCATCAAAACAAGCTGAGCTAGAATTAGCTGCGAAAACGAAACAAGCTGAGCTAGAATTATCTGCGAAAACGAAACAAGCTGAGCTATAATTAGCTGCCAAAACGAAACAAGCAGAGTTAGAAATGAGGAAGGCAGAAATAGCAGCTCAAAGTAAACGAGAAGAACTCGAATTACAACTCAAAATTAAACAGCTTGCTTGCTTGTGTTCGTTGGCTTGAGCTCCAACGCGAAGTCCTGTATGTCGGATGAAGACATCCTGTTGTCCAACATCAGTGTGATGTCATACAGGACCTGAGGTTTGCGTGAGTATCCGTTGTCCCATGTCTGGCTTATTGGTGTGCAGACTGGTGGTTCCTCGCCGTACAGGCAGACACTCTCCGACTTCGGAGGAATCAGCGATCCTATTGACTTTAGCCAGGACCCCGAAGGGAACTGTTGCCCAGGACGCTCGACGAGGACGCGTCAATAGGTCTTGGCCAGTATATAACCCGGCCCTGGTGCCTTGGAAACACCTCTGCGTCCCATTAAACAGCTTGAAACCGAGACTGCCGTAAACAAAGAGTCTAAGAAAGCTGAAAGACTGGAAAAAGAAAACCAGTACAAAAAGTATCAAGGTATTGTGAGAAATTATACCTCAGGTGACTGCATTGCAGCGTTCACCCAGAATTTTGAAACCTTAATGGACCATTATCAGGTTCTAGTTTCTGAATGGAACATTATTTATATGAGAAGCTTGTCAGGGGAACCTCTGAAAGTCATAGAGACTATCCCCAAAGACCCCAGAAAAGATTACCACTATCTAAAGTTTAAAATTATGGCACATTTTATGCTAGATGAGGCAGGATACAGAGAGCAGTTCAGCAAACTGAGTCCAAAACCTACTCAGACGTTCTCTGAATATGTCTCTGTAGTCCGAGACGTATTTACAAAATGGCTTTCAGCAGCCAAGGTAAATAAAGAATTTCATAAGTTAGAAGACCTCATCATCAGGGATAAAATCATCACATCCCTTCCATCAGCATTTTCAAAATTTTTGCAAGAGAATGAATGTACGAGTGTAGAAGAGATTGAGAGACGTGGGTCGGCTGACTATACAGCCAATAAACATTGTTTTGCTAGTGAAGCTACATATACAAACTTCGTAGCTTCTGCTAACTATGAAAAACCTCAATCAGAACCCTACAATAGGCAAAGATCACAGAAGCCTATTTCCGAGAAATACAATCATTGTAGAGTTTGTAACATGTCACACCATCAAGGTGAATTGTGTGACAAGAATCCAGCATACTTTACATATTTACAAAACTTCGTAAATAGTCAGGATAAAGAACGTAAATCCTTTAAAAAGCTACGAAAATGTTTCCTTTGTAAAGCGTACGGCCACTGGCGCCATGCGTGTAAAGGAAGGCAAATGGCCAAGAAGGCAAATGCCGCCTTATTTGATAGTTCATCATCAGATGAAGAACATTCAGAAAAACTCCCTGTGAACTCAGCACAGACTTTTGACATGTTTAATTCACATAAATGTACTATTTGTAATACCTTTTATGAAGATGGCATTTTAACATGCGGCCACTCCATTCCTATTGCCAATGAGGAAGCTAATTTGGTAATAGATTCCAAAGGCAGAATAAACATCCATCAGGGATATGTGAATGGCAAACCTGCTACAGTACCTCGTGACACCGGAAGTTCTCTTATAGGTTTAAAGAGAAAGTTCATCATGCCTACAGACTATACAGGCAGGCACGTAACATGCAGAACATTCTCTGGAAATATCGATAAGTACCCATTAGCATGGGCATATATTCAGACACCATTCCTCACTGGGAAAGTAAAATGCGCTGCATTAACTGACCCTGTGTGTGATATTATCATTGGTAACTTACCAGAGGTGAATGATATGCCTCATGATATTACATCTGTTTGCATTAATGATAACATAACATCATCACCATCACATGTCATCATTGAAACTAGGGTAGTAGTAGGCCTCTTTCAGTCCTGAAGGACTATAGAGTTGTGCCGCTTGGGAGGTGCCTGGCAGCACCGCTGGTGACTGTATAGTCCAATTCGAGAATGACAATCTCTGTCACAGTTTCCGCATCTGTGAGACGAGGCAAGTCCCGCAGTAAGTGACTGCTCTTTGAGCCTGTGCCGTCTCTCCTCAGTTATTTGGATCTGATTGCGCTCAAAGAGCACCAGTCCGTTTCGTACATCTCTTCTCCAGGAGCATCTGTCTGTTGCAACTCTCTCCCACGTGTCTGGATCTATTCCAATGGTTTTCATATCTTGTTTACACACATCCCTATATCGCATTTGGGGTCTTCCGGTTGGCCTCTTTCCTGTGGCTATTTCTCCGTAAAGGAGATCTTTGGGAATACGTTCGTCCTCCATTCGAGATACGTGGCCCAACCACCGGAGGCGTCTCTGCTTGAGGAGGGTGTGCACTGTGGTAATATCTGCTCTTTCAAGCACCTGTTTGTTTGTTATGTGGTCTTTCCATGTTATGCCCAGGATACGTCTCAGACATCTTATGTGGAAGGAATTCAACTTCCTTTCCTGTCTTGAGTACAGGGTCCAGGATTCAGACCCGTAGAGTAGTGTGCTAACAACACAAGCTTTATATACTTGAGCTTTTGTACGCTCTGTTAGTCTATTATTCTCCCAAACTCTTTTAGCTAGCCTGGAAAATGTTGTGGCCGCCTTTCCAATGCGTCTGTCGATTTCTGTCTCTAATGAAAGATTATCTGATATTGTCGATCCCAGATACACAAAATCGTGGACGACTTTCAATTCATAATTAGAGATTTTGATTGACGGAGGCGCATCAGCATCTTGTTCCATCACCTGTGTTTTATTTAGGCTAATGGTGAGCCCAAAGTCTTTGCAGGCAGCTGCAAAACGATCTATGAGCCTTTGGAGATCTTCTGCTGTATGAGTAGTCAGTGCTGCATCATCTGCAAAAAGTAGTTCTCTTACGCATCTTAGTCTTATTTTGGTCTTTGCCTTGAGTCTTGATGGGTTAAAAAGTTTGCCATCAGATCTTGTGTGGAGGTATATGCCTTCAGTGGCAGTCCCAAATGCTTGCCTTAAGAGAACAGCAAAGAAGATACCAAAGAGTGTAGGAGCAAGCACGCATCCCTGCTTTACTCCGCTGCTGATGCTGAATGACTGGGATGTTGAGCCGTCAAATAAAATGGTCCCCTGCATGTTTTCGTGGAATGATTTCATGAGACTAAGAAGGGTGGGTGGACATCCAACCTTTTCAAGGACCTTAAAAAGGCCGCTTCTGCTCACGAGGTCAAATGCCTTTGTGAGGTCGATGAAGGCTATATATAATGGCTTCCTCTGTTCTCTGCACTTCTCTTGGAGCTGCCGGAGTGAGAAAATCATATCGATGGTGGACCTGTTGGGTCTAAATCCGCACTGCGATTCGGGGTAGATTCTTTCAGCAAGAATGTGTAATCTTTTAAGGATTACTCTGGCAAAAATCTTGCCTGTAATGCTGAGAAGGGAAATGCCGCGATAGTTGTTGCAGTCGCTTCTGTCGCCTTTGTTTTTATAAAGGGTAACGATGTTTGCGTCTTTCATATCTTGTGGTATTGATTTTTCTCTCCAGCAGAGCTGTAATATTGCATACAGTTCTGGGATGATTGTTTCTTTGCTACATTTTAAAATTTCAGGTGGAATACTATCTTTTCCAGGTGCCTTGCCGGATTTGAGAGAGTCTAGTGCTTCGCTGATTTCTGTGAGGCAAGGTTCGTTATCCAAGGCATGCATGGCGGACTGTTGATCGATGGCTTCCAGAGCTTCTTCGCTGACAGTGTTATCCACTGAGTATAGCTCTGAGTAGTGTTCTACCCAGCGATCCATTTGTTTCGCTCGATCTTTTATGATTACCCCCTCAGTTGATCGTAAAGGGGCCATCTTATTTTTTGATGGACCGACAGCTTGCTTGATGCCCTCATACATTCCTCTTATATTTCCAGTGTCTGCACAAGTTTGAATTTGAGCAGAGAGCTGTAGCCAGTACCTGTTCGCACATCTTCTTGCCATCTGTTGTACTCTATTTCTGGCCGTTCGCAATGCCTGCAGTGTTTTCTCTGAAGGTGATGTTTTATACATCGAGAATGCATGTCTCTTTATCTCCAGGACTTGGAGCATCTCTTCAGAGTGTGCTTCAAACCAGTCGGTTGACTTAGTTCGCTTCTTGCCAAATGTTGATAGTGCTGTATTGTAGATGGTGTCGCGAAAATGACTCCATCTCTCGGTGGAATCTCCGTCTGTGGGGCCGGGCAGAGTATCCGCTAGAGCCTGCATGAATTTGTTGACCTTCTCTTTATTTTGGGTGCCACTGGTGTCAATGCGTGGTCTTCCTTCTGTTCGGCTTCTGTAGATTCTCTTGGGCTTTATCTTCACCTTGCTGGAGACGAGTGAATGGTCGGTGTCGCAGTCAGCACCATGATAGCTGCGAGTCATCCGTACATTGCGGAGGTTGCTGCGTTTAGTGAGCACCAGGTCGAGTTGGTGCCAGTTCTTTGATCTGGGGTGCCTCCATGACACCTTGTGTTGAGGTTTCGTGTCAAAGAAGGTGTTGGTCACGCACAGATTATGGTGGCTGCAGAATTCCAAGAGACGTTGTCCATTGTCATTGATCTTCCCAACGCCAAACTGTCCTAGACATGAAGGCCAAGATTCGTGGTCGGAGCCAACCCTGGCATTGAAATCCCCCAGGATAAAAAGATGTTGTTTCTCTGGTGTTTCACTGACTTCTTTGCTAAGGTCGTCATAGAACTTGTCTTTAGATTCTGATGCTGCAGTTAGTGTTGGCGCGTAGACGCTTATAATACTAACTGGGCCTGCCTCTGTCTGGAGTTGGAGCTTCAATATTCTTTCAGTGCCATCACTTGGTAGTATGATGGAATTGAGCAGCTTGTTTCTGATAGCGAAGCCAACTCCATGCTCCCTGGTCTCTCCGCACGGCTTGCCATGCCAGTAGAAAGTGAAGTCCCTCTCCTTGATGCTTCCAGATTCTTGGAGTCTGGTCTCTTGCAGGGCGACAATGTCTATCCCCAGTCTTAGCAGTTCGTTGTTTATCACTGCAGTTTTGCGGGCATCCACAATCTCATTTAGATCGTCTGAGATGCCAGGGGTCATGGTTCTTACGTTCCATGTTCCCAGCCTTAGGGCCGGTTGTTTTGTTTTTTTCTTGCTGTTAGGTGTATAGATTGCGGTCCATGTGTCAGGATTTCCCCCTAAGCTCCACACACCCTCAGGAGCAGATGAACCGTGGCGAGACAACACCTTATTGACTGGGGGCTGCCCAGCTTAGGCGGGCGGTAGCTGTCTAGTGAGATACGATGATCTCTCCCACCGTCGGAAGTAGCCCCTGGCGCCTTGCTCTACGCCAATCGAGCATTAAGACTTATAACCGGCAAATGCTACTTCCTGTGTTGTGTCACCGCTTTACGCGGTGCTGAAGTGACCTCTTCAGGGCACAAGCCTGGGCAATGGAAATCGGAGAACCAGCTGTTGCCCAGTAGCAGGTTCCCCCTCTCCACGTCGCCGATGTTGACCAAGGGAAAGGCAGTAGCCAATGCAACTTGGCATCGGTGCCGTCGCAGGAGTTGCCAGAACTATGTTGTTTACAACATGGAACTGCCTTAGGGACTCCATCTCCGGATTTGTCCTCAGGGTGTACTCCCGAAGCCTTTCCCATATGGGTATACCCGCAAGGCAGCGGAGGTTTGAGATTTAGAGTTCCCTCTCTTAGAAGAGATACCAACCAAGGCTGACGAGCCTCCTCTGCCCGGGAATCAATAAGGAGGGAAGTCTACCATTCTTCCTTCCTGGCAGTGACCATACTGATCGGATGACCGTAGCCATTGTCTCTACTGAGAGATCCTCTGCCCACCGTCACTGACTTGAAACCATAACCAACAACTATCTGTCGGCTGCTCCCAAGTCCAATCCACCACCTGCTCCCATGGCTTCACGTTACCCTGTTGGGGGGGCTAAACGGGTACTCCACCTTGCCCAAGGGTTTCCCGTAGGCTAGCGGAGGGAAGGAGGCACCTTACTTCTCCTTTGATAGGGTATACCCCTACCCCGCTACCCGGAAACTAGGGTATCACCAGATGAATGTATAGTAGCTAATGGAGCACTAACACCTCATAAATTCATTGACCAAAATGTTTCATCACCATCTGATATCATTGTATGTGTGAACGCAGTAACCAGATCTACTGCTAGAGTGCAAGATGAAATTAATCAAACTGAGGCTATAGAAATGCTTAGCCCAGTGATATTGCCTCCTAAAACCATGAAGGAGAATTTTGTAGCAGCCCAAAAGACTGATCCTTCATTATCTAAATATTTTAATCTGATCGGCCAAAAGCCAAAGGTAACTAAAAATGCAAGATGGCATTTTGCTCTGAAAAAATTGCATCCTCACCAGGTAATATACCAGAGGTAACAGCACCACAGAGCAAACTGTTTTGCCAATTGAATACCGTAAGCAAGCCTTACATCTTGCCCATGATATACCTCTTGCAGGGCATATGGCATACTCTAAAACCAGATCAAGATTACTAACACAGTTTTATTGGCCAAGATTCTGCAATGACATTAAGCAATATTGTAGAAGTTGTGATATCTGCCAAAAACTAGTGAAAAAAGGTAAAAACCCACAGGCCAAATTACAAATTACTGACTTAGCCAGTCGACCTTTTGAGAAAATATCTGTCGACATAGTGGGCCCTCTAAATCAAGTAACATCCAGAGAGAATAGATTTATCATTACTGTCATTGATTTATGTAGCCACTGGCCTGAAGCGATTCCGTTAAAGAACATAACTGCCAACGATATTATGGAAGTTTTCTTCCATATATTTTCACGGATAGGATTTCCAGACACTATCTTATCAGATAAGGGAAGTCAATTCATTGCAGCATCCACTCAAGCTTTCACCAAAATGTTAGGGGTGAAACAATGTTTTAATTCACCATACCATCCTCACTCAACAGGAATCATAGAAAAGTTTAACGGTGATTTGAAGCATATGCTTGCTAAAGTCACGCAAGAACATCCCAAGAACTGGGACGTATATTTGCCCGCTATACTTTTTGCTTATCACGAGGTACCACATTCTAGTACTGGATTCTCTCCTTTTGAACTTATCTATGGTGCCAAACCACGTGGCCCATTGAGTATCTACCAATCAATGTTAACTGAAGCCACACCTGTACTTAAACTCATATCATCTTACGTATATGTTACATCATTGCGTGAAAGAATCATCAAATCGTGTACTATTGCAAAAGAAGCACTAAAACTATCTGGTGCTACATATAGACAATATGCAGACAAAGGTAACAGGAAAATAACGTTGACACCTGGACAGGACATACTTCTTCTCTTACCTAGTGACCGACACTTATTGACTGATTCTTGGCAAGGACCATTTAAAGTAATAAGACAGATTTCAAATGTGGACTATGAGATTCAAATAAAAGACAAACATAAAATAATCCACATCAATATGCTAAGACCATACTACAACAGAGACAACGAACAAGACGATACAACAGCCTGTACAGTTATAATAGACCATGAAGATGACTAAGATAGTGACGAAATTCCAAACCTGCATTAGACACGACAAACTGCTTGAAAGAATTCAAAATAAACCCAAATTTAACTCAAGCAGAAACAGACAGCTGCAAACATCTCATACAACAGTACACCACCATCTTCTCCAAGAACCCAGGACAAACAAAATTAGTACAACATCACATCACACTCACTTCAAACACACCAATAAAATGCAGACCTTACACCATTCCATTGCATTACAAAGAAAACTTACATCAAGAGATCATTAGCTTAGAGAACAACAACATCATTAGACGATCCCAATCACATTTTTCGTCTCCAATGGTCATGGTACGCAAAAAGGACAACACAATAAGACTCTGTGTAGACTATAGAAATTTAAATAAAATAACACTTCTAGATCTGGAACCGATGACCAACTGTGAAGACCTACTGACAGAACTGACAGACTCTAGGTATTTTACGAAGTTAGATATGACAAAAGTTTATTGGCAGATAACGGTACACGAGCAGAGCAGACATCTGACAGCTTTTGCCACACCTTGGGGACTGTACGAATGGTGAAATTACCATTTGGGCTAGTCAATGCCCCAGCGACATTCGTACATATGACACGACTCCTACTTGTGGACATAACAAATATTATCTGTTACATGGACGACATTTGTGTTCACACAAAGACGATGACAGACCACATACAGACATTACAGGAGACATTTGAACGTATCAGACAGCACGGACTGACGGTGAAGCCTACAAAAGTAGACATAGCCTATCAGGAAATCTCCTTCTTAGGTTATAAAATATCTAATGGCTTTGTCACGACAGACGATAACATCGTGTCTAAAATACTGAAACTCTCACTTCCGACTACCAAGAAACAAGTCAGAAGTGTATTAGGACTATTAAATTATTATAGGCAGTTCATACCAGAGTTTGCTGAACTGACCGAAAATTTTACTAACCTACTAACGAAAAACCAGCCTGAAAAGATTGTAAACAATGAATGCCTAAAATTTGTATTCCAAAAAGTTTTGTCGTATTTTTCTGAGAATAGTGTAAAGAATCCCATTCTCAAATTGCCAAATTTACATATTCCTTTCAGATTACGCACAGATGCGAGCTCCGTGGCGATTGGGGCTGTTCTGTTACAGGAACATGATAACATTCTACATCCTGTATACTACGTCTTTAGAAAATTGAAACCAAGAGAATGCGCTTGGTCCACACCACAATTGGAAGCCCTTGCTCTAGTGGTGGGTATAACTAAATTGTCCAGATTCCTCCTGGGACGGCATTTCATTGTAGAGTCCGACAATAGTCCATTAAAATTTATTACTTCAGGAGTGCCTTCAAACCAGATGACAGCGCGATAGTCTCTTTTGCTGTCTCTTTGAAGTTCGACATATCGCTGGCAGAACCAACACGATTGCTGATCTTTTGTCCTGTTGTCCGAACGACCCAGTAAGCACTAATGTCTGAGTGCAGTGTGTTAGAAAACACTCAGACCAACACAGCCATCATTGAAGTTTTTTTTTCAGAAAAGCTGTGAACATCTATGATGTGATGTGATAGGGTTCATTCCCACTGCACATATATTTTCTTATTTTATTATTAATGTAGTAATTGTCTTGAATAATTGCGTAGTGTGTGTTAGAAAGAGAACAATATTAATTGTACATATTATGAAATAACAACAGTGCCACATACGCTATCAACTTACCAAGCGAACTATTCAAGTTATCAGTGGTATCTGCGAGTGGAACATTTCCAGTGATATTTTAATCCGTGAACGAAAGAGTGAACTGAACTTTGACATTACACCACTGCAGTCAATCGCAATCCAGAAGTTTCCAGCGAAACAACGAACACATTATCCATCAGAACAATTTCACATTCCGAATTGCTACACCAGAGTGGAACAAGTGTGTGATAGAATTTTTAACAACATCAGTTGTTCGTGTGTACTTCCGGAGAATTTGTAAATTTAGACCAAAAGTAGCAGGCGATAAACAAACACCTAAAAGCTTATAACGCTTCTAAAATAATTATGAAACACCAATTTCGAATACACGAATTGTGTATTAATATTTTTCGACTAATGTAATCTTAGAATCATATCTTGAGTAACTTATTCACACTATCGACATTTTTTCGCTAGTATGGAAAAGCATCAAGCTATGACGCTGAGAAATAGAATAATAATTGTAATAAATTAGATTTGTGATCTTTTGAAATTATGTCCCTTTCATTTAATTGTTGTTACATTAGTACACCAAGGGCGGTAAATTGAAATGCATTAGAATATGTGTTGTATAAAAATAGCCATTGTGTTGCCAGATTGTCAACACTCCAAAAAGTCATCAGCTGGGCATGGTATAGGTTTACCGACGTTGTAGACCAACGGAAGAGCTCCCGGCCAAATGAGGTCGGGGCTCGAGCGTTGAATGCGTCTTATATAAAAGACGTATTACAGTCTTACCCGATGTTTTTTGTTACAAAAAGCATATTATATCGTTTTTTTAGAGGTTGCGAGGTAGTTGCATTTTTGCTGGTGCTACCGATCTGACTGTGTCAATATTGCAACTCAGATGATCATCCATCGAGAGGATGAAACTTGGAAAGTGGTAACGATTGAACACCACATGACTTAACATACAACTTGCATTTCTTATGTATTTCTATGCCAATGTACATAACAACAGAAAGGTCGATTCTGACATGGTTAAAAGATTAACCCTGTAGCTATGTAGAATATACATGAAATATAAAATCTTTCATGAATAAGCCCCGGGGGAGCGTGTCAGAATCTATAATGTCTCTAACCGAGATGCAGTAACATCGTTACGCCCGCCAGGCGAATAGTCGCCAACCGAGATGCAGTGACATCGTTACGCCCGCCAGGCAAGTACCAGTTACCTGCCCGCAGATTGCTGGCTGACGTGATCGGCAGCGGTCAGGCAAGGACAAAGCAAGACGCACGCAGTCCTCGTGACGCCAATCCACAGGGCAAGCGATGTGCGGAGAATCCGCCAGACTGCTTGGAACTCGGACATGACAAGACGTGTGGGTTGAGAAAGGCTTGTGTAGTTCTGTGCCCGAAAGTCGAGTGCTTGTATATCTTGTGAGATAGAGTGTGAAGCTGAGGATTTTGTCTGTAAGTGTATTGATGTATTGTATATGTATAGTAATGATCATCACATGCCAAACTATATCATAGTGCATGTGAATTGTAAATAAATCCATTGAACTTAGTGTCATTGTGTGTCAAGTCCAATCATTTTGTACTTGTACTTGTCTCACATATGTTAGGTCCAACGAGCCAGGTTTAAGACCCTGACAGTCAGTACTCTGATGATCTTCATCTTTGTAGATTATTAGATCTTGAAGTCCATCCTGGATATTCCTACTAAAATAGGACTTCCTCAATCACACCTTCAGTTGTCTTCGTATGTATCTCTTTTGCTTGCCTTTGCAGCTTATGAGTGCAGCAGTAAACGAGGTATTTATAGATCCAGAACATGGTTAAGCCATTTAGTCCTGACTCACCTTCACCAGGCTTTTAACCCAGGATCCTGATGCTAGTTATGGAATGCAGTTCCACCAAAACCACCACTCACTTCTCTTCTATAGAAAAGGGATGACAAAGAATACAACACGAGCATTAACCTACTGTGATGTGTTAACTTTCACAAGACAATTACAAACAAAAATACCAAACAACAAGGGGAGAAGGGAAAAGAAGTGGGTGTCCACGTTCCACTGTCCTTCATTGCTGAGTAGAGCCATTCTGACTCTTAATAGTGAGTAAGGTATTTTCTCACTTATATTTTGTTCTGTTGTTACTGGGACTATTAGATGAGTGAAGTCATTCTGTCCATCCAACATGTTGATATTGTCTCTCTCATTACTTGAAGAGAATAGCCTATACAGAATCTCTGTGGTTTCTAATGCCGCGTCTTCCTTTCGGCACAATAATCATCATTTGGTCAAGACTATTCAACATTGGCTTCTTAAGTACTGACGTACACATGGATTCTTCTATCAACATCCTCATGTCCCCCAAGGGTAACATTAAAAGGTATATTCCCACAGTAAAAAGTAACAATCAGAACAGAGAAAATTCTCATACCAGAAAAAACATACATGTACATTTCTATGATATTAAGTACATGATAATCATATATAATAATCATAATGATGATGCAGGGAGCCTAGGTTTTGAATTTTCTTCATTTGTTTGTCCACAAACTAGATTATTCTTTTTTCCCTTTATTTTATGAAATAATTATATGTCCCTCCTCATATGGAGTGGTTACTAATCTGTTAACAAAATGATGGTACTAAAATTTAGCACTATAGTTCCAAGTTACAGATTATGATGTAGCAAAATATTTTATCCCCTGACTAAGTAAGAGTCAGGAATATGCGTAATCATTTGTATGTCCCCGCATGGATAAAACAAGTTCAGAGACATTCTTACCAGTAAATTTACACTACATAGGATATTTGAAAGTGGCAGACACCGGTTCTCTACTTGTGAAGTATGAAATCAATAGTCTGCTCCTACATTGAGAAAATGTTTCTTTCAAGTCCAATCTCTACAGTACATAGATTACTTGCAGATTTCTAAGCATCGATAGGGATATATAGTTCCATTGCATAGAAGTTATTTTTCATAGGACTATGAAATTGGCAGAAACGAGTTTTCTTCTTTGAAGTATGAATCAGGAGTCTTTCCTAAATTGAAAAGAGTTTCTGACATGAGAGTTGATACTCTACAGTACACATATTTATAGGTTATAAGCAGTATTAGTTAGATATAAGTTCATAATGCCTATAAAAGATTTTAACATAAGAATTTGAAATGGTAAGACCTAGGAAAATTTACAGCGTGGTAGAACATGTGCTTCATTGGTAAAAATAAAATCAGACTCTAGCTTACAAAAACTGTTGAATTATCATTCTAACTAATTCGTAATTAACACACTGGTATATGTACTTTATAAAAATACATGAATACATCTTAATAATGTAGATATAACATACCAATAGTTGCAGAGAGTGATATATTTTTAAGGCAAAGTGCCTTCTCCCCGAAGGGAAAACTTTTACATGTCTGTTCTTTGTGTCGTACTGACCAAAAATGGCTACACTGGGCCTTTGATTTTCTATCAGTCCCGGTCTTGCCAGGTACGTGAAAGAAAATAAAGCCAAATAAATTACGCTGTGCCATGGTCGGTCTATCGCTGTTTTAATTCCTACTCCTACATTAAGCAAGATATTTAAACAGTAATTGTAAGGGTTTGTTTATTTTTAAGGGAGTCAATGCTTAGGAAAGGGTAGGGACGTTTTTATTATATATATATATATATATATATATATATATATATATATATATATATATATATATATATATATATATATATATATATATATATATATATATACACATATATAATATGTATAATATGTATAATTAATATGACTGAATGTACTGTTCCTGTAAGTGCATGTAGTGATCATTGCCCAGTATGGCGTACATGGTTGAAAATTGGATTCAAAACTCTTAAAAAGAAAGATTTAAGCATTAAATTTAGAAACTTTGAAGAGTTCAACTAAGATTTATTTTTGCACGACTTAAGAAATACAGTCTTTATCATGTTTACCTACACCCTGATCCGGATAATGCAATAGCTTTCTGGACGAAGACAGTCTACATTGTGTTTGGTAAACACGTCCCAGCCAAAGAAGTTTAAGTTAGGAATCAACATAAATCCTCAATGGTAGCTAGTGAATTTCTGGAAACCATGAGAAAGAATGATACAGAACACACAAATAAAACTTCACAAATTACAACAGACTAAGGAATACAGTTAAATGTGAAATTCGTAGGATAAAGACATATAGTTTATAAATGGTGATTGTAGATAAATCAAACAGCCAAATATATTTCTGTGTTTTCTTTTTTTTTCAATCTGGAATAGAGAATTTACAGTCTTCAATAGCAGACTCATCATATAATTTAAGTTTACTGTCATCATCATTCGTTGAGGAGAAGTGCACTAGAAATCTTCCAGCTGAGATGTTCTTGATGTTTCTTGCAGAAGTATATGCATATCTCTCAAATCTCAAAGCAACAAATTCCCACGGCCTAGATTGTATCCATAATATAATGCTTCACTGTGCTGCACCAATCATTAGTGAATCCTTAACAGTCATATATAACCAATGCCTTGTCAAAAACTACATTCCAGCAGCATTTAAAATTGCTAACGTTTACCCTCTACTAAAAAATAGCTCAGTTGATAATAGCATCTTGGGTAATTATAAATCTATTTCCTTACTATCCTTCAGATGTGTGTGTATTTGTGTGTGTGTGTGTGTGTGTGTGTGTGTGTGTGAGTGTATGGGTGGTGAGATGTGTAGTTAAGGGATGTGTGACTGGGATTTGGAGATCGGGGTGGGATGGTTGGCGAGTGGGTGGGTGGAGGATGTGTGGGAGAGTGAGTATGTGTAAGTTGGGATGGGCGGGGATGTGTGTGTGTGGGTGCGGGATGTTGTGGGTAGGGGTGATTGTGTGGTGGGGGTGTGTGGTTGGATTCGGGTTTTGTGCGTGGGTAAGAGCAGGATGTGTGAGTTGGCGGGAATATGTGTGTGTTGGTGTTGGAAATGTGATTGGGGGATGTGTGTTTGGCTGAGTGTTTGGGGGTGTGTTGGTGGGTGGTGGAGGATATGTGGGTAGGTGAGTGTTGGTAGGTTATGGGATGGGTGGAGGATGTGTGCGTGTGGGTGGGGATATGTGTGAAGGTGGGAGGATTTGTGGGTGGGTATGGATGTGTGGTTGCATGCATGTGTGCCTGGGTGTATGGGTGGGTGAGGGATGTGTGGTGGGTGGGAGATGTGTGTGTGTGGGTAGGGAGATGATGAATGTGGGGGTGTGTTGGGATGTGTTGGTTGGGGGATGGGTGGATGGATGGGGTTATGTATGTGCCTGTGGTTATGTGTGTGGTTGGGTGGTGGATGTGTGTGTGGGGGACACGCGGATGGATAGGAGATGTGTGGGTGGGGGATTTGTCTCATAACATGGTAACATGCATTGTTTATGCTTACAACATTCATTTGACAATGTTTTTTTTTCCCTATGTGAATACACTACGCACTGATGAACGAAAGATGAGTGATTGGAAGGGCCGATTGTAAGACGGGCATGCGTGCCCAATTTGTTACCCTTCGAAAATAAAGTTTGTTCGTTCGTTTGTTCGTTCGTTCGTTCGTTCTCTGTCAAGGCCATTAAAAAAAAATTAATTAAAAAAAACACCTATGAAATGACATTACATCATTTAATTAAAAACAATCTAATAATTGGCAGTCAAACGGGGTTTATACCTAAATATTCTTGCAACAATGCCCTAACAAGTATGATCGATAACTGAGATTTTAACATCAACAATAGCCACATTTGTGGAACGGTGTTTGTAGCTTTTGATAACGTAGATCACGATCATTTAATTTGTAAATTAAAACAGTTGTTTAGTTTATTTTAGTCGACAGATCAACATCACGGCACACGGTGTAACCCATAAGTGCTCCGTTCTACCCCTAACTCAAGCCTGAGCCCAGAGAATCTCAGCTCAGTGCACGAACTCCGTAGCACCGGCGATGATCCTGAAATACTCTGAGTAGATTTTTAACTCGAAATTTTGTCCGATCAGTGCCATTAGGCTACTATTTTTCGATTACCAACTGCCAAGAGATTTGTATATGCGCAGCAATCCACACGGGCTTCCGATCTCACTACCCAGAAACCAGGGGAAATTTCGTCACCAGAAGTCCATGTGAAAAAATCCTGGCCCTCACTGGGGCTTGAACCCGGGACCTCCAGCACTCGAGGCCGACCACTCATATTGTGTGGGTGAGTGGGTGTAGGTTGGCTGATGTGTGTGTGGATGGGGAAAATTGTGAGGGTACGGGATGTACCGTATTTTACGGAGTATAAGACGCACTTTTTTCTCCAAAACATTGCCTCCAAAATTAAGGTGCGTCTTATATTCGAAATTAATATAATATAATAATATAATGTTATTTGTTTTTTAAATTGCTTGAAAATTAAGGTGCGTCCTATAGTCCGTAGCGTCTTACAGTTCTTAAAATACGGTATTTGTGGATAGGTGCGGGATGTGTGGTTGACGGGGGTATGTGTGTGTGTGGTTTTGTGATGTGTGTTTCGCTGGGTGGTTGCGGGTTTGTGGGTGGGTGGTGGAGAATATGTGGGTCAGTGTGTGTGTGTCGGTTATGGGATGGGTGGGAGATGTATGTGTGGGTGAGGAAATGTGTGTGGGTGAGGGATCTGTGGGTGGGTGGCGGCATGTATGTTTGCCTGAGTCTGTGTGAGTGCGTGGAGATATGTGTGGGTGGGTGGGGGATGTGTGGGTGGCTGCGGGGTGTGAGGGTGGATGCGGGATGTGTCTCACAACATTACAATATGCACTGTTTATGTTTACAACTTTCAATTGACAATGTTTTCCCCCCCTTGTGAATGTACGATGCATAATATGCATTGTTTATGCTTACAAAATCCATTTCACAATGTTTTTTCCCTATGTAAATGTAACATGCACATTTGATGAATGAAAGATGAGTGATCGAAAGGGCCAGATGTAAGACGGGCCTGAGTGCCCAATTTGTTACCCTTTTAAAATAAAGTTTGTTTGTTCGTTCGTTCGTTCGTTCGTTCGTTCAGCCCCCTTTAAAATGAAAACAAATGAAGACTAGCGCCACTCTAATGAATCTAATTACGTCATTTTTATTTGTTAGGCAACAAATAAGTGTCCTTCAACAACTGTCTATCAAGACCCACCAAGCTCAATATGGGTGTGCCTCAGAGTTAAATACTAGGTCCGCTGTTTATTTTAAGTTTATATTAACGATATTTCTTTATATCTCAACTTCTACGTATGATCTTTTTCCAATCCAATCCAATCCAATTTTTGGTAAGAGTACCCCCTTTCTGCCTTCGAGTTTTCGACTTGACTATGTTGGGGTGTTTATGGTGTAGCTTGTAGTTTGTGTTTCGTACTTTGGGCTGCTTGTTGTCAGCTTCCCGGCTTCTGATGGGTTAATTGCGTTCGTTACTTTCTTGATGAGGTTTTTCATGTCTGGACAGAGTCGCGCACTTGTTGAGGCCCCTAGTAATATTGGCCCCACCCCGTCTTATGGTGCTGTTTCCTTCAGGGAGCTTTTTCGAGCTGTTGTCTCTCCTGGTGTTCCTCCTATTTCCCCGTCGTGGGTTGCCTTCGAATCTTCTCGGTGTTTGCCAGTCGGATCTTGGTGGTGAGCGATATCGTCCTTCCTGTGTTGCTACTTCTTCTGTCTGTATTCTTGCATCTTCTGGTTCGGGTGTGGCTGTCTGGGTCTTGAGCAGGTCAAATATCTCATGTATGGTGTCTTCTGTCTTTCGTTTCACTTCTTGTATTTTGTTATATCTATTCTTCATTCTCAGCCTTTATAGCAGCCATTCGAGCGACATCCTGCTCAATCTTCTGCTGAACTTGCTTCATTTCGTCCAGGATGCCCTGAACGGCGGTTATCTGTGTTTCCTGCGTCTTGTCTTTTTATTCGTCCATGCTTGATAGCCTTTCTTCTGTCTCAGCCTTTATAGCAGCCATTCGAGCGACATCCTGCTCAATCTTCTGCTGAACTTGCTTCGTTTCGTCCAGGATGCGCTGAGCGCCTGTTATCTGAGTCTCTTGCGTCTTTTCTTTTTCGTCCTCCATGCTACTGAACTTTGATCGCAGGTCCTTCAGTTGGCCTTCAAGTTGCGCTTTGTCACTTTTTGTAAGTCGATTAGTGGTCTCGTACTTCCTACTAGCCTCTTTATAGGGCAGGTTAGTTTTGATGGCGATCTTCATAGCTTCTTTGCTGTCTTGGTGGTGGCAGGGGCAGCCGAGGTACCTGGCGCCGTGGTTGCCGAGGCAGTTGGCGCATTTTCTGTTAGTGTTAGGCCTCCTGAAGTCCGTGTCGATCTTTGCATGCTGGAACCGACTGTATGGATGAGGTCCAGAGCAGTATCTGCAAACCTCAACCTCACTCTTGCAGGTGGCATGGGTGTGCCAAAACATCTGTCACTTAGAGCGCTGCAGCACTCTCGGTTTGTAGTGCTCTGGAACCTGGTCTCTCTTGTCCCATCTGATGTATTGAGGGATCACTTGGTCCTCCGATGTTACTATGACGACTGTGGAGGGGATGTTGTTCTTTACGATGATTCTCTCGGCGCTGGTGATCTTGAGGATCTGGTTTTCCTTTGTCAGCATCTCCCTGATCTGGTTGTTGGTGAGATGGGTCTTGACTCGTTTAATGACTCTGGTATGTTGGGGAGGAAGGTGCAGTACCCACTAAAGCTTACCCCTTAATGAAGTCATGCTACAGTAATGGTACTAATTTCATATGGAGTGGGGAGGTCGCTGGAAGCCCTAGTGACACTTATTGTCTCGGGATTTCTAGGGAGGTCCCGGTTATATTATAGGTTCCACTCCAAATTCCACCTTCCCAAATTAAACAGGAGAACTGAAAATGTTTAGCTCACTGAACCCCGATCTGTATCCATTTTCCTTAATAACGTGAAACGGTTACAGGAAATATATATATATCAAATGTATTTAATGTAAAGTTCTCCTTTATGAACAATTTGGAACCTGGGAGCTTACAACGGACCAGGAATTTACTGACTGTTCGTGGTTACCCAGCCACTTACCTTTCCAAATTCTTCAATGTTTTTTAATAACAATAATTAAACACATATGAAAAGTTGGCACATTACGAGATACTTGACAAGATAAGGAGGTAAATTAATATCAGTTTATTACTAGAAATCCTGTGGATGAAGAATCATATCATGCATCTTTAAACATAAACACCTCAATATAAACAGTATGATGAAACATAATGTCCATTTTAGATCACTCGTACACAACTTTTTTATGGGTGAGTTAGTTTCAAGAATGACACACTGAACACCTCCACAGTTCGCCTCCTACCATTGTTTATCATCTAAATAATTGACCATGTTGATGATTTACTGGATTCATGTTCTTTGAAATAAAATCTCTAAGACAATAGACATGAGTTGATTTTGTTATTAAGTTCTCAGTCCTTTGTATGTTTTACTAAGAATGAGTCATATGTTGACTATGTTCATCTTAGGTTGGTGGTGTGATTTGGTATGACTTGATGGATTTAATAGGACGTCCAAGAAACACATCTAGCACTTGGACATTTGAGGAGGCAGAGGGTTGGCAGTTCCTCTAAACATGGAATTCCATCTCTGAGTACATATTTTGTTTGAGGAGGCAGAGGGTTGGCAGTTCCTCTAAACATGGAATTCCATCTCTGAGTACATATTTTGACTCTAGGTTACCAAATGCTGGGAAAACTGACCAAATCCTTAGACACAATGCAAAGGTTCCCTAATGCACTCCTAGACTGATCCTTGGCATTGTTGCTCTGGATTCATCCATCTTCTATTCACCAGTCTATCCTTCCATCTACTCTGCGAACACCGTCTTTCCTCACCATTGAATTGTGAGGGACACCAAATTAAAAATAATCTGTTATGAAAAACAACTTAACAATCCGAGACCGAGTAAGAAATGCTACTATCAGACAGACTGTGGGATCAACACCTTGTGCCACATTTATTGAAAGACAGAAGATCAAGTAGTTTGGCCATGTCGTTAGAATGCAACATCAGCAACTACCATCACTGGCCTTACATCAAAGATCATCTGCGACAAGACCACGAGGAAGTCCAAGAAGAAAATGGATTGACGACATCAGAGACATTGGACAACCACACGGTATGACACTATCCAGTGCCGTCCACCGGGCGCTGGAACGCAAATTATTCCTCCCCACGTCGCTTGACGGCAGAAGTGGAAGATGATGATGATGATGATGATGATGATGATGATGATGATGATGATGATGATGATGATGATGATGATGATGATGATGATGATGAAAAACACATCTAGTCCTCACGAAGATTTAACTTGAGTGTGCGCGTTTGAGCCTTGGGCTATCCCAGAAAGCAGTTTGGGCACGCCACAAAGGTTACCGATATCCAATCAAAGTATGAGTTTCGAACGCCTGACCTATATGTCCTGATGTTGGCAGGGCTAATTATAGTTTTTACGCACCATTCCAATGCGAAACAGCTCAAAGCATTACTATAATCTCGTTAGTGAGTTGAGGTGCAACTTTGGGATGAAATGAGGTGTGCAAAATGCCACAATGACCCATCGTTTCATCATGCTGTGTTGGGAGGCCTCCAATAAGATGCCGTGGTGAAGCTTGATGTCGGTCTTCTCTCCTTGTGCAATTTTCTGCATAAGTGTTGTGGTCATGGGGCTGTTGTCGATGGAGACCACTACTCCCTCAGGTGTCTTGCGTAGCTGGCAGATGCTGTTTCTTCCCAGCTCGTCTTCCAGCAGCTTGATTATCTAGTCTGTTGGTAGCACCAACAGATTGGCTTCTCCCACGCTTGACTGTGTTAGCAATAATTTGCCGGTGAAATCCTCACTTGTTGTAGTTTCCTTCGATGTAGAGATCTTTGGTAAACTGGGCTGCTTCGTCTTGGTGCTGTTGAAAATTTCAAGGTGCTGTTGGCTTCAGTTAAACCTGTAGTCTCTGACGTCGGTTGAGCCGCGGGTGCGGCTTCATCTGGTGTAAAAATGGTAGCTTCAATTAATGTTTCTTCAGGTTCTAGCATTGTGCTTCGGCTAGCAGACACGTTTTCTTCTTGCATCATCTTGATAGTCTTGGCGGCTTCCAAGCTGCTCATTTTGAACGTAGGGTGTGTAGTGGAGTTTATCTTGCGACGTGCCATTTTCTAACACGCGGCCGGCTTCCGATTAGGCGACTTGCTCTCGATAGCGCGTCGAGTCGATGATCTTTTTACAAATGGCAAATACTATTTATTCTAGTCAAGAAAACCATGGTGAATTATGGATGTCTTTTCAATTAGAACTTGATAATCTGACTAGATGAAGCAATACTATAAGTAAATATCCAGGTTTTATGTAAAGTGTCTATGCATGTGCGTGTGTAGGTGTGTCTGTACGCCTGCCTGTCTCATAACTTCCATTTGCAATGTATTTTCAACTATGTGAATGTAACATGCGCAATAGTTAACTGTGTTAGGAAACATAAGTAATTGTGTGGGCAGAATGTAAGACAAGTTAAAAGTTATACAGGGCAACGATCGGTCTATTGCTGCATTGACAATAGTGGTCTTTTTAGAAAGAACAAATACTAACAAACACATTGTGAAATTCAGCTATCAACAAGGGTGAAACTATCGTGTTATGTACGGTGCACGTAGGCACTCACACATTTGCATTCTTTGGTGCCCAACATGTAAAGACTAGATTAAATGTCTCCCTGTACTTGGAGCTCATGTAGTAATACAGCAAGATGTTGATACTGGAGTTAAAGGCTTCAAAGATGAACACGAACGACCAGGATGTGAAGAATGTGTTGACGTAGCTCCCGATGACGCTAAATTCAGACTCAAAGAATGTCGCAGACGATACAGCGACACCTGGCGCGTAGCAGATAATTAGGACAGTTGCTATCATGACCACCATTGTCATTGTTTTTCTTTCTCTATTGGAGATTGATTCTGATCGACTCTGTTGCAAATTCGCATGTTTACGCCATTTTGATTTTTTGTTTAGTTGAATGACAAGAATCAATGTAAAAATTATCACAGTGATGAATGATACAAACCCAAGGACGGCAAATAAAATAAAAGTCACGCCTTCAACATTCTTTCTATTACTTCTAAAAACTAATCCAAAAAGCGTTTTGTTTTGCTTAACATCGAACCTCCAGCCAAAGTATGCGGTTTCATATTCAGGTTCAAATGAAAGAATGATGAGAATATAAATGCTGCACAGAATGACAGTAGTTCGTCTTGGAGTAATCAGTTGCTTTATCCTCAGAGGTAACGTTATACAAAGTGTTCTTTCTGCAGTGATGAACACGGTGATCCAGCTGGTGATTCTAGCAAAGCAGATGTGCGGAAGCCCTGCTGTAAGGTATTGTACTTCTGGACGGGCGATGGCCACACCAGCGTTAACCAACAGTGGACTCATACATACATTAAACCACAGCATTGTGATCAGGCTGCACATGTCAGAGATGGCCAATCCGAAAAAGCTGATGTTCATGGTGTTGTCGAACCCTTGCCTGTAGAAGACGACGATGTTCATCACGTTAGCCACCACACCGAAGAGACTGATGGCGCTGGTAATGATGAAAAAGTTGACCATCTCATAAATAAAATAGTCTCTGTCACTGACATACTTCACAAACACTCTGTTACTGACGTTATACATGTTTGATTGGATGTTGTCTGGGACCACCGTAATCCGTTTAGTCCTAGCTATTGCTCACACTGTCTCAATATAGTTATTACTAACTGCCTCTATTATCGACAGATATATATATATAAAATAAAATCATGTGGTTTTCTTAAAGAATAAAGTTAATACAAAATGTGATCAAGTAATATATTAAGAATGAGAGCATCAGACAATTCCTCAATGAGAAAGAGGTACAGAACAGTGTAGAACATAGAACATCCACTCTCAGCTTCTTTGATAAAGAATACCGACAGGACCTCTGGATCCGAGTCTACACAGATGGGTCAGCACAAAATACTGTTAGAAATGGAGAAACGGGAGTGTACATATAATGTCCAAATAATACTAGGGACGGCCGGCTTCGTGGCTTAGAGGTTATGACTTTTCTCCGTAATCTCGTATACTCTCGTCGGTGACGTGATGACGGTGAGAATCAGCAGTAGTTCGAATTGCATCGGTAACACATCGTATGTGAGCCGGCCGCTCAGAAAGCAATGGCAAACTACTGAGCGTAATTTTGCCAAGAGATCAACATACAGCTGAAAGATGCTGGTGTTGACAGTGATGTCCTGTAAAAAGGATATGCAAAAAAAAAAAAAATACTAGGGACACGGCCAAGGTACCAACAGGAATGTACAGCCCTAACTATGATGCAGACATCCAGGCAATCAAGATAGCAAGAGAGGAATTATACAAACACCAACCATGGTATACAGCCCGTGGTGTTATTTACAGATGCACAATCAGTACTAGAGGCGCTCCTGTCTTGGAAATTGCCAGTACTACCGAAACTACTTTTTGAACTCGGAAGCCAGTAGAAGAGGATATCATCTCACTGGTGAATCCCGGATACGAGTGAGCTAAGGAGCAAAAGCATAACAGCCTGATTTGCCCGTTACACACCACCAAAAGAGAAGAATGATCAAATTTGTCAGAATGCCACCAAAAGCTGTTTAAAACGACTACCACATGATGGAGAGACAAGAGCAACTAATTATTCTGCGATTTAGAACAAGACACAATAGATTACGCAACCACACGTATCTCAAATTGAAGATTGGCGAATCAGCCATTTACACAAGTGGTTTGCCGTCGTAGACAGTGGATCACATACTCTAAGAGTGCCCAGCATATGACATATATAGGCAAACCTACTGGCCTGGAGACACAACAGTGGAAGATAAACTCTATGGACCACTGAGTGAACTAAAAAAGGCAATGAAGTTTATACTAGAGACAATATTGCAGATACAGACACATTTCAAGCGGACGAACGAAGAAGACGTTTCTGGCGGGGTTAAGTTGGTTTGCGTTTAAATGTCCAGTGCGCTGACGGAGGACTGACGGCGAGTTAGCGGTTCCAACCCGTACACCAGTCAGCTGGCCTTCAGTGTTGACTTCTCGTTCAGACAAAGAATAGCACTACTACAGAATATCAACCTAACGTCAGGGTTGATCGCAACGTTCTGAAAAAAAAAAGATATATAGGGTGTATTGTTAATGACTAGGTTTTTTTTTGAAAAATATTGCCGCTCCAAGTTTTTTATTCACCCTCTGTGAACTCATGGAACATAAAATGTAAATTCAAAACTTGGAACGGCAATATTTCACAATCCCCACATCACTACAAATACACCTTGTACAACAGTTTATGTTCATGTGATGTTAGTTCTATGTGAAAACCACACAAGCACTGGAGAAGATACCGTGCTATAGATGCAGCGTTATGTCGTCAGTTATGTTAGTTGTATGTGAGAACCACACAAGCACTAGACAAGATACCGTGCTATAGATGAAGCGTTATGTCGTCAGTTATGTTAGTTGTAAGTGAGAACCACACAAGCACTAGACAAGATACCGTGCTATAGATGAAGCGTTATGTCGTCAGTTATGTTAGTTGTAAGTGAGAACCACACATGTGCTAGACAAGATACCGTGCTATAGATGAAGCGTTATGTCGTCAGTTATGTTAGTTGTAAGTGAGAACCACACATGTGCTAGACTAGATACCGTGCTATAGATGAAGCGTTATGTCGTCAGTTATGTTAGTTGTAAGTGAGAACCACACATATGCTAGACAAGATACCGTGCTATAGATGAAGCGTTATGTCGTCAGTTACGTTAGTTGTATGTGAGAACCACACAAGCACTAGACAAGATACCATGCCATAGATGAAGCGTTATGTCGTCAGTTATGTTAGTTGTATGTGAGAACCACACAAGCACTAGATAAGATACCATGCTATAGATGAAGCGTTATGTCGTCAGTTATGTTAGTTGTAAGTGAGAACCACACATGTGCTAGACAAGATACCGTGCTATAGATGAAGCGTTATGTCGTCAGTTATGTTAGTTTTAAGTGAGAACCACACATGTGCTAGACAAGATACCGTGCTATAGATGAAGCGTTATGTCGTCAGTTATGTTAGTTGTATGTGAGAACCACACATGTGCTAGACAAGATACCGTGCTATAGATGAAGCGTTATGTCGTCAGTTATGTTAGTTGTAAGTGAGAACCACACATGTGCTAGACAAGATACCGTGCTATAGATGAAGCGTTATGTCGTCAGTTATGTTAGTTGTATGTGAGAACCACACATGTGCTAGACAAGATACCGTGCTATAGATGAAGCGGTATGTCGTCAGTTATGTTAGTTGTAAGTGAGAACCACACATGTGCTAGACAAGATACCGTGCTATAGATGAAGCGTTATGTCGTCAGTTATGTTAGTTGTAAGTGAGAACCATACATGTGCTAGACAAGATACCGTGCTATAGATGAAGCGTTATGTCGTCAGTTATGTTAGTTGTAAGTGAGAACCATACAATGTGCCTAGACAAGATACCGTGCTATAGATGAAGCGTTATGTCGTCAGTTATGTTAGTTGTAAGTGAGAACCATACATGTGCTAGACAAGATACCGTGCTATAGATGAAGCGTTATGTCGTCAGTTATGTTAGTTGTAAGTGAGAACCATACATGTGCTAGACAAGATACCGTGCTATAGATGAAGCGTTATGTCGTCAGTTATGTTAGTTGTAAGTGAGAACCACACATGTGCTAGACAAGATACCGTGCTATAGATGAAGCGTTATGTCGTCAGTTATGTTAGTTGTATGTGAGAACCACACATGTGCTAGACAAGATACCGTGCTATAGATGAAGCGTTATGTCGTCAGTTATGTTAGTTGTAATGTGAGAACCACACATGTGCTAGACAAGATACCGTGCTATAGATGAAGCGTTATGTCGTCAGTTATGTTAGTTGTATGTGAGAACCACACATGTGCTAGACAAGATACCGTGCTATAGATGAAGCGTTATGTCGTCAGTTATGTTAGTTGTATGTGAGAACCACACATGTGCTAGACAAGATACCGTGCTATAGATGAAGCGTTATGTCGTCAGTTATGTTAGTTGTATGTGAGAACCACACATGTGCTAGACAAGATACCGTGCTATAGATGAAGCGTTATGTCGTCAGTTATGTTAGTTGTAAGTGAGAACCATACATGTGCTAGACAAGATACCGTGCTATAGATGAAACGTTATGTCGTCAGTTATGTTAGTTGTAAGTGAGAACCACACATGTGCTAGACAAGATACCGTGCTATAGATGTAGCTTTACGCTTTATGTCGACAGTGTTTAACAACCTGCCCAACTACTTGACACTGTGTGTGTGTGAGTGTGGGTGTTTGTGTGTGAGTGAGTGCGCGCGCGCACTCGCGTTTTTATATTTATCTATATTCACATTGTTCACCTTTGAACTGATCCATAAACGTATTATCTATTAGTTAAGAATTTACCCTATCTGATAGATATCAATCGTTTTTCTGTCTCTGTAATGTGTACTGAAAAGTTACAATCTTTTCGCACAATGACAACTATCAGAAGTCGTCTTGGCAATACTTGGAGTGCCCTGTGTAATACAACGTGATGTATCATTCCCATTTCATTATTATTACAGAGTATTGTCCGCCTGCAGACATCCCGTCCGTCAGTGGCATTATAACTGCCAGGTGGCTCGTAATAATGACAAGTTGAAATTAACGCGGCAGCGTCTGGGCGAAATTGTCAGGCACGCACCCGAGGCTGGCAAATGCCATGCATACCAGCAACAAATGACATACAGTACCAGTAGCAAATGACATACAGTACCAGTAAATGCAAGAGAAATTGGCAATTGTAAAATTAGCACGTACCCCGAGTTAGAAGCAAGGCAATAATTATAACTGACATCCCCAGACAATGATAATGCAGTAACCAGTAACTTGCAATAAGGACGCGGGTTTACTTAATCTGAGCGTGATGTGCTACCGCTTCCTCCTCCTCCTCCCCCCCCCCCCCCCCAGATCTCGGTCTTTGGTGCTCTGGGTCGATTCGACTGATGACATAACACTGAAAAGTTTTATGTGACATTACATCGGAAATATATATTGCTCGGGTAGTGTTCTGTTAGCAAGTCGCTGTTGTCAGTTGAAGACGGCAGGTTCACATTCCTTCCACTTTCTATATTTTGAATTAATTTTCTCATAATATTTCGTTCCTCTAATCTTATGAGTGTCTTTATATGCCAGCTTATTTGTTATTAAATTCTAAATACTTTTTAAACAACGTTTTAGTTGCCTGATAGGATCCGCGGTGGGCCTGTGACTAGCAGTTGTGACTAAGGGGTCTGTGACCATGTAGTCGAATCCCCTTCAAGGCCTGAACATTCACAAAGTGAACCTGGGCGCCCATGTCGACCCTCCCTAAAATGGGCACTGTGGACTGTTGTATTAAGTAAAGGCTTTCGTTGTAATTTTGACCACATTGTCCATCGACCGCCGATTGATGTATACACAATGGAATCCAGCAATAGTTGGCCAAACAGATTCAAGACCTTGTGACAGGATCTTTTAATTGCATGCAGGCATATCTACATATATTCCAATTTTCAAAACAAAAATTCCAAATTCGGCCTCGTTCAACCTGCTTCCTCAGCTATGGTTATTGTTGAGGTCCGTGGTTTTTAGGGGTTCATTCACCCTAATTCTTGTCGTGTGCGCTCTTACGAATAAGTCATATCTCGGACTGGTTATGTAGCGTTTGTGTCTGTGCCGTCAGCTGAGGGATCGGTCGGCGGGTAGCCCCTTTTGTGCATGTTTCCTCTTGTGGATTTCTTTGTTGCCGCAGGCTCCTGGCTTGTCTGGCTTGATTGGTTGCAGATATATATATATATATATATCCATCCATCCATCCATCTATCCATCATGCGCGATGCTGATAAGCTTGGGCGGTCATCTTTTACCATCTCACTCGATCACCAGAATCGTGGATCAGCTCCGTGTTTCTGTCTCGACCATGCAAGCCATCCAGGTATTTACTTCTCGTTCTTCCCCTTGGTCTCTTCCCTTCGATCTTGCCAGTTGTCACCAAGTCCTCCAATTTATTTCTTCTCATAACATGCCTAAAATTATATATATATATATATAATATATATATATATATATATATATATATATATATATATATCTATATATATATATATATATATATATATATATATATATATATATATATATATATATACATTTACTTGTTAGTTACATATCCTTTACAGGACGTCGCAATCAAACCCATAATTTTTGCAGTGATTGTGTTTTCTTGGCAAGTATGCATTCAATAGTTAGTCATTGCTTTCTGAATCACCGACACTCATGATAGTTTATAAAAACCAACGCTAGGCAGTCTGCTGGCAATTTGCCAGCAGCTGTGTTTCGAACGTGGTATGCGGGATTACGAACTGCGTCCGAAACACCTTTGCCACGGAGCACATCATGTGTATATGACTTCAATCTCCAAATCCAGAAATAAGGACTTATGGCTAAAAAACGGGGACGTTTGAAGACACCATTCCTATGAAGCCTTTATCTTATGGTCTTTTAGAAATGCCCAACTCCATTTGTAACAATTTCTCACGTTAATGTTGATGTTACAGTAATAACAGGACCAGTGATAAACTAATGGCTTGTTAGATATTGTCATCGAGGACATAAGAGAATTGTATGGCACCAACTGAGTTCACTCTGACCACTTCTATGTTGATGAATAAACTGGGTCACGTCAAACCGGGAGCATAGCTGTTGAATTCTGCTTCAGAGCAGCTTACAGATCGTTGTTTGGCATTGTCTCAAGTTTGACGACCATAGGTAGATGATCTCTTAGAGCAGGAGTGGGCAAACAGTGTGTGCATAGGGCCACTTTGACAAATGTGAAGCTATGGGGTGGGGGTTGGGGGGGGGGGATCGGGGGGGGGGCATGTATATTATATCCACTGTTTTCATGGCAACTTATCAGAATAAGTAATTTTGAATTATTTACAGGTTATTAAACAGTATAAATAACTAATTATTGGAATTTTATTTTACTTATACACTTATATATTATAATTTACAATATGGACAAACACGTTTACTAATTTGTTAACAAGATTTTACAATTTAGTATTATAATATTTTTTTTAATTTTTTGAATCATCTATCGATGTTTAATTTAGACACAAACCGACTACATTGTCACTATAATTGTTGATGTGCTAATTAGATGTATGTAACTGCTTGCACTTTTTGACAATATTCTTGAAATCTGGAGCTAGTTTACTTGTTGAAATTCGCATGACAGCATGCACGTTCAGTCCGATAATAAATACCTATTCTTAGATTTGTTAATCTTCAAGCAAGAAAATGCTTGTTCGCAAATGAATGTTGATCCAAACAATTATATAAGTTTAGCTGCAAAGTGTTTCACGTTGGGAAATGATTCTTCTGATAAAGATCCATGGAAATCCAGCAAACAATCTGACTTGAATTTCTCTTTCAGGTCATGATTTGCTTGTAAGTCAAGCAGCTCCATCTGTATGTCCTCTGTGGCTGCATTAGCATCTGCACTAAAAGGGTAACTGAGAATATTGAACTGTGGCTCTAAGTTCTTGAAATACTGTAATCTCCTTCCAAATACTCCAGTCAATGAATTTAATTGGGCTTTGTACTTTTCAGTCATTTCCAAGAAACGGTTTCTTGTTTCACCAATAGAAAGTGACAAAACATTTTTTCACTTGCTTTTCTGGAGAACAGTGAGAGTTTTTCCTGAAATGATTTTACATGTACAAACAATTCATGTGCAAACACACCATTGCCCTGAAGTTTGACTTTCAGTTAATTTAACTTTTCCATAATTCCAATGGCAAACATAAGTCTAACTTCCACTCTTTATTGACAATGTTAATATTAAAGTCACATTCAATGCCCTTCATCTCTAGGAACATCACTATTTATTCTCCGAGTTCCCACACTCGCCTCAACACCTTTTCGAGACTCAGCCATCGAACACTGGTGTGGTACAGGACATCGGAATTTTCAGTTTCCAAATCGTCAAGTAATGCCTTGAACTGTCTGTGATTAAGTCCTCTTGGTCTGATAATGTTGATGACACTGACAACTGGGTCAATAACATGCTTGATATTCAAAACAGTTTTTCACAGACTTACTTGATGAATCACACAATGAAGTGGTAATAATGTTTGGTCAGAATTTTATGCATTAATCTTATCACTTATCAGCTTTACCAGACCTACATTTTTTTCAGTCAAAGCTCGAGCTCCGTCAGTTGTAACACTTGCCATCTTGTTCAAAACCAACGCAGTTCTTTAAATAAAGTTAGAAACAGCAAAGAATATATCATGGGCTGTGGTTGTGTCTTTGAGTGACTCAACACTCAGTAACTCTTCAGTGAGTTTGAAAGAATTGTTTATTCCACGTATAAATATAAGTATCATGTACATCGGTACTCTCATCCAATGGCACAGTTCTCCTTGATATAGTCATGTTGTCAAATTTGTTTTATTTTTTATCTGGACATATAATATTTTCTGCAGCTAGCAAACATTACTTGATGAACTCTCCATCAGAAAATGACTTCGTCTGCTTTACAATTCTGCATGACAGTACCTGACTAGCTTCTGTTGCAGCATCTTGAATTGAAGACTGTTTAGTGGAAACTGTTTGCTGATTTAAAACTTTTTCACCAACTCCAAGCATTTCCTTTCCCTCTCTTCGGTTGTTAAATTGTATCCGAAATCTTAATGTTTTATTTGGTAATGTCTTTTTTTAAATTGTACTCCTTGAAGACATTCACTGACTCACGACACAACAAGCAAGCTGATTTGCTACCAACTTTTATTAAACAGTACTTATTTGTCCATTCAATATTTAAAAAAAAACACGGCATTCATCTCCAATCTTACGAGTTTTTTTTTATTTTTTTATTTTTTGTTGTTGGTTACACTCATTGTTTTAATAAAATTATAAGTTAGAATTTTACAAATCTTTAAATAGGAAATGAAACAAAACCAGCTTTCGGCGGTGTGTGAAAATAAAATATTCGGTAAATAAGGTGTAAACTCAGAATAAATTTCAGGATTATATCAAGACTACTACAACAAATAAATTGATTTGAACATTGTAAATGTAGAAATAATTTATAACAACAAAAAACATTTAAATTTAATATTTTCTTGCATATTTTTTTCACCGGAGACAAATCTGTTTTTTTTTTCTTCACAGAATTATCCTTATAAAACGTTTCACATATCGATAAATATTTCTCTATATTAAAATCGATAAATTCGCATTTTAGCATTGCATTACGAATGTCAAGGACTGTTTACAAAAAATAGAACGATATAAAGAAATTGTATCTAAAATGTTAAAATGTACATGTTTACACAGCCTACAGAGCATGTGTGAGCCGTTGGTGATTTAACGGGCCTTTTATTAGTTCAGCAGTTTGCATAGCTTTCAGAACAGTCGACACCTCATCCAATCGAAATCAACACAAAGTGTTCTGCTTCCAAGTCGCACGTAGCTGTTTTAGAACCCTTGACGTCGTAAGTCGGAGAAGTGTGACACTTTCACAGTCCACAAGCAACAGCTTTGTTTACACACATACACACACACACACACACACACACACACACACACACACACTATGGGGGTCTGAGTGGTCTCGAGGCTATGGTGTCCGCCTCGAGTGCTGGAGGCCCCGGGTTCAGGCCCCGGTGAGGACCGGGATTTATTTAAAAAATCCACCTGGACTTCTAGTAATAAAAATTTCCCCTGGTCTCTGGTAGTGAGATCGGACGCCCGTGTGTATTGTTGCGCACGTAAAAAATCCCTTGGCAGTTGGAAATCGAAAAAGAGTAGCCTAACGGCGCCGCCCGGGCAAAATTTTAAGTTAAATATCTACCCAAAGTATTTCAGGATCCTCGCCGATGCAACGGAGTTCGTGCATCAAGCTGAGTTTCTCCAGACTCAGGTATGAGTTAGGAGGAAAACGGAGCACTTATGGGTTAAACCGTGTGCCGTGATGTCGATCCAACGTCTAAACGACTAACGACACACACACACATCATATATATATATATATATATATATATATATATATATATATATATATATATATATATATATATATATATATATATATATATATATATATGATATAGAAATGGAGATGTCTCAAATAAAATCACAAGTAACACAAATAATACTACCCTTTAATGCAAAAGTAGTAAAGGGTCAAGTAGAGAATGCAGTGGAGAATTATCCTTAATGTACAAGAAATAATAAAACTAGAGAAACTTATAATAGAATAGACACATTTCAATATATGGTAATTGGAGACACCTGGTTTCAAGACCATAAAAGTCAACTTTAAGCATAGAACAGCCCTGATAAGACAATAATCAGCCAAATTGACTGCACACTTGTTAATGAAAGGTTTAGGAATGTGTCAATGAGTGTGAAGACAATGCCGGGTGCTGACTGTAATAGTGATCATGTTCCATTATGTGGACTGAAGAGTGGGGAAAAAAAGATGTTAAAATATAAGATTTAATAAAGAGATTTTGAAGGTAGATAAAGAAATTTAAGAACAATACAGAGTGGCTGTAGAATATTGGTACAATGCAGTAGCTAAAATAAAGAGTACACATGAACAATGGGAAATATTACCGGCTAGAAGCCAAACAGCTAAGCAAAACTGGATGACTTAAGAAATGTTTAAGGTGATGGACAAAGGAGATCAGAGTAGAAATGACAATCAATAGTATGATAAGATAAATAAAGAAAAAAGCGGTACGTGCGTAAAGTTGGTTAAACGAGCAGTGTAAAAACATTGAATTAAATTCTATTAAAGATTCACACATTATGCACGTACAAATCAGTAAGCTCATTGGAAGAAAAACAAATGTATACACATGGTGTTAGAAATCAAAAACAAGAAATATAATATTGGAGGAAGATGCTACAATGAAGATGTGGAATGAGTATATAAGAGAATTGTATGTTGGAGAAAGGGAAGAATTAACAGAAGAAAGTTACTTAGAAGGTCCATCTATTCTAAAAGAGGAGGTCGCTAACCATCCATCAATCATGTACCATACCGATAATCATTTGCGGTCATGTTTTTCCATCTCACTAGATCATCAGAGTCGTGTATCAGCTTCGTGTTCCTGTCTCAACCATGCCATGTGACCAAGTCATCTATATATATATACTTATCGGTCTTCCCCTTGGTCTCTTCTCTTCGATGCCAGTTGTCACCAAGTTCTCCAATTCATTTCTTCTCATAACATGCCCAAAAGATTTTGACTGTCTACTTCTAATGCCACTAATCAGTTTACGATCTTCATTTGTTTCTTGAAGGACTTGTTCATTGGTTTTTCTGTCTGTCCATGATATTCTTTGCATTTACCCCAGAAACCACATTTCCACAGCCATCAGATGTTTTTCAGCTTGACTGCTTATTGTCCACGCTTCACATCCATACAAAACCATTGGTTCTATATAGCATGTCAATACAGTTTTTCTCGTTTTAATTGATATAAGTTTATTGGTCAGTATGATTTCGTCTTGCAAAAGGCTACCTTCGCAATAGCAATTCTTGTTCTAATCTATTCAGATGTTACGACTGTTCCGAGATAACTGTACCGATATTCACTTGTTTAAGAATATGCCCATTTACTTGTATATTACATTGTGGTATTTCCTTCTTCCCAGTGACGACTGTCACCAACTGGCTGGTGTTAGATCCCAGATGGGCAACCACTCAGCCAAAATCATTTTCTTCTACTGGTGGTTAGTTCTGGATGTAGTTTAAGATCCCCTAACTCTGTCAGAAGGGACTAATTACCACTGACTAATCCCAGAGAGAAAACGTGGAACAAATGTCTGTTATGCTGATTTAAGACACTGTCCCTGATACTCAAGAAAACAGCCAAGAAGTGGCTCGTTGAAGATAGAATATATCTATATAGATTTGGCTGTACTTGGTATCACCAGAAGTGAGAAAGGAGGAGTTAAGACATGCAACGTAATCTGGTTACTTATGACTGCATAGGCAAGATACCTCCCGGACATAGATTCCCACTTCTGGACAATATGTGTGAACCCCCACTAAATGATACAATAATGTGTGTACTTGATACGCTACACAAACATTTATAAACATTTAGAATTATACGGACAAATTGAGTTTTAAAATACAACTGTGTTTATTATTTCTAATCTTGATGATCATATGATGATGATGATGATTATGTATGGTATACGTAACTTAAGAGGTCACATAGGTCATGCTTCCCCCAGTGAGACGCAGTTCACTGTCAGATTGAAGGAGTCCAAATTGGTCCCTCACAAGGCTAAGTCACTTCCTGATATGGGTTGTTGACTGTCCATTGCTCCTAAGAGATCTGGAATGAAACGAACGGAGATGGGTAGTATCTACGTCTACACATCTCAAACACATATGTCTATACATTCATATAAACATACGTACAAGTCATAATATATGATGGTATGATGATATATGATGACATGTTACATAAACATATATCAGTTCTAAATAAATAAATATATATATGTATATATTCATAAAACTATTTAGAACATCTATAGCTTAAAACATACATATTCACATACATTTATGTAATGCAGTGTTTCCCATATAAGTTCACCTCACTTTCTCCCTTTCTGATTCATTCATTCCGTCTTGTCGGAAGGACTGGTCGCACAGTCCTGTCGAACATTAAATGCCTTCCCTGAATCTGTCTGGGATATTGAATGTCCTAAGTCATGTCTGTCCTCATGCGGACATCATGCAGACAAGGTGAACTAGTGCCATTCCTCAAACCAAGTGGTTTCACCACAATCTTGGTAGGCACTCAAAGTGTTGGTCCAAATAATCAATGTTAATCGGACGCTATCAAGAGACTGGTAGCTCTCAGGAATTTCTCCTAAGTAGTCAGTCTCCCCAATGTTTAACATCATACAGGATGAATCTAAATGTATCTCCTGTACATGAATAAGCCACACGCTCATGTAGCTTGGATAATGGATTTCTCCAAATTATCACATACAACAAATCAGACAACCAAGTGGTGAATGAAAGAAGAAGATAAAGTTCACAGTGTAATAGTAAATCTAGAAACTGGAACATTAAGTACAAAGAAAATCCACGAGTGTAAAGTTTGGGAGAATATGTAGAAACAGGAAACTACACAAGCCTTCAGACTAGCAGACAAACTAATCAGAGTAATGGTATTACCTGGGTTATAGCTAGGAAATCCTGTCATACGACTTCGTACAGAAGTCCAACAGAACGAAATGTTAATATTTCTCCAGTAGGTATCCTAAGAATGCTATTGTAAATTTGCGTCTGAAGTCTTGCTGGCCATGCATGTAGTTTTATTCTCTTCAGCCCTGGCTAGTTTTCACGTTGGCTAATTAATATATCCCCTATTAATTAACTCCACCTATTTTCCACATGTAGCATGAGTTACCGAGATGGATTCAGTCCCAAGTTGTTTTCACCCCTCCTACATTCCTGTGGACGGTAGTTCCATTTGTCAATCAAATTGACGGAGGCCCCGCCACGCCTGAAACAATGAAACATGCTTTGGCAGCAATGCAGTTGCGTCATTGCATTCCAAGAGGCTATTAACACCAGCCTTCCTGGGTTGCTGGCAATAGTGTGTCAGCCATGTGTTCCTACTTTGCCCCGTATTGCGGGTAGGTGTTAAGCCTGCATTATATTGCCGTCTTTGGATCACACGGGGTTTTCCCCTGAGTAGCACTGCCATGTATTATTTCAGACGGGTCTGGCTGACCCTCTTATCTCCCATTCTGCCGTGGCTGGTTTACACGTTTGATCTGGACATCAAAGCTTTCTCAGACCTAGCATTACAGAAATGATGGGGCGTGCGTGGTCAAAATGTAATTTTCTCTTGTTTGCAATCTCTGTTAGTTTTTCCTTATTCCTTGGTTGGGGACTAGATTATTTTCTGGTGGACAATTATTCTTTTACATAGAGAATGATAGAATAATTCTTGTGGGCTCTTTAATTCCTTTCAAACTTGTGTCATTCGGATGCTGCCGGGGCTGTCCCGTCACATAGCTTCCCAATTTAAGTAGGTTCATTAATGAAGCCTATAACAGAGCCTCGGCAGCATTCAAGAATGTATCTAAGTTATCTCCCTTCTAGAACTGCCTCCAAGTCTGGGTTTCCAATATTCCTTGTGGCAGTGGGTTGTCCGGTGAGTCCAAAAAGACATCCCATGTCCATTCTCCCAGGATAAATCTTGCAAATCTTTGCTCCTGGTTTTATGTTGGATTTCCGTGCTATTGCTCGGTAATGTCCTGTCCTCTGGAGGTTTTACTTTTTCCCAGCCGGGAAAATGCAAAATGTATAACAAGATTCTCCTGCGCCGCAGAGAGACTGTTATTGTCCACTCAGTTTCTGGCCCTTGTCCTATAAGCAGAGGAAGTGCCATCAGTGTTTTCTTAAAAGAATTGGTCGCAGTAATGTTGCTCCATTTTCTTTTCCTCCGTCGGCCAAAGATCATAAAATCCTTTAATCTCCTCCTTTTGGCAGGAAATTTGCTAAACATCATAATTTTATGATGTGCATTCAACTCATACTTGCCTCTTTCTTGGTAGGGAGTCCGTTTACTCCCTCCTGATTTAAGAGTTTTCTTCCCTCGATAATTCTTTATCCAGGTGCATTCCTCTTTAACAGAGTTCCATTTTGAATCTGTGTTTGAAAGTATAAGGCTAGTAGAAGTTGTCCAGCTTTGAGAAATCATGTTGTTCCCCAAGAACTGTGAATTTGTATCACTCCTTGTAGAAGTATACATAAACAGCTGTTCTCCACATCCAACATTGGTTGAAGTGAAAGGTAAACAAGGTCCTGAGTGTTGAGTATACCAACCGCTCTGGGTTTGTTCTGCTGCAGAGTCCATCATTTGTGATCCCCTGTTAGCTTCAGCTGTGTTGATGATAGGTATTACCTTCATCTTGTCCAAAGAAGTATTTTCTTCTTTGTTAGTAGCAAACATGTTTATCGTCCCTGAATCAGAGTCCGTAGTATAACCTACATGAATGCTTTCTTTATCTTGAATTTCCTTTTTGAAAGACTCCAAGATACTGACATCGTAAGAATTCTCCTCCGTGTCTTGTTTTTCCTCCATGGCCGGGCTCTCTTGTGCCAAGTCCAATTGAGGTATTCTCTCCCTGGTCTGGTTTTCTTGTGCCAAATCCAATAGAAGTGAATGTTGTGAGGTGTCATTTTCAATGTCATCTCCCACCTGAGATATGTAATTCATACTGATAATTGTTTCATCTTGTGTGGCCACACCCAGAGAAACAATGGAATCCTGTTTTACATCCATTCCAGTCTCAGCTGAATTCATTTCCACTCCTAGTTTCTCTGAACTGAAGGGAATAAAAGAGTCGGGTAAGGTCTCGCCTTCGATCTCTTTAATAGTTTTCCTCAGGTCCTCCTCCTCCTGAATTTTTCTCCTTTGGGAAGTCTTAGGAAGCTCCTGAGATTGCTGGGTTGCCAAGCCAGCTAATCCGCTTTTATTGCGGTGTAAACATTTATCACGTTTGTGACTGTTTACTGTACGCTTGGTACATTTATTCCTATTCCGTTTATTTTTAGGAATAGGCGTGAGAAGCATCTGCCTTTCTGTGCCTAAGTTTTTGTTTTTCTGAGCCATGGGGATTTGCGAAGGAATGCATGCCTCTTCTTTGTGACGGTCAGCTTCCCCGCTTTCTATCAGAGTTTCGGCTTGAGTGATTGGCTTTTCCTCAATCGAGCTGGTAGATTCTTCCACGTTCAGTATTTCAATTTGCTTCTTCTTAATCTCATCTTCTTCAGCTTTGTGACGCATATCTGCTTCTAATTCTGCAAGTCTTTTCATCATTTGTTCATCTTCTTTGTCCCACCAATCCATTTCATCTCTGATAAATAGTTCTAGCTTCTCTCCTATTAAGCTGAGCCTTATGCCCCATCCTCTAGCGGACTCTAAGAAATCTGTGCGTGCATCCATGATCTCTTCTCAGCTTAAACTCAGGTAAGTAATTATATTATTACCCTACAGAGAGCTAGTCAGATTTATGCTAGAGCAGGATAGTGACAAGAGGAACTGACACTGCTATGAGAATGACAGTAGTGAATTTGAGTGAGAAAGTTGATGCAAAGCAGTCTGTCATACACTGAAGTAATTATGCATTATCAAATTATTCATGATTAAATCAAATGATAAAGCATGTAATCAAAAAATCATCAAGTAAATCATCAATAAACTAATTAATATCACTAATTAATGTGATTATTAATTCTACAGTGGTGAATGATGTAAATTAACTCATATGATATTATCCGTTATTAACTTTTTAACAAGTTATTTAAATTCTACAAACTTCATTAGAAACAAATTCTTAAGTTAATACTTAGCAAATGTAATGGGTGAAGAATGAAAGAATGGTTTATGAAAATCAATAGTCTAGAATTTATTCTCTGATTCTATCATGGATGAGAAGTCCTAATGTGTCAAAATCTTGCCTACAATCAAGCAAGCTATTACATTAGAAATGAATTATAACTAACTAATGCTGCTAAGAATGTAAGTGAGAATGACCTAGGTTCTATCCATGGGCAAGACCGGAATAATACCAGACTAACAGATTTGAAATAGGTTCGTTCCTTGCGAGCGAATCAAAATTTTCTAGTGTGTACTCCCGGATTCTATAGCGGACGAGCAGACCAATATGTCACCAACTGGCTGGTGTTAGATCCCAGATGGCCAACCACTCAGCCAAAATCATTTTCTTCTACTGGTGGTTAGTTCTGGATGTAGTTTGAGATCCCCTAACTCTGTCAGAAGGGACTAATTACCACTGACTAATCCCAGAGAGAAAACGTGGAACAACTGTCTGTTATGCTGATTTAAGACACTGTCCCTGATACTCAAGAAAACAGCCAAGAAGTGGCTCGTTGAAGATAGAATATATCTATATAGATTTGGCTGTACTTGGTATCACCAGAAGTGAGAAAGGAGGAGTTAAGACATGCAACGTAATCTGGTTACTTATGACTGCATAGGCAAGATACCTCCCGGACATAGATTCCCACTTCTGGACAATATGTGTGAACCCCCACTAAATGATACAATAATGTGTGTACTTGATACGCTTCACAAACATTTATAAACATTTAGAATTATACGGACAAATTGAGTTTTAAAATACAACTATGTTTATTATTTCTAATCTTGATGATCATATGATGATGATGATGATTATGGTATGGTATACGTAACTTAAGAGGTCACATAGGTCATGCTTCCCCCAGTGAGACGCAGTTCACTGTCAGATTGAAGGAGTCCAAATTGGTCCCTTCACAAGGCTAAGTCACTTCCTGATATGGGTTGTTGACTGTCCATTGCTCCTAAGAGATCTGGAATGAAACGAACGGAGATGGGTAGTATCTACGTCTACACATCTCAAACACATATGTCTATACATTCATATAAACATACGTACAAGTCATAATATATGATGGTATGATGATATATGATGACATGTTACATAAACATATATCAGTTCTAAATAAATAAATATATATATGTATATATTCATAAAACTATTTAGAACATCTATAGCTTAAAGCATACATATTCACATACATTTATGTAATGCAGTGTTTCCCATATAAGTTCACCTCACTTTCTCCCTTTCTGATTCATTCATTCCGTCTTGTCGGAAGGACTGGTCGCACAGTCCTGTCGAACATTAAATGCCTTCCCTGAATCTGTCTGGGATATTGAATGTCCTAAGTCATGTCTGTCCTCATGCAGACATCATGCAGACAAGGTGAACTAGTGCCATTCCTCAAACCAAGTCCGGAGTCCGGCCTTTTTTACAAATCCGGCTTCGGCTCCTGCTCCGGTCTAATTTTGCCGGAGTTAGGTCGGATTTGTGTTGCCTAGTCACGTGAATTTTCTATACATGTTTCATGAGGCCAAGCCGAATTTTAGGCAATAGCACAGTAGCACTTCCGGTTTACTATTTCTCGCTGATGTAAATAAGAATTTTAAGAAAAAAACACTCATTTTGAATTTTAATGGTGCATTCCTTCATGAGTTTGTGGGACTTGAATATTTCTCATTTTCGTAAATTTCTTTGGTCTTGCCCATAAAATAAAATGGCACCAAAATCTAAGTCATACAGCGCCGTTTGGGATTACTTCAAGGTTAAAGACGATGATTCAGCGAAGGTAATATGTAAGCTGTGTTACAAACAGTTATCGCGTGGACGATCAGATCGCCCCAAAGACTTCTCAACATCATCAATGCAGACCCATTTGCGATCGATGCACAGGAAAAGCTATGACGAAATGATGGAAAAGAAAGCATCACTGGAGGGCAGAGTATTGGCGACCACATCTATGATGAATCTGGGACCGTGTTTGCACAAAGCAAGCAGCAGTACCCAGCAGTCAATTGTGCAGGCATGGGACCGGGCCAAAATTTGGGACATCAACAGTCCCAATGCTAAACGCATTCATGCTGCCGTAGCCCGAATGATAGCCATTGATATGGAGCCTTTTCAAGTAGTGGAATGACCAGGTTTCAGAGAGTTGATGCATACAATCGAAAACAGGTATGAATTGCCTTCAAGAAAGTACTTTGCTGAACATGTCATTCCTGACATGTGTAAACGTCTGAAGGTAAAAATTGCAGCAATGATATCTGACACTGATTACATATCATTCACAACAGATACGTGGACAGCTGAACACACCACTCAGTCATTTATGGGCCTCACTGGCCATTGGTTAACAGACTCCTTCGTTCACCGCAGTGTAGTCTTCCATTGTACTGCATTTGATGAACATCACACGGCCACAAACTTGCTTGCACATGTTGAAATGATGCTGGATGAGTGGTCAATTGCACGTGAGAAGTGCCATGTTGTTGTGAGAGACAATGCATTCAACAATGCCAAATGCTTTCGTGATGGCAGCTATTCAAGTGTTGGATGTTTTGCACACACACTGCAGCTGTGTGTGCGTGATGGTCTTTTGAGTCAAAAGTATGTTGCTGGCATCATCAGTACTGGAAGAAAATTGGTAGGACATTTCAAACACTCTTCTTCAGCAACCAGTCGTTTGCATGAACTTCAAAATGAATTAAACCTACCACAACATCAACCTATCCAGGACGTGATAACACGATGGAACTCAACGTTCTATATGCTACGACGTCTGTTAGAACAACGGCGCAGCATCAGCCTGTACTGTGTTGAAATTGATTCGGTAACTGGGCTAACGGCACAGCAGTGGGCAGGTCACGGAGAATGTGGTAGCTACTTTGGCACCATTTGAAGAAATCACACGTGAAATAAGTGCAGCTCAGGCATCAATATCAGTTGTGATCCCATTAGTGAAAACACTCATGGCTTTCCTCCAGAAAGAAGGTAGTGATGCTGAGATCAAAACTATGAAAGCAGCCCTGCTTGAAGCTGTTAGCAGCAGATTTGCGGACATTGAATCCAACAGTATTTACACCTGTGCCACACTACTGGATCCTCGATTCAAGCTGTGCTTCTTCTCCGAACGTGGTAGAAGTGATGCACGAGCCCATCTGCTGTTAGCAGCTAACTCCATTATTGATTCAGCAAACACAGTCAGTCCACAGGATCCATCAGCTACTAGTAGTAGTAGTAGTACTAGTGTTTTGACTTCTGTGAGCACTGCCACACAGTACGAGTCCAGCCTATGGAGCTGTTTTGACACAATTGTCGAGGAAAATCCCACCACAGATCGTTCTGCAAGTGCCGAAGGCAACAGCATTAACACTGAGGTGACACAGTACCTGTCAGAGCCACTTCAAACTCGACAGTCAGATCCAGTTTCATGGTGGCATGCCAATAAGCAAAGATTTCCAAGTATGGCTAGACTGGTGCAGGCATTTCTTGCACCACCACCTACAAGTGTGCCATCGGAAAGGCTGTTCAGTACTGCAGGAGACATTATCACTGACCACCGTAGTAGCCTTTTACCACAAAATGAGGAGACGTTGATTTTCCTGAAATACAACTCGTCCCTTCTTGACTCTGAGAGTTCAACTTCACAGCCATAATGAAGACTGACTGACTGAAATAGTGAAATTACTGAATGAATGTATTTCAATAAATTCAATCTGTTCAATGTACTGTTGTTGTGAGTTGTAACTGAGCTGCCAATTTGCCAACTGAAAACAATGTGAAAACTAAAAACTGAAACTGAAAACTAAAAATTAAAATTACTAAATTAGCATTATGTGCTTATGTATTATGTTTCATCTTGAACTTATGGAACTTAATATTACTTAATTACTTATTCTAATGTATATGTAATTATTTTACATTTAAATGATTTAATATGAGTATATGTCATCATTGTCATGTCTATAGTAATGAACTGCAGTAATGAACAGTCGAGTGACTCCACTCACAAAAGTCAAGTGATGTAGTAGGTTATTTTTTTTTTATTTTTTTTATTTGTAAATCCGGCTCCGGCCGGATCTCACTTCATAAATCCGGCCAAATCCGGCCAGATCCGGCTCCGGCCGGATTTCAAAAATTTGAATCCGGTACAGCCCTAATTTTTGTAAACAGTCCTTCACCTTCGTAATGTAATGCTTCTTCTTCTTTCGTTCGCCTTAAATATGTCTACAACTGCAATGTTGCCCCTTGTATGAATTTAACTGTTCTTCTTAGTTCACTCAGCAGTCCATAGAGTTTGTCTTCCACTGTCGTCTCTCTAGGCCAGAATGTTTGCCTAGACATGTTGTAATTTGGGCAGTCTTTGAGTATTTGCTCTGCTGTCGGCGACTATAATCCACAAGTGCATACGACTGATTCACCAATCTTGAATCTTGTATACATGCAGTTGCGTAATCTATTGTGTCCTGTTCTGAGGCACAGAATAATGACTTGTACTGGTCTATTCATAACTGGTAGTCATCTTGAGCAGGTTTTGGTGGCTTTATGACTGATTTTATCATTCTTTTCTTTTGGTGGTATGTAATGGGCACATCAGGCTGTTCGTTCTTCTTTTGCTCATTCCTTAGCTAATCAATTAGTTCTGTCGTTTCTGGGTACTCCACAGTGGGATGTATGCAGGGCCGGATTCAGCCATCTTGGTGCCCTAGGCACAAACCCACATGGGTGCCCCCTACTGCCCCGGGCCCCCGATCCTCCACTGACTGCTATTATGTTCAATATTATGCAAAAAACTAACAAAGAAAACAGTTGTGAAATGTAAACACATATGTTTGTACTACTATCACTCATATAAAACCTACAATAAGGTATTTCTGTATTAAAATTAATAGTTAATTAATTTTGTAATAATAGTAGAGAAAAATACTGTAACGTTTTTGATAGATAAGAAAGTCAGAGAGAGAGCACACATTTACATTTTAAAGTTCTTTTTTCTAGATTTACGTCTGGCAAAGTTTTTGAGTACATCATCAAAGTTAATTTTGCGCAACAAGTCTGCCTCAATCATCAGCAAAGATAAGGAATCAAGCCTTTCTTGTTTCATTGTCGATCTACTTGGATTTTTGGTACGTTTCAACTGAGAAAAAGAGCGCTCAGTTGATCAGTTCGTAACCATTAATGTTAAAAATATGCGCAATTCGATTTCTATATTTGGAAAAGCACACTCGATGTTGTCTCTAACTATTACTTTGTAGAGTTCTGCATGACTGAACGTGTTGTTGTCAGATTTTGATGCACGAAACTTGTGGCGAATATATGAGTGGAACTGTAGTAGTTCAGTATATAAATTATTGTTCAGATCTTCAGGATAAGCATTTATTAGTCCTTCACAACATTGAGATATTTGTGGTACATCGACCAAACAAGAAAATCGAACTGCTAGATCATTATATACCTGTCCTCGTCTACTCATCTCTGTCTCAAGTTTGTCAACAATGGTGTAGAAAGCAGATATACGAAATTTGTCTCTGGCATTCTGAGATACCTCAGGGGCATCACCATCAATGACCACTGTCTTTCGTTTACGATTACGGGTCAAAGTTGACTTATAATCCACACCTGGTGTTATTTCTTTTGCAGCTTCTTCAAATCTTTCAAATTCATTCCTAGATTCATGCAAGTGATCTGCTAGTGAAGAATACAAATCAGCACACGTTTTCAGGTTCACGTGCTCATTTTGTAGAGCTTGACTGACCCTGTGAAAATATTGTAACACGTCTTCCCAAAAGACAAGCATGAAAGCAAATTCTAATTCTTGCATCTTCTTTGCAATGTTTTCTGCTTCTATTCTGGTGTCCCCCTTCTGTGACTGGTCTTCTTGTAAACATTCTAACGCTTCTATAATCTGAGGATGAGACATTAGAATGGCTTCAGTTGCAACAGCATGTGCTTCCCATCTAGTATCGGAAAGGGACTTTACCAGCTTTTCATTCACAAGGCATCCTTTCAGAATCTTCCATCTTTTGGTTGAAGCTGAGAAAAAAGTATAGATCAGTTGCACTGTATGGAAGAAGTTTACTGCCTCTAAACATGAGTGAACGGCACTTCTGCCTACCAGATTTAGTGAATGGGCAGCACAGGGTATGCATATAGCAAACTCATTTTCTTCTAGAGTTTTTTTCTGCATGCCCTTGTAGCACCCAGACATATTAGCTGCGTTGTCGTAGGACTGACCTCTGCATTTCGAAAAATCAATATTGCAAGCTTCACGTAAGTACTACAACACTTGCTTAGCCATACCTTCACCGGGGTGACTTTGCAGCTCCAAGAAAGTCAAAAAGCGATCAATGGGCTCTCCATCTACCACATATCGAAGAACAACGCTTAACTGATCTATATGTGAAATATCAGGTGTTGAGTCTACTGACAAGATGAAATAACCGGAAGCCTTTACATCATCTACAATTACTGCATGGACTTTTTGGGACATAATTTCAATCAGTTCTTCACATATAGTTTTGGATAAATAAGAAGGATTTCCTTTTCCAGAATTTCCATATTTCGCAATGTGTGATGCTAAAAATGGATCAAACTGACTGACCAACTCCAGCAACCCTAGATAATTTCCATAATGTGCGATTCAATATTACATTTGCGATTTGCTTATGCCATGCAATTACGCTACCGGGACAATATACACATTTTTCTTGAGGACTTGTGGTGCCCCCCAACTGCTTGGTGCCCTAGGCACGTGCCTTGTTTGCCTAATGGTTAATCCAGCCCTGGATGTATGGTGACCTTATGATGGCTGCTAAGTTCAGAAAGTGGTGTCCTTAGTACTGGCAATTTCCAAGACATCATTTCGTTTTCGTTGAGGTGAGTTTCTTGCAAGCAACATACTCTAACCTTTTCTTGGACCAAGATGTTTTCTAGTTCTATTGTTTTGTTGCTGAATCCCTCCGCATTCCAGTGCATTAGTTTTAGTGTTTGATATGGCCAGACGGCTCTATTCTCAGGTCTTCTGGCTCCACAGGACATCTGAGAAGGACCTCCAGTAGCTGTGGTTGGACCCTTTCGAGGCATATGGCCCGGCACAGCACCTGCCTGGAGGTCACAAGCAGGACGAGCACCATAATATTTAGCAGTAGTCGACATATTTCATTACGGGCATGATTGGTGGCATCCTGATTTCTGTGGTGTGCCTCCTGGCTGGTTGCCTCCGTATACAGCACCTTTCCTTTGCTAGAGCAGAATGTGGTCTTACTCGAGTTTAGGTGTGTAGGCACGAACACAGATTTCTGCGCATGCATGTACGTGCATATACATCTAGAGCGTTCTGGATATTTCTCGGCGCCAGTGACTCGCCGTCGCCCCTTCTCCTGTAAGTTAAAACAGTTCCGCCACGAGAAAGCCAGGAGTTGTACTTTTGCTGCATAGGTGATGAATGCACGAGCCATTAGGATATTTGTGCAAGGTTGGGCGCTCACCCCAACCCGGCCCAGGCTACATACAACAACATTTGGAACCATGTAATGCTAAGAAGCGAATTTATTGATTTTTATATAGAAAAATATTTATCGACATGTAAAAATTTAATAAGGATGATTTATGAAAAACAGATATTTCTCCGGTGAATAAAATGATTTATTTTGCAAGAAAATATTAAATAATTTAAGTCTTTTCCTGTTAATAATTATTTCCACATTTACGATGTTCAAAATAATTTATTTGTTGTAGTAGTCTTGATATATTTCTGAAATTTGTTCTGAGTTTACTACTTGTTTTCCGAGTATTTTATTTTCACACACAGCCGGAAGTAGGTTTTGTTTAATTTCCGTTTTAAAGTTTTGTACAATTCTAACTGTTCGAAGTTTATTAAAGCAATGAGTGTCAATAACAAACGTAAGATTGAAGATGAATGTCGTGTTTTTAGGTGACAGTGTCATCAACTTCATTAGATCAAGAGGACTTAATCACAGACAGTTCAAGGCATTACTTGACGATTTGGAAACTGAACATTCCGATGTCCTGTACCACACCAGTGTTCGATGGCTAAGTGTCGGCAAGGTGTTGAGGCGAGTGTGGGAACTCAGAGAATAAATAGTGATGTTCCTAGGGATGAAGGGCATTGAATATGACTTTGATACTAACATTGTCAGTAAAGAGTGGAAGTTAGACTTCATGTTTGCCATTGAAATTGTGGAAAAGTTAAATGAACTGAATGTCAAACTTCAGGACAATGGTGTGTTCGCACATGAATTGTATGTACATGTAAAATCATTTCAGGCAACACTCTCACTGTTCTCCAGAAAAACAAAGTGAAAAAAAGTTTTGTCACTTTCCATTAGTGAAACAAGAAACCATTTCTTGGAAATAACTGAAAAGTACAAAACGCAATTAAATTCATTGACTGGAGTATTTGGAAGGAGATTACAGTATTTCAAGAACTTAGAGCCACAGTTCAATATTCTCAGTTCCCCTTTTAGTACAGAAGCTGAAACAGCCACAGAGGACATACATTCTCTTGCTTTAAGATCAACAAATCTAAGATTAGGTCTTTATTGTCGGACTGCAACTTGCATGCTGTCATGCGAATTTCAAAAAGTAAACTTGCTCCAGATTTCAAGAATATTGTCAAAAAGTGCAAGCAGTTACATACATCTAATTAGAAATCAACAATCATAGTGTCAGTGTAGTCTGTTTGCGTCTAAATTAAAGCCATTGATAGATAATAACGAATATTTGTTATCATAACAAGTTGTCTATATTGTCAAATATAATGTATAAGTGTATAAGTAAAAGAAAATTACAATAATTAGTTATTTATACTGCTTAATAACCTATAAATAATTAATAATTTCTTATTGTGGTAGGTTAATGTAAACAAAATAGACATTTTATATATATATATATATATATATATATATATATATATATATATATATATATATATATATATATATATATATATATATAACCCATATAACAGTCATCTATATATATATATATATATATATATATATATATATATATATGCGGCCCGGCAATAGCTTTACATTTGTCAATGCGGCCCTCCGCACAAACATTTGCCCACCCCTGTTCTAAAGCTTAACCATTTCTGTTTTGATGCTGTCCGAACTGGGGGTCTTGCCAGTTTCCATATGATTAAGAGGATTCTCAACCTCCGTCATCAAAATTGATGGTCTTTCATTATTATTTTGAATACCATACTGTTCTTCTCTGTTATCTTCATAAAGGGTTTTCACATCTGACCATACATGTACAATCTGATCTATTGCTATTATGATTTTCCATGATTTGCCTTTAGGCAGCCTGCTGATGTACGTGTACTTCGATTAGTTATCTCCAGAATTATGTGTGCATTAGTTTGGTATTTTTACTGTTGTGTTGTTTTTCAATTTATATGCAATTTTTCTGGAGCCATGTTTCTTTTCCCCCCCATTGGCACCTCGCCGTCTTGACAGACGATAGTTTGTGCTTTAAAAAGGCATAATAACTTTTAACTATGGCGGTAGCGAGTGTGACTGATAAGGCCAATTTGCGCTGTAAATGTCCGTTCACAGTGGGTGCATGTGAACACGTGGTCATTTCCACCATCATGCACCATCTTACGTCTCAAACGCTTGGTGTGTGACTTTTCTGCAATAATTTTCTCCTTTGACTTTATTCCATTTCTGATATTTGCCCTCCATGCAACACGTTCAGCGGCGACTTGCTCCCAATGTGCATTATCAATGCCTGTATCAATCATGTCCCGCTTACACACATCTTTGTATCGTAGTAGAGGCCGACCCTGAGATCTCTTACCCATCTGTAATTCACCAAAAAAGATATCCTTTGGTATTCTACCATCATCCATCCTCCTAAGATGTCCTATCCATCTAAGTCTACGAAGACTGAGCATGGAATAAACTGTCACACAACCTGATCTTTCCAATACTTCAGTATTTGTGATTTTGTCTTGCCACTTAATACCAAGAATTCTTCGCAGACACCGCATATGAAAGCTGTTTAAATTGTTCTCTTGGTGTGAGTAAGTTGTCCAGGTTTCACTGCCATAGAGAAGAGTACTAAGGACACAGGCTTGATAGACAAGGACTTTTGTTTTGGCAGTAAGCTTCCTGTTCTCCCAGACTCTTTTTCTTAACCTGTTCATTGTTGTTGCTGCCTTACCAATCCGGATGTTGATTTCCTGATCTAGGGATAATTTGCTATTTACCACTGATCCTAGATATGTAAAATGGTCTACTATCTCTAGTTCGGCGTCGTCAATAAAGATTGATGGTACCTCATGTGCACCTTGTGACATAATCTGTGTCTTCTTTTTGCTAATTGTTAAACCAAATTCAGAACAAGCATTGGAGAATGCAGATAGTAGACATTGCAATTCTTCCTCAGAGTGGGTCGTAACGGCAGCATCATCTGCAAAAAGCAACTCTCTGATCAGTACCCTCCTAATTTTGGTCTTAGCCTTCAATCTCTGAGCATTGTAGAGGCCGCCATCTGAGCGTGAGTGAATGTATATACCACCATCCTGATCACGAAATGCATATTTCAGTAGAAGTGAAAAGTATATTCCAAAGAGGGTGGGAGCTAGTACACAACCTTGCTTAACTCCACTCTTGATTTCAAATTCTTCAGAAGTTGCACCATCAAACTTGATTATACCCTTCATGCCTGTGTGGAACGATTCCACAATGGACAGAAGAGTTGGTGGGCAGCCAATCTTCTTTAGTGCCTTGAACAGACCCTCACGACTGACCAAATCAAATGCCTTTGTGAGGTCAATGAAGGCAATAAACAGTGGTTGATTCTGTTCACGGCATTTTTCTTGCATTTGTCGCAATGAGAATATCATATCAGTGGTAGACCGGTTCTGTCGAAAGCCACACTGTGATTCGGGGTAGACTTGATCTCCTAGGACTTGAAGTCTGCGCAGAACAATTCTGGCAAATACTTTTCCAACAATACACAGAAGTGAGATACCCCTATAGTTGTTGCAGTCGCTCCGATCGCCCTTGTTCTTGTACAGTGTTATGATGCTTGAATCTTTGAAATCCTGTGGGACTTGTCCTTCACGCCAGCATAGCTCTATTAGCTGGTGGATCTGTATAGTGAGTGTGTCTTGCCCACTCCTGATAACCTCTATTGGAATCCCATCCTTACCTGGAGCCTTGCCAGATGCAAGTTCATTTATAGCACACTTAACTTCTGTTATGGTGGGAAGTGTGTCCAGGTGGTCAAGAGTTGGTAGAGCCTCTATGGCGTTGAGGGCATCATCCGCTAGTTTGGTCTCACTTGAGTAAAGCTCCAAATAGTGCTCTACCCATCTGTCCATCTGCTGTTTCTTATCAGTGATGACTTCTCCAGTCAAGGTTTTCAATGGTGCACTTCTTTTGATCACTGGACCACAAGCTTTCTTTATTCCTTCATACATGCTTCTTATGTCTCCCTTATCACTTGCGATTTGAATGGACTCACATAACTTGATCCAATAATCATTTGCACACTGCCTGGCAGCCTTTTGCACATCCTTCCTAGCTTGCCTTAGCTCACTCAGAGTGTTACGCGTTGGTCTTTCCTTGTTTCTTAAGAGAGCTTTCTTCTTCTTATCAATCAGGGGCTGCAGAGTCTCGCTGTTGGCCGCAAACCAGTCCTGCCTCTTATGATCCACAGTGCCGTAAACCCCTACGGCAGTTTTATAAAGAGTTTCCTTAATTTGACCCCACTTTTCATTTACTGTACAATTTTCTGGTGTATCAGTGAAAGCATCTTCAAGTTGCTGTTGAAACTGAAAGCACTTTTCAGGATCATGAGTGTTAATAATATTAATCCTGTGGCTAGATTTGTGTTTAGCTGTGTAGATTCTCTTTGGTCTCAGTCTAACCCTTGCAACAACCAAAGAATGATCCGTATCACAGTCAGCACTGTGGTAACTACGAGTCAATGATATATGGTTCAGATGTTGTCTCCGTGTGATGATGAAGTCCAGCTGGTGCCAATGGCCGGATCTTGGATGTTTCCATGTGACCTTATGCATCTCTTTTGTTTTAAAAAAAGAGTTTGTAATACATAGGTCATTACTGGTGCAATGCTCCAGCAGCCTTTGTCCATTTTCATTCATGCGACCGATGTTGTATTTTCCAAGGCACACTGGCCATGAACTTGAGTCCTTGCCCACACGAGCATTGAAATCACCGAGCATATAAATGTAGTCAGATTTTGGAACTGCCTTGATCACGGAGTCTAACTCCTCATAGAACAAATCCTTCACATCATCAGAGGAATCGAGTGTCGGTGCATATGCAGTAATAATGGTGGCAAACCCAAAAGAGGTTGCCAAGCGCAGGGATAATAGTCTTTCATTTCCTCCTGCTGGAATTTCAATCATTCCCAGTAGCGAATTCTTCACTGCAAAGCCCACACCGTGTTGCCTTTTTTCTGCCTGCCCTCTACCCTTCCAGAAAAAGGTGTAGTTGTTTTCCCTGAGTGACCCTTCCTCAGCGAGGCGAGTCTCCTGCAGGCCAGCAATATCAATGTTAAGACGATTGAGTTCGGCATCAATCACAGCCGTTTTTCTCACATCGTCAATATTGGTCAAGTCAGTGGAAAATCCTGGACACATGGTTCTCACGTTCCAGGTTGCAAGCCGTAGCTTGAGGTTTCTATTTTTATTTTTGTTTGTACCTGGTGCATTGGTTTTACAGCCTGCGATTCAGATTTTGTCCTAGCCCCAAGCACCCATTGAAGCAGGCAGGCTGTGGCGGATCAGCACCCAATTGGCTGGGGGCTGCCCAGCTTGAGGAGGGCGGTAGCTGATCAGTGACACCTATAGGTGTCTCCCACCGTCAGAGGCAACGCATGGCGCCCCATGTCTACGCCAACTGACAAGGACTTATAACCCGTAACAGTTGCCTCTCGCTTTGATTCCGAGACCAGTTAAGACCAGGGATGGAGTTATTGCCTCTCCATAGCACAAAGCCTGGGCTAAAATATAGAGATCATGTGTTGCCCATGCAGCATGATCCCTCTCTCGGCCCGCCTAGTTCACTCCAGAGGAAAGGTAACACCCCTACATCTGGAACAAGACAAGCTGCAGAAGCTGCCGGATCAGCAAAGCAATGCTCTAACTGTCCGCCTGTCGGAGCTTCGATCCTAGACCAGTCGCCAACCAAGGCTTAGGGCCTGGTCTGCCCTGCCATGACAATTTTGTCTTTAGCTTGCATTTCCTCGCACCAGGGTAAGGCTTGTACCCTCCCAATTGCGCTCTTCCGCCCGAAGCCGTTGGCACAATGTGGGGTGTCGGGTTTGGTAAGCGCCGCCCAACGTTCGGCGCTAACAGAGACCAGGTAGTACCGTCTACTGTTATACGGTAGCTCAGTCATATCTGACTAAGACCAGACTGACTGTTTCTTTTAACTCCTTACATAATGTTCTAACACTTATGTGAATTTCTTCATATTTGGCAGGATTATTTTTGTTCTGTCTTCTTGTTTCCATTTGTTGTAAAATTTCTTCAGTCATCCATGTCTTACGACCCACTTTCTTCAATTTTAGAATAGTTTCTTCTGCAGCCAAACTGACTGAATTCTTCAACATTTCCCATTGATCATCCACATCTTGAAATATGTTTTTTTTTTTTTTTTTATGTTGCATATCCCTTAGAGAGCTTTGCAGTCAACACCAGATTTTTTTTCCAGCTGCTGTTGATGTACTAGGCAAGTTTTACGTTCAGAAGTTTCACATTGCTTTCTGAACGACCGGCTTACATACCCCTGTAAATTATCAGGGCGGCACGATCCGCTGCCGAATCTCGCGCAGCTGTTTTCCCCACGTGGATATACGGGGTTACGAACAACGTCGTTAACCACTTAAACAATATAAAATAACACAAAGTAATGCAGCTTTACATAACAGAATTACGACACACACAGGACGTTGCGGCGACTATCCTTCATCAGCAAACAAATACATGCACGAAACACAACATATTGTACAGGAGAAGATCCTCCGGTGACTACATTAAGGCATAAGGACGGGATACGAATAATAAAAAAACGATAAAATGGCTTCGGGCTCTGAGTTAAGTAGAAACATTTTTTCATATTTATATTGTCTCTTCATTGCTCTCATTTTATCTTTATATTCTTGCTTTACCGAAGTTCCAGCAAATTGTATTCACATCGTGAAATATAATCTCTATATCAGACAATATATTAAATTTGTTCTTTACTTCTATGTTAAGATTGTCTTATAATTCTTTGTCAATTTTCAATTTGCACAAATCATATTTAGTGTTTCCTGTTGCATACTTGACATTCTCTAACTTTACCCTCAATGTGCTTGGAATTAATCTGTGATCACTGTAGCAGTCTGCACTGGGAAATGTTGTTACGACTGTTAACGCATTTCGAAACTTTCTGCTAATCAAAATGTAACGTACCTGGTTTTTAATCCTGCTATCTAAACTCCTCCATGTCCATAATCGTCTAGTATGTTGTTTAAACCAGTTGTTTCCTACAACCATTTCTTGTTCTTTAGTCTATTCTACAAGTCTGTATTCTCTTTGCTCTCCTCAACCATGGTTGCCTACACTGCATCCATCGGCTTGATTCCCTAACCGTGCGTTGAAATCACCCTTTATGATATTTATTTCTAATGTTTTTGCAGTTCTTCGAAACAGACTCCTTGACATTATAAAATTCCTGTATACTTTCTTTACGTCATTCACTTGTTGGAGCATATATTCGAATGACATTTATTTTAAAATTTGTTCCCTTTAATTTTACTAATAGAACTCTGTCTGACACATCCAATATCATTTAACCAAATTTGATGTTTGGCGATCCAATGTAATGGTTACACCTCTTTGCCGTTCTCTCCCCCAGAATACATAATAATCCAATCCTCTTCTGTCTTGATACCTGTCCCCTTTTCAACTCGTTTCGCACATCCTAATATATTAGTATTCTCTGTTTTAATTTCTTGTTTGATGTTTTCTAATTTTCCATCTGCACTAATTGTTCTAACATTCCATGTTCCTTCTTTCAATGATAGTAATCGTTTGCACTCAGTTGCCTGCTGACGGTCTGGAGTCTCCTGGTGCACATGGCTATGCCTACCGGGCGAGGCTGCTCCTATGGAGCACCCATTTTCGCCGTTTCTCTGATTTTCGATGAGGCTGCAAAACATAATTTTCTTGGCATTTGTAAAGGAGGTGGTTTGTCATTGCTCTCCTTCTTAGCAGTGACTATACTGATCAAAGACCGTAGCCATTGTCTCTCCCCCCCCCCCAAAAAAAAAAAACCCCTCTGCCTACCGTCGTGAAGCTGGAGACCATAACCTACAACTATCTCTCGGCTGCTCTTCAAATTCATCCATAACCTGCACATGTGGCTTCACGTAATCCATATCGGGAGGCTAAACGGGTACTCGACCTTGCCCAAGAGTATTCAGTAGGCTAGAAGAGAGAAGGAGTCACATTACTTCTCTTTTGATAGGGGATACCCTTACCCCTCCACCCATTCAAAATATTTTGAATGTTTATTTCCGAATTTAAAGGTAATACGCTATTTACACTTGTGTCGATTAACCACTTCTTTTATTTGTGTTTCATCAACCAACCGGTCAGGGCTCTGGGCCATGTGTGTTGACCTATATTATAGCTGCGGCGTGTCTCTAGCGAAGAGGTTGAAATAAACATAGCTAGCCAACTCTGTGCCCGTCTCCCTGGCCGAGGTGTTAAACGACTTTATCCGTAATCCCGTTTATCCACGTAGGGTCTCGCAACGCGCGAAAATTGGTAGCAGTTCTCGCCACGTTGGTGACTTACAGGATAAGTGAGCCGGTCGCTCTGAAAGCAATGGCAAACTATTGAGCGTAATTTTGCTAAGAAATCAACAACAGCGGTAAAATACTGGTGTTGACAGCGATGTCCTGTAAAGGATATGCGAGCAAAAAGAAAGGACAGAAAAAGCCAACTCTGTTAGTAATATGTGTGATTCAAGGTTGCGAATTGGGTTCAAGCTGATCTCATTGAAGAAGTATCGTAGGGAAATACGGTTCTCAAATAGAATTCATAACGAACAGAGGTATACTTTGATCTCCCTCGTGGGTATGTTCGAAGTTAGTACAATTTCATCATCATTATGTGGCGCGAAAGAGATTTACGACGATTAGCACCCGAAACCCGGGTTGATGATGATAGGATGGCTATGAGCTGTGAAGGATTATCAATACCCAGGCATTTCGTCATCTAACTGGATGAACTCAATGGTGTTAAATATATATTCACACCAACCATGGCTACCTTACCTTGGGCGATTATAAGCTGTCGGGAGACACCCATACACGCAACACTTGCTTTCTATTATCAGTTTTGTCTGATGAAACAACTGCTGTCAATTATCAGTGTTGTCTGATGAAACAGCTGATTTAAATTATCAGTGTTGTCAGGCACAACACCTCCTTTTCTTACAGAGGGATCATCTTGTCCGTGTTGTCTAATTCCCTACACTACCTGTGCCATCCACACAACATGATCGTTCAGTGTGTGTGATTCTGCACACATCTTTTGCTGTCAAAGGAATCCAAACATCTATGTCTATAGTATATACACATGCCCGATCTTCTACGTGCCAGAAGAAGATAGGAGGGGAGCGACATACACAGGAACACAATCTCTTCTTTTGTTTGTCTGTCTTTATTAAGTATTTCAGGGAATGTTTACCACCGCAGCCGGCACTTCTTCAAGCAGCCCTAGAAAGAAGAGAATATGCCGGTCCATGGTTTCCTGATATTTACCTATTCTTTCCGACAAGACACGTTGTGTTGGCCCAGAGGTGCTATCCTTACCACCATTAATCTCCACCAAAGGTATAGGATTCTGTCATCTTGCTAATTTACACCTGTGTGTTTGAGATATGTCCTTGAGGCCAGACCTAATAATTTGGTCTGATCCTAAAGAACCTGACACCACTCGAGAAGGTAATGGGTGATGTTAGCTAATGTGCACTTGCAAAGGGTTATATGGTGTAGTATATTTGAGCTGTTCTTGTTGCAGGACCCCCAATATTGATGAAGACTAAAGGGAGGCTTTCAAACCGACTGGGCAAGTCACTCCGAAGACTTATTAAGTAGAGAGCCCAAGTCCATGCCAGGGAAGATGTCCGAGAGTCCGACCAGAGACGAGGCCCAGGACACCAGTCTAACGTGTCCAGTGGGAGACTCACAGTATCAGGCTATCTCCTCTCCTACACCCTGCCTCTGTACACAAAGCTGACAATGCAATACTACCTCTCCAGGGACTGGATGATGACTTAGCCCGCGGGACTAATCTCAGTCTTATAGTCTTATATTGTTTTTTGTTTGTTCAATGTTTCTGAGGCACCGGTAGAGACTGAATCTCTATTGAAGATTCTTTCTAGTGCCCTCAAATTGTGTTATCTTTACAGTCAATTAGGTGTCTGTTTGTGTCACTAGTCGTCTGAGAACAGGTTTAGCGTCCAGGACCCGGTACCAGGAACAATTATTCAAGAGGAACAGAAGAACAAATGAACGAACGAACACACTTTATTTTCAAAAGTATAAGAATTAGGCACGCAGGCCCGTCTGACATTCTGCCCTTCTTCTCTACTCCCTCTCATACAGTATGCCATTCAACATCACGTATGAAGTTAATCTTAGACAACAGAAGAACGCAAAGCATTAAAACGCATGACAAATAATCAATAATGTATGACTCACTGAGGCAATGTTTAACAAAAGCATTATAAATACCTAAGGAAGGTGTAACATACCATATGTATTTAATGTTTATTAGCTAGCTGTGGTGTTTGTAGTTCCATTTCCAGTTGTAGAAAAGAACTTTCCTCCATCGTTCAAGTAGTAGTGGTGTTTGAAGTAGTTGTGGTGTTAGCTGCGGTGTTTGTAGTATTTGTGGTGTCAATTGTGGTGTTTGTAGTAGTTGTGGTGTTAGTCTTGATGTTTGTAGTAATTGTGGTGTTTATTGTTGTGGTGTTTGCAGTAGTTGTGGTGTTTGTAGTAGTTGTGGTGTTTGTAGTAGTTGTGGTGTTAGTCTTGGTGTTTGTAGTAATTGTGGTGTTTGTAGTAGTTGTGGTATTTGTAGTTGTTGTGGTGTTTGTAGTAGTTGTGGTGTTTGTAGTAGTTGTGGTGTTTGTAGTAGTTGTGGTGTTTGCAGTAGCTGTGGTGTTTGCAGTAGCTGTGGTGTTTGTAGTAGTTGTGGTGTTTGTAGTAGTTGTGGTGTTTGTAGTAGTTGTGGTTTTTGTAGTAGTTGTGGTGTTAGTCTTGGTGTTTGTAGTAATTGTGGTGTTAGTCTTGGTGTTTGTAGTAATTGTGGTGTTTATTGTTGTGGTGTTTGTAGTAGTAGTGGTGTTTGTAGTAGTTGTGGTGTTTGTAGTAGTTGTGGTGTTTGTAATAGTTGTGGTGTTAGTCTTGGTGTTTGTAGTAATTGTGGTGTTAGTCTTGGTGTTTGTAGTAATTGTGGTATTTATTGTTGTGGTGTTTGTAGTAGTAGTGGTGTTGTAGTAGTTGTGGTGTTAGTCTTGTGTTTGTAGTAATTGTGGTGTTTATCGTTGTGGTGTTTGTAGTAGTTGTGGTGTTTGTAGTAGTTGTGGTGTTTGTAGTAGTTGTGGTGTTAAGTCTTGGTGTTTGTAGTAGTTGTGGTGTTAGTCTTGGTGTTTGTAGTTAGTTGTGGTGTTAGTCTTGGTGTTTGTAGTAAATGTGGTGTTTGTAGTAGTTGTGGTGTTTGTAGTAGATTGTGGTGTTTGTAGTAGTTGTGGTGTTAGTCTTGGTGTTTGTAGTAATTGTGGTGTTTATTGTTGTGGTGTTTGTAGTAGTTGTGGTGTTAGTCTTGGTGTTTGTATTAATTGTGGTGTTTATTGTTGTGGTGTTTGTAGTATTTGTGGTGTTTGTAGTAGTTGTGGTGTTAGTCTTGGTGTTTGTAGTAGTTGTGGTGGTAGTCTTGGTGTTTGTAGTAATTGTGGAGTTTACTGTTGTGGTGTTTGTAGTAGTTGTGGTGATTGTAGTAGTTGTGATGTTTGTAGTAGTTGTGGTGTTTGTAGTAGTTGTGGTGTTAGTCTTGGTGTTTGTAGTAGTTGTGGTGTTAGTCTTGATGTTTGTAGTAATTGTGGTGAGTGTAGTAGTTGTGGACTTTATTGTTGTGGTGTTTGTAGTAGTTGTGGTGTTTGTAGTAGTTGTGGTGTTTGTAGTAGTTGTGGTGTTTGTAGTAGTTGTGGTGTTAATCTTGGTGTTTGTAGTAATTGTGGTGTTTATTGTTGTGGTGTTTGTAGTAGTTGTGGTGTTAGTCTTGGTGATTGTAGTAATTGTGGTGTTTATTGTTGTGGTGTTTGTAGTATTTGTGGTGTTTGTAGTAATTGTGGTGTTTATTGTTTTGGTGTTTGTAGTAGTTGTGGTGTTTGTAGTAGTTGTGGTGCTTTGTAGTAGTTGTGGTGTTTGTAGTAGTTGTGGTGTTTGTAATAGTTGTGGTGTTTGTAGTAGTTGTAGTGTTTGTAGTAGTTGTGGTGATAGTCTTGGTGTTTGTAGTAGTTGTGGTGTTAGTCTTGGTGTTTGTAGTAATTGTGGTGTTTGTAGTAGTTGTGGTGTTTTTTGTTGTGGTGTTTGTAGTAGTTGTGGTGTTTGTAGTAGTTGTGGTGTTTGTAGTAGTTGTGGTGTTTATTGTTGTGGTGTTTGTAGTAGTTGTGGTGCTTGTAGTAGTTGTGGTGTTTGTAGTAGTTGTGGTGTTTATTGTTGTGGTGTTTGTAGTAGTTGTGGTGTTTGTAGTAGTTGTGGTGTTTGTAGTAGTTGTGGTGTTTGTAGTAGTTGTGGTGTTTGTAGTAGTTGTGGTGTTTGTAGTAGTTGTGGTGTTAGTAGTAGTTGTGGTGTTTGTAGTAGTTGTCGTGTTTGTAGTATTTGTGGTGTTTGTAGTAGTTGTGGTGTTTGTAGTAGTTGTGGTGTTAGTCTTGGTGTTTGTAGTGGTTGTTGTGTTATTCTTGGTGTTTGTAGTAATTGTGGTGTTTGTAGTAGTTGTGGTGTTTGTAGTAGTTGTGGTGTTTGTAGTAGTTGTGGTGTTTGTAGTAGTTGTGGTGTTAGTCTTGGTGTTTGTAGTAATTGTGGTGTTTATTGTTGTGGTGTTTGTAGTAGTTGTGGTGTCTGTAGTACTTGTGGTGTTTATTGTTGTGGTGTTTGTAGTAGTTGTTTGTCTTAGCTGTGGTGTTAGTTATGGTTGCGGTATTAGTTGTAGTGTTAGTTGTGTTGTTAATGTCAGGTCTTTGTCAGATATGACTGAGCTACCGTATGACAGTAGACGATACTACCTGCTTCTGTTAGCGCCGGATGTTGGGCGACGCTTACCAAACCCGACACCCCACATTGTGCCAACGGCATCAGGCGGAGGAGCGCAATAGGAATGGTACAAGTCTTATCCTAGTGCGAGGAAATGCAACCTAAAGACTAAATGTCATGGCAGTGCAGACCAGGCCCTAAGCCTTCGTTGGCAACTGGTCTAGGATCGAAACTCCAACAGGCGGACAGTTAGAGCATTGCTTTGCTGATCCGGCAGCTTCTCCAGCTTGTCTTGTTCTAGACGTATTGGTGTCACCTTTTCTCTGGAGTACACTAGACATGCCGAGAGAGGGATCATGCTGCATGGGCAACACAAGGTCTCTAAATTCAGCTAGGCTTTGTGTTATGGAGAGGTATAACTCCAGTTTACAAACTATCGTCTGTCAAGACGGCAAGGTGCCAGTCAGTTGTCGTTTTAGATAATGTTCCATTGTGGTTTTTTTATTTCTTTTTTAAGTGGGAACGTAGTCTGTAGTGAGGTAGTGTTCAAACAGGTTGCGAATGTATGTATACTGATTGGTGGTGTCTTTGATTTCTTGTGGGAGATTGTTCTACAACTGAGCTGCAGAGTATGCTAAGCTTGCATTATATAAGTCTTTCCTGGTTTTAGGGACGTGAAGAGGCATCTATCGCCCGATGTGAAATATCGACAAAACCTTGGGGACCCTGTTCAATAAGGATTCTCGCCTTAAATCCCGGATTTCTGATGTCATGCACAACATATATCAGTTACGTATTGACTCATAATCTTGATGTATATGTGAATGTTTTCCTTCACATAAATTCATCCATCCATCATGTGCAATGCCAATAAGCGTGAGCGGTCATGTTTTGCCATCTCACTGGTCCATCTATTCTAAAAGAGGAGGTGGCTAACCATCCATCCATCATGTGCCATACCGATAAGCATTTGGGTTCATGTTTTTCCATCTCACTAGATCATGAGAGTCGTGTATCAGCTTCGTGTTTCTGTCTCAACCATGCCATGTGGCCAAGTCATCTATATATTTACTTCTCGATCTTCCCCTTGGTCTCTTCTCTTCGATGCCAGTTGTCACCAAGTTCTCCAATACATTTCTTATCATAACATGTGTCAGCAACTTGCTTGCGACAGGTCTTTCAGGACTCCCCTACTTTTGCACCACACGAAATAATAACTCGTGTCATTTGCAAAAGGAATGCAATTTATTTAGAGCTGGCGATAAACAAGCTCTGCGAGCAGGATACTTCATTGACAATAAACAGCATGGTACGTTACATAGATGCAATGAAGAGGTGATAATGATACTATTAATCACTGAATTAAATCTAAAGCCTAACAATCACTATTGTCTAGAAACTTATAGCATTCGTAAGGAACACGTCTATTCTCTAGTCGTCTCAGTCCTGGTCTGTCCTCACGCTACTCATTGCGTGTTCAAACACGGACGTTGGATTCCTCCGTGCGCTGGCGAGTCTTGCGTGCATAGTGTCCCAGCACGCTGGCCAGTTCACTCGAATAACCTGGTACTCCACGGTTACTCGTAGAGGCGAGTTTCCCAATGTCTTGGGAAACCCTCGCTCACCTGTACTCAAGGCTCCCTGGTTGACACAAGTGTGTCCCGTTGTGAAGCTATTTATAGCGCTGGTGTCTCTCCTGTCTGGTGTCCTCTACTAGACTCTGTCTTAGCTCTATTACTTATATTCTTAACTCTCTAAATACTTATTGGGATTTTTGACAACATGCCCAATTGATTTTACTGTCTACGTCTAATGCCACTAATCAGTTTACGATCTTCATTTGTTTCTTGACAGACTTGTTCATTGGTCTTTCTGTCTGTCCATAGTATTCTTTGCAGTTTTCCTCAGAAACTGTCAGAGTCTTGCGTAGAGCAAGATAAGTAGCTCGTTTTCTGGCAAGTGTGAAGCAATATCAAACTATCAAATCACACGAAGTGAATATCCGAAAGTATTATTCACAAGCTTTATTTACGCGCTGCATTTATTATCGCACAAACATCGCGCACTGACAATCCATAGCAATCATTACGGCATGAACAATATCACTACAATACATAATAATACATGCAAGCAATAAACATCTCACTTACAAGTCAAACTATTCACGCGTTCGAACCAGTCTCCCACTGTCGTACAGGCTAGCTCTCAATGCAGATTCAAACACTCCTCGCATACCCATGCGACCTGTCCATTCAAACACCTAAACCCGTCTGCCAGTTCTGGCGTTCTACACGCTACACGCTCACGTCAGCTGGTGTGACCCCTGCAAGGTTCACGGGGTGTACCGCTGACCAGCGGTCGTTTAAGCTTCGCTCAATTGCCGTGCTTGGCTGCTTATCCGGGCGTCGTCGAAGACGCCGCGTTCTCTCTGCAGTGTTTAACATCACTCAGGGTTGCGTGTTGTTATGTTGTCTGGCGTTGGTACAGACAACGCGTCGCAACCTCGGATGTGAGACCTTGACACTCTCCACACCCCTTTTTCATGAAAGGATTTCCTTTCATGTACAATATATATCTAGGTGTTATTAAACATGTCAAAGTCGAACATTATACCTTAACAATTATAATAAATATATACAGGTGAATAGTAAACAATATGTATACACCAATTATGTTGCACTATGAAGTACAACAGTCAAGTACAATCTATTTCATGGGCATTACCTTGCTGTGACACAGCTACTTCGGTAGGTATCGGCTAAACTGGCCCCTACCTCACAACCAAGAACAAAAATACTAAAATAATCAGGTCAAGCCGTGAGCATCTCCCTCTGAGATAGCTCCATCATCAGACCTCTGTTTAGAGTTTCTAATGAAGGTCAACAGTTTTGGCAATATACTGTCCATATCTAAACGACGTTACATTGACATGTTATTTATCAAGCACACACGTTAATGGTTACAATACATATTTACATATCTCCAACAATTTAGAGTAATTTCCCCTGGTTTTTATACAAAAAATTTAGGAACAATAATTTATCGTCGTTTACAAGACATAAATTACTACTGCAAATTGATTTCTTAGTGTCATAATTTGATCCTTATTGACAAATGTGCACAAAAAGTCACGTTTGTAAAGAAGCAATCAAGTTACGATGCTGAGATTACATCTTATAAAAATCGACATATACAATTCCGTATATGGAAATATTTTAAATCACATGTTAATACAATTGTCATACATTTATAGACTTTTTAGCGTAGTCTGATAACTTTTAATATTACTATGCAAACAAATCGGAAGTATACAGCTGTACTATTACATGTGTTGTGGTGTCATTCATACAACGTTGGTCCGTTCTGGATGGATCTTATATAAACGGAGTAGTAGTTGTTATTATCAGCTGTTGGATCGTCTCTTCCGCCTTCTGCTCGGATTGTACTGTCGCAGTCATCTTTCGTACCTTGTTAAAACGTCTTGGACACCTCGGTCTGGATACCTTCAGGATTACCTCACGTTGTAGTGGCTTGGTAAGTTCCTGGATCCTGTAGTGTTGTCCAGTGACACTTCTCTGTAGTGTCCGGTTGTTACAATATTTATGTATTTACAATAATAATTGCATTCTTTCTCATATCTCAGTTATACAACACATTAGTTTACATAATACTGATTCCATTCTTTCTCATATCTCACAATTATACACGCATTCATTCGCATGATAATAATAAGAATCGCAATATGTACATAAGTTATATACATTGGGAGATACAATCTTCCCCATCACAATGGTGTACACAGCGTTACTGACACATTGTCACAATTGGCTGTGGTACTGAGCGCTATCTACGTTGCAGTTTTATACACCCTCTGCACTGTGCTCTGGTGTCGACTGGGTATTAGGTTCGTCGTATGGACATCTCGACAAGAGATCTGCAAGACAGTTTTGTGAACCCTTTATATGGTTAATCTCATAGCTATAGTCCTGCAGAAGAAGGGACCATCTTGCCACCTTGCTGTTACTTGGCGTTCCTCTGGTAACAATTGTCAGCGGACTATTATCTGTTTCAATAATGAAATGTTTGCCTAACAAAAATCTAGAAAGTTTACGTACCGAAAATACCATGGCAAGAGCCTCGAGTTCCGGTGTACTGTAATTTCGTTCGCTGGTGTTCAGTTTTCGAGAGACGTAGTATACTGGGTACAAGATTTGGTCGTGTTCTTGGAGAAGCACACCTCCAATGGCTACGGAGCTCGCATCACATCTTAATCTAAAAGTAATATTCAAATTTGGCAATTTCAGAATAGGTGATTTAGAAAAATATGAAAGAATTTTCGTAAATGCTGGCCTTAAACATTCACTGTTTACAATCACATTGGGGTGTTTATTTGTTAGTAGATCAGTGAAACATTTGGTCAATTCAGCAAAATGAGGAATAAACTGTCTATAATAGTTTAAAAGACCTAACACACTTCGCAACTGTTTCTTAGTTGTCGGAAGCGACAATTTCAAAATTCTGGACATGATGTTATCGTCAGTTGATATAAAGCCATTTGAGATCTTATAGCCCAAAAATGAAATTTCCAGAAAGGCTATATCAACTTTGGAAGGTTTTACAGTCAGTCCATGATGTCTAATCCTGTCAAATGTCTGCTGTAGTGCTGTTATGTGCTCTGTCATGTCCTTTGTGTGTATGCAAATGTCGTCCATGTACCGAATGATGTAAGCAATATCTTTCAAAAGAATTCTCGTCATTCTGACGAAGGTAGCTGGTTCATTGACTAATCCGAAAGGTACTTTACACCATTCGTATAAACCCCACGGTGTGGCAAATGCAGTCAGATGTATACTATCAGGATGTACAGCTATCTGCCAGTAGCCTTTTGTCATGTCAAGTTTAGTAAAATAACGTGAGTCAGATAGTTCAGTCAGGATGTCTTCACAGTTGCTCATTGGTTCTAAATCCAACTGTGTAATGCTGTTGAGTTTACGATAGTCCACACAAAGTCTAATAGTGTTGTCCTTTTTGCGTACTAAAACTATTGGTGAACAGAAATGAGATTGTGAACGTCGAATGATATGATTTGCTTCTAAATCAATGATTTCTTGATGAAGTTTTTCTTTATAGTGTATAGGGATGGAATATGGTCTACACTTAATAGGAATGCCAGATGTTAGGAGGGTTTGGTGTTGCACTAAATCTGTCTGTCCTGGGCTGTCAGAAAAGATCGTCCTGTAGTCTTGTATCAGTTGTCTGCAACTGTCAGTCTGTGTCTGAGTCAGTTTAGGATTTACCTTAATGTCCTGTAAGTTGGTCGTCGTGTCAAGAACTGGTGTCGGTATCTCGTCAGTGTCGTTGTCGTCCGTCTGGTCCACTATGGAGGTGCTTGCTGCAGTCTCTACTTGTTCGTCTTGCCTGTGGTGATATGGTTTGAGCATGTTAATATGGAAAATTTTATGTTTGTCCCTAACTGCAATCTCGTAATCTACCGTCGAAATTTGTCGTAGCACTTTGAACGGTCCTTGCCATGAGTCAGTTAGGAGATGTCTATCACTTGGCAAAAGAAGAAGAACGTCCTGTCCTGGCGTCAGTGTAATAGTTCTATTTCCTCTGTTAGCATATTGTCCGTAAATCGCTCCTGATTTTTGGAGAGCTTCTTTAGCTAACATACATGATTTCATAATTCTATCACGCAATGATGTTACATGTTCATATGGTGAAATGGGTATAGACAAAGTTGTACTTTCAGTCAACATAGATTCATACAGAGATAATGGGCCGCGTGGTTGTGCACCATATAACATTTCGAATGGTGAGAACCCAGTGCTGGAATGGGGCACTTCCCTATATGCAAACAAAATTGCAGGCAGATAAGTATCCCAATCTTCAGGATGTTCTTGGGTTACCTTAGAGAGCATATGTTTCATATCGCCATTAATCTTTTCCACTATACCGGTCGAATGTGGGTGGTATGGACTGTTGAAGCATTGTTTAACACCCAACATTTTGGTAAAGGCTTGTGTAGCTGAGGAAATAAACTGGCTACCCCGATCTGAAAGGATGGTATCAGGGAATCCTATCCTCGCAAAAATATGAAAGAACACTTCCACGATGTCTTTGGAAGTTATGTTCTTCATTGGAATAGCTTCTGGCCAACGAGTACATAGATCAATGAGTGTTACAATGTATCTATTACCTTTAGATGTTATATGGTTCAGAGGACCAACTATATCGACCGAGATCTTTTCAAACGGTCTACTAGCCAAATCAGTAACTTGCAATTCAGCTTGTGGGTGTTTACCCTTTTTGACAAGCTTTTGACAGATGTCACACGATCTGCAATACTGTTTGGTATCGTTGCAAAACTTTGGCCAATACAATTGAGTAAGTAACCTTGCTCTAGTTTTAGCATACGCCATGTGTCCTGCAAAGGGTATGTCATGAGCTAGATTCAATGCTTGCTTGCGGTTTTCTAACGGTAGCACTGTTTGTTCTATAGTGCTGGAACCTTTGGTGTAGTACCGTGTTAGAATTCCGTTCTTCAGAGCAAAGTACCATTGAGCATTCTTTGCTACTCTTGGCTTTTGGCCTACAAGTTTAAAGTACTTTTGCAGAGATCGATCGGCTTTTTGAGATGTTATAAACGTCTCCCTAGTTGTCTCAGGAGATGTTACAACTGGACTTACTCGTTGTAAAGCCTCTGTCTGATCGATTCGATCTTGCATCTGTGCAGTAGATCTAGTTACTGCATTTACTACATTACAACGATCATTCTCATCACACATTGATGTTACATTCACACAATTACATGTATGTTCTGGCGTAGCCAGGTTGGTATTTGTACATTCATTTACAGGTGGTAATACATCATGAATGGTGATTGGTGATGAAGGTGAAATGGTAGTATCAATATTACAACTGACAGTTGATGTACTGCTGTCATGTGGTATGTCATTCACTTCAGGAAGGTTTCCAATGATAATATCGCAGCAAGGATTGGTTAATGCTGCGCATTTAACCTTTCCTGTAAGGAATGGTGTAGTTATATATGCCCATGCAAGTGGATATTTCTCTATGTTCCCTGAGAATGTCCTGCATGTGACATATTTACCACTATATTGTGATGGTAAAATATAATCTCTCTTTACACCAATGAGAGTACTCCCGCTATCACGTAAAACTGTGGCAGCTCTACCATTAACATACCCCTGGTGGATGTTTAGTTTACCTTTGGAGTTTACTACAGAATTGGCCTCCTCACTGGTAACAGGTATAGAATGGCCGCATGTTAACACGCCATCCTCATGAAATTGATCACAAATGGTACATTTTTCCTGATGGAACACCTCAATGGAATGTGCTGAGTTTACTGGGTGATCTTGTACACTTTCATCTTCTGACGAAGAACTGTCAAACATGGCTGCATTAGCCTTTTTGGTCATTGACTTGCCTTTACAATCTTTACGCCAGTGACCATAAGCTTTACAAAGATAACATTTGGTAACTTTTCTGTAGTTCTTCCTTTCTTTATCTTGCTTAGAAATGTAATTATGCAAGTACGTAGTGTACCCAGGGTGTTGGTCGCACATATCATTCTCATTGTGTTTATAATCGCAATATTTGCACTGATACAATTTCTCTGCAGCTTGTTTATAAGGTCTTTGTTTGGTATTTGACCCTGCCTGATATTTGCCATATGTAGCTGCTGCTACAAAGTCTGTGCTGGTCAGACTACTAGAGAAACAATGCTTATTGGCTGCAAAATAACCAGAGCCACGACTTTCAATCTGTTGAACACTTTCACACTGACATTCCAACAAAAATTTAGAAAAGGGGGTGGGAGAGATGCGATAATCTTATCTCTCAACATAAGATCAACTAATTTGTCATAAATTCCATTTACTTTGGCTGCTGACAGCCATTTAGAAAAAATATTTTGAATTTCTGAGATGTAATCAGAGAACGTGTGTGTTGGCTTAGGAGACAACTTCCTAAACTGTTCTCTATAACCTGATTCATCTAGCAAAAAATGTGACATAATTTTTGCTTTAATGTAAAGATAATCTTCTTTCAGGTCATTTGGGATCGACTCTATGACTTTAAGAGGTTCCCCAGAAAGACTTCTTACATATACTATCCCCCATTCAGGTTTTGGAATTTTGTAATGATCCATAACAAATTCAAAATTTTGGGTGAATGCTGCTATGCAATCACCTGTGTTGTAACTTCTGATCAGACCTTGGTACTTCTTATGAGGTTGATCTTTGTCTGTTTCTCTATTAACTTTATCTTTAGAAGATTCAGCTTTAAGTTGTTCAATTTTCATTTGTGTTTCTTGCTCTTCTTTCTTACTTTGGGCTAAGATCTCAGCTTGCTTCACAGCAGCTTCTGATTGTGCTTGTTGAAGCTTTAAAGCAGCTTCTGAGTCTGCCTCTTTACATTTCAGAGCAGCTTCTGATTGTGCTTGTTGAAGCTTTAGAGCAGCTTCTGATTGTGCTTGTTGAAGCTTTAAAGCAGCTTCTGATTCCTTTAGAGCAGCTTCTGATTGTGCTTTTGACGCCCTTTCGGCCGCTCTCTCATTCCGCTCAATAATCTGCTCTTGTTTCACAAGATATTCTGCATATTTACTTTCACTCCATGTTCTCAATCCCTCACCAGACATATTCATTTTTAAACCCATTTCAATGAAATCGTTTAAAGAAGACATGATGAACAATAGGTATGATGGAATAAATATAAACAAAATTACTTATGATGTTAGTAAGTTACAAATATTTCTAGCACAGTTAATGTCTAAAGCCAGACTAACGAAAGTATAAAGAGAGATGAAAAAAATTTTATACTCAAGTAATCCTTGGGTAATGTGCTGTTCAGTGGTGCTCGAAATCACACTGGAACGTCTTTCGGGTTGACGCACAAAAAATTTTTGAAGTTCACCAGACTCAGGTAAAGTTGACACAAAAACCCTGTACTTTTTAAACTAAACGAAATTAGAACGTTTGTAAATGTATGGTGTGTGTAATGTCACTGAAGTCTGTAAAGGTTTGTATGCTGTCAAGTATTATTGTTAGTCGTTACCACAATCAACAACTTTCACGCTCACACTAACCCTACTCAATGACATTCAAGGGCACGGCCGCCATTTTGGATTTTAGGTACAAAATTTGTTGAATTTAGTGATAAGTCTGAAGACGCCTCGGTTGGCTTCAAATAATATCTTCACACTTATAATTTAATTAAATCAACTCTATTTAATCGTTACTTTACCTTAATCTATGACTTGCGCACTTCTATCGGCATGTTCACATTCGCTTCAAACTCGGACAAAAAAATTTACAAGTTCGCATTTGGTTCAAAACCCGGACGAAAGCCACCACGTTCGCACTTGTCAGAGTCTTGCGTAGAGCAAGATAAGTAGCTCGTTTTCTGGCAAGTGTGAAGCAATATCAAACTATCAAATCACACGAAGTGAATATCCGAAAGTATTATTCACAAGCTTTATTTACGCGCTGCATTTATTATCGCACAAACATCGCGCACTGACAATCCATAGCAATCATTACGGCATGAACAATATCACTACAATACATAATAATACATGCAAGCAATAAACATCTCACTTACAAGTCAAACTATTCAAGCGTTCGAACCAGTCTCCCACTGTCGTACAGGCTAGCTCTCAATGCAGATTCAAACACTCCTCGCATACCCATGCGACCTGTCCATTCAAACACCTAAACCCGTCTGCCAGTTCTGGCGTTCTACACGCTACACGCTCACGTCAGCTGGTGTGACCCCTGCAAGGTTCACGGGGTGTACTGCTGACCAGCGGTCGTTTAAGCTTCGCTCAATTGCCGTGCTTGGCTGCTTATCCGGGCGTCGTCGAAGACGCCGCGTTCTCTCTGCAGTGTTTAACATCACTCAGGGTTGCGTGTTGTTATGTTGTCTGGCGTTGGTACAGACAACGCGTCGCAACCTCGGGTGTGAGACCTTGACAGAAACCTCATTTCTACAGCCATCAGATGTTTTCCGCATGACTCCTCATTGTCCAAGCTTCACATCCATATAAAAGTACAGGTTCTATGTAGCATCTCAACACTCCTTTTCTCGTTTCAATTGACATCAATTGGTCAGTGTGTTTTTCATCTTGCTAAAGGTTACTTTTGCCATGACGATTCTTGTTATCTCTTCAAGGCATCTCCCATCAGATGTTATTACTGTTCCGAGATATTTGTGCCTATTCATTTGTTGAAGAATATTCCCATTTACTTGTATATTACATTGTGGTATTTCGCTCTTTCTTGTGACGACCATAATCTGTTTCTTTTTACAATTTAATTCTAACCCTCGTTGTTCACTGTGTGTAACAGCCGCATCTACTAAATGTTGCAGGTCCAGTTCATTGTCTACAATCAAGACTGAATCATCTGCATATCTAATGTTATTGATGCATCGTCCTCCTATGTTGATTCCTTCCATATCTTTAATATTTCTGAAAATACTTTCACTGTACAGGGAAAACAGATCTGGAGACATTACACATCCCTGTCTCACACCTCCCTTAATAGGCTGATATTGGCCTACTTCATTATCACCTCTTATGGTAGCTTGTTGTTTCCAACATATGTTTTTTACAAGTCTAAGGTCTTTTCCATCAATTTATAGATCTTCAAGCATCCTTATCATGTCGACATGCCTCACTTTATCGAAAGCCTTTGTGTAGTCAATAAAGCAAAGGTGTGGATCTTTGTTTACTTCTATAGAACGTCCTATTACGGTTCTCAGTATATACAAATCATTTACTGTGTAAATTTATCATATAAATCACCATGTCCGTATCATATTACCACCAAAAATCATACTGTAAATATATGGATAGAAAATAAAAACAGTGTAGTTTGTTTTAACTCCTAGTTACACCTTAATATTTCCAAGGGAAACAATTGTATCGGGTACCTTGATGGGGAATTAACTAGAATCAAGGAAAGGATATTGTCAGGGAGAATAACCTGCCCTGCCTAATGTTCAAGTGAGACATAAATCTTGGTATCTAACCCTCTCCTTCATAATTCTTGGGGGATATCAATACCAGCTAATGTTAGCCTTGCACGAGCGATTCTCAGCTGTACTCTTGAGTATCCAGGGACCTGGTCTTTATTTTAGCCATATAGACTTGTCCCGAAGTTTCTAGCTGGGATCTGGAGTGTAAGGAATCTGATTCGACACCCAGGACTAAACATCAGCGTGAGAAACAGTCACTACTGACATATTGGATGGCTTTTCTGGAGTATAATTAGTCAACTGACCGAACTGACGGCAGCGCCCGTGAATCTTGACGAATTGGTTGCCTGCCTGGTGTCAAAAATAGTCACGTGATGACAATAACTATCACGTTATTTAGCATAATGTCTAAACTGAGCTGTTATTCTTTTAGGAAATCTGATCAGGAGTGAGAGACCTTTAAATCGGCATCTCTAATCCAAGGTCTCTAACTGTGTAGGGAGGGTATTCATGGCGATATTTCAAACTATATTTCTTGACTCACGATGATTGCTTCATGATCGTCAAAGACCTCTATCTGACTGGGTGATGATGTTGTTGACCATGCCAAACCTGTCAGTAGACGTCGGGTGTTAAAACTGTCATGTGATGTCAATATTTTCGACATATCGCACGGCAGCAGCTGGTGACAATTTAATCACACACGGTCACACTCAGTGGGAGGCCGTGCACTTCCTTGCAAGATCTCTGCTCTCTTGGCTAGGGTAGCAGTCATACTGATGTTCTCCGATTCCCTGGCTGGAAAGCACGCATCAAGGTGCACACAGATCTACTTACTCGCTTTCTGCTCTCAGCCGTTCAAATTATTTCACACAGTCTACGGCACAGGTATTCTTTTATATCAATGTTGGGTCAGACGTTCATGTACTGTTCTGTGGATGATAACCAGGCTGTGCCAGGAGCAAGTACAGCGACCTAACTCCGACCCTCTGACTCGTTGCTACTTACAGCTCGCGATGTTTGAGTCGTACTTTTATAGTAATGAAATGCGTTGAGATCTCATGAACAAGTAGAACGTCATTCTGTCGTATATCATTGCCAGGATAAATGATAACATGCAGTAGACAGGTAGTGACGTGAGACAATCGATACCACACAACAGACACATTTGTCCACGAGACCAACTTGTATTAGGTCTGTTTTTCGCTTTCGCCCAATAACCTTTCCTTTCACGTAAAAGGCGACGTAACCTGCTGATTACGATTTGTTTCTATTTTTTTTTGTTGCGTACCCTATTTACATGACATTGCAGTCACCACCAGAATTTTATCAGCTGGTGTTGAATGTCTTGACAAGTTTTATGTTCAGTAGTTGATGATGTCTGAACGACCGGCTCACATACCTTTCCGTAAGAAACAAACGTGACGCGATCCGCTGCCAAACCTCGCACAGCCAGCTGTGTTTCTTACGTGGGTATACGGGATTACGAACAGCGTATTTAACCCCTTTGTTTTAACTTACTAAATATTAATGGGCCGCTATGTTTCACTCTCTGTTCACTCTAGCTTGAGTTTGTTTACATTGTCACTACTCGGAACCTACATGGTATTTATGTATTAGCATCTTTCGTTGTCCGATTAACCGATTTCGTTATTTCTGCTATAAACCAGTGCCAAGAAGTATTTCTACTATTCTATATCTTTAGTGGTTCCTTAGCAAAACTTGGCTTCAAATATCTAGAATTATTATTCTCAAAACAACGAATTCGAACTCTGCAACTTAACTGTTAAACCGTGATAAATAAGGCTGACAGAGTGATTCAATTTCTAGCCGAGGATTTATTTTGGGGCATCATCTCGTGAGATAGATAACCTGCAGGCAAAGCATACCATCACACAGTCCGTCATCCCTGCTGACACTGCCGTACTAACCATGACTATAATTAAACAGACATGTCGCTTGTCATATCACAATCATCTACAGTGTTGACAGTTCATACCAATATTCCTAACTATAATATAACCTTTATATTTGATTACTCACGTCTATCTTGGGGTGTTAGTTCTTGTATGACCTTTCGTTGATTCTCCAACTGAAATGTCGCCCATCATATCTTATTCCTTCCTTTACGTCTTAATTCTTCAATCTGTCTTTTGCTTCCGCCTTCTTCCTTCGTTTCATAGACTTCTCTAGATGTTCAGTCATTTGTCCATTTGCCTCTCATAGATCTTGTCCTCTTGATAACTGTGTGCCTTCCTTCTTTCATGACTGTTCCCCGTCTGTCCCTCTATGACGTCCCGTTTCCAATATTTACGCGTGTGCGTTCACTGTCCGTGCCGCACTTGTAATTTTAGCTCTTTAAAATCTGTATCTTTGATGTGCACTGCATGGCACTTGCCCCCGTACACATTAAATATGTAGTAAACATTTTTCCTACCATCTCAGTCTTCCAGTCTTTGACGTACGTCGCAGTAGTCGAACATACCTGTCATGTTGGTCCATGGTCGCACATCTCCGTCTACATTGTCCTCTAAAGGTCGCACATATCCGTCTATGTTTCTGTAATAAAGCATATCCCTTATCTTTATAATCCATTCCCATGTGAATAGTTGAAGTGCTATGAACATCATGACATAATTTTTTTTTTATAAAGCGGACACATATCACATCTATCCCCGTAGACAATGTGTGGCTCCAAACTCCTTAGTATTTCAGAAAATTGAAGTCCAGCATACTAAGATCGCAATGTCTCCTCGACATCCCTAGTGGCTCCTGAAATGTGTGTGTTCACCACATCCAGCCTCCACTGACATCATTGGTAACCGAATCGCTCATGCCTTCGCTGTGACTCTTCATAGTCGACCTTCTCATATTTTTTTCGGCAATATCTAACGTTGTTTCTGTATATTTTTCGTTGACATCTGTGGTTCATGAGTATGGCTTCCTAATATTTACCAGGAATATTTAATCCTACTCTATCAACATAATAATTGCCCTATTAATTAAAATACTTAGATAGCTAATATTCCTTTCATTCCCATTCATCCTGTTTATGACATAAATACATGTTTAAGTTATGCATAATAATATCATAACTTGTGCAATAATACAATTGAAATGAAATTAATGAATATTTAAAATCAATCAAATTTCCTCATAAAACCCAATTAGTAGTAGCCTTTGCTTCATGTGTCCTGCCTATTATATTTTTCCGTAACGTAACTTAGCTTACTGAACCTGTGGAATATTTGTCAATATGTACCTAATATATATATAGATAATGTCATGACAAAACAACAATAATACAGCATACGATAACTGAATAATGCATTAAACGAAATAATAAATAATCTTGTTCTTTTCTTCTTTTTTTTTGGTCATGTCTCTTTTTTTCATGTGTATTCTGTCTTTCATTTTCATGATTTTATTTTATTTTTTTATTATTTTTCTTACATTCATCTTTTTTTTCATTTTCATGAATTTATTTATTTTCCATGAATGCATCTTTTGTCATTTTCATGAATTTATTTTTTTTCATGAATTTATTTTTTTTTCATTTTTTTTCATGATTTCATTGTTTCTTCAGTCTTGTTTCCATGATTTTTTTATTCAAATCATATTGCAAATTTCAAAATTCCAAATCATCAAATTCTCATCATGAATATTTTTAATACTAATACAACAACAACAACTACTACTACTACTTATCTGTAAAACAATGATTTTCGCTCGCAACGTGGGATTACATTTCGTCTTCTCGACAAGCTTCAGATCTCATTTTTATGACAAGACACGTACTAACAACCATCTTCTCGATACAGACACTGCCGTATTCTAACTAACTGTAACAATAATAATTCCAATATGTATGTATCTGACCAAATCCAAAATGACATATTTATAATACAATTGCTAATATCAATTATTACAATCTGTTTTCCGATGGTATGAAACGTCCTGACCATAAATTCAGAGTAAAATAGTTGTTCAAGCACTCTTTATGCGATGCTATACTATGGATGATATGTACAAGCTGCTCGACAAGTGAATTGTTGTATTATATGTATCTACCTACTGTAATGTATGTATTTGTCTTGCCGTTGAAATTTGTTATGAGAATTGTTATATTTGTGACTAGGTACTCTGGCGGATGCTCCAATTACAAGTTCTGGTTGAGTGCTCTCTGCAAAAATGTCTTTATGGGCATTAAAGAATGATTCACCCTTCACTTCCATTTCAGCTACTGAAATACATATGTGTTCTACAAGGAATGTTGCCATTGTTTGTGGTAATGCGGAGAAAAGTTTATCCCTGAGCATGAGGTCTCTTAGTTTTTTCAAACTCCTTACCTACCTCAGCCGATATCAGCCACCTGTCAAAAAGTAATGCCGTTTCAGAAACGAAGTCTAGAAAAGTTTGATTTGACATAGGTCCCAGTGTCTTGTATGCTGTACGCAGACCTGCCGTGACTAATGAGACATGCGCCAGGAGTCTTTGTTTCATGTATTGGTAATCAGTCCGTCTTTAATCTGGTATGAGTTCTATTACCTTTAATGGCTCCCCTGACAAGTGCCTATGAGGTAGCACGGCCCACTGGTCAGCCGGTACGTCGTAATGAGTTAAAAGGACCTCCAGATTAGTCAACCATGTGGAAATAGAATCCCCTTGGGCATTAATTTCTAATGATCCCCTGATATCTTTTGACGGGATCCAGTGCTTTGCATGCCAAATTATTCTTAGATATTTCTGCCTCTTTCTCCATCTCCAACATCTTTACCTTGATATTTCCCTCAACCTCTTTGTCTTTTAATATTTGCTCGGCCGCTAACTTGTACCTTTCAAACGAATGTGTTTTTTTTCCTTTTGGTGAGCTAATTTTTCTCTTTCCAGTTCTATTTCTCTCTCCATCTTTTGTTTTTCTAATTCCATTTCTTTCTCTATTTTCTGTTTCTCTAATTCTATTTATTTCTCTCTCTCTGTTTTTCTAGAGTCAACATTCTTTCTTTTTCTAGTTCCAATTCTTTTTCGTTCTGTTTTTCTAGAACATCTATTCTTTCTTTTTCAAGTTCTCTGGCTTCCTTAGCTTCTTTGGCTGCTGTTTCCTGGGCTATTCTGGCGTCTCCAGCTGCTGCTTCTTGTGCCTCTCTGGACTCCCTAGCTGCAGCACTTAACTCTCTCTCTCTGCTGCGCCTGAAAATCGGATACCTTGGCATCAGCCCGGGCCACCAGTTTGGGTCACGTTAAGCCGCATCTTTCCACTAAGGCAATAAACTTACCCAATGTGGACTTAATTGGTGTATACCCAAAATGTCTCGGCTATGCCACAAATTACAACAATATTATTATCAATATACATCGGATAATCTAATGAATATGTGTGATACACATCAAGTTACAAAGATAATCTAAAAGGATTACAACCTTGTATATCTGGTCCTGGTATTGTTCGTAGTGATCTCCTGATGCTAGGACTTGTTCCTTCAGATAATGGCCTCTGTCGTGTGTATCTGTTCCCTGTAACCTTGGTGTAGTTCTTCCGACAGAACGATACGCTTCCTTAGGTATTGGCTGATGTCTGACCCACTCGTCTGTAGACGTCAGTTAGTAGATACAGAAGACTGTTGATCACCGATGCAATCTGCCTTCTGTAATGACAAATGTCTATACACTTTATAAACAGTGTTCGTTACAGCGTTACTTCATATTAACGGTTGCCGTAATTTGACGTTGTGTATTGGCGACTGTAGGATCCATCCACGTATTAATGCTTGATAATCCAATGTCTCACGTACTTAGTATTCTGTTTCTATATAAAAATGACCTCTGTCTGGTACGAACATTATGTATGTTGTATAAGCGTTCATCCAAAAAAGGGTTCAAAATTTATATTAAAGTATTGTACATGTACATATTATCTTTCTTGCAGATCTGATCAAGCTTTCCTCTGGAACATTTTCATACACTGTCACAGGCTTCACTATTTCTGTTCTGGGCCTAGTCTCAGCGGAACGGCATTCCTCTTTATCTTCTGGTTCAGGTATCTTCCGGAAAGAGCTCCCACATTTGCCAAGTAGCATTTCTACTATTCTATATCTTTAGCGGTTCCTTAGCAAAACTTGGCTTCAAATATCTAGAATTATTATTCTCAAAACAACGAATTTGAATTCTGTAACTTAACTGTTAAACAGTGATAATAAGGCTGACAGAGTGTTTCAATTTCTAGCCGAGGATTTATTTTCGCGCATCATCTCGTGAGATAGATAACCTGCAGGCAAAGCATACCATCACACAGTCCGTCATCCCTGCTGACACTGCCGTACTAACCATGACTATAATTAAACAGACATGTCGCTTGTCATATCACAATCATCTACAGTGTTGACAGTCCATACCAATATTCCTAACTATAATATAACCTTTATATTTGATTACTCACGTCTATTTTGGGGTGTTAATTCTTGTATGACCTTTCGTTGATTCTCCAACTGAAATGCCACTCATCATATCTTATTCCTTCCTCTACGTCTTAGATCCTCAATCTGTCTTTGCTTCCTCCTTCATCCTTCATTTCATTGACTTCTCTAGATGTTCAGTCATTTCTCCATTCGCTTCTCAAAGATCTTGTCCTCTTGATAACAGTGTGCCTTTCTTCTTTCATGGCTGTTCCCCGTCTGTCCCTCTATGACGTCCCGTTTCCAATATTTACGCGTGTGCGTTCACTGTCCGTGCCGCACTTGTAATTTTAGCTCTTTCAAATCTTTATCTTTAATGTGCGCCGCATGGCAACCAGTTATCTGAATCATCGGCAGTCACCATTTACCTGACTGTTCCCTGTATAATTTCTATAGAGATCGTCTAAAAACATCACATGCATTCTAAAGTTATGTTTAGCTAGTAGCTATATTGATCCAACCGGGATGTATGGGAGACAATCGTGGACACTTGGCAGATAAGTGTGGAATTATGCATAGCTGTGGGTTTATATAGAAGAATGGTACCGTGGACAAATATAAAGAGCGATAAAGATGTCTTGTTAGAAGTTAACTGACAAAGAGAACAGGTTACAAGCAGTAGAAGAAGGCAGCCCGCATTCTTTTGTGTGTCATGAAATTAGTTAGAGGGAAGTCGAGTCAAGGGAGAACCAGAGAGAAGTACTGGACAGTTTAACATTTTGGCATAGTGAAACATTAGCATCAGAAATGATTGACAGCATACGGGACATAATGATGTGGGCAGAAATGATTACTAACGCTACAAGGTATAAGCTATACGAAGATTGGCAGCACACAAGACAGAAGGTTGTGGACAGACATGATCACCAACTCCACACAGCATGGGCTATACGAAGCGTATGTTAGACGGGCCTGCGTGCCCAATTCTTAACCCTTTCAAAATAAAGTTTTGTTGTTGTTGTTGTTGTTATTGTTGTTGTTGTTGTAGCTTTAGCTTGGGCATGGATGAATTTGTCTGTAGGGACTTTCGTGATAGGTAACGGGGAATGATGGGACTAGTATTAGAGTTGCCATAACGTCTTCATTGATATGCTAGGATAAGTCTATGATATGCTCTTCCCACTGAGCCCCGATTGTCATTTCGAATCGTAATTAATAGCACTAAAATCCATCTTGCTCCGAGGTAATGTTACGTACGTGTTAACCTTACATTGAGCTTATTATTATGCTTGAATTATAGAAACAGAAACATCAACCCCAGTCATTAGACTGTGTTTCTTGTCCAGGGAATCCAACTGTTGGCCTAAAACTTTCGGAAATTAGAAATAGGAATCATAATAAACAAGCATCCTCTAACCACAGTTAACACATCACAATGTTTGACACTGCTATAACGTAACAATCATATGTTGGCTATAATCATTCACTATGCAATGTGCAAGACATCCTATTCGACAATGTGGAATATGAAGACTGGCGACTGGTATCAAAACTATCTTGCTGCAGATGGAACTGAACCTCCGACATTCATAGTGTGTATGGGACGCAGAGGTGTTTCCAAGGCACCAGGGCCGGGATATATACTGGCCAAGACCTGCTGACACGTCCACGTCGTGCGTCCTGGGCAACAGGTCTCTTCGGGGATCTGGCTAACATCAGTAGGATCGATGATTCTTCCGAAGTCGGAGAGTATCTGCCTGCATGGCGAGGAACCACCAGTCTGCACACCAATAAGCCAGACATGGGACAACGGATACTCACGCAAACCTCAGGTCCTGTGTGACATCACAATGATGTTGGACAACAGGATGCCTTCATCCGACATACAGGACTTTTGCGTTGGAGCTCAAGCCAACGAACACAAGCAAGCATAGTGTGTATTCTGGAAACACATATTTGACATCGTTGATAACCGGAGGGTCTGGTGTTAGCATCACATGTCCTTGTCACCATCAAGCCATTATGATGACCTTGTCCGTCATACACAATGAAAGAAATTAAAAGCCGAATTTGTATTACTCTTCAAAAACTAAAACAACTGAATAAATTGTGGCGTGGGACAGATAGAACTACACAAATTAGATTTTTAAGAGCATGTATCTTTCCCATTGCAACATACGCCTGGAAGACTTGGACACTTACTAAACACAAGTAACAGCGCTTAAATGCCATTGAATATAAATGTTATAGACTGGTTTTAAGAACATCTTATATACAGAAAAGAACAAATGCATCCATACGGCAGGATCTGAATATTTAAGATTGACCGCTGAAGATCATAAAACAAAGAACAATGAAATATTTTGGTCACTTGAAACGTCATAAAAGTTTCCAGAGAACATTAATGGAGGTGTACATGATCGGGAAATGGGTGCTTAATAGGAGCACCCTCGCCAGGTAGGTGTAGTCATGTGCACCAGGTGACTCCAGACCGTCATCAGGCGACTGTGTGCAAAAGAATATCAACACTAAAAGTAGGAACTTGGAATGTAAGAACTATGAGTGGGGATGGAAAATTTGATAACATTAAGAATGAAATGAAAAGATTAAATATTAACCTGTTAGGTATATGTGAGTCCAGATGGACGGGAATGGGCATTATAGCATCTGAGGAATATAGAATAATCTATTCTGGTGGAGAGAAGCAACAGCGAGGAGTAGCAATTATAATGGATACAGAGAGATCAAAATCGATCAAAAATATTGGACTGTATCAGCCAGAGTGTTACTGGTGAAGTTGAATGAAAGACCTTTTGATGTCAACGTCATACAAGTTTATTCACCAACAGCAGACATGATTGTGATTTATAATGATTTAGAGAAACCCTTCAAGAAATGCAAGAATTCTGAAGTAAATATCATAATTAAAAAAATATTTAAAAAATAAAAAAATTAAAAAAAAATATTAAGTTACACGTCCTTCACAGGACGTAGCAGTCAACCCCAGCATTTTCGCTGTTCGTGATTCCTGGGCAAGTTTTACGTTCAATTGTTTGCCATTGCTTTCTGAACGACCGGCTCCTATACCTTTTTCGAAAAGACCAGCACCGCTGTGTTTCGAACCCGGGTATACGGGCTCACAAACCGCGTTCGCAAGCCCGTAGCCACAGAGACCGATGAATATCATAATGGGTGACTTGAATGCATAATTACACCTGATGGAGATGCCTTGAAGAGATTAGAACAAGAATCGCCATGTCTAATGTAGCCTTTAGCAAGATGAAAAACATACTGACCAATAAGATGTCAATTGAAACGAGAAAAAGAGTGTTGAAGTGCTACATAGAACCTGTACTTTATATGGATGTGAAGCTTGGACAATGAGCAGTCAAGCTGAAAAACATCTGATGGCTGTAGAAATGTGGTTTCTGAAGAAAATGCAAAGAATACCATGGACAGCCAGAAAGACCAATGAACAGGTCCTTCAAGAAACAAACGAAGATCGTAAACTGATTAGAGACATTAGACGCAGACAGTCAAAATTTTTTGAGCATGTTATGAGAAGAAATGAATTGGAGAACTTGGTGACGACTGGCAAGATCGAAGGGAACAGACCAAGAGGAAGACCTAGAAGCAAATACCTGGATGGCTTGGCCTGGTGGCATGGTCGAGACAGAAACACAGAGCTGATCTACGACTCTGGTGATCGAGTGAGATGGCAAAACATGACCGCCCACGCTTACCGGCATGGCACATGATGGATGGATGGATGGACTTGAATGCCAAAGTTGGAAATCAACAGGACGGATGCATGGTAGGCAAGTATGGACTAGGGAACAGAATGAAAGAGGTTGCTGACTTGTACAGTGGGCAAAAGAGCATGATTTGATTATTGGAAACACCTGGTATGAACAGCACCCAAAGAGATTATGGACATGGAGGAGTTCTGATCATAAGATAAGAAATCAGATTGATTACAATCTCATCAACAGAAGATTTTGAAATGCCTTAAAGTCGTAAAACTATATCAATTGCAGACTGCTACAGCGACCATAGATTAATCTTAAGCAATTTACATATAAAATTAAATGTTTCAGGGGAAGGTTTATATGTGTTTGTAAGAAGGAGGAACGACTTCATTGCGCCTGATATATCCTATAGGACCCTGTATTCTTTCAGCAGAGAAGTGTGCCGAAAGTGTTCCACAGAGAACACATTCCGTTAACTCCAGAAATGACTCGCAAGGGTCTTCGGCAAATGCATTCAAAAACTAACTGCAGAATTCGCGTTTTAAATCAGCAAATACTGACACATGTCAACTGGGTCTCATAGCTCGTCGGGGACATCCCAACAGCAAACAAAGCCATGGAGGAAAGAAATCTACCTACAGCGTGATAATACTCCGTGAAAAATGAATAACAACTCTTTTAAGAACCACGTAGGTGACTAACTTAGCCTGCAAGATGGACATTGCTGTCAAAGGCAGAGGTAGCACAGCCTCGTGTGCGTGTGTGTATTTGTGTGTGTGTGTGTGTGTGTATACATGCGTGCGTGTGAGTGTGTGTGTGTGTGTGTGTGTGTGTGTGCATGTGTGTGTGTGTGTGTGTGGACGGCAAGAGAAAACCACCACAAGTTTCTTCCAAGTATTCATGATTCAGAGTGGATAGACGCCAGATAAAGATGTTAATTCATGGGTTAGGATATCCTCATCAGGCGGGGAATGTTACAAGCAACTTGTGAAACCAGATCAGTCATAGAGAAGCTGATGGCAAAATTAAGACGACACAAATTAGACACGAGGAACGTCCAGAAATTAACGCAAAAGTGGCAGCGAGGTAAAGAAGTAGAAGAGAAAGTCGTGTAACTAGAATAGAAATTAAGTTACTTGCATATACTTTACAGGACGTCGCAGACAACACCAGCATGTTTTACTGTTGTTATCTCGTGGTGAGCTTACGTTAATTAGTTTGCCATTGCTTTCTGAATGACCGGCACTCATACCATTTTGTAAAATACACCAACGCGATGCGGTCTGCTGCCAACTCGTCCGCAGTTGTATTTTGATCGCGGGTATGCGGGATTACGAACTTCGCCCTTAAAGCATTCGCCACGGTGCGGGCTAGCGAAAATAGAATCTCTGGATAATATCGTGACAATTGAAAGATAAGTGTAAGATGAAGTGGAGGAACCCGATATAAATGACACTGGATAGCTTACGGAAAGAAATCAGGAATAACACACAGAATAACCGAGGAATAACAGGGCGAACCCTTTGATAAATGAACGCCTACAAAACGTGGAAAGACACATGCTGATACTGAATGATGTCAACATCACAGCTGTGTGTCTGTTTGTGCTCTCTAGATATACACGACCCTCAACAAAGACAGGATTGATTATGTTGTTATATTGTGCAGTCTTCAGGTGCACATTTATCATTATCAAATCAATACTTGCTCTCAGAATGCACTTAACGAGATGTGGTTACTGTACTTCGGTCAGGTCCGGTTATTTTGTGACACACTAATACTACAGTGTTACACAACTACAAATAGATAATGGTGCCAATTAAGTATGGTATAACATCGCGGAATACTGATTACATTAATGTACAATAATAACGCAAATATGACACATTAAGAAAATAATAACACTAAATGTTACTAATTGTGTGAATACATACATTCTTGGTATACTTAACAAAATGAAATAAAACATACTGAGCCCAACATTCACACACAGTTCTTTCGTCGATAATGAACGTAGCTATTTTAACTGACCTGGGGACAGTGGGAGACTTTAACAATTCCCAGACATAACCTGACTGAGGGTTCAAAATCAGTTCTGACGATTTGAAAGTAGAACGCATTGCGTTGATTTCCATGGTACTAGGCATCGTTAGTTCAGAAAGTAATGGCAAACTAATGAAAATACATATTGCGTAGTAAATCACAGACAGACAACCATGCTGGGGTTAATGTTGACGTCCTGTAAATGGTCTAACACCAACTGTGTTTCAACTGAAGGCAACTATGTCACATTTGTATGGCAGGTTCGCGAGCCACAATGTCAGTAGAAATATAGGAATAGCAAATGTGAAGGTTTTTCCTAAGTCAGACAAGGGAAAGTGCAAATACATGTGCGTTTACATGCCCACTTTAATTCCAGAAAAAAAAAACCTCATTCAAACACAATAACAATGGGTCAAACACATACACCAGCTGAGAACTCAAGCAAGACTACCATGTAAGACGCCACATCAGTGCATCATCATCATCTTGTGCCATGTCGGTAATAGTGGGCTGTCATGTTTCGCCATCTCACACGATCACCAGCTCCTGAATCAGCTCTGTGTTCTTGCCCCGACCATGTCATGTGGTCAAGCCATCAATATATTTACTTCTATATGCCTTCACCATGCTATTTTCCCCTCAGTCTTGGCAGTTGTCCCCAAGTTCTCCAGTTTATTTCTTCTCATAACGCACACACAACAAAATGTGACTGTCTACGTCTAATTTCTGTAATCACTTTGCGGTTTTCATTTGCCTACTGTAGGACTTTCTCTTTGGTTTGTATGTCTGTCTAAGGTATTCGGTGCATAGCATATTAGATTCGGTTGATCACATATTAGTTATACATTAGCGTGAACCATATGTTGATCACGTGTCAGTTGTACATATATCATAATACATTAAATTAAACTGGCATCGGTACTGCAGACAACTGAGAGATGCACAACGTCATTACAAAGTTTTACAGTCGTATCAGCGACAGAGACAGGCAAATATACGAGCTAGTTAATTTCGTAGTCATAACCAGCGTTATTAGTTATTTGGAATTACCAGAAACATTATGAACATAGCCGTATTCTACAAGCAAGGATTTATGAACGTCTTTGACCATAGGTTTTTTCGCATTTGCTATAATATTTTTATGTGCAGTTTTTTTATGTCGGTAGAGCCTGGTGTGTTTGTGAAGTCTCTTAATTAATGCGGGTACGAATATATTACGCCACGAAACATTGCATCCGGTCGTGGGAATACCCCACATTTGCTTTACTGGGATCACTGCATAAATCACCGTGTTCGTCACGGCAGAAAGATGTTTGTGTATTACTGCGCCCCTGAAGATAAAACATTATCATTACACGAAGATCCCATGGTTATCATGAGTTTGATCTACGTAACGGACATCGGCTGCTCTATACATGAATATTTAAAGTTTATTACGGCTACAAGTTCTACATTCCTAGAAACCGATCACTTCTCGGGGTGATGTACCACGTAGGTTATGCAGTTGATGGTTTGGTGTACTTTATTTACTCACTTCTTGCGTTATCTTCATTTGTGGCAGTTATAACTTTTACAGTAACCCGTGTGGTTCAACTCAATCGTAAATCAAGATGGCGCATGAAAGCTAGCATAGATAAGAACCAGACGAAGTCCATCTCAGATCGAAACAGAAAGCCATGACTATGGTAGTGATGATAGTCACAGTGCTAATCGTCTGCTATATTCCAAGCGCGGTTGTCTCCATGGTCGGACTATTCCAGGCATAATTCAACATTGTAGGCAAATATGCTAATGTATTTTTTTTTTTTACATTATGGACATTTGTTGTTGTATTCGATGTGATCAACTCCAGCGTCAACATATTTGTTTCTACTACAACATGAGCAGCAAGATACAGAGAGACGTTGCACGCGACACACGGTTAGTGCATTAGAGCTGCAAGAGGTGCATCAGACAACATGGTATGTGTAGATATGATGGCACAGTGAGGTCAGTTGTATTGGCAGCGGTAAAACACGTCTCCACGTGTGTACATATTGACTCGCTGCATTCCCACACATATACAGCGTATATATAGAACTTGTGTACATATATGTGTATACCTGTATGTATGTATGACCTCCATCGTCTTACACGCGACATCAGCTGCAAGATGAACAAACATCATTCGAATGTGAGGTCACAATAAACATGTCTAAATATTCATAGGGGAAAGAGTCATATAATGAGAATACAAGAACGACACGGCGATCCATATCTTCGCTTTGTGAAACTCTACTTCAAGATACGAAATCACATACGTGTTTAGGTGACAATGTAGACACAGATGAGCAACAGATAAGCATATGAAAATTCGAATACACCAGGCAATGGATGTGGAGACTTGAACACAGTTCTAGTAACAAGTGCACATTAACAAGGCCTCAGAGAACACCATCCTCTTGTTTTCTATGTGTCAGCATCGACTCACTGACTAACCAGATATATTGCAAGACAGACCACTGCAGGTTCTTTAATAGAGTGTAAATGTGTAGACAGGCTTGGTGATATATTAAAGGTACTTCGATCTAAACAGTAGGTTCATAGTCTCTTTTCCGCATGACTAATGGTAGAAGTAGGAGTTAAATACTTCCGCCAGCTATCCGGAGTCACTCCCTGCGGTATTCTCTGTCCGACCACATCTGCTAGTGCCTGCCACTTGTGTCGTACTCGTTCCTTCCTCGCGCACACTCAAACAAAACTCATATCGCCAACACAACCAATAAACAGAAGCAATATGCTTTGTTTTCTCTCACAATCAGTTATTTTTCACAATCTAGTAGAAAGGCCCTGTTCGAACTGACACAACTACAGTCCAACGCACCCTACACTCTACACTCGTCGCCATTCTCATTGACATTCTTAATTACTCGCACACCTTTGCCGCCAATGTTTATTTGCTCTGGCAGTTTGATGATTTCCTCTTTGTTTCACATTGCCAAATGCTTTTTGTATAGTCTATCAAGCAAATGATAAATATCTGTGTTTACTTTTATGGTTCTTCCTAATGGTGTCTACAAATTCACACAATTATTTACTAATTTATGGTTTAATCTAGTTTCTCACTTATTCTGACAAATAGCGTAAGTTTTGTCATTTTAAAGTACAGCCTGTCAACATAGTCTAAACAAACATTAACACATGCCAAGATAGTAGTGTACGTGTGGGAAATCGTGCATACTTATCAATGAATAAATACTGAATATTATCCGCTAAACGTACAGATAGATAGTATACATTTGAAGCAAGTTGCGTGATTGAAATAGTTAGCAAGTATGATCACAGAATATGGCAGAATGTATCGAAAAATAGAAATCAAATATCAAACAGCAAGTGCGCTTAAGTATCACCTAGCACTCATACTGAACCATCCAAATATACACACGTCCGCAACACGCCAAATAATAATTATCATATTTACACCAAGCGTATGCTACCAATATCAAACTTGAACAGTATCCAAATCACACTCAAAATCAACACCTTTGAGATGATATGCCTAAGTGCTGCCAAACGTAACTATCCAAGATGGAGTAGGAAAGTATGTCAACAGGCAAACGATGGGATCAAAACCTTGTGCTGCATTATATTAGAAGGCAGAAGGACGAATGGTTTGACCTTCTCGGTAGAATGCAACACCATCAACTACCAGCACTGGCCCTACGTCAAAGAACATCTGAGAGCAATTGGACACCAGAGAAGAAAATGGATTGGCGACATAAAAGACATTGTACAATCAAACGGAATGAAACTATCCAGTGCCACCCATCAGTACTGGAATGTCTGCAATTCCTCCCCACTGCTCTTGACGGCAAACGTGGAAGCTGATGATGGCTGACTGTTATTGATGATTGTATGATCATATTTTACATCCGAATAAAATATCATCTCTCTTAAACATTATATGGTATCATATTTACAAAGGACCTAAGTTATATATTGAACATAACAATTGGGTAATCATTATTGGCCGTCTGCATGGCTAGGGGTTAGCGACTTTCTCCGTAATCTCATTTATCCACGTGAGCAAACGCAGCTGCGCGAGAATCGGTAGCGGTTCTCGCCGCTCCCGTTACTTACGGGATATGTGAGTCGGGCGCTCAGAAAGCAATGCCAAACTACTGAGCGTAATCTTGCCAAGAAATAAACAACAGTGGTGTTGAAAGCGATATCCTATAATAAGGTATGCGGAGAAAATGAAATCATTATTGGGCCTCTCTGCTGGTTGATTATCGTGGCGATGGCTTTAGAATGAATGGACATGGTTGACTATAACGGCCATGGATCAGGTTGAATGGACATGGTTGACTATAACGGCCATGGATCAGATTGAATGGACATGGTTGACTATAACGGCCATGGATCAGGTTGAATGGACATGGTTGACTATAACGGCCATGGATCAGGTTGAATGGACATGGTTGACTATAACGGCCATGGATCAGGTTGAATGGACATGGTTGACTATAACGGCAATGGATCAGGTTGAATGGACATGGATGGCTATCACGGCCATGGATCAGGTTGAATGGACATGGTTGACTATAACGGCCATGGATCAGGTTGAATGGACATGGTTGACTATAACGGCCATGGATCAGGTTGAATGGACATGGTTGACTATAACGGCCATGGATCAGGTTGAATGGACATGGTTGACTATAACGGCCATGGATCAGATTGAATGGACATGGTTGACTATAACGGCCATGGATCAGGTTGAATGGACATGGTTGACTATAGAGGCCATGATCAGGTTGAATGGACATGGTTGACTATAACGGCCATGGATCAGGTTAAATGGACAAGGTTGACTATCACGGCCATGGATCAGGTGTGAATGGACATGGTTGACTATAACGGCCAAGGATCAGGTTGAATGGACATGGTTGACTGTAACGGTCATGGATCAGGTTGAATGGACATGGTTGACTATAACGGCCATGGATCAGATTGAATGGACATGGTTGACTATCGCGGTTATGGATCAGATTGAATGAATATAGTTGACTATCGCTTCCATGGATGTATGGCCACTAGCCTCTCCGATGATGGATAATCGATGTGGTCATAATTATGTCTTCTTCTTCTTATTCTTCTTCTTCTTCAGAGTTCCGAGCCATTGAGGTTCTTTGCTGCAGACACAATTCGTCTCCATTCGTCTCTCTGGTTGACCTTCTCTTGCCAGTTGACTATTATGATAATTATGTCGACTACTTTATTTAACGCCCGCTCCGTGGCGTAGGTCTTACGTACGCAGCTCGTAATCCCGCATATCTGCGTTCGAAACACAGCTGCGATGGATATGGCAGCAAACTGCATTGCGTTTGTTTGTTACTAAATGGTATGGATGCCGGTCGTTCAGAATGCAATGGCAAACTACTGAACGTAAACTTGCCAAGAGATGACAACATCAACACATGCTTACGTTGACTGCGACGTCTTGTAAAGGGTATGCAACTCACTATCTAACTTTATTTTACAGAAGATATGCAGCATATCCTAATTACTAAAACGATGGGAATCCCGGTAGTGCAGCACCGTGATGTACTTGTCGAATCGAATGTCATGTTCGAATGTTCGAATCCGACAAGCGATGTGCATTGTTTATTTTTTTTTTATGACATGGGCTCCCGGATCTAGGCTGACTTAATGAGTGTCAGGCAGTTTTCTGGGAGGCAGAGGCGGTTGGCGTAATGTATTGATCACATCAGCCCTCAGGTGCTGATTTATTTTTTTTTTTTTGCATATCCTTTACAGGACATCGCTGTCAACACCAGCATCTTTAAGCTGTATGTTGATTTCTTGGCAAGATTACGCTCAGTAGTTTGCCATTGCTTTCTGAGCGGCCGGCTCACATACCCCGTAGGTTACCGATGCGATTCGAACCACTGCTGATTCTCACCGTCATCACGTTAACCACGAGAGTATACGAGATTACGGAGAAAAGTCGTAACCTCTAAGCCAGGAAGCCGGTCAGGTGTGAAATTATGAGGCTATCTAGAAATACTTGCAACGTCACGGAGATTCTACAAGGGTCGATGACGTAATTTACTTAATTACTTAGACTGGGCCAACACTGTGAAACTGAAGTAGAGGATGTAAATACCTCACCCCACAGGAAATGTCAATTCCATGACCCACCACCAAGGACAATCTCAGAGAGAGATACAGATGAAAGCTAAAAGAGAACAGTGTTATGTCATATTACCTTGATTTTTATTTTAAAACTCGATTCTCCATAAGATCTATATTTATGAAGTCACGATGACATTGGTAAATAATATACTATATCGAGTGACTGCTGCCAATCTTGTGTCGCGTACAACTCAAACAAAACGTTATTTTACTGTTTATAATTGTCGTGTACACATCGTTACTGTCAAGCTGCGATTTGTGAGTGTTAACAGTCAGGTCGATCTAATTTTATGAAATATGCTCATTAAAACAAACCGTTGATAATACACAGGCAAGTAATAATTTCACTAAAGTATCCCGATGTATTCCTGGTGGATTATATTAGTGTAACAACAATGTAAAAGAAAATGACTTACCAAGATGTATCCCAGGGACATTTCCGTTATAGACACTTAACGTAAAATCGTGTCATTATAAGAAGATATATTCAACATTTAGTATATATTAATCACAGGGAAAGCACATATTTCAGACAAGAATAATGATAAGGTTATGGATAATTAATGTGGCTATAAATAGATATAGCAGTCGGCATGACAGATAGGACAAGAGAGCTTTAAGTCTTAAACTCCCTGTGAGCTGATGGCGAAGTAGTGCGGTTCATCAACTACACCAGTCAGTTAGACTTACACTATGACTTCACGTTCGGATTGCAATGGCAAACTGTTGACAGCAATATTGACTAGAAAATCAGCCTATGATGTCCTACTAAATATACAATTTAGACTAACTTCAAGGATTGTGACATTTTGGGAAAACGTTTAACGTAATGGTTATTCTTTGCCAAGAAACATTGTTCATGTTCAATGTTTGGTTCACAGTCGATGCTAGCTAGGTACCTTGATACAACAGTACCAGTCTGTGTTCGTGCAACATTATCAGTCTGTGTTCATACAACATTATCGGCCTGTGTTCACACTAATTCTATCATAGCATCTCTTGCCCCCAGCACGTATATTTGTGCAACTCGAATTGCCTGTTGTGTTTTACATAAAGCGTACTTAGACTTAGTCACGGTTGAAAAGATAAGGACACTTGCTCTCAAATTTCCGGTACGTTGATGGCGATCTAGGCGGCTAAAGCGCTACACCAGTATTAAGTTGGATTGAAACGTTGAGTTCTCGTTCAGAAAGCAATGGTAAACTAATGAATGTGCAATTACTAGAAATCCACATGGTAAGAGCATTTACACAACAGAAAACAGGACACCTAGGTCAGCAAAACAAAATTATAATTACCAAAAGGATTACGCGTCAGCGACAAGCCTTCGATAGTAATCAACAACAAGAAACTAATGCAATAGCACAGTGGTTCTTAACTGGTGGGGAAGTCCCTCCAGGGGGGGGGGGGGATTTTGGGGTTTCCAGAGGGTGGGGGGGGGGAGATGAAGATTATTTCTAGATTGCGTTAATACAGGAACCGATTACTTGATCTTGTTTTTCCCTTCATACTTTACGATTCTGTACGTCTCGCCCTTTAAAATTCATTTCATAAAGTAAGTAGACCCACAAATCACGTTTTATATGGACGTCTAGACTATTAAATTTAGCTTCAATTATTACGTATACTGTGTAGGGGCAAGGGGAAATTTTTAGGGAGGAAATACGAAGGGGGGGGGGGGAGGGGAATGATGTTCTAAAAATATGGTGAGGGGGGGGGGGGGGGGGAATGATGTAATAAAAATATGGTGAGAGGGGGGGAATGACGTCCTGAAAATATGGTGATGGGGGCACGGGCTAAAAAAGGTTGAGAACCACTGCAATAGCACAACCACGGAAGTGACAATACTATTATTTACATCATTCCTTCATCATCATGTGCCGGCCGATAAGCATGGGCGGTCATGTTTCGCCATCTGATACGGTTACCAGTGTTCTGGATCAGCTTTTGTTCTAGTCTCGTCTGTGCCACTTGGCCAAGCAATCCATGTGTCTCTTCTCTGACTTCCCCTTATTCTTTTCCACTCAATCTTGACAGTTCTCACAACATTCTCTAGTTTATTTCATCTCATAACACGCCCAAAACATTGTGAAGTCTAATTTCTCTAATCGGTTTACGGTTGTTACGTGCTTCTTGTAAGACGTGTGCATTGGTTTCTCTTTCTGCGCATGGTATTCTTTGCATTGTTGCGAGAAACCACATTTCCAGTCCCAATATATGCTTTTCAGCTTGTCTGCTCATTGTCTACACCTCACATTCATACAACAGCACAGGTTCTATGTAGCACTCAACGCTCATTTTCTCGTTGTAATTGATATCCATTTATTGGTTAGTATATGTTCAATATTGTAAAAAGGATATCCCCGCTACAACGAGGCAACTAGAAACTACTAGAAAAAGATAAGTGCAATGCCAACCAGAGGAGAAACCTTTGACGCAACTGAAATAATTAACAGCGAATATGGAGAACCAATAATTGAACAAAATCAAATCCTAATAAGATGGAAACAGTACTTCGAACAACTTCTCAACATCCCATCAGATGTCACAGGAATTCAAGAGACCTGTACAGATGTCACCGAAGAACTAGAACCAGACATACTAAACGAAGAAATTATAGAACCCATCATATTAGCCCCAAAGAACAAATCATCGGGACAGCATGAAATACCAAATGAACTAATTAAAGCAGCAAGAGACATAGGAACAGCTTGGCTACATAGACTACTCAACAATGTTTGGGTAGAACAACAGACACCACGAGACTGGAGAAACGCCATAATTATCCCAATTTGGAAAAACAAAGGCAGCAAAAGAGACACACAATACAGAGACATTTCACTGTTGAGTCATACTGGGAAAATATTTTGCAAATTTCTTGAAAAAAGATTACGAACAACTTTAGAACCTCAGCTAACTTGGATTTAGGAAAAACAAGGGATGCACAGATGCCATTTTGGCTCTTAGACAACTTATAGAAAAATCAATCGAATTCAATGAAACACTCTACGTAGCCTTTGTCGACCAAGAAAAGGCATTCGATAGGGTAAATAGAAACAAGCTGTGGGAAATTCTTAAACAATATGGAGTGAGTACACATCTAACAAACCTATGTAGAAGTTTATACAACAACAGCGAATGCATAGTGAGAGCAACTGGAGGACACTCACATTCCTTCGCCATAAGATCTGGAGTACGACAAGGTTGTGTCCTATCCCTTCTCTTGTTCATAACATATATAGACAACATATGTAAAGAAACCAGCCAAGCAGAGACAGCAAGAATACCACATGGCAAAAACACAGAAGAAGAACCATCTGCAAATCTAACCATTAGAGAACTCCTGTTTGCGGACGACCAAGCACTGATAGCAACATCAGAAGCTGAATTACAAGATCACATGAATAGCCTAAACGAAATATGTAGGGAACATAACATGAAAATTAGCACAATAAAAACAGAGGTAATGACTATAACTAAAGAAGAAGAAACAACAACAAGTCACCTAAACGAACATCCATTGAAATAATTAAAGAGTTTCAAGTACCTAAGAAGTATAATATCATCAAATGGCAGATCAGAAGACGAGATCGAAAATAGGCGCAATAAGGCAAATCAACTCATTGGACAAATGGCACCAATAATAAAGAACAAACATGTATCAATAACTACTAAGAAAGCACTTTACAACACAATCTTCCTACCAACTCTATGCTACCAATGCCAAACCTGGACAATGACAGAAAAAGAGAAAAGAAAAATCACAACAACAGAAATGAGGTTCCTGAGAAGAATACTCAACGTATCAAGAAGAGATATGATCAGAAATGAAGAAATCAGGACTAAAGTGGGGGTTAAAGCAGCACTAGATTTTATTAGAAAGCAGCAAGTCAAATGGTTTGGCCATGTAAGTAGGTTACCAGTCAACAGCATACCACAACAAGCAATGATGTACAGACCAGATGGAAACAGAGGAAGAGGCCGACCACGTAAGCGTTGGACGGAGGGAATAGCAGAGTCCATGGGAATATCGATATATGAAGTCCATAATCGGGCACTCTGACGATGTTTATACTTCACCTCGAAACCGCAAGGTACAAGAGGAACAGGATGAGATGAGATGAGATGAGATCTATAATCTTTTCAAGGCATCACACATCAGATGTGTACTTGTGTATGGATATGAAGTGTGGGCAATGAGCAGACAAGAAGACAAACATCTAATGGCTGTAGAAATATAGTCTCTGAGGTTATGCAAAGAATACCTAGGACAGACAGAAAAACCAATGACCAAGTCCTACAAGAAAAACAAGAAAAACGTAGACTGATTAGAGAAATTAGACGTACACAGTGATAATCGTGTTAACACGTTATGAGAAGAAATACATTGGAGAACTTGGTGACAACCTGTAAGATTGTGTGGGAACGAACAAGAGGAAGGCAGACAAGTAAATACCTGGATGGCTTGGCACGTGGCATGGTCGAGACAAGAATAGGCAGCTTATCCACGACTCTGGTGATTGTGCGAGATGGCGAAACATGACCGCCCACGTTTATCGCCATGACACATTTCGATGATAATTATCAGCTTTAGTCTAAAAGACACGTGGATTTGTAGCTTAGTGTGTTCTTTGCGGAGTATGACGATTGTTACCTGTTCTCTTTGGTAGAATTGCATCATCTTTCTGGTGGTGTGCATACTATGGACCCCACCTGGTTCAATAATTCTACTTTCACTTCTCTAGGAGTCATCATATATTATTTGTAAATCGGTCTAAGGCAGTCTCTAACCTTCCTTTGTCAATCAATGGGGCCCTTCATTTACTGTATCTTGTAATATATTATATCTATGTTTGAGTTAATGATGATGATAAACAAAATGTCAGAACATCGAACTTAATACTTGAAGCTCATTGTATTTCATAGGATACATTGCCAATCAAGCGTGTTTGTTTACATTTCGGTTACAGCTTCTTATTTGTTTCTTAAAGATATATACCTACACGCATTAACTTGTTTTTAGGTTAGTCAGAGTATTGTGTGACAACTGGGAAAGGCTTTAGCATGATAAACATCATATAGTCTAAACTCTAGATTAAATAGTATGGAGTCCAAGGTTCTAGATTCTTACAGCCTGGACTCTAGAATAGCCATTTTTGAGTCCAAGATCTACACTCATGCAGCCAGACCTCTAGACAGTTTGGAGTCCAAGAATCTAGATTAATACAGCCTGAACTCTAGATTAGACGGCTTGAAGTCCGAAGATCTACGTTCATGTAGCCTTAACGCTATATTAGACAGTTTGGAGTCCAAGGATCTACATTCATACAGCCAGAACTCTAGATAAGACAGATAAATGTATAATGCTAGCAAAACAAGCTATGGACAATGGATTAGTGACAGTGACTACTGCATTTACTGGGTGGTCAACTTCAATATAATGATCAACAGCTTGATCAGTGTGTGTGGTGTAGTAGCGAACGCCATGAACATCATCGTATTCTGCAAACAAGGGTTCGACAACACAATGAATATCAGCTTTCTGGGCCTTGCTATTTCTGACGTGTGCAGCCTGCTAACACTGTTGCTATGTAATCTGTTTATGAGTCAATTCTTGTCTGAACTAGGTGCCAGAGTTGTTTCATCTGAGATGCAATACCTTCTTGGTGGTCTCCCCCACATCTGCTTTGTGAGAATCACCAGCTGGATCACTGTGTACATCACTGCAGAAAGGTGTCTGTGTATAACATTTCCAATGAATATAAAACAGCTGATTACCCCAAGACGAACTACTGTAATAGTTTGTTTAATCTACGCTCTTATCATTCTGTCGTTTGAGCCTGAATATGAAACTTCATACTATGGCTGGAAGTTCGATGTACATTCAAATACAACTGTGATTGGGCTACTCTTTCGAAGTAACAGAAAGAACGTTGAAGGTCTGAGTTTTATTATATTTGCAATGCTAGGCTTTGTGTCATTTATTGCCGTGATTATGTTTACAATAATTCTTGTGATACAACTGAACAAAAAGACCAAATGGCGACAGAATGCAAATTTAGAAAAGATCCAGGCAGAGTCAATGTCCAATAGAGACAGAAAAACTGTGATGATGGTGGCAATGATCGCATCTGTGTTGATTATCTGCTACACACCAGGTGTCGTTGTGTCATTGATTACATTTATTGAGCCTGAGTTTAGCGTCACCGGGAGATACGTCAATGCGTATTTCACTGGCTGGTCGTTTGTGGTTGTCTTTGAATCGATCAACTCCAGTGTCAACATATTTCTGTACTACTACATGAGCTCTAAATACAGGGACACATTTCTCCTCATCTTTGGGCGAGGGGTACCACCATAGGGTAGCCACGGAACGCATGATAGTATATCGTGGACAGCTTGTGACCCAGTCCGTCTGGTGTCGGCTATCATGTAGCATACAGCCTTCTGATCGGACACTGCAAGTAATTTCTGACATCGATGTTACCCCATGTCCTGATGTCAGACTACCCAGCGTCTTCTCGCTTGGTCTTCACATGCTTTCCCCTTGCATCTGTTTCGGTATCACCTTTCAATGTGTGATGGTGTGCTCAGATCATGCCGGGTTATTCCTCTGGTGCGAGTAGCCAGATCTCTTGTTGGGATAACGTCTTGCAAGTGTGCATCCTCACACGGTCTCGCATTGTGCTCCTATAAGTTGATATACTAGACTACTAATATTTGTTCACGCTTCATTTCCATCACATCAGGATTTGTTCGATATATCTTTAAGAACTCTCTGTCTCAAAGCGATTGCATATTCTATTCTTCATTTGTCAAACTGTGATTATACTTTAGCTATCTCTGTATTTTACGTCCTAAATACATCTTACATATGGTGTTATTAAAGAAACCAGATACTTAGATACATCGACGTGTTTCAGATTATTTTAATTCACGTTGAATGAACGTTTCGGGATATATTTTTCCTGTGTAATTACCATTACTTCTGGTTGACTGAGATGAACTACAAGCCTGTCGTGTTGACATTCTAATGCAAGAATATATTTATCACTGCATGTAACTGTTCACCAACTGAATAAATTTGTCCATGTCTTGTATGGATATCCTGAATTACTTTGTTGTATAAAATGAATTAACTGCATATTCTTTTCACGACGTCACAGTCAACCCCATCATTCTTGGCTGCTTGTGTTTTCTTGGCAAGTTTACAATCGGCATTCATACCATTATATGAAAATATAACTCAAAACGGTCTGGTACCAAATCGCCCTCAGCTGTGTTTCGAACGTTGGATGCATGTGTTTACGTTGTGAGCTAGCATGCTGCTGTTTAAGATGTGAGACGTCATACAAGTGTTTCAAATGGGAGACAGCATGCAGGGTATGGGTGATGTGCAAATTCAAAGTCTCGACTCGTTTGAGGTTCACCGTTTGACAGAATTTGGATTGAAGTTATAGTGGTGAATCCGAAACTCGTCTCCTCTCACAATAGACATCACATTTTTTTGTATCTGGTACTTCGTGAGTACCTGTTGACATTGTGTACACGTGTGTTCATCGCGTGTCAATACGAGCAGAGCCCAGCGTACGAAATTGTCCTCATATTCAGTTTCTGTTTCCAAATGTTATTAACCGATCTTCCACTGATTTAATGCACAGGCCTTCTCTGCAATTGCCATATTCCGTTCCTGTTCCATTATCGCTCATGCCACATGCCTATTGTTGTATTCTTAGGACTTTTGCCCAGATCTTGACAGATCAGCAGCATGTGAGAGACCACACTGAATCTGTCAGGTATTTACCAAGGCATGTGAAAGACATGAATCATGAAACACTGACATCATCCCCCAGTGTGAATTTATGCATGTGTATTTCCCTCTGTCACTGTCATAAACTGTCATCTGCTGCCTATAGTAACTTGTGGTATAGGGTAGCGGGGGTCTTGAACCTGATGAATTCAAGCAGCCTGTCTAGTGCAGTCACCGCGAATTGTGAAGGTTAGGGTTTCCTATTTGCCCCCGACAGAAAAAAAATTATAAACCTTGCCGATGATTCAAACCCAGGTCTTTACCCACTTGTTATGTTAAGATAAAACTTGTAATTTTCACTATTATTTTGGGTCGAGGTTATTAGTTTTTCTATATCATTCTGTTGGGTGGACAGTAATACCCTATCATCAGTATACTGAATTTTCAACAACCACTGTCCATGTTTATATCAAGATCTTTGCAAGTCTCATTATGACATTGTATGAAGTTAACAATTTGCATTTGTAAGAGTCTATGTTGTGAGTCATTTGTGGCAGATATAACTTTTACAGTGAACCTTGTGGTTCAACTCAATCGTAAATCAAGATGGCGAATGAAAGCTAGCAGAGGTAAGAACCAGACGAAGTCCATTTCAGGTCGAGAACAGAAGCCATGACTATGGTAGTGATATTAAAATAATATATTTGTTCCGTATCCCATACTGTTGTTGATGTACTAGGCAAGTGTTACGTTCAGTAGTTTGCCATTGCTTTCTGAACGACCGGTACCCATACCAGCACGTTATAACACAACGCGACACGGTCTGCTGCACAAATCGGTCACAGCTGAGTTTCGAACGCCTGGTACCCGGCTCACGAACCGCGTTCGCAAGCCTGAAGCCACTTAGCCGGCTGATAGTGATGATAGCCACAGTGTTAATCTCTGCTATACCCCAAGTGCTGTTGTCTCCATGGTTGGACTATTCCAGACAGAATTTAGCATTGTAGGCAAATATGCCAATGTATTTTTTACATTATGGTCATTTGTATTTGTGTTTGATGTCATCAACTCCAGCATCAACATATTTTTCTACTACAGCATGAGCAGTAAATACAGAGAGACGTTCCACGTGATATTCACTTCTTGTATTACAACTGAAAGAGGTGCATAAGGAATTATGCCTAGTGCAGATATAATGGCAAAGTGAGTTCAGTAGTATTGGCACAGCGGTGAAACACGTCTCCACATGTGTAAATATTTACTCGCTGCATTCCCACACATATCTATACAGCGTATGTATATATATATATATATATATATATATATATATATATATATATATATATATATATATATATATATATATATATATATATATATATATATATATATATATATAAATCGTTGTGTGTATGTATGTATGTATGTATGTCCGTCCTTTATGCGTTCGCAACGGTCCAACCGATTGAGATGAAATTTTCTACACGTTTTCCTTTCATTCCTGTGCAACCAACTGTGATAGTTTTATCTATCAGCTATCAGCTATTACCTTCCTAAAATTTAATTTTGTAATTACATGACTGAATATAAGAAAATATAAAAATATATGACAAAAAGGGATATAACTTTTAGTAGCATTGTTATATCTTAAGTTAAGTCCCCTGGCTATAGAAATCTATATGAATTAAATGAGGTGCAGCCGGGCCAGGTCAGACAGACAGATAGACAGACAGATAGACAGACTGACAGACAGACAGATAGTCCCGAACGGGAGCCAAGTTTACTTTAGATAGATCTCTTCCAATCATATTTTCTATCTATTCTTCTATTCTATCTATATTTTTAACGGGAACGGGCCGAACATAGATAGATAGATAGATAGATAGATAGATAGATAGATAGATACATAGATACATAGATAGATAGATAGATAGATAGATAGATAGATAGATAGATAGATAGATAGATAGATAGATAGATAGATAGATAGATAGATAGATCCCCGCCAGAGCCTCGGCGAAGCCGGGCCGGGCAGCTAATATTTATCGTTTCCATCAAGGGGACTTAACATAAGAAAAGTTATTTCAAGGGTCATAACTTTTAATAACATCACTATTATTTTATGTATAGATTGTTGCATTGTTTTCAAAGATTTATAAACTTTTTGTCTATAGTTATTTACAGGCATATGAGTTATAATAAATAATGATATAATCTTTAAGGCATTTTCATAATTTTTATAAAAGTAATGCATCTATTTAAATAGTGAAAATTTTCTAACACATCTTTTTATGTTTTTACAACCAGTGTTCATTAAAAATAATGGATTTATTTTAGACTAGCTGACCCGGCCCGGCTTCGCCCAGACTCTGGTGGGGAGCATCTCATTTAATTCATATAAGTAGTCATATAAGTTCTCGTTCCCGATACCGACTATCTGTCTGTCCGTCTGTCTGTCTGTCTATCTGTCTGTCTGTCTGTCTGTCTGTCTGACCCGGCCCGTCTTCGCCCAGACCCTGATGGGGAGCATCTCATTTAATTCATATAAGTAGTCATATAAGTTCCCGTTCCGACTATCTATCTGTCTGTCTGTCTGACCCGGCCCGGCATCGCCCAACTCCTGGTGGGGAGCATCTCATTTAATTCATATAAGTAGTCATATAAGTTCCCGTTCCCGACTGTCTGTCTGTCTGTCTGTCTGTCTGTCTGTCTGTCTGTCTATCTATCTATCTGTCTGTCTGACCCGGCCCAGCCCATGGTGGAGAGCATCTCATTTAAATTATATAAGTAGTCATATAAGATCCCGTTCCCGACTATCTGTCTGACTGTCTGTCTGTCTTGGGTAAATGTAGGAGGGAGGAGGAAGAGGGAGGTGGAGGAGGGAAGAGGAGGGAGGAGGAGGGAGGAGACAGGAGGAGTAGGGAGGAATAGGAAGGAGGAGGAGGGATTAGGAGGAGGAGGGAGGAGTAGGGTGGAGGAGGAGGCGAGGAGGAGGGAGGAGGAAGAGGGAGGAGGAGGGAGAAGGAGGGAGGAGGAGAACGCAGGAGGAGAAGGGAGCAGGAGGAGGAGAGGGAGGAGGAGGGAGAGGGAGGAGGAGGGAGGAGGAGGAGAGAGTAGGAGGAGGGAGGAGGCGGAGGGAGAAGGAAGAGGGAGGAGGAAGAGGGAGAAGGAGGAGGGAGAAGGAGGAGAAGGAGGGGAGGAGGAGGAGGGAAGAGGAGGAGGGGAGGAGGAGTAGGGAGGAGGAGGAATGTGAAGGGAGGAGGAGGGAGGAGGTAGAGGGAGGAGAAGGAGGAGGGAGGCGGAGAGAGGAGGAGGGAGGAGGAGGAAGAGGGAGGAGGAGGAATGTGAAGGGAGGAAGGGGGGAGGAGGTAGAGCTAGGAGGAGGGAGGAGGAGGAGGTAGAGGGAGGAGGAGGGAAGAGAAGGAGGGAGGAGGAGGAGGGAGGAGGCGGAGAGGGAGGAGGAGGGAGGAGGAGGAGGAGGAGGAGGAGGAGGATGAGGAGGAGGGAGGAGGAGGAAGAGGGAGGAGGAGGAATGTGAAGGGAGGAGGAGGGAGGAGGTAGAGGGCGGAGGAGGAGGGAGGAGGAGGAGTGAGGAGGAGGAGAGGGAGGAGGAGGAAGGAGGAGGGGAGGAGGGACGAGGAGGAGGGAAGAAGAAGGAGGAGGAGGGAGAAGGAGGGATGAGGAGGAGGGAGGAGGAGGAGGGAGGAGGAGGAATGAGGAGGAGGAGAGGGAGGAGGCGGAAGGAAGAGGGGGAGGAGGGAGGAGGAGGAGGAGGGAAGAAGAAGTAGGAGGAGGGAGAAGGAGGGATGAGGAGGAGGAGGGAGGAGGAGGAAGAGGGAGGAGGAGGAATGTGAAGGGAGGAGGAGGTAGAGGGAGGAGGAGGAGGGAGGAGGAGAATGGAGGAGGAGGGATGAGGAGGAGGGAGGAGGAGGAAGAGGGAGGAGGAGGAATGTGAAGGAGGAGGAGGGAGGAGGTAGAGGGAGGAGGAGGAGGGAGGAGGAGGAGTGAGGAGGAGGAGAGGGAGGAGGAGGAAGGAGGAGGAGGAGGGAGGAGGAGGAGGAGGAGGAGGGAGGAAGAAGGAGGAGGAGGGAGAAGGAGGGATAGGGAGGAGGGGGAGGGAAAGAGGAAGAGGGTAGGAGGAAGAGTGGAGAGGAGGAGGGAGGAGGTAGAGGGAGGAGGAGGAGGGAGGAAAAGGCTGGAGGGAGGAGGAGAGAGGAGGAGGAGGGAGGAGGTAGGAGGAGGAGGAAGAGGGAGAAGGAGGGAGGAGGAGGAAGGAGGAGGAAGAAGGAGGAGGAAGAGGGAGGAGGAGGAAGAGGGAGGAGGAGGATGGAGGAGGGAGAGGGAGGAGGGGAAGAGGAAGAGGGTAGGAGGAGGAGGAGGGGAGAGGAGGAGAAGAAGGGAGAAGGAGGGAGAAGGAGAAGGAGGAGGAGGGGAGAGGAGGAGAGAGGAGGCAGAGGGAGAGGAAGGAAGGAGGAGGAGGAAGGAGGGAGAGGAAGGAGGGAGAATGAGAAGGGGAGGATGGAAAGGGAGGTGGAAGAGGAGGAGGAGGGAGGAGGAAAGAGGTAGGGGGAGGAGGAGGTAGAGGGAGGAGGAGGAGGAAGGAAAGGGAGGAGGAAGAGGAGGAGAAGGGAGGAGGAGGGTGGATGGAGGAGGAGGAGGGAGGAGGTAGGAGGAGGAAGAGGGAAGAGGGAGAAGAAGGGAGAAGGAGGAGGGAGGATGATGAGGGAGAAGGAGGCAGGAGGAGGAGGAGGGAGGCAGGAGGAGGAGGGATGAGGAGGGAGAGGGAGGAGGAGGGAAGATGAGGGAGGAGGGGGAGGAGGCGGAGGGAGTAGGAGGGAGGAGGATGGAGGAGGAGGGAGAGGAAGAGGGAGAAGGAAGAGGGAGAAGGAGGAGGGAGGAGGGAGAGGGATGAGAGGGAGGAGGAAGAGGAGAAGGGTGGAGGGAGGAGGTAGAGGGAGGAGAAGAGAGGGGGAGAGAGTTCGCCATTGCGAATTCATACTCGTCTAGTTCTTCCCTTCTACACGACTGTAGATAACTTCCTTACACATAAAAAGATGAATTGTTATTGATATTGCCGTGGCATGGAGGAATATCAGCAGCAGAGTTGATCCAAAAAACCAAAGACTGAGATCTACGGAGAGCCATGAACGCCTACGCCAGCCGGCACGGCACTTGATGATGATGATTGCCGTGTGACGATTCTGTGTAGTCACGTCATTTTCTTCCCTTTCCCTAGCGTTTTGGTTCGGGGATTCTTTCATCATCATCATCATATATTTACGTACGTATTTTGGGAGGGGGAGGAGGGAGGAGGAGGAAGACGAAAAAAAAACTATGACAGTTGACAGCTCTGGAATGAAAGGAAGGCGTGTAGAAAATTTCATCTCAATCGGATGGGCCGTTCGCGAACAAATAAAGGACATACATATATACATACATATTTACATACATACACTTTGTTTTATAAATATATAGATTAGATACGTTAGAATTTTATTTCTGTACTTTTTTCGGAGTGGAACTTTTGAAGTAATCGAAGCATTTGTTTTTTCCGTTCGCTTGGCAGAGAGAAGGTCAGTACACAATTAAATGGGTATATTCTTGATTTTGTTTTTGTTTTAAAAAAACGTTGGCCGCGTGTGTGTCAACATCACATTTTTCATTCAATGTTGTTAAAATGCAGGTGGTTGTTTTTTTTGTTTTTTTTGTCTAAAAAAAGAAGAAGCCTATCCTTTGATGTACTGTTGCCTCGCATCCCAATGATTCCAACAGACATGCCATTCGAATTCAAACGCCTGCAGTTTCCGGTGCGACTTGCATTTGCCATGACGATCAACAAAGCACAGGGACAATCGCTACAAGTGTGTGGACTAAATTTGGAAAATCCGTGCTTCACACATGGACAGCTATATGTGGCCTGCTAACGCGTTGGAAAACCTTCGGATTTATTTGTGTACGGACCAGACAGAAAAACAAAAAATATTGTTTATCAAAAAGCACTACATTAGACATCAAATTTGGTGTTCGACCATAACTTAAAAATTATACGTCAACATTTAAAAGCTAAATAATCCTAACATTAAATGAAATTTTCTAGCTGCAACCAATAAATTAGCTGCGAGGGCCCAGGGGCCGAACGCATACTCTGTACGCTTAGAGGATGTATTTGAATGTATAATGACTACTTATATGAATTTAATGAGACGCTCCCCGCCAGGGGCTGGGCGAAACCTGGCCGGGTCAGACAGACAGACAGACAAGCAGACAGACAGATACATAGATAGATAGATAGATATATATATATATAAAACTTATATACATATGTGTGTATACTTGCATGTATGTATGACCTCATGTCTTACACACAACATCAGGTGAAAGATAAATAAAATCATCGAACTGGAGGTCACATTAAACTTGTTTAAATATGCTTATAGGACAGAGACAGATGATGAGAATGAAGCAATGACACGACGATCCTGTTTTCGTTTGTGAAACTCCACTTTAAGATACGAAATAATATATAGTAGTACCTCGGGTTACGAACGCCTCAGGTCACGAACAATTCAGGTTACGAACAGAAAATTCGAAAATTGTATGTCTCGGGTAACGAGCAGTGCCTCGGGTTACGAACGAAGGCGCGAAAGAGAGAGAGAGAGAGAGAGAGAGAGAGAGAGAGAGAGAGAGAGAGAGAGAGAGAGAGAGAGAGAGAGAGAGAGAGAGAGAGAGAGAGAGAGAGAGGTTTAACGTTGGAGACAAACGATCTCGTACAGTACAAACAGGACTACAGATGAGCGTGTGGATCTTCATCATGAACAGCTAAAGACATTAAAGGGGGAGCAGTCGTCCGATGATGAGGAGTCAGTGACTGTTTCAACTGCCAGGATTAAAGAAATTTGCAGTAAGTGGGCAGACGTGGAAGACTTCAGTTTGAACCACCATCCAAACAAACTTGTTGCTAACAGGGCAGTAAACCTGATGAATGATAACACGATGGCCCACTTCAGAAAAACTGTCCAGCAAAGGAAGCGACACGTTTCCCTTGATAGTTTCTTGGTGAAGAAAGATTCCCAGTCGGCTGCCAAGAAATAGAGAATGTATACTCTGAAACTAATGATTCAGAATTACAAAGAAAGTGACAAATTTCCCATGATCGTTTACTAGGTAATAAAGATATACTAAATCTCTTTTTATTGTACATTTAATTCGTTTGGTTGTTTTCTTTCTCTTTATTCAATACGTGAAGTACACGTATTCTTTGCGTTTTGTCAGGTAAAGACCGGATCTTAACAAAAAGAACGATTCTTTCATTTTAAAACAGTTTGTCTTTATTTAATTCTTGTCAATGTTTCGGATTACGAACGTTTCGATTTACGAACCGAGTTCTGGAAAGAATTAAGTTCGTAACCCGAGGTACCACTGTAAATGTTTAGGCCACAATATAGACACAGATGAGAACAGATAAACATATAAAATACGAATACACCAGGCAATGGATGTGGAGACTAGAACACTGTTCTGGTAACACGTACACATGCACAAGGCCTCAGAGAAAAGTTGCATCCTCTCGTTTTCCAGGTGCCGGCATCGACTCACTGACTAACTAGTTACACGGCATGACAGGACACTGCAGGTTCTGTACTAGAGTGTACGTGTGTAGACAGGCATGGTGATATATTACAGCTACTTCGATCTAACAATTGGGTTCTTAGTCTCTTTCCTCGCATTTCCAGTGCATTTCCAGTGCATTTCCAGTGGCAGATGTTTCAAACTGATTACTTCCGCTAACTACTCAAAGATGCTCCATGCGGTATTCTCTGTCCGACAACATCGAATAGTACCTGGCACTAATGTTGGACTCGTTCCTCCTCCTGTAGACTGAAACAAAACTAATCCCAACTGATGGTATTCCTGCCATCACAACTAGTAAACATGTCCACGATGCTTAAGGGCATTCCTTCGTTCTCTTGTAATTGACACAACTACAGTCAAATGCACTCTACAATCGTCACGGTTCTCATTGACATATGTATTCTTCATTATTCGCAAACCTTTACCGCCAACGTTTAGTTATAGTTTGATTATTTCCTCATGTTTCACATTGTCAAATTCTTCTGTACAGATCTGTGCTTTCTTCTATAGTTCTTTCTAATGATGTATGCCACATAACGGAACACGCGCCACCAAGTATAAAGAAGAGACCTTACTAGATTTTCCCAGACAGTCACAAAACTGGACGACAAATATGAGAAACTAAGGAAAGGAAAACAACGTCATTGGACGGCAACGGGAGACGCTGTGAATTCGTGGATTCGAAAGGATGTGTTTATAAAAGGCTCCGTGTGAAGGTGACACCTGGAGGCGGTAATTTCGTGATGAAGCAGCTGGGAGTCCGGAGAGGAATGTATTAAAGACAACACAACAGTAGAAAGACCGGGTGCGGATACCTAGACTTTTATTTAATCAGTTGAACTGAGGATTTGGATAATTAGGCCTCAAGGGCAGCGAGCTGGACTTAGAGCTCGTAGGTAGATGTTATTTAAGTGAGCGCCGATCCTGCGTATAGGGATCAGCTCACGTTTCTACAAGAGTATATACTTTGTCCTGCGGCGGAATAAACGTACGTCTGAAAATCGTTTGCTCGATTTGAGTCTGCCATATGTTCATGATCCTGTTGGTAAGATAGAACATGTTTTGTTGTTCTGATCTGTTCTTGACGAGTTCAATTTGAGTTGCTTTGAGTGTACGGTCCCGTGGGATTTAGAGGACAGGCACTTCGAGACACATGGGGGTCGTCTCTGGACTGTTTGTTTGTCAACACAGATTCCCCGCCAGTTTCCATAGCTGAACATAAAAGAAATAACGCGCCAGCGGCACATTCCACACCGTGCTACACAGAAAGAAAGAAGGAGCACATGAAAACCCGCGTCATAAAAATGCCGGAACAACAGCCGAAATAAATGAAGTGAAAGAGCATTTTGTGATAAAGTAATAACAACAGGTGAAATTAAAACATCATAAAAACTGTAAGTACGTACAAAATTAATACATAATAACTCAATCATGTTCAAGAAGTGCGATCTATTAATCTTATCAAGTTTGCACCAGATGCGCAAAAACATTCCACCTTATTGAACACACCACAGCGCTATGAAATATTAGAAACAACGAACATTTAGTAATAGTGTAACTTATTTAAGAACATTATTTATTTAAAGAATATACAGTTACAACTACAAGTCTACGTGAGAAAAGAAGATGGTGGTTACATAAGAGATATACGAAACAATCGACACCATGGTCGACATTGAAAGGAATTATGTCGATGTGAGTAGGCAGTGAGATCTGAAGAAACACTGCGCTGCCACAATTCTACACCACAGTAACCTATTATACTATAGCACAACGATTGACAATTTGTATTCAAGAATCTATGATCGATTGGAACTGCTCGAAAGTGTTGCATTATGTTGAGCAATTTGCTGAATCTATGAAGTTCATTACAGGCTCAGACATTTGTCACAATTTTATCAGATTTATCGGTGGACTGATACACACATGATGGGGTGTACTGCCGACGCACAGTTATAGTTACGTTGTTGGAAAGACATTCGCTAATTCTGTGAACATTACAGAAAGTTTTGACTTGTTTGTTCAGAACGCCAAAGCATTTAACTACCTACATTTGTGGGACATGTACATCATACGTTCATTATATCTGCTGCCGACACTACTTCATGTCTGAATTATCGGCGCATAAGTGAGTTAGTACATATTACGACATTTTATATGCACACTTCGTCATGTGTCAAGATGGATAGCACGTACACCACGGACACTCGTCTCCACCATAATTGACAAGGAAGATGTTACGTTATTTGGACGTTGCACATATCTGAACATATTTACAGCTGGACGTTACATACATCAACGCATAATGACAACCAGGTCAGTGTACACATATTTATTACGTCATTGAGGACATTACATTATTCACATACCGGACACTTCATCACACGTCAGGACGACACGCACACGTACACTAGGACATATTATTGTTGAAATTGTCGAGGATTTTTCTACCATCGAGCAAGTCAACGCGGTCAATCGGGACCGAACACGAACTCCTCACGTCGGCATTTATGAACTGAATTTACGAACGTACTCTAATACGCTGACGCCAGGACATACGAACACTGTCACACGGATTGATAACAAGACTACACTATCGTTTATCATCGTGATAACGGGCACACAGCCTGTTCACTCATTGGACTTTACTTACCAGAAGTCGAATCACGTCATTCAACTGTACTTACTTCACTGTGGACATCATTCACTCAAGTACCTACAGCGCACATTCAGCCTAAAGTATCAATACTAAGGCTGAAATAAACTCAAGTTTCGTCGATATACCACAGCCGACTACGTGTTCTTATGAGTCGGTGACGGACCAGCGTCGGTCCAGGGTACGAGTACAAGTTAATTGTACTATCATCTCAAGGCAGGAGCAACAATCGTTACACAACTCCTCACATATTTTCATGCAACCAGGATACCACTGATCGATTGCCGATTACGGATCAGTATAGTTTGGAACTTAACAACACGTAATTGAGAGTCTCAAATTATATCAATTCTCGAGCGATTCAAGTATTACTCTACGTTCGGGAGATGCACTAAAGGCCAGTAGCAATTGTATTGTTGATGTATTATAGCATTGATCCTAGTAATAAGGCACTATTTATCATTTTTTTTTTGGATCTTGCGGGCGTCACCACAATACTATTGTTTTGTCATAACTGTAGTAGTGTAGTATGTGCGTTACCCGTTAAAAATGTGGATACAAAAATTTGTTATTGTTTGTAAACAGTAATATGTATTCGCGTCACTCGTCATTCGTCTTTGATGATTGTTAGTTGTCTTGCGTTACATATATATTGTATATTGAATATATTTCTTCATATTTATTTCTCTAGTATATTTATTTAGTTTATTATAGAGATATTTGATTGATTTTTTTTTTGTGGTGTTCGAGTTGACACTACAAATTTATTTGAGTTATATTTGCTCAATTGTGATACAACATTTACTTTACTATCCGAGTGATAGTGATCTGAGACAATATTACAATTTTGTCGATTCTTTTCTTCTCTTGCCTACGATCCATATTTATTTCACCCAGATAGCTCATTTTACAGGTAGGACATTAGGACAAGATGTCGACACTGCAACATTTCATCGAGTTGGGTGAGAAGACTGGTTTAACCGGTGCCGAACTTCGAAATTGGGCAAGTGAGCAACAGAAGCGTGACAAGGAGGATCGACAACTTCAACTTGCAGCAGAGAAGGAAGCTAAACAACTGCAAGCTACACGTGAGAAGGAGGAACGACAGGAAAGACTGGCATCAGAAAAGCAAGATAAACAACTTGAGAGAGAACTAAAGGAAAAAGAGATGGTGTTGGAACGCGAACGAATGGAGGCTAGAGAAAGAGAATTAAATGTGCAACGCGAAAAGATTGCAGCGGAAAAAGAGAAGTTAATTATGGAAATGCAATTTAAAGAGAAACAATTGGCAATTGAGAAGGAGATATTTTGGAAAGACATGGGTAAGAAGTTTGGTGTGACTGAGACAAACCTTAGGAATTTGGCAGGGGAAAGAGTTGAACGATTAGAAATGTTGATAGAAGAGAAAAGAAGGAAACAACTACAAAACATTTATGAAACGAATACCAAAGAGTTAATTCAAAAAGTAACCGTCATTCGCAAACCTGATGAGACACTCACAAGTATAAGTACCCAAAGTGAAGTGACACAAGAAGAAAAAGATAAAGAAGAAGATAACACACAAATAGAACAGGTTACACCAACTGTTAACGAAAACGATATAACACAAATGTGTGATAACGCAACAGAAAAGAGTGGTGTTCACATCGATAAACAAGAAATAAACAAACATTCTTCATCAAATGATTCTACGTCCGAGAACATAAATGTTGATCAGAAACAAAACAAACAAGATTGTTTGTCTGTAAATGACATATTGTTGAAACATTCAAAAATGAGACCAAAAGTTACACGCACTGATGGTTACTTGTCGTACTTCTGGTACACATTTACCAAACATAAGGCATTGCAGCGTATGCATTACAGAAGATATACAAGACTGAAAACAATAACATTGTTCCAATCAACAAATTTACAATGTACAAATATTGGCATGAGTGCAGATGAGAGATTTTACAGGTTTGAAACAAAGAAAGAGAGAACGAAATAGAATGAAAGGAAGAATAAAAGAAAAATAAAATGGGATGAAAGTGTTAGGTTCATATTAACACAGAATACATTACAGACACATTAGGGTCTTAGGTCTTATTACTTAATTATGGCATGTGGCACTGATATAAATATATACTTTTTAGAGATGTTCATACTATCTAATGTCTCTACACTCAGTTGGATAATATTTCGGTTCGCTATTCTTCGGATAATTGTTCGTAACTATATAGTTATTAGAGAACTTAATAAATTATTTAGTTTAAATATTTATTTTTGTTGAATCAGAATATTATATTATATTGCTGATTTAGTTTCTTAGAAGTCCTGAATAGTTGCAATGTCTCATTCTTCACAAGTCTATATCTATATTGAAGATCTACAAGATTTTATTTGGTCAATCACATTCTGTGAGACATTCTCAGTCGATTATAATTAATAGAAAGGCAGATCTTTGTTATAAGTTAATTAGTTATATATATTAATGTTCTGTTCTTTCATAAGTTATTAAGAAATTCGATAAAGATATATTCAGATAGCGCCGAATTGAGGGAGCAATGCTATAAGAATCAACTAAATATTAATAGATTATTATTACAAATAGAATTTAGTTAAGTGGGTACATATGTTACCGATTTTCGATTGACAGCGTGAGTGAAGGGAATATTCAGAATAAGAACTTCACAAGAGATGCGTGATGGGAACATTCATTGTGCATTCAATGGCCAAGCCAAGTATTTTGTTTTGTATTGTCACACTAACTTTGAACAGTATATGATTGTGTTAATAATAGTTATTCATTAGTTGATTGTTAAATTATTAATAAGTAATTGTAAATTAGTATTAATATGGTATTGGTATTAATATAAATATTGAATTCTATGATATTAATTATTTACTTGCATTAACAATGTTGTTGGATTAATTAATATTATATTAGATGGATTAAGCTGCACAGAAGGAGCAAAAGAATAGATACAATCAAGCGACATTCTTAAGATATCCACAGGAAAAGGATCAATGGATTCTCAAGGCGGAAAGCGTATAAGTCACCCTACCCATGGAGATAAATTTCAGGAAAAGAAATAGATGTATGGTACCAAACAAGGACAACAAGGATCAACTACAACAAAAATGGTTACATGGAAAACCTCATTATTACCCTCGTCCTAAACTCATGGTAATACCTAGAGTTAGGACACACTTGTCTATTATGACAAGGTAGGGACTAATATGTTTATTAGTTGGTCTGATTGCCCATGATCAGCCACACGACGTCCAACGGAGGGTTTGGACAGGTGGGCGTGCCCGTTATGTAGCTTTATTTTTTTTAAGGGTAGATAAGGGGGTAAAACCAAGTGCTATTCACTTGTAGTTAAAAATTGTTGTGATAGTCGTACAGATATACAGATATAAAGAAAAAATTATAAATAATTTTTTTTATCTGGGAGGGGGCATTATGCCACATAACGGAACACGCGCCACCAAGTATAAAGAAGAGACCTTACTGGATTTTCCCAGACAGTCACAAAACTGGACGACAAATATGAGAAACCAAGGAAAGGAAAACAACGTCATTGGACGGCAACGGGAGACGCTGTGAATTCGTGGATTCGAAAGGATGTGTTTATAAAAGGCTCCGTGTGAAGGTGACACCTGGAGGCGGTAATTTCGTGATGAAGCAGCTGGGAGTCCGGAGAGGAGTGTATTAAAGACAACACAACAGTAGAAAGACCGGGTGCGGATACCTAGACTTTTATTTAATCAGTTGAACTGAGGATTTGGATAATTAGGCCTCAAGGGCAGCGAGCTGGACTTAGAGCTCGTAGGTAGATGTTATTTAAGTGAGCGCCGATCCTGCGTATAGGGATCAGCTCACGTTTCTACAAGAGTATATACTTTGTCCTGCGGCGGAATAAACGTACGTCTGAAAATCGTTTGCTCGATTTGAGTCTGCCATATGTTCATGATCCTGTTGGTAAGATAGAACATGTTTTGTTGTTCTGATCTGTTTTTGACGAGTTCAATTTGAGTTGCTTTGAGTGTACGGTCCCGTGGGATTTAGAGGACAGGCACTTCGAGACAATGTACTGAGAATATATATATATATATATATATATATATATATATATATATATATATATATATATATATATATATATATATATAGTATTTTACTCTACAAATTCGCACAGGTAATTGTTAATTTCTTATTTAATTTGTGTCACAATTATTCTCACAAATAATCTAAGTTTTATCATTTGAAAGTACAAACAGTCAACATAGAAATTAATACTAGCTAACTATAGCGGCCATGGCTCAAAATATCTCACCGATGTTGTCATAGTTTGGTCGACTACTTTATTTAAGAGAACATGTCAGCATGTAGACCAGTGTTTCCCAACCTTTTTTGTGCCATGCCCCACTTAAGCCTTTCTAAAATTCATATTGCCCCCCTCCCCCGCCCCCCCCCCCTCAACATATACATTATTTTTAATATTCAAAAATTGAAATGTTCACTAAAGAAACTTGAATGATAGGTTTTAGGAAGAAATCACTAGGAAATTATTGAGCAAACACAGTAAGTAAATTTTCAAAACATATAATGGAGAACTGAAATTCAATTACAAAATAATTTTAATGAAAGATTTTTCAATATTATTTTAATTATTAGTAATTATTTATTATTTAAATTTAGTGAGATCCTTGCGCTTGATGCTTGCTGCAAAGAGATCTTATGTCAGGTTCCAATTTAGTTAACTTCAGTCTCAAGTCTCCCCGTTTTGTTATATTCAGCCGATTTCTTCCATTTTCGAATTGCTCCCCTTAACAATCGAATTGCCCCCCTGTGGGGCGTGGGCCCCACGTTGGGAAACACTGATGTAGACAGTCAAAGTTTTGTGTACATGTTATGAGAAGAAATGGATTGGAGAACTTATTGACAACTGGCAAGATCGAAGGAAACAGACCAAGGGGAAGACCGAGAGGAATATACCTGGATGGCTTGGCCACATGGCATGGACGAGACTGGAACACTGAGCTGATCCACGACGCTGGTGATCGAGTGAAATGGCGAGTCATGATCGCCCACGCTTTCCGGCATGGCACATGATTGATTGATTGTGTAGCATTTCCTAATTATTGACAGAATGGACATCCCGGTAGTGCAGTAGCGTACACGCGTATCTGTGGAATCGATTGTCGTGTGTTCGAATCCGAAAAGCTATGTGAAATTATAATAACAGTTACCTGGGCATCAAGGTCTAGGCTAACTTATATAAGTGCCAGGAGGCTTTCTGGGAGGCAGGGGCGATTGGCGTAATGTATTGATCACATCAGCCCTCAGGTGCCGTAATTTATTGATCACATCAGCCGTCAGATGTTCTAATGCATTGATCACATCAACCGTCAGGTGCCGGGATGTATTGATCACATAATCTGTCAGGTGTCGTAATGTATTGGTCACATCATCCGTCAGTTAGTTAGTTAGTTATCGCGGTTTCAAGTTCACAGCAACGGGTCGTCCCCATTATGCTCCGTTTCTGTGCCAGTTAATATCTCACCAAAATGCTCCTCACTGCCTTATGTGTAAAAGTGGAAAAGGTAGGGGTCTCGACAAACCGACATCCCGCACAGCTACACTGTGCATAATGACCCCGGTAAGAATGCCAACACAAAATTCCTTCCTCTATGGAAAATACAGTTTATCGCCGATGGAAGTGACAGTCATTAGAAATCCAGCATCCACACATTACTGAAACTCAGACGTTAGATGCCGTTATATATGGAGCATGTTAGCCGTCAGGTGCCCATTAGACTACGGCATTAGGAGGCTATCTCCAGATACCTGCAACCACACGGAGATTGGAAAATGGTAGATGTCTTAATTTACTTAATTCACGACCAGGCAAATACTGTAAAACTGATCTACATGATTTAAAAAACCATCACACCGGAATTGAGAATCAAAGATCCACCACCCAGGACAATTTCTCAGCGAGATGCTGTTTAACGCTGAAAGAGAACATTGTTATGGCATATGTACCTTGATTTTAAAGCAGAGTTATGATCTCATCTCATCTCATCGTGTTCCACATGTACCGTGCGGTGTCGTGGTGAACTATAAATGATCGGAGCTTGCCCGTTTATGGGCTTCATGTATCGAGATTCGCATGGACTCTGCTATTCTCTCTGTCCATCGTTTAAGTGGTGTCAACGTCTCTAGGGGTTTACAAAGTGGGTTCAGACAGGCAGATGGTGCGAGTACAGATGAAAACATGAAGGTGATATTCATGCTTTAATGAAAATACACCATAATATCAATATCATAAATATCACAGAATATATCTATATCACTCAAATCACGGTCTCGCACCGGTTTTCACAATACTCTTGCGCAGATCAGACAATGCGCACTCGTGTCTAGCCACGCACACCAACACACGTTAAGTAGCGGTCACATTCATTCGCACTGAAGTCTAAGCATAAGTCTATCCTGTCTCTCCACACAGTCACATACCCTCTCTCAATCGTGTCCGAGTCTCGTCTGTCCTTTCCTACTCAGTCCGGTGGTCACGCGGTACTTGAACCTCGTGCAGTCCGTGGGAGGTCGTGCTGTCACGTATGTCCCGCACTCGCCTGTTGAGGCCAGGCGTACTGGCGAATGTACCAAGGTGAATCTGTCCCGTCACTCAAGGGCACAGTCCTGTCTCTAACTTACTGTCTTAGGCGTCTGGACTGTTCTACCATCCCCATACTCTCCCCTTGTCCTTATGTCTGTCCTCTGTCCTCTGTTATGTCGTAACCAGGACCTTGGCAAGTGGTCGGCCTCTTCTTCTGCTTCTATTTAATCTGTACATCATTGCTTGTTGTGGCATAATGTTTGTTGGTAAATTTGTTACATGGCCAACCATTTTACTTGCTGCCTTCTAATTGATTGCTTGTGTTCGCTGGTTGTGAACTCCAGAGCGAAGTCCTGTATGTCGGATGAAGACATCCTGTTGTCCAACATCAATGTGATGTCATACCGGACTGAGGTTTGCGTGAGTATCCGTTGTCCCATGTCTGGCTTGTTGGTGTGCAGACTGGTGGTTCCTCGCCGTGCAGGCAGATACTCTCCAACTTCAGTAGAATCAGCGATCCTACTACGTTAGCCAGGACCCCGACAGGACTTGTTGCCCAGGACGCACGACTAGGACGTGCTAGTTGTAGTAGGTCTTGGCCAGTATAGAACCCGGCCCTGGTGTCTTGGAAACACCTCTGCGTCCGCTGCCTTCTAACACAATCTAACTCTGCTATAACACTCACTTTTGTCCTGATTTCTTCATTTCTGATTTTCACTATTCTTGATACATTGATAGTTCTTCTCATGAATCTCATTGCTGTTGTGATATTTCTTTTCTCTTTTTCTGTCATTGTCCAGGTTTGGCATTTGTAGCATAGAGTTGGTAGGAAGATTCTGTTGTAGAATGCTTTTGTAAAGTTAATGTTGATATGTGTTTGTTCTTTAGTATTGGTGCCATTTGTGCATGAGTTGGTTTGCCTTATTAGCATTTATTTTCGATCTCGTCTTCTGATTTGCCATATGATGGTATTGTACTTCCGAGGTACTTAAAGCTCTTTATTTGTTTTTAGGGGTGTTCTGGTAGATGTATGTTTGTTGGTTTTTCCTTTTTTTGTTAGATTCATTACTTCTGTTTTACTGGTGCTTATGATCATGCTATGTTCCTTACACTCTTCGTTTAGACTATTCATGTGGTCTTGTAATTGTGCTTCTGGTTTTGCTATTAGTGATTGATCATCCGCAAATACGAGTTCTATAATGGTGTAATTTGGCGTTGGATCTTCTTCTGTGTTCTGTTCGTCATGCGGTGTTCTTTCGGTCTCTGTTTGGCTGTCTTCTAGGCTATGAACAAGGGGACAGGACACAACTAGTCGTGCTTGGGATATTATGATGAAGGTAACGATAATATCTAAATTTATGAAGCCACAACGACGCTGCCAAAAATTATACTCTATCAGGTGACAGGTACCAATCTTGTAACACGAATAACCCAAACACCACAATTTTCTGTTTATAATTGCGATATGTTCTCACACGTGCACATTGTTACTGCCAAGCTGCAATTTGTGATGTGTGCGAAATCAGGTCGGTCTAATTTCATGAAATAGACTCAGTAATACACATCGTTCATAAGACGCAGGCGGGTAATAATCTCACTAAAGTACCCGGTGTATTTCGGGTGGTTATATTAGTGTAATAACAATGTAAAAGAAAATGACATTCCAAGATGTATTCAAGGGGCATTCCTGCTATAGACATGAACATGTAAATACGTGTTATTATTTGAAGATATGTTCAACAGTTGATATATATTAATCACAAGGAAAACACATGTTTCAGACAGGACTAATGATACAGTTATAGATAATTCATGTGAACAGAGATAAATATGGCAGTCGGCCTGGCCGATAGGTTAAGAGAGCTCTAAGTCTTAAACTTCCGATGAGCTGATGGCGACGTAGTGCGGTTCTCCCACAGCACTAGTCTTTTGGACTTACATTATGACTTCAAGTTCGGATTTCAATGGCAAACTGCTGAAAGTAATATTGCCTAGAATATCAGCCTCTGCTTTATCGTAACGTCCTAATAAATATACAGTTTTGACTAACTTCAATAGTAGTGTCTACATCATTTGATCAATATCTTGTGCCATACCGATAAGTGTGGGCGAATATGTTTCGCCATCACCCTCGATAACCAGAGTCGTGGATCAGCTCTGTGTTCTTGTCTCGACCATACCACGTGGCCAAGCCGGCCAGGTATTTACTTCTCTGCCTTCCCCTCGTTCTTTACCAATCAATCTTGCCAGTTATCAGAAGGTTTTCTAGTTTATTTCTTCTCATAACTTTAATTGAGCGTTATGTTGAAGCGAACAAAGACCTACATCTTTCTATTATTGACTACACAAAGGCGTTAGACAAAGTAAGACATGTCAACATGATAAAGATGCTTGCAGATATACAAAACGACGGGAAAGACCCTAGACGTGTAAAAGAAAACATATATTGGAAACAACACGTTGCCATAAGGCTGATACATATAGGTCAATATTAGCCTATCGATAGTGGTGTGAGACAGGGATGTGCAATGCCTCCAGATCTGTTTTCACTGTATAGTGAAAGTATTTTCAAAATTGTAGAAGATATGAATGAAATCATCATTGTAGGAAGAAACAACAATAACATTAGATATGCGGATGACACAGTATCGATTGCAGACAATGAGCAGGATCTGCAACATTTAGTAGATGCGGTTGATGTACAGTGTGAACAATTAGGGTCAGAATTACATTGTAAGAAGACACAGATTATGGTCGTCACTAGGAAGAAGAAAATACCACAAGGTAATATATGAGTAAATGGGAATATTCTTAAACAAGTGAATTGGTAAAATTATCTCAGAACAGCCATAACATCTGATGGGAGATGCCTTGAGGAGATTAGAAGAAAAAAGAATCCCCATTGCGAAGGCAGCCTTTTACAAGATGGAAACTGTACTGACCAATGAACAGATGTAATTTGCAACGAGAAAAAGAGTTGTGAGATGCTACATAGAACCTGTATGATTGTGAGATGCTACATAGAACCTGTACCCACGCTTATCGGCATGGAGCGTGGTGATAATGAACGTGTCCAAAAATTGTGTGACGTCTAAATTCTCTAATCAGTTTACGGCATTTATCTGTTTCTTGTAAGACTTGTACATTGGTGTGTCTCTCTCTCTGTCCATTGTATTTTTGCGTTTTCTCCAGAAACCACATTTCCATTACCAGTATATGTTTCGTTTTTGTTTTGAGCTTCTCTGCTAATTGTCTACATCTCACATCCATGCAAAAGAACAGGTTATACGTAGCACTTCCACACTCTTTGTCTTTTTGCAGTTGATATCCATTTATTCGCCAGTATCTTTTCCATCCTGTAAAAGACTATCCTCGCCACAGAGTCGTGTTCTAATCTCTTCAAGACATCTCCCATCAGATGTGTACTGTCGTAAGGATGTGAAGAGTGGACAATGAACAGACAAGCTGAAAAACATCTGATGACTGTGAAAATTGGTTTCTGAGGAAAATGCAAAGAATACCATGGACAGACAGACAAACAAATGAACAATTCCTACATGAAACAAATGAAGATCGTAAACTGATTAGAGACATTAGACGTAGACAGTTAAAATTTATTGGGCATGTTATGAGAAGAAATGAATTGAAGAACTTGGTGACAACTGGCAAGATTGAAGGGAAGAGACCAAGGGGAAGACCAAGAAGTAAATACCTGGATGGCTTGGCCACGTCGCATGGTAGAGACAGAAACAGGGAGCCGATCCACGATTCTGGTGATCGAGTGAGATGGCAAAACATGACCGCCCATGCTTATCGGCATGGCACATGATGGATGTGTGGATGGTGACAGCTACAAGACTGAGGGAAAAAGAACTTAGTGGAAGTCAGAGAAGTAAATACCTGTATGACTTAACCATCTGTCGTCGTTGGCTACGTGACTTATATAATATTTTGTGCGGAAGCAGTTTCCTGTACTGGTTATGTGCTGTGACAGCGCCAGAACATGGTGGCTAGGCCTGAGAGCAAGAAGGAATAAGTGTCCAATAGTTGCCTAGCTTTTGTATACGATTAGCCAAGGCATGGAACAGCGCCCGACCGTGTCCATGAGATGACCATCGCACAGCGATATCTACATCACCAGCGACTGGCCACATATTGCTCCATACACGCAGACCTCAAATTCTGATGGTAGTAGCATCTTACATACCTAGTGTCACGGAAAATAAACGTGTTAGTTGCGATCGATGACAAACAAGACCCGACATTAGTCTGCAAAAACAACCAACCCTTTGATGTTGTACAGACTGAGAAAAATACGTCGTTAAAACTGTCTACACACGATCGGCATTTCTAACTGAGAAACAAGATACGTCGCGTAAAAATGTCTACCCCTGGTCGGCGAATCTTTATGATGTGGGTTGTTCGAGAAACAAATAACAACGCCAAACGTCTGCCAAGGCGGTAGTAGCCTTTGAAGTGCTAGACGGAAAGTCTGGACAGACGCGGGATGGACTCTATGATGTGGGGAATTCTGTGGTTCACAGACAGACTGTACTATTGATGTACGGGACAAAGAATGTCCCCAAATGAAAGCAAATTTGACGGCGGATTGACTCCAGTTAGTCTAGAACAGGAGGAGGAAACCAGATTCTGGACGGATCAGCGTCTAGACTTTTTGGTGACGTCACTCCAGCCCAATATAAAAAGCGTTGCAAGATTTCTGAAGTGGGAAAGATCGGTGCAGTTTTCTGAGTTGTGTTCAATGAAAGAAACTAGGGTGTCAAATTGTTGATATTTATCGGCGGACATAGATCCAGTCTGTGATTGCCTAGTTTCGATTAGCAACCGGAATAGGCATATGGTAGGCTATTAATCATATCTAACTTAGAGTATGATTAGGAATAGAGTACAGTACTGAGCGGTGATATAATGTTCTATAAGTGTGGTGCTAGAAAGTATCATAGGAGTGTCGCCACTAGTATCATATTGTGTGGCTTCAACTAGCTTGAGTGATATATCATTTTACTCAGGGAGTTGAGGACAATGTAGTGGAATAATAATTAGAGAGATTAAGGATGGTTGAGAGGGAGGAGAGGAATGTGAAATGGTAGGATCTTCCAGTAGGGCACCTGCTGGGTTTCTACCCGTTCCTTTATTCTTTCCTGGTGTCGCCATGTCTCAGATCATATGATGAGTTATTTGGCCGTATGACAGAGATCGGATCTGTGTTATAGATCTGAGTGCTGCTATTAGCCTACACTCACCTAATTCCGGCCAGGATTGAGTTGCCCTCACCATAGTATTCTCTATTCTACAGGTTCCATTTACAGGTCCACGTATGTGTGCTATGATATTCGACCGTGAAGCTAGAACACAATTTAGAAGATGATTACTCAGAATTTGAAGACAGAAGTTGCTGAGAGTCCGCTACATTGGGCTTATACCCAAGTTGGTTTGCGGGAACCTAGCTTCTGCTGAGCAGGACATGCTGATGAGATTTATGTTTAGCAAGTGATAGGTGTATCACTGAACAGTCAGAACATTGTATAAATACACTACTGATACCAGGAACATTCATACAAATTTATACTGATACCTAGAACATTCAGAGTGTGGTGTTAATATGGGGAATCTTTAAAACCAGTGACACTAGATCCATTAAGATTTCCCCAGTATCAGTGACAATAGGGTAATAATTTTCTGATTAACAATCAGTTAAATAACAGAGGAAATTCATAGTGTAAAACAGATTGAAGACTCTCATTAGACAGTGTATGTCATGGGTGTCCAAGCATCCTAGTGGTTCAAGATACATGGAGGAAGTCTTCAGGTGACCGGAGGAGCATCACCTTGGTGAGGTTGCTTGTCTGGAATACATGGTGCTAGTGTGTTCTCAGCACAGTGATGAGAATGACTATACTCCTGAACACTGATCTGAGTCTATAGACACTTTAGAGTACACGTCACACATTCTACACCTTATACACACACACACACACACACACACACACACACACACACACACACACACACACACACACTTCTCCTACATATACTCTTTGCTTTAATAAATTTCGTGTTTTATTTGTTGAAGCTAGTGTTGTCAAGTATGTTATGTTGGGGAAGAATGAGAGGGGGCATGATCCAGGGGTGAGTATGAGTGAGTGGAAGGTGTCTTCAGATTGAAGGAGTGTGTGGACGGAGTCTGCTGGATATCTCCAGGATAGAGATATTGAATTAAAACAAATGTGGGTGTTGATTCCCCTCACTCCAAGGACGACACTAAAGTGGTAAAGAAGAACAAATAACTACTACGACATTCATTCTTTACACACGACACCTAGATAGGGGTCCTAATATGGTTATTATGATATGGTGATATATGTGATATTTCCAATACTGCTACATCGACATGCCACTGATATGTTGAAGGATAGGTAGTGAAGAGAAGAAATTGAGATGTCATGGTATTTGTACAGAACACAACAGTTCTTTGCTCTCAGTCGTAATACAACAACGAAATATTAAATATGTCATCAAGGAATATGTTTCATCCTAAACAGCCGAGGAAGAGACAGGAGTGAAGAGAGTGGCTGTGTAGAGTCTGCAGACAGGGATCACACCTTGCATGAGGCCATGGTTATGGTCAAAGGCCATATACATTCTTGTACAGTCTGCCAAAGGCCGGGTTGGCCTTGGAGATTCTTGCATTCACTTCGTCACCAATTGTGGCAGCTTGTGACACATTGCTGCCAAGATAGGTTAATTTGTCCACAACACTTAGTCTATGATCATTCACTTTGATATTCGGCACAGTGTGATTATTCCCTGGAGCTGGCTGATACATAACTACAGTCTTCTCCAAGTTGATATTGAGCCCAAAGTTGGCACAGGCATGTGAGAAAGCTGAAACATTATGTTGCATGTTCGCCTCTGAGTTGGCATATAGAGCGCAATCATCAGTAAACAGGAGCTCTCTGACGGTGACGTTGTTAATTTTGGTTTTAGCTTTCAGCCTTATGAGATTGAATAACTTTCCATCCATACGGTAGTTGATGTCTATTCCAATGTCGTCGTTCTCGAAGGCATTCATCAACATGGCTGAAAACATAAGGCTGAACATTGTTGGTGCCAGAACTGGAATAAGCCTTAAACAAAGCTAAAAGTCTACTAAGCAGTTGTATTATCCACACTGCTATATGCTTGTGAAACCTGGACTGTTTATCAGCGACACGCTAGGAAATTAAACCACTTCCACACAGTCTGCCTAAGGAAGCTACTGAAGTTTAAATGGCAAGACAAGATCCCAGACACTGAAGTCCTAGAAAGAGCGTCCATGCCCAGTATCCACACTCTACTGATGAAGAATCAGATTCGCTGGGCTGGTCACTTGACTCGCATGCCAGATCACAGGCTCCCTAAACGAATTTTTTACAGCGAACTGCGTTGTGGTAAACGCTCTCAAGGTGGCCCGAGGAAACGCTTTAAAGACACTCTGAAAATCTCTCTGAATGCTTTTGGAATTCATCATGACACTTGGGAGACTGCAGCCAGAGACCCAAATTCGTGGCGTGCATCATTACACAAGTGTGCAGTCATGTGTGAGGAAACCAGGACTGCAAGAGCTGTAAAGAAACGGCAGGACTTGAAAAACCACTGCAGGAAATCCTCCTCCAGAAACGTCAAGCATTATTTGTCCACACTGTCAAAGAACATTTCAAGCCAAAATATGCCTTATCAGCCATCTTAGAATCCACGGCTCCATACTTTCAAACCCACTGGATGAAAAGAATGGTCATCATCATTCTTGATGGACAAACAACAACAACAACAACAACAACAACAACAATAACAAAGGCCATATACTCAGAAAAGGCAGGTTCTGGGTGGCACAGGCAGATTAGTTTAGTTTAGTTTAGTCGATGGACAACATCACGGCACGCGGGTGTAACCCATAAGTGCTCCGTTCTCCTCTTAACTCAAACATGAGTTTGGAGAAACTAAGCTCAGTGCACGAACTCCGTAGCACCGACGAGGATCCTGAAATACTTTGGGTAGAATTTTAACTAGAAATTTTGCCCGGGCAGCGCCGTAAGGGTACTCTTTTTCGATATCCAACTTCCAAGGGAGTTTTTACGTGAGAACAATACACACGGGCGTCCGATCTCACTACCCAGAGACCAGGGGAAATCTTATTACTAGAAGTCCACGTGAAAAAATCGCGGTCCTCACCGGGAAATATCTATCAGCCAGGTGCATGAAATAGTAAACATCAATCGTGAAAGAGGGTGACTAAAAGTGCCGGAAGACATGTCGGATTGATTGATTGATTGATTGACTGATTGATTAAAGAACCGACATCTCAACATTCGGGGCATTCAGATAAGCACTCCGTCCCCATCGTCAGCAGCCAGCGAAGAGTTCCAACACTAATAGTTCCAGTAGCAATCTGATTATATGTCCGTCTCGCCTTTCCTCTGAGCGTCGAGCACCGGCCAGATCCCCTCGTCACTCCTCGCTGTCCCATTCTTGCCAGAAAATGGTGATCCATTTGCTCCTCCGAGGTGTGCACTTGCTCCCACAAGGCCGCAACCACGTCTGTCTTGTCATGCATCAATACTCTACCAAGATATGCCGAGCTAGCCAATCTGTCCGCCTGTTCATTTCCCAGCACACCGGCATGCCCCGGAGAAAAGATCCAGGCCATGCTTGCCACCCGTGTCCTCCGAAGCGAAGCAAGCTACTCTGCACGTCGGATTGGCACAAGGTAATAGTAGCAGTCGTGAGTGCAGAATGGGCGGCAGGACGCACAGGGCTGATTCAGGGCAACACTATCAAGATGATATAGTGATACACACCGATGGGTCAGTGGTGAGAAACAAACGTGGTGGCTGGGTTTTCATTGCGAAGGCGATGCTTGAAAAAAGAGTAGTATATGAGATGGAAGCAGAAACCATCAGATGTTTGGAGGAGACCGCTGCAACGAACATTGTATTCATTACGGACTCACGGAGTATGCTTACCAGAATGGAGAAAGGCCTATTTCGTGTAGAATGGCTTTCCTGGATTTATGGGGTCACAGACTGTAATAATTGTATGAAATATCTACCCTCGTCATGCGCGAGTGCGCGGAAATAAATATACTAATAGGCTGGCAGGGAATGCATCTCTAGGCGGTAGATTACCTATGGTCAAGGGAGAAACGGTCGGGAGCCTGTGGGACCAGGTGCAGAAGGCGGTGTAACAGACTGAGAACTCGTATGTGAAGGGTGTGATACTGCTGGGATCAGCAGGTGTTCTGGGCGAATCTCAAAATTGAGAGGGTAGTCAAGTAGAACTGTTAATCAGATGGCAGTTGGAACGATTAGCTGTATGACTCTTCGCTAGTTGTTGAACCAAAGAAAAGAACAAGATAAAAAAAAACAGCTGTCAAGTTGTGCTTATCGATATCTGTAGAATTTGCTCTCCCATAGAGCAGATGTAGACAAAATATTGTTCTATGGTCATCATATTTTCACACATATTTAGCTATTAATTTAACTGGCCAACTGTTATAACATTAATCAGTAACTCCTAACCTTAGTGTATTAGATATGCTGTACCGCATCTTAGCGTGTCAGGCGTGAAGTGTGAAGAATATTAGTTGTTCTCTTCGGTGGAATTGCAACATCTTTCTAGTGGTCTGCATGCTATGGATCCCGCCTAGTTCAATTATTCTTCTTTCACATCTTTCTAAAATAAAGGAAATAAAGGGGGGGGGGGGGGGGGGTTTAGATGAAAACTTTTAATGATTTTATATTTGGTAAATATATTCTGATTAACGAAATAAAAAGTGTATCATTTTCCTATGTTGTCATCACAGCGTTCAATGTATGCCACTCAGCGCCGATAAAGTGCTTGGATTCATGTAGAAAATCATGGCATGGGCAATATGGGCGTCGAGCACTGTCATGTTGCAAAATGGCACTTTTACTCAGAAGTCCACATCGTTTGGATTTGATTGCGGGTCGAAGAAAGATGACTCCTGAGAGTATCTGTATACTTATCACTGGAGACAGTTTTCCCTTTTGGCATGTAGTGCTCTAAAATAACGACTGATTCATCACAAAAGTGAGCCAGCATAACCTTAACTGCAGATGCTCTGTGCGAAACATTTCAAATTTCGATGAGGTGAGATGGCGCCATTCCTTGCTCGCTCTCTTCGTTTCCGGCTCGTGGTAGTGAACCCAGGTTTCATTTCCAGTAACAATTCTTGATAGGAAACCACCACCTTCTGCTTCAAACCACTTCAATAGTTCTTGAGAAGAATCAACGCGTCATTTTTTCAGTTCTAGAGTAAGCTGTCGAGGCACCCAGAAACCTAGCGATACTATAGCACATCTTGAATAATGTCGTGTGCTGAACCTTGACCATCCATCCATCATGTGCCATGCCGGTAAGCGTGGGCGGTCATGTTCTGCCATCTCACTCGATCACTAGAGTCGTGGATCAGCTCCGTGTTTCTGTCTCGACCATGCCACAAGGCCAAGCCATCCAGGTATTTGCTTCTAGGTCTTCCCCTTGGTCTGTTCCCCTCGATCTTACTAGTCGTCACCAAGTTCTCCAATCCATTTCTTCTCATAACATGCCCAAAATATTTTGACTGTCTACGTCTAATTTCTCTAATCAATTTACGATCTTCATTTGTTTCTTGAAGAACTTGTTCATTGGTCTTTCTGGCTGTCCATGGTATTCTTTGCATTTTCCTCAGAAACCACATCTCTACAGCCATCAGATGTTTTTCAGCCTGACTACTCATTGTCCACGCTTCACATCCATATAAAAGTACAGGTTCTATGTAGCATCTCAACACTCTTTTTCTCGTTTCAATTGACATCTTTTTATTGGTCAGTATGTTTTTCATCTTGCTAAAGGCTACTTTTGCCATGGCGATTCTTGTTCTAATCTCTTCAAGGCATCTTCCATCAGATGTTATTACTGTTCCGAGATAATTGTACCTATTCACTTGTTGAAGAATATTCCCATTTACTTGTATATTTTTTTTTTAATTTTTTCTTTTAGCATATCCTTTACAGGACTTAGCTGTCAACACCAGCATCTTTCAGCTGTATGTTGATCTCTTGGCAAGATTACGCTCAGTAGTTTGCCATTGCTTTCTGAGCGGCCGGCTCAGTATCCCGCAAGTCACGAGCGGGGGTCGAACCGCCTCTGCTCTCGCTCCGCTACGAGACTCTGCGGGATAAAGGGATTACAGAGAGAAAGTGTTGTAACCCCACAGCCAGAGAGACCGGCACTTGTATATTACATTGTGGTATTTCGTTCTTCCTAGTGACGACCATAATCTGTGTCTTTTTACAATTTAATTCTAACCCTAGTTGTTCACTGTGTGTAACAATCGCATCTACTAAATTTTGCAGGTCCTGTTCATTGTCTGTAATCAAGACTGTATCATCTGCATATCTAATGTTATTGATGCATCGTCCCCCAATGTTGATTCCTTCCATATCTTCAATAATTCTGAAAATCACGTTCACTGTACAGGGAAAACAGATCTGGAGACATTACACATCCCTGTCTCACACCTCTCTTAATAGGTTGATATTGGCTTACTTCATTATCAACTCTTATGGCAGCTTGTTGTTTCCAATATATGTTTTTTACAAGTCTAAGATCTTTTCCATCAATTTGTAGATCTTCAAGCATCCTTACCATGTTGACATGTCGCACTTTATCAAAAGCCTTTGTGTAGTCAATAAAGCAAAGGTGTAGATCTTTGTTTACTTCTATAGAACGTTCGATTATGTTTCTCAGTATATACACAGCATTTACTGTACCCTTGCCTTCTACAAACCCACATTGTTCTTCTCCTATTTCAGGTTGTATTTTCCTCCTACCTCTTTGCATGATAATTCTTAGCAAAATCTTCGTGATGTGACTCATTATACTAATTGTTCGATGTTGATCACATTCCAAGGCTCCTGATTTCTTTGGGATTGCAATAAATACAGAATTACATAACTCCTGGGGTATATTTCCAGTATCATATATTGTATTAAGCAGACTGGTAACTTTATCTACTCCATATTCTTCTAAAGCATTAATCATTTCTGTTGTGATGCTGTCTGAACCGGGGGTGTTGCCAGATTTCATATGGTTAAGAGAATTCTGAACCTCCATCTTCAAAATTGCTGGTCCTTCATTATTATTTTGAACATTATACTGTTCGTCTCTGTTATCGTCATACAGGTTTTTCACGTAATCTGACCATTCATGTAATATCTGATCTTTTTCTATTATTATCTTATTTTTTTCTATTATGAACCTTGACCGATACCCAGATTTTCGGCTGTTTTCCTGTGCGAAGCCTTCAACAGCTGCAATAGTCTCTTGGTTCAATACTCGGTGAGCCTGATCCAGTCGTGAACAGTCTGTCACAGAAGTCACGCCGTTCTGAAACTTCCTGCTCCACTCATACATTTGCAGATCTGACAGGCATGCATCACCATACTGGATCTTCATTCGCCGACGAGTTTCACCTCTTCACTGATAAAACCATATATAACAGAACGCTGCTCCACTTTGGTGTATGTAAAAAGTGGGGAGGTCGTCTTTAAACAGTCCTTATGAAGTCACCGTGTTCGACTGTTCTGTGATGTCAAGCGCTTAACACTCTTGACGTCCTTAACAACAATATTAACAGGCTATAAGCACATGACATGATTATTGTAATGTCAATCACACATGTATGGTTTTCATTTGAACCCCATCGTAGATCAGTCTAAGGCAATCTTTAACCTTCTTTTGTCAATCTGCTCGGTTCTTTATTTATAATTGTGTTGTAGTAATTGTGAATGCATTATATTATAACCATGTTTGAGTTAATGATAATGAACTAAATTGCAGTACATTGACCTTAGTACTAACATCTCACTGTATCTTTGAGCATTCCTAGACCGCCAACCGTATTTGGGTGCACTCCCGTTACTGCTTCTGATGGGTTTCTTCAAGATACATACACACACGCATTAACTTGCTTTTGGGTTAGTAAAAGTGTCATGTGACTATTTTAAAAGGCCTTAACCGCTGTACAGCATTGAATCTAGATTATACATTGTGGAGTGAAGCTTAAGCTAACAGTTCTAGCATGTATAATTCTAGTCAGAGGATCTCTGGTCAGTGGATCAGTGACAGCGACTACCGCATTTACGAGATGGTCAACTTCAGTATAATCACTAGCTTGATCAGTGTGTGTGGTGTAGTAGCGAATGCCATGAACATTATCGTATTCTGTAGACAGGGGTTCGACAACACAATGAATATCAGCTTTCTAGGTCTGGGTATTTCTGATTTGTGCAGCCTGCTAACGATGTTGCTATGCAATATGTTTATGAGTCCATTCTTGTCTGAAGTAGGTGCCAGAGTTGCTTCCACTGAGATGCAATACCTGATTGCTGGTCTTCCACACATCTGCTTTGTGAGAATCACCAGCTGGATCACTGTGTACATCACTGCAGAAAGGTGTCTGTGTATAACATTTCCAATGAAGATAAAACAGCTGATTACCCCAAGACGAACTACTGTAATAATTTGTTTAATCTATACTCTTATCATTCTGTCGTTTGAGCCTGAATATGAAACTTCATACTATGGCTGGAAGTTCGATTTACATTCAAATACAACTGTGATTGGACTACTCTTTCGAAGTAACAGAAAGAACGTTGAAGGTCTGACTTTTATTGTATTTGCAATGCTAGGCTTTGTGTCATTTATTGCCGTGATTATGTTTACATTAATTCTTGTGATACAACTGAACAAGAAGACCAAATGGAGACAGAATGCAAATTTAGAAAAGTTCCAGGCAGAGTCAATCTCCAATAGAGACAGAAAAACTGTGACGATGGTGGCAATGCTGGCATCTGTGTTGATTATCTGCTACACACCAGGTGTCATTGTGTCACTGATTACATTTATTGAGCCTGAGTTTAGCGTCATCGGGAGATACGTGAATGCGTATTTCACTGGCTGGTCATTTGTAGTCATCTTTGAATCGTTCAACTCCAGTGTCAACATATTTCTGTACTATTACATGAGCTCTAAATACAGGGATACATTTCTCCTCATATTTGGGTGTGGTGCATAAAAATGATAAGGTATCCACGCAACGCCTGCATGTATATCTTGGACAGCTTGTGACCCAGTCCGTCTGGTGTTTGCTGTCATGTAGTATACAGCCTTGTGCACTGCCAATCTTTTCTGATAACCATGTTCCGCCATGTCATGATGTCAAACTGTCCAGCGTCTTCCTGCTAGGTCACCCTCTTATTTCGTCTTTCTACTGTCCTCCCGTTGTGTTGGTATCACCTTTCCATCTATGATGGCGGACTCAGAGAATGTGGGATTACTCATCTGTTGCGAGTAATCAGTTATCGTTATGGGATAGCTTCTTGCAACATAACCTGATGCCGCTTTTACCATCTCATGGTCTTCACACCATGCTCCAGTGTCAACATATTTCTGTAAAATAGCATGAGCTCTAAATACAGACAGACATCTCTCCTCATCTTTTGGGTGTGGGACATCAATATGATAGGGTATCTGCCACACACTGGGTGTGGTTTATTGAATCTTCTAGCTCGTTTCTGTAACTGCCCAATGTACGGCACTCTAAATATACTAAAGATAACTAACTTAGGATATTGTTTCATTACAAGAGTTTTTTTTTAAATTGGGTACACCTCGCTGTCCATTTAACATGCTGACACAGATATGCATTGCTTAGTACACTATTCTCTCAACCTTCTTAGATATGATAGTCTGTCAGAGGTTGACCTAATTTTATCATCAATGGCGTTATGATCCATCGTCAACTGTTCTTTTCTAGCATTACAAGTACAATAAGTCAATATCTATTTACACTTCTGACACCTGCAAACATTACCTCATATACACTGGGTCACAATTATACGCAGTTGTGTAGCTACACGCCACTCATTGTCGAATACTTGGCCATCGCCCACTGTGATTTTTCCCTGTTTGGCATTCTCGAATCTTCTGTCGTTAATTTAATCACAAACACTTCGGCCCCATCATTCAATGTTCGCCGTCACTGGATATATTAAACTATAATTTAAATAGGTCATCGAAATGCTGATGTTATTGTTGAACGTAGCACAGCTGATGTTTTTCGTCCGGTTACTGAGTGAAGTTTAAAATCCAGACGGGTTGTAAGTTGCGTGTGATCGCATGGCTTTCTCCGTGTATCAATACTTCGCTAGTGGCGCTGGTCCAGTTACCGCCCGAGTTGAGTTGTAATCGATTATACTCAGTGACCCCGGGTTTAACTCTTGTCTCGCCTTGTTGATTTATTTCTCTCCCCTCTACCTTTGCATTAGCTCTTGTCATATCTATCTTTGTATCATGGCACTATCCCCCCCCCCTCCCCATTTCAAAATGCGTTTACTTTTTTGACAGTCGTGTGGTATCATATATATTGACATGAGACAAAGGATGTTCAGTCTGGTCATACTAATCTGCCTAGATTTTCATATACCCATTCATACATAATTGCAATGACATTGGTAGAATGGTTATACCAATAACATAATTAATATATATATATATATATATATATATATATATATATATATATATATATATATATATACTCTCTCTCTCTCTCTCTCTCTCTCTCTCTCTCTCTCTCTCTCTCACACACACACACACACACACACACTTATTATAGTTATCATATATATTCTAATGATGCGGAAGGGTGTGGAATGCGCCTGGCCCTGCAGCCAGCAGGGTTAGGATCGGCTAATCTCACCCAGGAGGGGTGAACAATGAACATTAGTAGCCTGCCGATGACCCGCAGACTACACAAACCAACCCCCACCTCCACGTGGTGCAGACCGGGCAACCATGACCGTGATGTCATGGGCTAAAGGGGCTATGGCTCGCCATAAGGGGATGGACTCCCTGTGGTCAGATTAGTGTCCTTAAACCTGCGACTGGCCTAGCAAGCCAGCAGGGGATCTTCATACTGCTCGTAGAAAAACTAAGAAGTATAAACGAATATCGACCCGGCAATGTTAATGGACAACGAGATAGATCAGCGACTCAAAAAATAGGCACAATGATCGTCTGTGGTTTCACTAGTAAAGAAGAAGAGCTTATAGAAGCAATGGAAGAGAGGAAAATTGGACTGATGGGAATAGCGAACACCAGAACAAATGGGAAAGGATGCAAGGAGCTCAACTGCAGTTACACTTTGTTTACTCTGGAGTAGAACAGCAAGAAATGGCAAGACACGGTGTGTGAATAGTCATCGAACCACGGCTAGCAAGAGGAATACTTCTTCTTCTTCTTCAGCGTTCCGAGCCATTGAGGTTCTTTGCTGCAGATACAATCCGTCTCCATTCGTCTCTCTGGTGGACCTTCTCTAGGAATACTAGAAATAAAATATATATCAGAAAGAATCATAATAGTGAGAATAAAAGAACAAACAATTTCAACATATGTACAAATATACACCATTTAATGCAAACAATAATGAGCAACAATGCGATGAATTCTACGAAAACATACATGACGTGCTAAATCAAATAGATAATCAGAACAACATCAAAGTTACGGGAGACTTCAATGCAAGACTAGGACATAACAGAGTGGGCATAGAAAAACATTTGGGAGCATTTGGAGATCAGCAAAATGAAAGGAATGATAACGGAAGTAGACTGATAGAGCTATGCAGCCAACACGACCTCTATATAACAAACACATTCTATAAACATAAAGATTCACAAGTATACACCTAGTATAAATGGAATGATCTAGATACTAAAGGCCAAATTGATTTTATATTAATAAGAAATAACAAAAAGAGAAATATATTAGATACAAGGGCAGTGATCCAATTTCAGCATAAACACAGATCATAAAGCAGTCGTTGCCACAATAAGAACCATCAGAAGAAGAAATCAAAGAGCAGGAAAATAAATGTTATGCGTATCAGTAAACTTAAAAAACCTTAAAGACGAGGCAGTATAGGAGAATTATGAGAAAGAACTAACTGACCTATTTGTAAAATTATCTACAGAAAGAAAAACATTGGAAGAAGAATGGGAGATGTTCACATCAAGCATTTTAAATACTCCAAAAATAACATGTGGAACCACGAAAAACGTAAAACACGGATAAAGGAAATAACAAGTTGGTGGAACGCAGAAGTAAAGAAAGCGGTAAAAGAAAAAAAAAGGAAAAATATAAAAAGTGGTTGAAGAGCAAACAGGAATATGATTAGTTGATTACATACAATATAGAATAGCGAGAAGTAATGTGAGTTGAATAGTAAAGAGGGAAAAACAAAAAGACTGGGAAGAGTATGGAGAAACCCTAAATAAAATCTACAAGGAGGCAACTAGAAACTTCTACAAAAAAGATAAGTGCAATGCGAACCAGAGGAGAACCCTTTGACCCAACTGAAATAATTAACAGCGAATATGGAGAACCAATAAGTGAACAAATACAAATCCTAATACGATGGAAGCAGTATTTCGAACAACTTCTCAACATCCCATCAGATGTTACAGGAATTCAAGAGAGCTACACAAATGACGCCGAAGAACTAGAACCAGACATACTAAAAGAAGAAATTATAGAAGCCATCAGATTAGCCCCATTGAACAAATCACCGGGACATGATGAAATACCAAATAACTAATTAAAGCAGCAAGAGAAGTAAAAACAGCTTGGCTACATAGACTATTCAACCATGTTTGGGTAACAACTTATAGAAAAATCAATCGAATTCAATGAAACAATCTACTTAGTATTTGTCGACCAAGAAAAGGCATTCGACAGAGTAGATAGAAAAAAGCTTTGGGAAATCCTTAAACAATATGGAGTGAGTACACATCTAACAAACCAATGTAGAAGTTTATACAACAACAGTGAATGCATAGTGAGAGCATCTGAAGGACACTCAGAACCCTTTACCATAAGATCTGGAGTACGACAAGGATTTGTCCTGTCCCCTCTCTTGTTCATAACATATATAGACAACTTATGTAAAGAAACCAGCCAAGCAGAGACAGCAAGTATACCGCATACGAGAACACAGAAGAAGAACCATCTGCAAATCTAACCATTAGAGAACTCCTGTTTGCGGACAACCAAGCACTAATAGCAAAATCAGAAGCTGAATTACAAGACCACACGAATAGTCTAAACGAAATGTTTAGGGATCATAACATGAAAATTAGCACAAGCAAAACAGAGGTAATGACTATAACTAAAGAAGAACAAACAACAACACCAATTCACCTAAACGAACATCCATTGAAACAAGTAAAGAGTTTCAAGTACCTAGGAAGTATAATATCATCAAATGGCAGATCAGAAGACGAGATCGAAAATAGGTGCAATAAGGCAAATCAACTCATTGGACAAATGGCACAATACTAAAGATCACACATGTATCAATAACTACTGAGAAAGCACTTTACAACACAATCTTCCTACCAACTCTATGCTACCAAGGCCAAACCTGGACAATGACAGGAAACGAGAAAAGAAAAATCACGACAACAGAAATGAGGTTCCTGGGAAGAATACTCAACGCATCAAGAAGAGATAAGATCAAAAATGAAGGGATCAGGACTAAAGTTTGGGTTACAGCAGCACTAGATTTTATTATAAAGCAGCAAGTCAAATGGTTTGGCCATGCAAGTAGGTTACCAGTCAACAGCATACCACAACAAGCAATGATGTGCAGACCAGTGGGAAGCAAAGGAAGAGGCCGACTACGTAAGCGTTGGACGGCGGGAATAGCAGAATCCATGGGAATATCGATATATGAAGCTCATAATCGGGCACTCTCGCGATGTTTATACTTCACCTCGACACCGCAAGGTACAAGAGGAACATAATGAGATGAGATGAGATGAGATCATGAGATATTTATTATAGTAGGCACGATACTACCAATCCACCGTCGTGGACGTCGTGTGGATTCAGTCTCCTCTTTGTTCGGAGTAATGACATCCAAATGCCATGATCTCCAATGCCTCTATGGACATCCTCAAGCAGTCCCTTACCTTCATGCTCTCGCATGGAAATATCTTGCTCCCCTTCTCATAAGCCATTACCCTCTGGTGAAGATTTGTGTGCGCTCGGCAAACCATACCCATTACATTCACTGTTTTTTACATTGGTGTAGCTCTTTCATTAGACAATGGCCATTAACAATCTCTCTTCTATCTTGTCCATTATAATAATCTCCATATGTCTGTTCATACTGCGGTACTCTTTGGGGATTTACGGAGTATTATGAATATTATGAGTTTATTAAACATAATTATATTATTCATATTTGCCATTGGTGTTCTTAAGACGATGTAGTCTGACAGTTTGTTTGTTTCTGATTTGTTGACTGTATATCCATCTCTGTAATTGTTTCCTTCTGTGCCGTACTTTAGTTGTATCATACCTTTTTACACTTTCCGTTGACTATATTTTATCAAAGATCCATAACCTAACAATACATTTTAACCGGTACAAAATCAATTGAAAAGCAATACCCATTCGATTTAACCAATAATTCACAAATTCAATATGTATACTTTTCTGAATTGCCATACCAATAAAATAATACGAAATATTACTAATAATGTGTAATATATTTATTTCCTGTTAAACTGATTTGTATTTTTCATATACACATAAACAATGCATATTACCAAGTTATGAGACACATCCACCACCCACCCACACATCCCCATTCACCCACACATCCCCCATCCAACAACACACACACACCCCTGGCACACATGCCATCCCCTACCCATCCAATACATCCCCACACCTACACATCTCCCACCCACATGCACTCCCACCAACCACACATCCCATCCACCAACACCCCAAGCACACATACATTCCCCAACCCTCACATCCCTCACCCACACACATCTCCCCACCCACTCACATATCCTCCACCCGTAGCATTACCCACCAACAATCACCCACCACATATCATCCTCACCCACACACCTCCAACCACCCAGCCAAACACACATCCCTCAACCACACATCCCCCACGCACACACACATCTCCCCGCCATCTCACATATCCTGCACCTACCCACACTCAAATTCCACACCCACCCACATAATCTCCCATCTCCCCCAGCCCACGCACAGATCACGAGCCCACCCATACAATCATCCCCACCATCTCCTAACCTACACAAACTCACCCACCCACATATCCCGTATCCATCCACACATCTTCCACCCACCCATCCCGCAATCAAACATCCCGTAACCACACATCCCTTAACCACGCACCCTTACCCATATACAATCACCCACCCACCTATCCTATACCAAACCACCCATCCCCCAGCCACACATCCCTTAGTCACACACCCCTACCCATATACACACACATCCCCACCCACCCACACACACACACACACATTTCCCCACCCATTACATACATCCCACACACACATCCCCACCCAACAACACATCCCCCATTCAAAAACACACACCTCCCATCCACGCACACCCAACCCACTCACACATCCCCCACCCATACACTGATCAACTCACACATCCCTCCACACACGTACTTATCTCTCAACCACTAACACCCACACATCCCTCATCCACTCATCAACACATACATCTCCCATCTACCCACCCACACTAACACACCCCAACCCCCACCCTAACATACACCTACACCCACCCGCATACCCACACCTAACCACACCGCCACCCACCCTCAAACACATCCTGTATCCACACCATCTTCCCTCCCACGCAACATCACACCCACACACATCTCCAAGATACATCCCTCACCTACACACACACACACACATCTTCCACAATATCCTACCCACCCACACATCCCCCGTCTACAATCACCATCACCACCCACACATACATCCTCCATCCAGCCACACACACCCCCACCCAACCAGACACATCCCCTCCCACACATACACATCCCCACATCCATCACCCACACCCATCACACACTCATCCCCCACACACATCCCCCCACACCCCCACACACACATTCACCCACACATCCCTCACCAACACACCCGCCTACCCACACACACTCCCCACCCATCCACCCAAACATCCAAAACCCACACACATCCCTCACCCACACACACACATCTCCACACCCACAACCACCCCTACCTGCACACACCTCCCACCCACCACATATCCCCCACACCCACATCTCCACCCCCACATATATATCCCCCACCCATTCCATTACCCACCAACAATCATCCACCCACATATCATCCTCTACCCATTCACCCACAACCGCCTAGCCAAACACATCCCCCACCCACACACACATCTCCTCGCCAACCCAATACATCCCGCACGTACCCACACCCAAACCCCGCACCCACCCACACAATCCAACCCCACCCACATATCCTAAGCCCAACCATACACACCACAAATCCACCCACACACACATCCCCCACCATCCTCCAACCTACTATTATGAACAAACTCCCACATTTTACACACACATACAGAGACGATTGTCGTGAGTATTCTCGTAAAATTGTAAACAAAAATGGAGAAAAATTGTACATATACATTTTGTAACGTAAAAATTAGTGATGCAATTCAACTCTCTCTCTCTCTCTCTCTCTCTCTCTCTCTCTCTCTCTCTCTCTCTCTCTCTCTCTCTCTCTCTCTCTCTCTCTCTCTCTCTCTCTCTCAGTTCTTACACACACAAGCATATATATATATACACACACACACACACACACTCCCTTACTCACGCACACTTAAAATCTCTCTCACTCGCTCTACAGTAGTGTGATGCGATTATATTATACATGATAAAATCAAGTGGCATACAAAATGATACCTTATAATATGAAAGATGAGAATTCATAAAAAATATGGATTAGCATGTTACATGGCATGCGTGCGCTCAACTCTCTCCCCCTCCTCTCTCTCTCTCTCTCTCTCTCTCTCTCTCTCTCTCTCTCTCTCTCTCTCGACATACACACACTCTCACACTCATTCACTCTCTCTCACTCACACTCATTAACTCTCTCACTCACTCTACAGCAATTTACATGTGTTCATTTTATACATGTTAAAATCAGGTGCCATTCAAAATGGTAATATGAAAATGAGAATACACAAAACATATGGAATAGCGTGTTAGATGACATGCATGCGCTCAACTCTATGTCTGTCTGTCTGTCTGTCTGTCTGTATGTCTGTCTGTCTGTCTGTCTTTCTGCCAATCTGTCTGTCTGTCTGTCTGTCTCTCTTTTTTCTCTATCACACACATACCCACACACACACACCCAAACACAAGATACACACGCAAATACACACATATACACAAGTACATACACACACCTACACAATCCACACACGCATACACATACTTACTCACACATACTCACATAACACATGAATACACACTCCCTCGCATACAATGCATGCATGCACACTTACACACACAAACATATACACATACATACACGAGCACACACACACATACATACACACATATACACACGCACATACATATAAACACATATAAACACACATGTACGCACACCTTAACACACATACGGACATACACACACAAGCTACAGACACATACACACATGTACACACACATACACACTCATACACACATACAGACATGCACATACACATACATCCACACATATAAACACACACACACACATAGACACACATACACACACCCATTCATCCACACACATACATGCTGCCTCACATAATCACTAAAACTAATATGAATTAACTCCCACACTTTTCACATGTACACACTGTCGACTACCATGAGCATCCTCACAGAACATTCAAAATTGTTCAAAATTGGGGGCGGGGGGATGGGAAAACATGGAAAATTAGGAAAATGGTGATAAAGTATGGTATGCATTGTGTAGCGTAAAAATAGTAGTCCAATTCAGTCAGATTTCTGGAATGGACATATACATGATGAGATAAGCAGTGCATAATAAATTCAATTGGCAGTAAAAATGCTAATATGAAGATGAGGATACAGAAAAAAATATGGCATAATTATATGATTGCACTCATCTCTCTCTCTCTCTCTCTCTCTCTCTCTCTCTCTCTCTCCCTCTCTCTCTCTCTCTCTCTCTCTCTCTCCCACTCACTATCTCGCCCTCACTTACACACACACGCATACTCACCTGTTCACTCTCACTCAGTCTCTCATTCACTCTCCCACTTACACTCACTCTATTACTCTCTCTCTCTCTCTCTCTCTCTCTCTCTCTCTCTCTCTCTCACTCACACTCACACATTCACTCTCTAAACCACACTAAATTACTCTCATAGTAATTATCCCACTAACACTCTTTCTGACTCATTCTCTGACCCACTCTCTAGCTCACACACACTCTGTGAAGAATAATAGTGAAAACAATGACACCAGTAGGTGACTTATGGATGCATATAGTCGGTATGAAGTAAGTATTGACAGAGTTTTCGGTTTAATGTGTAGTGACTCAATGGAGTTTTCAGATCTGGTGGAAGGCTATTCCACAAGTGACCACCGGAATACCCGAAACAAGTTTTGTATAAGTCCAATCTAGGATTCGGAACCTGTAATAAATTTAAGCTCTTACTGTTCATTGCATTCGATTGAATTAACGGTAGAAGATACTCTGGGGTATTTTCAGATATAATGTTATTCACTAATTTGGCTTTGTTAAAAAGGAAGCTCTTTCAAAGTGGTAGAAGTCTTAGATGGCTGTATAATTTATTACATTCACCGTGCTTTATGCTAGAGACTAGACGTATAGCGCGGTTTTGAGGCGAACACAGTCGTTTCATATTAGATTTAGGGCAATCATCCCAGACTGTGGAAAAATAATCGAGAGGTGATTGGAAATAGGATGCATATAATATTTTTCGTGTGCTTTCATCCAAAACGTGCTGAATTTTAGCAAGTTGGTAAACTGTTTGTGCTATTCTCTTGTTAAGGACGTGAACATGAAAGCTCCAGTTTAAAAGTCTGTCAATTAAAAGACCTAATGTTTTATGTTTATTTACATTAATTATAGGTAACGTGTCCACGTGGAGCTCGAGCGGTGTCCCAGTTAAGGCTAGAGTCTGTAGTTTTTGTCTGGTCGTTATTAGCATTGATTTGGTTTTGTCGATGTTAATTAACATTCGATTTTCATTGCTCCGTCTACTAAGGTTATCAAGTTCGTTTTGTAAAGAACTCAAAGAACTCTCTAAGTCAATAAGGCTCACCTGAATAGTGTATATAGTGCAGTCGTCCGCAAATAGGTCACACGAAGTATTGAGGTATAAAGGAAGATCGTTAATATATACAGGCGTTAAGCTGTTTGTTCTTGACTTGTTCGTGTTCTATCCAAAGATCCAAGACCACACTCGATGAATAATAATGTTATATAACGTAACTCTTTCATGATGTTGTTCTGATTGTTCAGTCAGTTGTCGTTTAGTCATTTTCTTAATAGTCTATCTAAAGTCGACTAAGTATGTCTGCTAAATTATTGTCTTTCCCAAGAATATGTAAAATTTCAAAGTTATAGTTTTGTAGTGCCGGTCTCCCTGGTCTAGGGTTTACACGACTTTCTCCATAATACCGTATACTATCGTAAGTAACGTGATGTGCCCGACAATTGGTAGCGGTTCTCTCCGTGTCGGTAACTTACGGGGTATGTAAGCCAGTCGCTCAGAAATCAATGGCAAACTACTGAGCGTAATCCTGCCCAGAAATCAACAATCAGCTGAAAGATGCTGATGTTGACAGAGATGTCCTGTAAAGGATGTGCGAAAAAAAAGTCTTGTAGTAATAGCGAACATCTATGAAATCTGGAATTCTTTGACGACCCTTCTTTGAAAACTTTCAGTGGTTTGTTATATGAATGTACAATACACTTTCTACCCATCAAATAATTATAAACTTTGTTTACATTCTCTACGGGTGCTAACGCTTCTAATCCAGTCACCGAATATTTCTTTTGCGTTGCTGGCAGTTTTCTACTGGAGTAGAGGATAGGATAAAGTTTTCCGTCATGAAGTTGCAAAGGAATTTCATGAATAGCATATGAGCTAGCATCTGTTTATAAAATGAAATCTTTCATTATGACATGCAACTTTAATATTGGTTGTTTACTAAATACACCTTTAATTTGACCAAGAAGTTTGACATGTCTTTCTGCCCATTTGACATTTGTCGATTCTCCTTTCTTCAACAATTACGAAAATTGTGCTGGCATATCCGCAAAATTAGGAATACGATTTTGGTAATAATTAATTAATCCTAATATTCTCCTGACCTCCTTTTTAGTGATCGGGCCTTTAATTTCAAGAATTTTCGTAACTAAACTGGGGTCAGTTTTTCTAAACCCATTAGAAATTATGTGTCCTAAGAAATGTACTACATAAAAAACTATTTATGTTTTACTTGGCTTTGGTTTATAAGCCATGTGTGTCATTTCTCTGGAATACCTGTTCCAGGATTACAATGTGTTTATCGATGGTTGTACTATGGATACATATGTGAGACATAATGTGTCTTGTCAATCTATTACATGAATGGGTAACCTTTTTTATTTCAAGAGCAATGTGGGTATCTAAAACATCATTATCGGGTCATATACAGATTTAAACTTTAAAAAAATCCTGCTATGGTTGGTCAAATATGAAATTAACTCAACCCTAATGTCGTCAGGAACTGCTTCTCTTTTGTGAGGCGTTTTATATTAGCTAGTATTGGTGATGCCACTACTTCGCAACTGCTTTTCATGCGTGCTTCTGTCCGTCTGAAACGAAGTCGACTTTCCTGCGACGGTTAAATTTTGAAAAGAGCTGCTAGAGATGTCACCATTATTTTATTGTATCAAAGAAAGCTTGTTTCCTTCCAGAGTGGATCCAAATCAAATTATGCCGCAGTTCATTTAGAGCCCGCGGGCAAGACGTTCCACACCCCGAATCTAGTAATATTAATTCATACAGTTACAACCGTATCTAAACAGACCAATTATACAGTACATACTTCTGTCTCTAGACACTAGGGTCTTATGTTTGTGGACAATAACATGCCTAATACACCAAGCGTAACATTGCCATGCCTAATGTTAACACCCCCAGAGGGAACACAGCCACGCGCCAATGCCAGTCTGCCCGCATGTGCTTTTCTGGAACATAATTAGGTTATATCCTAATAGACTTCTCCGCAGGTTTGGAGTTCCAGAACCGATCTGTCATATCCAGTGGTTACTGAGATTGGAGAGGGGAGTAGGAGTGCTGCAGTGCATTCTCCTTTGAAGATGGTGAGTTAGGGCCTGGTCGGGAGACAGGTATCTACAGCTATTTCACGACTATATATACACGCCCTCTTTTTAGGTCTTAGGCTGATTGATCTTTATAACGTACAGTCCCCAGACGTGCCCACAGTCAACCACCCTGTATTACAGGCAAATCAAGTAATTACACGACAAGCAGTCATGCTATTTGGATGCAGATACTTACATACCATCCACTAAATACGCAATTAACTGTCGATTTCAGTATATCTGTTCTTTAGAAATTGAAAGTAATTCCCTAAATATTACGTTATCGTATTTCACAATTGAGTAGATAATTAGTTCGTTACTCAACAGATCATCCTTATTGCACAATACACTATTAGTCCATAAATGACCCTCCCTAGAATCTCATTCAGCAAGTAGCTACTAATGACATCAGTTCTGTGTTGTTTCATTATTCCTCTTTGTCTTTTATCATCGCACTGGTGTCTACATTGAGCCGTTTTACTTGATCTTCTTGCAGTCTGGTCAAAGTTACAGATTTATATGCGTCTCTTTAGACATTCACTCATCCTTCCTCCCTGAGGTTGTTCAAGATATCAGCCAAATCCATGGCTCGTCCACTTCCCACAGTTGCTTTTCAATGAAGAATGTTCTTACATTATTGCTTGTACTTCTGTCTCCCACAGTTGTCCAGCCAGTTGCTTTTCAATGAAGAATGTTCTTACATTATTGCTTGTACTTCTGTCTCCCACAGTTGTCCAGCCAGTTGCTTTTCAATGAAGAATGTTCTTACATTATTGCTTGTACTTCTGTCTCAGCGATCTTCTGATTTGTTTGTTAACCCTGTCTCTCCGCCTAACGCAGACAAACATATACACCAGAGGGAACAACCTGTATAATATACAGGCACAGATACATATAAAAACAAGCACTATCTAATCACGTCGTGCATGTATGTGGAACTTGTGAACATTGATTCGTAAATTTATAGCGAGCATTGTTGATTATATGACCACATTTTACCTCAGATTACAAAGTATATTTTCACATGTTATGTTATTTATGGAACGCCAACGTCACATTATTCTTCAACAAGTGAATCGGTACAATTATCTTGGAACAGTCATAACATCTGATGGGAGATGCCTTGAAGAGATTAGAACAAGAATCGACATGGCGAAAGTAGCCTTTAGCAAGATGAAAAACATTCTGACCAATAAAAAGATGTCAATTGAAACGAGAAAAAGAGTGTTGAGGGGATACATAGAGCCTGTTCTTTAGTATGGATGTGAAACTTGGACAATGAGCAGTCAAGCTGAAAAACATCTGATGGCTGCAGAAATGTGATCTGAGGAAAATGCAAAGAATACCATGGACAGACAGAAAAACCAATGACCAAGTACTGCAGGAGACAAATGAACATCGTAAACTGATTAGAGAAATTAGACGTAGACAGTCAAAATTGTTTTGCACATGTTATGAGAAGAAATGGATTGGAGAACTTAGTGACAACTGGCAAGATCGAAGGAAACAGACCAAGAGGAAGACCGAGAGGAAAATACCTGGACGGCTTGGCCACATGGCATGGACGAGACAGGAACACTGAGCTGATCAACGACACTGGTGATCGAGTGAAATGGCGAGTCATGACCGCCCACGCTTTCCGGCATGGCACATGATTGATTGATTGATTGAACGCCACATTTTATTTTAAATTGCATGACCTTTACATGACGTTGCTATCAACCATAGTTTCATATTATAGGCATTGTTACGTTTATCACTGGTCAAGTGGTCAAGCTGCCTGACTCGGACTCCGAAGGTTGTGAGTTCGATTCCAGGCCGCGTCCTTCGGTTTATGGGTGCAGTTTTTCGGAGACTCTTGGGGGTCGTCGTTGGAGCTACAATGATCGTGCTTTGTGCGACGCTTTCCGCGCTGTGGAAAGAGACAGAGCTATGTGGGATAAAATCCCGATGCAAATGAAGTCGACCCTGTCAATTTTTTGCGACTTTTTTTTAGTCCTATAAGAATAGTACGTCAACGACAAAGTCCATTAACCCTTGTAAAGTATGAATTGTCTGCCCCGTCATCCGCGCACTGGAAGTTTAACGTTACATGGAGTTTTACAAATAAACATGGTATAACTATTGGTCCCAGCTGACTACCGGGGTTATATCTCAGTGTGTATGTACGTTTTCTGACTACCGGGGTTATATCTCAGTGTGTATGTACGTTGCTGACTATTGGGGTTATATATCAGTGTGTATATACGTTGCTGACTATTGGAGTTATATCTCAGTGTGTATGTACGTTGCTGACTACTGGAGTTATATCTCAGTGTGTATGTACGTTGCTGACTACTGGGGTTATATCTCAGTGTGTATGTACGTTGCTGACTATTGGGGTTTTATCTCAGTGTGTATGTACGTTGCTGACCATTGGGGTTATATCTCAGTGTGTATGTACGTTGCTGACTATTGGGGTTATATCTCAGTGTGTATGTACGTTGCTGACTATTGGGGTTATATCTCAGTGTGTATGTACGTTGCTGACTACCGGGGTTATATCTCAGTGTGTATGTACGTTGCTGACTATTGGGGTTATATCTCAGTGTGTATGTACGTTGCTGACTATTGGGGTTATATCTCAGTGTGTATGTACGTTGCTGACTACTGGGGTTATATCTCAGTGTGTATGTACGTTGCTGACTATTGAGGTTTTATCTCAGTGTGTATGTACGTTGCTGACTATTGGGGTTATATCTCAGTGTGTATGTACGTTGCTTACTATTGGGGTGTTATCTCAGTGTGTATGTACGTTTCTGACTACTGGGGTTATATCTCAGTGTGTATGTACATTGCTGACTATTGGAGTTATGTCTCAGTGTGTATGTACGTTGCTGACTACTGGGGTTATATCTCAGTGTGTATGTACGTTGCTGACAATTGGGGATATGTCTGAGTGTGTATGTACGTTGCTGACTACTGGGGTTATATCTCAGTGTGTATGTACGTTGCTGACTATTGGGGTTATGTCTCAGTGTGTATGTACGTTGCTGACTACTGGGGTTATATCTCAGTGTGTATGTACGTTGCTGACTAATGGGGTTATGTCTCAGTGTGTATGTACGTTGCTGACTATTGGGGTTTTATCTCAGTGTGTATGTACGTTTCTGACTACTGGGGTTATATCTCAGTGTGTATGTACGTTGCTGACTATTGGAGTTATGTCTCAGTGTGTATGTACGTTGCTGACTACTGGGGTTATATCTCAGTGTGTATGTACGTTGCTGACTATTGGGGTTATATCTGAGAGTGTATGTACCTTATTGACTATTGATGTTCTGGCTCAGTGTGTAGACATCAAACGCAGGATCAAAACTCAAGCCCCGCTCACCGCCAGCTCGTATATTTTACCGGCTGTTATTAACGTTTACATGAACGACTGCTTGTAAATAAAACCAAGATTCAGACGCCGCCAGATCATATATATTAATGTCTGTTAATCGCGTATCCACGCTGACCCCTTGTAAACCCCATAGTCCTCTGTAACTCCGAGTACCTACAGCAAATAAAAACACGATCCTGTGTTGAATACCCGACGTCATTACTAACTACTATGTACTACTGCTTTCCATTGACGCCTGACCCGTATCATGTCGATTTTACTCTAGTCAAAATTTCTTTCCATCATTCGGTCTGTGTATTATAATTATTAATTCCATTTCATGCATCCCTCTTCATTCACACAACGCCTGATAATACCTATATGTAATTGTTATCCATCACGTATACGTCTACTATTTATCTATATGCCAAAGAATGACATAAATAATTACCATTATCAATTTAATTACATCGTAACTTAATAATATTCCAATTATCAATAATCTATCTAATACATCACTAAATATGTTAATGAAAGAAATTGAAAAATTAATATTCCCAATAAATTAATAATACGAACTACTATAAGAATAATAATACATATAACTTAACTATCATTAATTACTTAAGGAATAATGTATGTTTTCCTAATGTCATTTAAAATGTCAATATCACTTAAGTATAACATTATTAGTTCATATATTAACAATGAATAGTCAAATGTCCTTCCATCATAAAATCAAAGAAGTTCCTGAAACAATTGTTCACATGAAAACACCTATCTATTAAAAAGTGACTAAATAACTTATCCGACTATCACCATATGTTCATGCTGCACATGTAAACTGTCTATGCGGCACAAGTAAAATGTCCATGCGGCACAGGTAAAGTGTCCATGCGACACAGGTAAAATGTCCATGCGGCAAAGGTAAAATGTCCATACAGTACCGGAAAATGTCCATGCAATACCGGGAAAATGTCCACGCGACACAAGCAAAATGTCCATGCTGCACAGATAAAATGTCCATGCGGCACAAGTACTCATTCTACTCTGAAACATTAATATAAGTAAGTGACTAAACGTATACACAATAATATTATTATTTATGTGGTTTGTCAGCAAAGTGTTACAATCAGAATACAGTATTACATAAAGCAACACATTATTTTATTCTACCCACCTCATAAATAATACTAAAGTTTCTGTAACACTAAACTACAACCGACTTAATATGTCTGCCAGATTGTTATCCTTGCCAGGAATGTGAGACACAGTAAAGTCATAGTCTTGAAGAAGCAAAGCCCACATGTGAATTCCGGCGTTCTTTGGAGATTCATCCTTAAAGATTTTTAGTGGTTTATTATCTGAGATGACTAGGAATTTTCTACCCAACAAGTATTTAGAAAATTTCAACCAAAGACAGTGCTTCAAGTTCTGTAAAAGCATAACGTTTTTGAGTCTCTCTTAACATTCTACTAGAATATACAACTGGATGTAGCAATCCATTATACTCATGAAGCAGAATACTCGAAATAGAATGTGAACTGGCATTAGTTTGCACGACAAAGTCTTTTGACATGTCAGGACACAAGGAGGCTTCCAAATTTGCAGAACAGGCACATAATGCTCTGAGACTGGATTCACCCGAGGAATCGCCACATCCCGCTCATGGCTGCTTTAATTCCTCACTTCCATGTATTGGGCATTTTCTTTTGCCACTGGTCGCTTCCCACGCCAACCAGGGACGGACAGTCTGCAAACGACATCCACTCATCAAGCTTTCGCTTTGGACTTCCACTGGATGGATTCGCTAGCCAAGCGCTCAATTTTGTGTTTTTGATACGTTTTTCCACCTTTGTCTACGCTCACTCTATGAGTATAGATACTGACTTTCATCGTAACCACTTCGTGCATCTGGACCGTTTTGCCACCTTAAGTACTGCTCACAAGGTAGACTACATGTGCTGCCCGCTCAGCACCTTACCACCATGCATCAGAGAGCGAGTAACTGTCAGGCCCTCTCATCCGTGAATCCCTCATATCCCCCAGCTGAGAGCCTTGGGGGTTATTGGGACACTCAAGTGGGTGAGGGATGTGACTTATAACATTGTAATACGCATTGTTAATGTTTTCAACATTCATTTGACAACGTATTTCCCAACGTGAATGTATCATGCACTATTGATGTATGAAAGATGAGTGATTGGAAGGGCCGAATGTAAGACGGGCCTGAGTGCTCAATTTGTAACTCTTTTAAAATAAAGTTGAATCGAATTGCATTGAATTGGGGTTATAGCTCAGTGTGTATATACGTGGCTAACTTTTTGGGTTATAGCTCATCGTGTATGGACCTGGCTGACTATTGGGGTTATGGCTCAATGTGTATGTACCTGGCTGACTATTGGGGTTATGGATCAATGTGTATGTATCTGGCTGACTATTGGGGTTATGGCTCAATGTGTATGTATCTGGCTGACTATTGAGGTTATGGCTCAATGTGTATGTATCTGGCTGACTATTGGGGTTATGGATCAATGTGTATGTATCTGGCTGACTATTGAGGTTATGGCTCAATGTGTATGTACCTGGCTGACTATTGGGGTTATGGCTCAGTGCATGTACCTGGCTGACTATTTGGGTTATGGCTCAATGTGTATGTGCCTAGCTGACTATTGGGGTTATGGCTCAGTGCATGTACCTGGCTGACTATTTGGGTTATGGCTCAATGTGTATGTGCCTTCCTGACTATTGGGGTTATGGCTCAGTGCATGTACCTGGCTGCCTATTTGGGTTATGGCTCAGTGTATAGACATCTGGCTGACTATTGGGCTATGTCTCAGCATATTGCTGACTACGTGGGCTGTGGCTCAGTGTTTATAGACTGGTCTGAATATTGGGATTAGGCTCACGTTGTGTAGTCACTTGACTAAACAATGGTCCATGGCTGATTTGGTCATAATTAAGTCGACTGTTTTATTTAACAAAACATATGCAGCATCACCCGGCTAATGATGTTATCGGAGTTAGGTTGTTCAGTAGGAAGCACGTTTACCTGCCATACTGAGGGTCATGTGTTCGAATCTACTTACTAAATAGGAGTATTTTTAAATGTTTAATTTACCTGGCTTCCAGGTCGATACAACCTGAATGTGTTACCATTAATTGATGTGGGAAGTAAAGCCAGGTGGCTAATGTAATAACCACTTAACCAATCAAGTGCCGACTAGTTTATGCAGTTATCAGACCAACATCATATACCTACTACGTGCCAACGCGTCGCAATTGGTCACTAGCATACTTTTCTTAAATAATGAGATTAGGTCAGTACCAGAAAATGAAGTAACAGGGAAAAATTCCATACCGACAGACAGGTGTGAACCTGTGATAAACCACTGACCACATCTGAACAGCGGGTGTTCACATCAGACCTAGCGTCCAACTAGAACAGACAACGGTAATGCCAGATGTACCTTTATATTACAACTAAAAACATCACCATGTGACCTATATATATATATATATATATATATATATATATATATATATATATATATATATATATATATATATATATATATATATATATATATATCTGACACGAAAAAAGAGGCCACAACAAAATTCATTGTTATGGGTTTCGGGTACCATTCTTGAAACTAAACACCATAACTCACAGTTTGTAATTGCTAAATTACTCTAATTTTCACGTATTAAAACGGTACAGATGCAAATCGCATGCCAAATCAGAGCATCCAGATTTCCTGAACGAGACTTGTTAAAGACAATTATTCTGAATGCGAAACTGGGAAATAATACGACTCAAGCACATCGATGTCTACTAAGTGGCCATAGTATTGTAATAACAAGGACAACACAACTGCTATTATGTCTTGACATGGTAAACGTTTCGTATATTTTGACTATAACATCTACCAAGCACAACTAACTATACGATACATTATAATTTTTGTGACCATTGATGCAAAAAACAAGTTGGAGTGCTTAAACTTGTTTTACAGCTTCATAAATTAATGAAGTTTACGCAATTTTTGACATACATAAATTCATTATTCACTCTTGGTGAACAGTCAGGGTTAGAATTGCGTAATTACATTGCCAGTTGATGTTCACACTGGGACTATCGTCAAATTCTCCAGTCTCTAGGACCTGTATTTTGATATTTTGCAATATTGATCTTTGAAAGTCTTAGCAGTTGTTTACGGGTATGGTAGGTGGGCTGTATAAAAGTAGAATAGCAAAAAAGAGGACTCTGCCGCGATAAGCTTTCATCAGCAAGCAACAAGAAACAAAAACCAGAGGATACAGTAAAGACAGCACGGTAATGACAATAAACCATACATATATACATATATATATATATATATATATATATATATATATATATATATATATATATATATATATATATATATATATATATATATATATGTATATATATATATATATAAAACTGCATACTACCTGTATGCAGCCATGTCCACTAGAGATAGGCAAGTAGGCTGACATAACATCAGTGTCGCTTAACTGATTTACTGGCACCTTGCCGTCTTGACAACGATTGTTTGTCAAATGGAGTTATATCTCTCCATAACACAAAGCCTGGGCTGAATTTAGAGACCATGTGTTGCCCATGTAGCATGATCCCTCTCTCGGCCTGTCTAGTTTACTCCAGAGGAATGGTAACACCAATACGTCTGGAATAAGCAAATCTGCAGAAGCTACCGGATATGCAAAGCAATGCTCTAACTGTCCGTCTGTCTGAGCTTCCATCCCCGACCAAATTCGATTGATACCGACTGCTTAACTAAGCGCCTTAAATTAAAGAAATTGTGAACTCAGATGGAACCCGATATATAATATGCACTTATTAGGATGATGCCTAGCCATATAAGGGTACTGGAATAGTATTACATATGTGAAGCAGAGAGACATGAATATTGTCCAATTCAGAGAGTATTGGCATTTAGAAGAAACGGTGGAGCATGTGAGCTGCCAATGTGGGAGTAGCACGTAGCCAGAAGAAGTCGGACAATTGGAAATATGTATTATAAAAAAGTTAAAGTTAGTTGTTTCTCCTTTACAGGACGTTGCAATCAAGCCCAGAATGGTTTGGCTGTTCGTCATTTACTGGGCACATTTACGTTCAGTAGTCTGTCATTGCTTTCTGAACGACCGACGCTCAAGATATTGTCTTCTTCTTCTCCTCCTCCTTCTTCTTCTTCTTCTTCTTCTTCTTCTTCTTCTTCTTCTTCTTCTTCTTCTTCTTCTTCTTCTTCTTCTTCTTCTTCTTCTTCTTCTTCTTCTTCTTCTTCTTCTTCTTCTTCTTCTTCTCTTCTTCTTCTTCTTCTTCTTCTTCTTCGTCTTCTTCTTCATTCCGAGCCATTGAGGTTCTTTGCTGCAGATACAATCCATCTCCATTCGTCTCTCTGGCCTTCTCTTGCCAGTCGTTGATTCCAAGTGCTTGTAGGTCTACATATATAATATATTCACTGTATAGGAAAAAACAAGATCTGGAGACATTACATATCCCTGCCTAACCCCCCTCTTAATAGGCTGATATTGTCCCACTTCATTATCAATCCTTATGGCATCTTGTTGTTTCCAATATACGTTTTTATGAGTCTAATGTCTTTTCCATCAATTTGTAGATCTGCAAGCATATACAACATGTTGACATGTCTAACTCTATCAAAAGCCATTGTGTAGTCATTAAATCAAAGATGTATATCCTTTTTTACTTCTATAGCACGTTCAATAACTGTTCACTGCAAATACACAGTATTTACTGTACCCTTTCCTTCTACAAACCCATATTGTTCTTCCCCTATTTCAGATTGTATTTTCTTCCTCATTCTTTGCATGATAATTTGTAGCAAAATCTTAGTGAAGAGACTCATTATACTAATAATTGTTCTATGTGATCACATTCCAAGGCTCCTGATTTCTTTGGGATTGCAATAAATACAGAGTTACGTAATTAAGAAGGTTTATCTCCAGTATCATATAATATATTCAGCAGTCTGGTGACTTGATCTATTCCATATTCTTCTAAAGCTTTAATCATTTCTGTTGTGATGTTATCTGCACCGGGGACCTTGCCAGCTTTCATACGCTTATGAACATTTCTAAACGCCATCTTCAAAATTGGCGGCCCTTCGTTATTACATATAATAAATATCATAATGTTCTCGCTGTTATCATCATAAAGGTGTTTCATATAATCTGTCCATACATGTAGAATCTGATCTTTTTTATGATTTTGTCATCTTTAGTTTTTAGACAGCCTGCTGACACGTACTTGTTCTTTTATTAGTAACTTCCTGAACACTTTTGTGCAATAATTTGGTATTTTGACTGTTGTGTTGTTTTTCAATTTCTAAGCACTTTTCCTCCAGCCATGCTTCTTTTGCCTCCTTACATAATATTCTGACTTGTCTGTGAATTTCTTCATATTTGGCAGAATTTTTTTTTTTGTGAGTCTTCTTGTTTTCATTAGGTGTAAAATGTCTTCAGTCATCTATTTCTTACGACCCACCTTCTTTAATGTTGGGATAGTTGTTTCTGCAGCCAAACTGACTGAATTCTTCACCATTTCCCATTGATCATCCACATCCTGGAATAGGATCTCTAGATCAGACAATATATCAAATCTGTTCTGTACTTAAATGTTGAATTTGTTTTGTATTACCATGTCATTACTCAATGTACACAAATCATATAGTGTTTCCTGTTATATACTTGACTTTCTTCAACTTTATCCTCAATGTTCATGAAAGTAATCTGTGGTCACTATAACAATCAGCACTGGAAACTGTTTTTGCCATTGTTAACGCGTTTCTAAATCTTCTTCTAATCAGAATGTAGTCAGTCTGGTTTCTAATCCTGCTATCAGGACTCCCCCATGTCCATAATTTCTAGGGTGTTGCTTAAACCAGGTGTTTCCTACAATCATATCCTGTTCTTTTGCCCAATCTATGAGTCTGTATCCTATTTCATTGTTCTCTCCTAAACCATAGTTTCCTACTGTGTATCTATCACCTTGATTTCCTACTTTTGCACTGAAGTCCCCTAATATGATGTTTATTTCTGAATTTTTACATTTCTTTAAGGCAGACTCTATATCATTATAAAATTCCTTTACACTATCTTCACTGGATTCTCCTGTTGGGGCATATACTTGAATAACATTTATGCTAAAAGGTCTGTCACTTAATTTATCTAGTAGAACTCTGTCCGACACGGCATAAATCTAGCCCTAGGATTAATATTATTAACACTCACGATCCTCAAAAGTATTTTGAGTTTCAACAGCAACTTGAAGACGCTTTCACTGATACATCAGAAAATTGTACAGTAAGTGATAAATGGGGTAAACTTAAGGAAGCTCTTTATAAAACTGCGGTAGGGGTTTACAGTACTGTGGATCGCAAGAGGTAGGACTCGTTTGCTGCAAACAGCTAGACACTTCAGCCCTCTTACGACACAAGGAAAGAACAACGCGTAACACTCTCAGTGAGCTGAAGCAAGCTAGGAAGGATGTGCAAAAGGCTGCCAGGCAGTGTGCAAATGACTATTGAACTAAGTTATGTGAGTCCATTCAAATCGCAAGTGATAAGGTAAACATCAGAAGCAATTATACAAAGATAAAGAAAGCATGTGGTCCAATGGTAAAAAAAAGTGCGCCACTGAAAACTTTGACTGGAGTAGTCATCACTGATAAGAAACAGCAGATGAATAGATGGGTAGAGCACTATTTAGAGCTTTACTCAAGTGAGACCAAACTAGCGGGTGATGCCCTCAACGTCATAGAGTTCCTGCCAACTCTTGACCATCTGGACACTCTTCCTACCATAACAGAAGTTAAGTGTGCTATAAATAAACTTGCATCTGGCAAGGCGCCAGGTAAGGATGGGATTCCAATAGAGGTAATTAGAAGTGGGCAAGAAACACTCGCTCTACAGATCCATCAGCTAATAGAGCTATGCTGGCGAGAAGGACAATTCCCACAGGATATAAAAGATTCAAGCATCATAACGCTGTACAAGACCAAGGGCGATCGACGCGACTGTAACAACTATAGGGGTATTCACTTCTGTGTATTGTTGGAAAAGTATTTGCCAGAATTGTTCTGCGCAGAATTCAAGTCCTAGGGGATCAAGTCTACCCCGAATCACAGTGTGGCTATCGACAGAACCGGTCAACCATTGATATGATATTCTCATTGCGACAAATGCAAGAAAAATGCCGTGAACAGAATCAACCACTGATTATTGCATTCATCGACCTCACAAAGGCATTTGATTTGGTCAGTCGTGAGGGTCTGTTCAAGGCACTAAAGAAGATTGGCTGCCCACCAACTCTTCTGTCATTGTGGAATCGTTCCACATATTCATGAAGGGTATAATTTAGTTTGATGGTGCAACTTCTGAAGAGTTTGAAATCAAGAGTGGAGTTAAGCAAGGTTGGGTACTAGCTCCCACCCTCTTTGGAATATACTTTTCACTTCTACTGAAATATGCCTTTCGTGATCAGGATGGTGGTATTTACATTCACTCACGCTCAGATGGCGGCCTCTACAATGCTTAGAGATTGAATGCCAAGACCAAAATTAGGAGGGTACTGATCAGAGAGTTGCTTTTTGCAGATGATGCTGCAATTACGACCCACTCTGAGGAAGAATTACAATGCCTACTATCTGCATTCTCCAATGCTTGTTCTGAATTTGGTTTAACAATTAGTAAAAAGAAGACACAGATTATGTCACAAGGTGCACATGGGGTACCATCAATCTTTATTGACGACGCCGAACTAGAAATATTAGACCATTTTACATATCTAGGATCAGTGGTAAATAGCAAATTATCCCTAGATCAGGAAATCAACATACGGATTGGTAAGGCAGCAACAATAATGAACAGGTTAAGAAAAAGAGTCTGGGAGAACAGGAAGCTTACTGCCAAAACATAAGACTTTGTCTATCAAGTCTGTGTCCTAAGTACTCTTCTTTATGGCTGTTAAACCTTGACAACTTACTCACACCAAGAGAAACGTTTAAACAGCTTTCATATGCGGTGTCTGCGAATAATTTTTGGTATTAAGTGACAAGGCAAAATCACAAATACTGAAGTATTGGAAAAATCAGGTCGTGTGACGGTTTATTCCATGCTCAGTCTTCGTAGACTTAGATGGATAGCGAAAGCACAAACAATAGATTGCACGATTTATTGCCTGGCATATTTCGCTGCAACTTGTCAGGTACATACTGCAGAAATCAGACAACGTAAAGTAAATTAACTAGATAAATCCTTAAAGTTGAAATATACACATATTCGCACAGTAATGTCAATTATCTACTACGGTAATTTTAAGCTGAATAGCATGTCTTTCTGTTTTCACAATTCTGGCTTGCGTTGATTGATCATAATTGCTTCTGCAAACTTTAACAAGCGAGTATTATGTGTGTTAAACAACACACGAAAGGCAGTGTCTCTGTCAACCTCATGGCCGCTTTCGATAATGTGCCCACCAATTGAAGACGCCGGGAGCTTCTGGTGTGTCGGCTCCACTAGGCTAGCATCTCCTGTGTGTCGTATCTTGTTGACCCATTGAGGTATGTGTTCTGACACTCGTTTGTTAAGCTGTCTCTCTGTTCTACCAATGTAGAAGGCCTGGCATCTACATGTGAATAGGTAAATACAATTGTTTGTGGCGTACAGAGGAACAGGCTCTTTGACTGCTGGTGTAGGAATCGGTACTGTTTTATATCTAATGTCTGGAGTTGCAGCACAGAATGTTCGGCCTACTGCTGTAGTAAGCAGGTCTTGTAGACGTTGCATTACGTCATCCCCTCGAAAGGTTAGCTGGATGAATACCTTGAGTTTAGTGACTGTAGTTACGTCTGGTTTTGGTCTGGGCTGTTGGCAGTGGCGCTTTATAAATCATGTGGAGTACCCATTCAGGTTTAAGACATTCTTCAGAGTTTTAAATTCCTCTGTCAGTGTGTCCTGGGTGCATATCTTTCTAGCACGGTCAAACAGGGTCCGTACTAAGCCCTGTTTGTACTGGACAGGTGTGAAGCTCTGAAAATTTAGGTATTGGCCAGTCCATGTTCCTTTGCGGTACACCGATCTTTGAATTGTGCCGTTTGCTCTACGTCTCATTAGAATATCTAGGAACGGTAACGCTTCGTTGTGTTCGTGTTCCATAGATAAAGAGATGTTTTTATGCGTCATGATCATTGTGACCTGGAACGACGTTGCTTGTAGCTCGTCTGTGGTGAAAATTAGTATATCGTCCACATACCGACGGTAAAAGGCCAAGTTGTTGATGTCTGAGGATCTCTTTTCTTCTAAATGTGCCATGAAGATGTCCGCTAGAATAGGACCAAGAGGACTCCTCATGGCCACTCTGTCAATTTGGCGATATGACTTAGTTAGCGGACAACTTCATGGCACAAGTTGCCTTTGAACGTGTTGCATGGAGGGCAAACATCAGAAATGGAATAAAGACAGAGGAGAACATGATTGCAGATAAGTCACACACCGAGCGTGTGAGACATTAAGATGGTGCTTGATGGTGGAAATGACCACGTGTTCACATGCACCCACTGTGAACGAACATTTACAGCTCGAATTGGCCGTATCAGTCACATTCTCTACCGCCATGGGTAAAAGTTATTATGCCTTTTTGAAGCACAAACTATCGTCTGTCAAGACGGCAAGTTGCCAATAATATATGATTCCAAATGTTGATGTATGTAGCGGGGGCGAAGTTGGGGTGAGCGCCCAACCTTGAATAAATACCCCAATGGCTCGTGCTATCATCACCTAGGCAGCAAAAGTCCAACTCCTCGCCTTCTCTTGGTGGAACTGTTTTAACTATCAGGAGAAGGGGCGACGGCGAGTCACTGGCGCCGAGAAATAACAAGAATGCTCTAGATGTGTTTGCACGTGCATGCATGCGCAGACATATGTGTGCTTGCCTACACACCTAAACCTGAGTAAGACCACAGTCTGCTCTAGCAAAGGAAAGGTGCTGAAGACGGAGGCAACCAGCCAGGCGGCGTACCACTGAAGTCTGGATGCCACGCAATCATGCGTAATGAAATATGTCGACTACTGCTAAATGTTATGGTGCTCGCTCTGCTTTTGACCCCCAGGCAGGTGCAGTGCCCGGCCCTTGGCCTCGAATGACTCCAACCACAGCTACTGGATTTCCTTCTCACATGTCCTGTGGAGCCAGGAGACCTGAGAATAGGGCGTCTGGCCATGCCAAACAAAATCTAAAACAAATGCACTGGAATGTAGAGGGTGTCAGCAAACTAAAATAAAATAGAACTAGAAAACATCTTTGTCCAAGAAAAGGTTAGCGTATGTTGCTTGCAAGAAACTCACCTCAACGAAAACGAAATTATGTCTGGGAAATTGCCAGTTCTAAAGACACTACTTTCTGAACTTAGCAGTCAGCATAAGGTCACCATACAGAGGATACCATCCCACTGTGGAGTACCCTGAAACGACAGAGCTGATCGATTGGCTAAGGAAGGAGTATAAGAAGAACAGCCTGATGTGCCCGTTACATACCACCAAAAGAAAAGAATGATCAAATCAGTCAGAAGGCCACCAAAACCTGCTCAAGACGACTACCACGTTATGGACAGACCAGAACAAGTCATTATTCTGCGCCTTAGAACAGGACAGAATAGATTACGCAACCACATATATACAAGATTCAAGATTAGTGAATCAGCCATGTGGACATGTGGATAGGCGTCGCAGACAGCAGAGCACATACTCAAAGACTGCCCAAATTACAACATGTTTAGGCAAACATTCTGGCCTAGAGAGACGACAGTGGAAGATAAACTCTATGGACTGCTGAGTGAACTAAAAAGGACAGTTAAATTCATGCAAGAGACAACATTGCAGTTATAGACATATTTAAGGCGAACGAAAGAAGAAGAAGAAGCATTATATTACGAAGCTCAAGGACTGTTTACTAAATTAAAAAAAAGATAATTAGAAAAATAAATTATCAAAAATATTACAACAATCATAACGGTACATGAAATTCTGTAACATTCAAAAAAGAAACTTACAAACAATGTAAACATTTTTATTTCTAAATGCCCTCGCAGGCTGCGTAAAATCAGTTGCCGGACCGCATGCGGCCCGTGGGCCGTAGTTTGCACACCCCTGCACTAACACATCGTCGGCATGGGTTTATGCCCTCCCTTCTCCTATGTTCTGCTCACTGGTGATTCTCACAGTGTATGCGTTGAACAGCTTCGGAGATAATGGTGATAATTACTTTTAACAGTACCTCAAGTCTCCGATTTATTAATCGACTTATGTTAAACAATCTATTTTAATTTTAGAAGAATAATAAGTTGTAGTGTACAGTTAATTCATTATCTTGGTTGCATTGAAGATACTTTAAAAAAAATTGTGGTACAAACACATTTTGATGAAATAATAGTTAATAATATGTATCCGAATAATAATGTATAATTCATGAATATCTGCATCCACTTTCAGCGATAACTGCAATTGAATAACCACATATGATTCAGCAATCCCGGAATTAACATTCAGTCAGAACAGTGGGAAATATAGGCACCGAGACGTGAGGTCGATGGTCACTTAGGAGACTTGGTGTCTTGGTTAGTGAATTGACGTAACATCTACAGGTCAGATGGAAGGTGTAGCTTCTGGAGATGGCTGTCGGTATAGGGGGCTGCTAGGTATAATTGTTATCACAGTTGATCATTTCTCTTTAAATTACTGAGAGATTGATCGAACAGTGAAGTCGGAAATAGACTTTGCGATATCTATTCCACAAAATATTAACAGTCGTCACATCCCTACCATGTTGCTGGTTAGAACGTGTGTATAGTGATAAGCTTTGAGTAAATCATGGTATAATTTAGATACTCATTGTGGTTTAATATCCTGAAATGTTGTATTCACAGTAAGGCCATACCTAGTTGTTATTAAGAAAGTTAGTTTAAATTAAGTAGATTAAAGTGATAGTAAATTAAAATTGTACATACACATTTCCTACTGAATTAGTAAATAAAGATATATCAACATGAGTCATTAAATAAGTATATTTAGTGAGTTAAATGTATGGCCTGATGGCAACTTTGCTTGCTTCCAGAGAATGGAGACTCGAGAAAAACTGAAACATGAGGTAAGGAAAAGACGCTGAGGCTGTAAAGGACGCACCTAGAGAAAAACCAGTTAATTGTATCACAAGAAACCACAGAGCAAGAGAAATAGGAGTTGACTTGAAAATACACTGGCAAGAGAATAAGAGACAGGCGAATAATATAGGAAGGACATAATGGAGCTGTATACTAGAATTGTGTGTGATTTGGTTGAGTTCCATTGCTAACATGGGGACTAAACTAACAACAACAACAACAACAACAACAATGTGTGACCATGCCATAAATGCATGGGTGTGCCAGTTCTATGATTATACAACTATTAGAGCGAGCAAAATTATGGCGTTAATTATGGCGTCAATTTCTTTGTTGGTACATTGTCTGACCACATGTGTACCATCAGTAATTCCGTAACAGGTTTCAAAATTGACGTTGAGTCTCACATTTTTATTTTAAAGTTGTAATTTATCACGTCATGGTAGCGTATTTTGTAAACCAAAAAGTGGCATCAAGCACATGTTGTAATAACACATAAAATAATAATATTACTAATAGAACCTCTAATGCCATGTATCACAGCAATACTCATGAATAGTAAACGTTCAATTAGTCAAGAAACACAAATAGGTACTGATTATGTGACCAAGAAAACACTCGTAATAATTGTGTCCACATTGCGCCAGTGAATCAATTGTAATTAACATATAATTGTGTCTGCCTTGTTCACATATCGATTAGATGTGCATCAGTCACATGTCGACTGGATGTACGACTGTCTTTATCTCACAAGAACAGTATACACATTCGCATCAACAACATAGCGTTATGTATGGATATGTTAATAATCAGGTGTGGTAGTATAATAGCTGTGTGTGCTTTACTAACCACATAGTTGTCCATGCTTAAACTCTTTTAAAGTCAGGAGGTGTTTCCGAAAAAAAATATCCGTATCACAGTCAGCACTGTGGTAACTTCGAGTTAATGATGTTTGGTTTAGAGGTTGATCCCGTGTGATGATGAAGTCCAGCTGATGCCAATTGCCGGAAGTTGTTTCCATGTGACCGTTTGTTTTAAAGAAGGGATTTATAATACATAGGTCACTTCTGATACAATGCTCCAACAGCCTTTGCCCATTTTCATTCATGCGACCGATATTGTATTTTCCCAGGCACACTGGCCATGAACTCGAGTCCTTGCCTACACGAGCATTGAAATCACCGAGCATATAAATGTATTCGGATTTTAGAACTGCCTTGATCACAGAGAATAGCTCCTCATAGAACGAATCCTTCACATCATCAGAGGAAGTGAGTGTCAGTGCATATGCAGTGATAATGGTGGCAAATCCATAATAGGATGACAAGCCCAGGAATAATGGTAATTCATTACCTCAAACTGGAATTTCAATAATTCCTAATAGCGAATTCTTCACTGCAAAGCCCACACCATGTGGCCTTTTTTTCTGCCTGCCCTCTACCCTTCCCAAAAAGGGTGTAATTGTTTTCCCTGAGAGACCCTTCCTCACCGAGGCGAGTCTTCTGCATGCCAGCAATATTAATGTTAAGACCACTGAGTTCAATTATTCATTATTTATTCATGGCATCAATTATTACCGTTTTTCTCACATAGTCAATATTCGTCAGGTCAGTGGAAAATCCTGGACACATGATTCTTATGTTTCAGGTTGCAAGCCGTAGCTTCAGGTTTCTACCTTCCTTTTTATTAGTGCCTGGTGCATTGATTTAACAGCCTCCGATTCAGATTTTGTCCTAGCCCCCAAGCACCCATTGAAGCAGGCAGGCTGTGGCGGATCAGCATCCAACTGGCCGGGGGCTGCCCTGCTTAAGGCGGGCGGTAGCTGATCAGTGACACCTATAGGTGTCTTTCACCGTCAGAGGCAACCCGTGGCACTCCATGTCTACGCCAATTGACAAGGACTGCTACCTTTCGCTTTGATTCCGAGACCGGTTAAGACTAGGGATGAAGTTATACCTCTCCATAGCACACAGCCTGGGCTAAAATATAGAGACCATGTGTTGCCGATGCAGCATGATCTCTGTCTCGGCCTGCCTATTTCACTCCAGAGGAAAGGTAACACCTCTACATCTGGAACAAGACAAGATGCAGAAGCTGCCGAATCAGCAAAGCAATATTCTAACTGTCCGCCTATCGGAGTTTCTATCCTAGACCAACTGCCAGCCAAGGCTTAGGGACCGGTCTGCCTGCCATGACATTTTGTCTTTATGTTGCATTTCATTGCTTGCGAACGCGGTTTGTGAGCCCGTATACCCGGGTTCGAAACACAGCGGTGCTGGTTTTTTTTCTTCGAAAAAGCTATAGGAGCTGGTCGTTCAGAAAAAAATGGCAAACTACTGAACGTACAATTTGCCCTGGAATCACGAACAGCGAAAATGCTAGGGTTGACTGCTAGGTCATGTGAAGGACATGCAACTTAATTTAATTCCTAGCGCCAGGATAAGGTTGTACCCTCCCAATTGCGCTCTTCTGACCGAAGCCGTTGGCACCATGAGCGGTGTCGGATTTGGTTAGCGCCGCCCAACATTCGGCGCTGACAGAAAGCAGGTAGTACCGTATACTGTCATACGATAGCTCAGTCATATCTGACAGAGAGCTCTACTACGATAAAGAGATGTGTGTGTATAAGCGGGACATGATTGATACAGGCATTGATAATGCACATTGGGAGCAAGTCGCCGTTGAACGTGTTGCATGGAGGACAAACATCAGAAATGGAATAAAGACAAAGGAGAAAATTATTGCAGATAAGTCATACACCGAGCGTGTGAGACATAATATGGTGCATGGTGGTGGAAATGACCACGTATTCACATGCACCCACTGTGGACGACCATTTACAGAGCGAATTGGATTTATCAGTCACATGCGCTACAGCCATGGATAATAGTTATTAAGCCTTTTTGAAGCACAAACTATCGTCTGTCAGGACGGCAAGGTGCCACTGGGGGGAGGTGTGTGTGTGTGTGTGTGTGTGTGTGTGTATATGTATATATATGCATTACATCTAAAGCTATACGACCTAATAATAAAAATATGGAGGACAGAAGAATTACCCCATGACTGGAAAGAGTCATTATTGATACCTATCTTTAAGAAAGGAGGCAAGTTCCAATGTGGAAATTATAGAGGGATATCACTACTGTCCACAAGCTATAAGATACTATCCGCAGTATTACTAAATAGACTAAAACCATATTCAGAAGACATATTAGGTGACTACCAGGCGGGTTTTAGACAAAACAGATCAACAATAGATCAGATATTTATCTTACGACAAATAGCCGAGAAACATTGGGAATATAAAAGAGATCTCCATAACATTTTTGTGGATTTTAAAAAGGCTTATGATAGTGTCCATAGGAATAGTCTATGGAATGCTATGCAGGAATTTGGAATACCAAGGAAGTTAATCAACATGACCAGACTATGCATGGAAGATACTTATAATATAGTAACATATAAAGGCAGGAAATCAGACCCCTTCCAAATAACATCTGGCTTGAAACAGGGTGATGCACTATCGCCGCTACTCTTTAATCTGGCTCTAGAGAAAGTTGTAAGGAAGATAAAGGAGGAATGTGATATTGGAGGAACATCCAAGCTGCTTGGTTATGCAGATGATATAGATATTATAGGGCAAAGTGAACAAAAGACATTCGAAATATTGACTCACTTAAAGGAAAAAGCCCAACAGATGGGGCTGGTTATCAACCAAGATAAGACAGAATATATGGTAATTTCAAGAGACGGAATGGCTAAGAACTCTGGCCACATACAAATAGATAATATGACCATTAAAAGAACGGAAACATACAAATACCTGGGTACAATCTTCAACTGCTCCAACATCATAAGGGAAGAAATACAAACTAGAATCAACTCTGGAAATAAAATATACTATGCACTACAACATCTACTAAAATCAAAGGCGCTATCTCGTAACAACAAAATCACAATGTACAAAACACTGATCAGACCAGTTGTGCTGTATAACTCTGAAACTTGGAGTACAACGAAAGGAGACGAAGCTTTGTTACAAACCTTTGAGAACAAAATTTTAAGACGCATCTTTGGACCCATTAGGGATACACAAAGTGGAGAGTGGAAAAGAAGAAGTAACAAAGACATTTATGATCTGTTTAAGTCCCCGCTAATCACTGGTATCATGAAGGCTAATAGACTACAATGGCTGGGGCATATAGAAAGAATGGAAGATAATAGGGAAACAGAACTCGCTTACACTCAGGAAATAAATGACCGTAGACCTCGAGGTAGACCAAGAAGACGGTGGAGAGATAATACATATACAGACCTACAAGCACTTGGAATCAACGACTGGCAAGAGAAGGTCCACCAGAGAGACGAATGGAGACGGATTGTATTTGCAGCAAAGAACCTCAATGGCTCGGAAAGCTGAAGAAGAAGAAGAAGATATATATATATATATATATATATATATATATATATATATATATATATATATATATATATATATATATATATATATATATATATATATATATATATATATATATATATATATACATTACACATTGGCACCTTTCTTTCTTGACAGACGATAGGTTGGTACACTGCGCTTCAAAAAGGCTTAATAACTACGACCCATGGCGGTGGCGAGTGTGGCTGATAAGACCAATTTGTGCTGCAAACGTTTGTCCACAGTGAATGCATGTGAAAAAATTGTCATTTCCACCATCATGCACCATCTTACGTCTCCCACGCTCACTGTGTGCCTTATCTGCAATCATTTTCTCCTTTGTCTTTATTCCATTTCTAATAGTTGCCCTCCATGCAACACGTTCAGCGGCGACTAGCTCCCAATGTACATTACCAATGCCTGTATTAATCATGTCCCGCTTATACACATCTTTGTATCGTAGTAGGGGCCGACCCTGAGACCTCCTACCCGTCTGTAATTCACCAAAAAAGATGTCCTTTGGTATCCTACCATCCTCCATCCTCCTAAGATGTCCTATCCATCTAAGTCTACGAAGAATGAGCATGGGATAAACCGTCACATAACCTGATCTTTCCAATACTTCAGCATTTGTGATTTTGTCTTGCCACTTAATACCAAGAATTCTTCGCAGACATCGCATATGAAAGCTGTTTAAACGTTTCTTTACGTATGCGTGTGTGTGTGTGTGTATATATATATATATATATATATATATATATATATATATATATATATATATATATATATATATATATTTGTGTGTGTGTGTGTGTGTTGGGTGTGTGTGTGTGTGTGTATGCATCTGACATGTCATTAGAGCCACAATATAATTCGTTGCTACCGGTTTCTGGTGCTATTCTTGTAAAGTTTCGAACTTAACACCTCAACACACTATGTCTAACTGAAATTTACTCTCATGTGTACGCAATGTTACTGTAGTGTTTCAATTTGTTTGTCTGAGAAATCAGATAATCCCGATTTAATGAATGAAGCTTATTAAATTCGACTTGTCCGAATACGAAAGTAGGAAATGATCCACTTAAACCCCGATGTCTCCTAAGTGGCCATAGTACTGAGCCAGGGGTAACTAAGGTGGAAAATATAACATGTAATAGATGTTATTATGTCTTGACATGGTAAACGTTTAGTTTCTTTTACATGAATATAACATCTATCAGACAGAACTATACGTTGATTTATAATTTATGTGAATATTGGTGCATATACAAAGTAAGAGTGCTTAAAGTTGTTTCACAGCTTGAGAAAATACTTTAGTTTGCGCACTTTTTGACATAGATAAATTCACTGTTCAATCTTGGTGCACAGTTAGGGTTAGAAAAGCGCACTTATGTTACCAGCTGATGTTCAGACTGGGGATGGTATCATTTCTCCAGTCGCTGGGACCTGTGTTTGTATATTTTGCAATACTTAATTTTGTAAGTGCAAACAATTGTGTACAGATATGGTAGGTCGGTTATATAAGAGTATAATAACAAGAATAGGACACTGTTGTGACAAGATTTCATCATGATGCGCACCCATTTAAGGGTGCTGGAATAGTTTTACATATCTGAAGCAGAGAGACATGAGCCTTGTCCAATGAAGAAAGTATTGACATTGAGAGGAAAAGGTGGAACATGGTGAGCTTCCAATGCGGGAGTAGCACGTAGACAGAATAAGTAGGAAAATTGGAAACATTTATTATAAAAGAGTTAAAGTTGTTTCTCCTATACAGAACGTCGGTATCGACCCCCATAATTTTTTGGCTGTTCGTTTGTCAAGTTTACGTTTAGTAGTTTGCCATTAACTTTCAATGCGGTATACAGGATGGTAAATCGTGTTCGCCACCCCTTCGCCGCAGGCTCCGGTTTGTATGAAAAGCGGTGAGATAATAAATGATGACAGGAGCTCCAAACTTGAAGGAGTTCACAGTGGATGATGTGCGACTCCATGAACACTTCCAGCGGGTCGTGGTGCAAAAGGGGTTAAGCGGTTATACTCTACATACAAGTGTACTAAAAACCCAGGCAGTAGATACAGTGAAAGAATAGCAGCGAGTGGGTTGGCTAACAAAACTACTATTAAGCGAAGGGTTTACGGATGCAATTCGCCCTCTGAATGTTCGGAGCGATGGCAGATGACTATGTCCCAGAGTTGACCGGTTTTTGCCTTATGCACAAATGCGTGGCTGCTGGGCTTCTGGTTGACTGCCACTGCCATCGACGATGAACTGTATTTTCGTGGACTGTGTGGGTGAACATCTAGGAAGCATCCAGATGGGAAAGGACTGCCGATTCCATCAGAGTTAAACTTGATGTTTCGTGGGGGACTATTGTGTTGACATTCTGGCGGTGGCATTATACAGTGTATCTGTTCGGGCTGTTGTTTGTCGAGACTCTTTGACTACTACAACCTATAAAGAGTATGCAACTAATTTTAACCTATTACGTAGAAACATTCAGCCACACACTCCTATTAACAAGGAAGAAGTCACATAAAGTAAAAAGAATTCTGCAGCCAGTCAAGAAGACTGGAACTCTTCTAGAAGATATATGACACGTTGCGGAGAGAGATGCAAGAACTAAACGCTAATTAAACGTGTTTCACGTAGGAAAATGAATAAATGTATTACCTAAGACAACACAGATTGCGGAAGAAATAATATATCACTTTAACATTATGGGATTATGCGAAACAATGTGGAACGGAAGGAGTGCACAACATCCAAGCTTGTGTTGAGCAGTGATATTGTCAGGCGATACGGAGGAAAATAAACCCCAAATAATGATTGGTCCGGATGATATCCACAGAATCAAACGAAGCATTATTAGAATGGAGAGCATGGACCTCTATGACAATAAGAGCAAGAGAAAACTATGAGACAGAAGGTAAACATGAATGAAATTTAATGTTATGCTCCAACAGATGAAAAGGGAAACACGTTAAGGAGGATTCAAAACCTAATTGGCAGTTTAAAAAATGGCATTATGTTGATTTTGATGTGTGGCTTAAATATCAAAATAGAATCGAATAACACAGGCTAAAAATAGTCCAGGGGAAGCGTGAAATAGGGGTAATGAATGAAAACAGAATTATTCACCAGTTTTCGAGCATCGAATCAATATGATATGGAAGGAAGTAATTTTCCTTGACAAAAGAACTCATAATGGTACATGGCCATAACCTGACTGAAAAACAGTACCCAATCTTGATCATATATGGTTTAATACGCACTTTAGATCGTCTCTAGAGTATATAAAAGTGTATGGTGTGCAAATGTGAATAGAGACTACCACCTACTGATAAGTAATATGTAATTAAAACCCAATAAATATGTAGCATATTATAAATATGAAGATGAATCAGATGTAGGAAATCTCAGAAACCAAGAAATTAAAGAAAAGTTTATAGTCAAATTGTAGAAAAAGTACCAAGTCTTGCAATACTCAGTAGACGAGGAGAACACGGAAACGAGTCGCCAAGAATAATTTGAAGCATCGAATGTATGGAAGTCTTGAAAGAAGGAAATATAAAGTATGGAACACAATGGAAACCCTGGAGAACATACAAGAAACTAAAATAAAAAGGTAGACTTAATTATTAGCAAAACCAGAGCTCAAGCAAGTCAAAGCGCAAGAAAAATACAGATGCTTACACAGAAGTTATGAAACGCATACACGTGCATGAAAGAAAATATGTAGATGCCCAGCAAGAGAGGCAGGGAATGCAAGGAGATCTTGGCAACCGTGATAGCACAACAGGGAAATCAGTAGGAAAACACCCTACTGGGTTGAGTACTTTGGATCTTCGAAACAGACTAGTTCCAAATGACCCATCTGGTATCCAGCCGGCAGAAGCGGAGTTGGATATCAACTGTAAAACAAAGAACATATACAGAGGAAATTAGAAAACTATCAAACTAAAGGAAACGATGTGGATGTGATAATATAAGAAGTCTATGTTATGTAGATGATAGATTATTGATTGCAGAAAATTCAAAAGGCCTACAGCAACGTTTGACATTGTAGTAACAGAGAGTTGTCATTAATTGAGTTTGGCGTGGGCTCCATACCAGGCTAGCAATCACAACTTCGTCATAAATTAAGTTTGTGCTCAGATTAGCGTTGTAGTGGGTGCGGGTTTACATCCACACCAAGCACGCAAACTCAGCACAAATGTTTATTGAAGGCGGATTAGAGTCACATTCTCTGGATACTCAAGTGCACAGCCAGAAATGGCTCGTAGAAAAATAAATGTAGCTGGTCTTGGTATTCCCAGGGAGTGGAAAGGAGATGTTTAGATGCCTAGATTTAAGTATATTAAAGGACAAGTTGATAAAGCAAGTTGCCTCCCCGGCAATCTCACATCCATGGTTAACATAACCTCTTCCCACCAAATACTGTAAGGAAACATGTTGCCTTGTGTCGATATTGAGTCTGAGTCCACCCGTGGTGTACAATGAAATCTCCTGGATCAGGCTAGCTGACTATTGTGGTCCGATATTACTCGTTGTTCAACACAGGTGGCAATGGCTCAAAAGAGTTGGCATTGTCAAGGTATAGAATTTCTTGCTGAGCTAAACATACACAATTACATATACATTAACTGTTAGATTCATACAAGAGACAACACTGCAGTTACAGACATATTTCAAGCGAACGAAATAAGAAGACGAAGAACATACACATTAAACATACAAAGATAGAGATATGGATACCACTGAGTATCTAGTGTTACGTGTCAAGTTCCTAAGAAATTAAAATAATTTTTAAAATGGTGTCATGATGGCGAAGTAGAGTAGTGGCTGGACACTCACCCACTGACCCGATTGTCATGATGCAGGGTAGAGTAGTTAGTGAAAGAACACTCTGCCACTGACCCGATGGTATGATGCAGGGTAGGGTAGTTAGTTACTGGACACTCTCCCACTTACCCGATTGTAATTATGCAGGGTTAGGTATTTAGTGACTGGACACTCTCCCACAGACTGGATTGTCGTGATGCAGGGTAGCGTAGTTAGTAACTGGACACTCTCCCACTGACTGGATTGTAATGATGCAGGGTAGGGTAGTTAGTGAAAGGACACTCTCCCACAGACTGGATTGTAATGGTGCAGGGTAGTGTGGTTAATAGCTCCTGACCCGATGACTATAGCTTCGAACCTGGAATCCCTGGTAATTTAAAATATACCGAACGTCGCAGCAAGGATTTGAAGACCTGGCCACTATGTCATCTGGCAAGCGAGCTAGCCATTGCGCTAAAGCGTCACCCCATCAATAAATAATATTCATTCAGAGTCGATTGAATATGCTATTTAACCCTAATGGAAGAGATATATTATGATTGCTATAGCATGATGTGGTTTATCGGCTAACATAATATTCTCAGTTATCTACAGAGCCTAAGAACAGAGCACAGTGGTTCAAGGATTCCTGCAAGTCAACGTCATCGAGTGTAGGCCATGAGTGTTATTATGGGTATAATGGTGACAGTCAGTATGTTCTGTCTCAGAAGTCAATGTCTTTGGATTTGATTGCGGGTCGAAGACGATTCCTGATGAGATCTATATACTTATCACTAGTGACAGTTTTCCCTCTCGGCATGTAGTGCTTTAAAATAACGCCTCGTTCATTCCGAAAGAGAGTCAGCGTAAACTTGCCTGCAGATGTCTGCGTGCGAAGCTCCTTTGGTTTCGGTGAGGAGTGATGGCACCATTCCTTGCTTGTTTCGAGTTTTTCGTAGTGGACTCAGGTGTCATCTCCAGTAACAAGTATATATAGGAAACCATCACCTTCTGCTTCTAAGCCACTGCTCAAGTTCTTGACAAGCATTAATGCTTCGTTATTTGAATTATGGAGTGAGCAGCCGTAAGACTCACCTTGCGGGCACTGCGGTAGTGTAGCACATTACGGATGATGGGGTGTGCTGAACCTTGAATAATGTCAAGAAATGCGGCAATGTCACTCACAGTCAATCGGCGGTTTACCTGTTCGAGGCCTTCAAAGGCTGCAATCGACTCTGGAATCACTACGCTGTATGCCTGACCTGGTCGTGAACAGTTTGTCCCAGAACAAAACTTCCTACTCAACTCATACACTTAATGGATTCAGAGGCATACATCATCATACTGGATCTTCATTCGCCGAAGAATCTCTATAGGTTTCACCCCTTCACTGATGAGAACGCTACTCTTCTTTGGTGATTGTCAACAGTGCCGTCTTTAAACTGTCTTTATGACGTCACCGATGTTCGTCTGCATCGTTGTGTCACGTGCTTAACCCTTTTGACATCAGTACTAACAATATTGACAATTTACAAGACAATGGCATGGTTATTATAATTTATATCACAATTGTAACGTTTTCAATTGACGACCTCTTGTATTTAGTTATCACCGGTGCACGGTTACCACATTCATCAAGCGCGAAGTGTGAAGATTATTACTTCTTCGCTTGGGTAGAATTGCATCATCTGTGTGATGATCTGCATGCTATGTATCCCACCTGGTTCAACACTTCTTCTTTCAAACCTCTAGGCCTCAACATGTGTTATGTGTATATCAGTCTAAGGCAGCCTATCACTGTCTTTTGTCAATCTATAGGGCTATTTATTTATGAAGGGGAGTCAATAAGTACGTCACACAGTTCTGTGGAATGGCAGGTAAATGTAGTTGGTGTTTTCTACAGGTGTCATTGGGTGACAGCAACATAGAACTTTATATTCCCGTTCGTCAGCTGGCGCTAGGTGTTTCATGCGCATGCGCAGCGCATAATCAAAATGGCGACTGTATTTACGGAGTATACAACCAAAGAGCAGCGTGCTGATGTGGGTTTTTATTTTTTATTTATTTTTTGTCGGGGGGGGGGGGGGGGTGGGAATTGTCAGGGAGTGCTTTTAACCAATTTCAAGAGAAAAGGTGACATTGTGAATTCTGAATCGTAATGTGATGTTCTAACGATGCTTCATGATGTAATTCGAAGAAAACGTCTAGAACTGCTGACTAGAGGCGTGTTGCTTCTTCATGACAATGCCAGACCACATGAGGCTCGATCAACTCAGGACAAAATTAACCAACTAAGGTGGGAAGTTCTGGAACATCCACCTTTAAGCCCCCGACATAGCCCCTACCGATCCACCCCTTTTTGGTTAACTAAAACCTACCTTGGCGGGAGACATTTCGCGAATGACGCCAAAGTTGAATGTGAAATGAAAACGTTGTTTAGAAAGCAGAGCACGCAGTTCTATGCAAACGGTTTGGGAGGACTGATAAAATGATAGGATAAGTGTATCAAGTTGGTGGAAATTATGTTGAGAAATAAAGGGACAATGTATGTATAAAGATTACTACTTTCAAGTTGTCATATTTAGTTATTGTTCTACTGCCATTTGTGACTTACTTATTGACACCTCCTCGTATTTCTAGGAATATTGTAATATGACGGAACCTAACGTATTATAATATTTGAATTAATGATAATGATGAACTAGAATTCAGTACATGGAACTTAATTTGTAACCGTCTTTTGTCATTCTGTAGGGCTATAGCTGTGAATCGGTACAGCTATCTCGGAACAGTCATAACATCTGATGGGAGGTGCCTTGAAGAGATTAAAACAAGAATTGCCATTGCGAAGGTAGCCTTTTGCAAGATGAAAAACATACTGACCAATAAAAAGATATCAACTGAAAATAGAAAAAAGAGTGTTGAAGTGCTACATAGAACTGCACTTTTATATGGACGTGAAGCGTGGACAATGAACAGACAAGCTGAAAAACATCTGATGGCTGTGGAAATGTGGTTTCTGAAGAAAATGCAAAGAATACCACGGACAGACAGAAAAACCAATGAACAAGTCCTACAAGAAACAAATGAAGATCGTAAACTGATTAGAGATTAGTGAAGACCGAGAAGTAAACACCTGGATGACTTGGCCGCGTGTCATGGTCACGACAGGAACGCGGAGTTGATCCACGACTCTCGTGATCGAGTGAGATGGCAAAACATGGCCTCCAACGCTTATTGGCATTGCACATGATGGATGGATGGAGGGCAATTTATTTATTTATAGGTATATTGTAACATGAGGGAATTCACTGTATTATAACCATATTTGAGTTTATGATAATGATGAACTAAGTTTCAGTACATGGAGCTATTCTTACAGCTCACTGTCTTTCAGAGAATAGATTTGCCAATCAAGTGTAATTCGGTTTCCTGCCCCATTACTGCTTCTTATTTGTTTCTAAAATATATACACATAAACGCATTAACTTGCTGTTAGATTAGTCAGAGTTTTGTGTGACTATTGGGACAGGCTTTAGCAGGATCTACATTCATACAGCCTGGTCACTAGATCAGACAGTTTGGAGTCCAGGGATCTACTTTCATACAGCCTGGTCTCTCGATTAGACAGTCTGGAGTCCAAGGATGTATATTGATACAGCCTGAACTCTATATTAGACAGTTTGCAGTTCAAGCGTAAGTCAACAATTCTATTATGTATAATGCTAGCAAGAGGATCTCTGGTCAATGGATCAGTGACAGCGACTGCCGCATTTACGAGATGGTCAACTTCAGTATAATCAGCAGCTTGATCAGTGTGTGTGGTGTAGTAGCGAACGCCATGAACATTATCGTATTCTGTAGACAGGGGTTCCGACAGCACAATGAATATCAGCTTTCTGAGTCTTGGTATTTCTGACTTGTGCAGCCTGCTATCAATGTTGCTATGCAATATGTTTATGAGTCCATTCTTGTCTCAAGTAGGAGCCAGAGTGGATGCCACTGAGGTGCAATACCTGATTGCTGGTCTTCCGCACATCTGCTTTGTGAGAATCACAAGCTGGATCACTATGTACATCACTGCCGAAAGGTGTCTGTGTGTAACATTTCCAATGAAGATAAAACAGCTGATTACCCCAAGACGAACATACTGTAATAATTTGTTTAATCTATACTCTTATCATTCTGTCGTTTGAGCCTGAATATGAAACTTCATACTATGGCTGGAAGTTCGATGTAGATGCAAATACAACTGTGATTGGACTACTCTTTCGAAGTAACAGAAAGAACGTTGAAGGTCTGACTTTTATTGTATTTGCAATGCTAGGCTTTGTGTCATTTATTGCTGTGATTATGTTTACATTAATTCTTGTGATACAACTGAACAAAAAGACAAAATGGCGACAGAATACAAACCTGGAAAAATTCCAGGCAGAGTCAATGTCCAATAGAGACAGAAAAACTGTGATGATGGTGGCAATGATCGCATCTGTGTTGATTATCTGCTACACACCAGGTGTCGTTGTGTCATTGATTACATTTATTGAGCCTGAGTTTAGCATAAGTGGAAGATACTTGAATGCTTATAGCACTGGCTGGTCGTTTGTGGTCATCTTTGAATCGTTCAACTCCAGTGTCAACATATTTATGTACTACTACATGAGCTCTAAATACAGGGAGACATTTCTCCTTATCTTTGGGCGAGGGGCATCAACTTGATATCAACGTAACGCTTGCATGTATATCGTGTACAGCTTGTGAACCAGACTGCCTGATGTTGGGTGTCATGTAGTTTCGTGCACTGCCATTCATTTATGATACCCATGTTTCACCATGTCCTGATCTCTAACTGCCCATAGAACATAGAGAACAATGGGCAAAAGCTGAATTTAAGGAGTACACTGATAGACAAGCCGCATTAGACAAAGAGGAAAGAGACAGAAAAGCTACAAATAGGACAAAGAGGTTGAAAGCAGTGAACGCAGTGCTAGTTGAGTCATCATCTGAGAGTGAGAGTGATGTGGAAGAGATGTGTGAGAATGATGAAAATGTCGTGGCTGCGATTGATGTTTTGAATGTCAGTAATTGTACAACATGCCATCAGTTCCATGATAACGGAATACTGAAGTGTGGGCACACAGTGCCGTTTTCGTTTGAAAACGCTAATGCAGCAGTAGGCTCCAGAGGCAGTTTAAAGTTCCACCACGGGATAGTTAATGACATGCCATGCAAACTACTTCTCGATAGTGGTAGTGCATTAATCGGTTTGAGAAGGGAACTGGCCAAGCCAGAAGATTATACGGGAGAAACCGTTAACTGCCGCACTTTTTCAGGTAGTATAGAAACTTACCCGTTAGCCAGAGCTAACATAAACACCCCTTTCTTGTCTGGCACATTTACTTGCGCGGTTTTAAAGAACCCATGTGCGGACTTGATAATTGGCTGTTTGCCACAGGTGAGGAAATGTACCACTGATGAGATAGCAGCCTGGAGATAAACCTTTGCAAATCAGGCTAATGCAATTACTAGGTCGAAAAACTAGTAAAGAACAAAACGACCTACAAACAGAAAAGTTACATCTACTTTCACCCAGTGGTACAGTGGACAACAACAAACTCAAGATATTTCATACAAATATGATAAAGCCGTATTACAGAAGACAAGAACAGGAGACGGAAGACCAACACAACGCAACGACACCAGTCAACCAGACTCCAGACAAACAGATGACAAACACACTAGTGAACTATGTAGGAGACGAACTTATTACAGCAACAGTTATCAACCAGACAGAAGAAGATGACTTTGAATTACCAGTGCCGACTGTAGAAAGCACCACAACAATTAGCAACATACACCTAGGACCAAAGATGACAGACGAACAGAAACAGCAGACAATAGCACTGTTGACTGAGAAGAAGCAAATTTTTTCAGGCACACCAGGTAGGACAGATAGGATACAACACTCCATTGTTCAAGAGGCAAGGTGTTTTCCCACCTACCCTGGGTGGGTACCGTCCAAAAAGAGAAACCTGGACCAATGCAGCAGTCTTTGCCTAGGATGTCTATGAAGGTTTCCACTCGGGCACTGAAACCGTTGCTGCAGCGATGGATCTTGAGGACGCATACAACAGAGTACCACTGGATTTTTTAATGTTTCAGCTTCTCGAACTAAACGTAAGTCCATTCCTCCTTAGTTGGATCGCTGCAGCCCTCTTCCAACGGAAAGTAGTTTTTAGATGTGGCAGTTGGACTTCGGAACCAACAACAATATATCCTGGCCTACCACAGGGATCACCATTATCTCCGGTACTGTTCAACGCCTACACAGTGAGAATCACCAGTGAGCAGATCACTGGACCTGGCAGGACATTGTCATATGCCGATGATGTTTTAGTGTATCGTCAGGGTAAGGATAGAGAGGAGGTTGCTGTGGAACTACAAACCGAACTCAATCCCATAAGTACTTGGTGTGATGAAGCTGGGGCAATGGTCAACCCAACAAAGGCAACAGTGACTTGGTTCTCGTTGAATAATCATATTGTCAACACTCCAACACCAACTGTAATGCTGTGTTCAGAGACGGTGGAAAGAACGCAGGCAATGAATTACCTGGGGATACGGTTTGATCGAAGCCTTGCTTATAATGTGCACATAGACCAGGTGATAACAAAGGCCAAGCGGGGTTTGGCAGCGATGCGGGTGATGGCGGCAGCAAACTGTGAGCAGCGCCATCTATGTCTTCTGTACGAGGGGCTGGTCATGTCTGTTTTGGAGTATGCAATGGCAATCCTGACTCTCAGCCATAAGCAGATAGAAAGGATGGAAAGGATACAGAATAAAGCTATGCGCATTATTCTTGGATGTACAAGAGATACAGCATGCAGGGCGATGCGCTACCTTCTTGATTTTCCAACCATTGAAGAGAGAATACAAGGTTGCAGGGCACGCGCCTACCTCAGAATTAACGCAAACACACAACATCCACTGCATAGTGAAATTAGGAAGGTGAAGGGCAGCAGGTTAAAAAGAGGACGGTCGTGGATGGGTCAAGCCGAAGACATTCTTCAACAGGTGTGTTCACTTGAGGACTTAGAACCTGGCGAGGAGTGGGTGCAAGTGCCAACAGACTTCTGCACATCCTTTTCAGTTTGCACCCAACTAGATAGAAAATGCAGACAAGAAAATCCGGCTGCTGTTGAGGCTGAAGTACAAGCGTTGATTTTCGAGAATTCGCTAGACGGTGACGCGGTCATCTACACAGATGGGTCGGTCGTCCGACATGTGAGAAGCTCATGGGCCTTTATAGCTCGGGCCGGAGGGAGAATTGTGAAGGAGGACTCTGGTGCTTTCACTGAAACCACAAGTAGCCTGACCATGGAAGTCATGGCAGTAAGTAAAGCAATAACATGGCTCGAGACACAGACATTCACTAGGGCTTGTTTCCTTAGCGACTCAATGAACATGATCAAGAGGATAGAGGAGGGGTCGATCCGAAGAGAATGGTTGCTGCCTCTGGAGCGGTATCGACTGGCAAAGATTAGTTTCATCTTCGTGCCAGGGCATGCGGGAGTACAAGGAAATGAGCGGGCTGACAAGCTCGCAGGTGAGGCTACTGTGGAGGGCGGACGCGCCATGGACCAGGCCGACATTCTGAATGCTCTACGAGAAGTAAGACTTTTGCGAGAACCAAGTGATGACTGTGAATCTACAACAATGGCCAGACTGCGAGAGCAGCAAATTAAAAGAGGGGTGGCCAAACAAGAACACTACGCAGGAAGCCAAAGAAGATTGATAAACCAACACAGAACTGGCGTCGTTAGCCGCTACACGTTGCGGGATTTGCTGAGGAAGGGATCCGAGCACTTATGGACTGAATGGTTCGATGTGAAATGAGGATGATCTGTCGACTAACTAACTAACTAACTAACTCCATTGTTCTCTTAGATGAGACTCCAATCAAATGTCGACCTGTATTCTATCGCTTTAAACTATAGGGACAATTTAGACAAGGAAATTCTTAGTCTAGAAGCCTGTGGGGATAATCCAGAAATCAGTCTGAATACTCATTTCCAATAGTCTTAGTTAAAAAGAAGGATTCCACCTTGAAACTCTGCATAGATTACAGGAAATTAAACACTATCACAAAGAATTGATGCAGAGCCTATTCCAACATGTAGCGACCTCATCCTCAACATGTCATCATCTATTATCTTTTCTAAACTTGACCTAAATAAAGGCTACTGGCAAATTCCAATGGAAAGAAATTCCGTTCATCTAACTGCCTTTGCAACACCTCTAGGTCTCTACGAGTGGCGTTTTCTTCCTTTTTGTCTTCGGTATGCACCTGCCACCTTTGTCCGCCTTACTAGGGAACTTCTTCATGGAGTCACAAATGTTCAGTACATACATAGATGATATATGCATCCATACAACAGACTGGACAACACATCTACACACTTTAAGACACGTCTTCGAGAGAATAAAATTATTTGGACTAACAATCAAACCAACGAAAGTTGAGTTGGCGTTGGAGGAGATAGATTTCCTTGGCCATATGATATCCAAGGGCCAGTTAAAAACTGACAACAAAATTATAACCACAATCCTAAATCTCACGATTCCAACAACAACAAAACAAGTAAGAAGCTTGCTGGAGCAAGTAAATTACTATAACAAATTTATCCCCAATTTGGCACAAATAACATGTTTATTTTCGGATTTGTTAAAGTCTTCTGTAACGATAAATGTGCAAGATGCTACTTTAGTCAATGCTATGTCAGAATTAAAGTATCTTTTCAGTAAAGTTCCTATCCTACGCTTACCTAACCCTAAGCTACAATATATCCTTAGATGTGACGCCAGTGCAACTACAATCTCTGGTGTACTGCTTCAAGAGCATGAAAAGATCCTCCACCCAATCTTGAATGTCACTAGCAAACTTACCACAGCTGAATCACATTATGATGTCTCTCAACTGGAAGCTCTCGCCATCGTATATTGTATTACGAAGCTTCATAGATATTTGGCTGGAACTCACTTTGTCGTCGAGACCGACAACTCTCTGCTGTCAGTTATGGAGAAAGGCCTACCCAAAAATAACAGAATCTATCGCTGGGCCTTGATTCTCCAAAATTACTCTTTCTCCCTGAGACATATCAAAGGGAGTAACAACACCCTTGCAGATCTCTCACGAGACCTTCAAGCATTGAAGTGACGCAGAAAGGAGATAAAACACTGCCGCAGTTACCTGCAGTTACGACCAATTAGTGCATTTAAAAACTGTGCTAGTAATGGTAAGACAGAAGACACTGTGTAGCATAGATATCATTACGTGAACTTACCTAGAACTCTATTAGCACGTGAACGCATGAACAATGCATTAATAGAGTCATCTAGTGCGTATAAACTGTGATTCTATTGTGAACAGATTGTGACACGTTACATCGTCACGTAAATTGCAGTGAAAATTGTATATAGACGATCGTAAGGAAGAACCCAGAGGAACGACACGTCGTGATTACCATCGCCTGGACCTACGATTAGTTAGATAGTTAGATTATTATGTAAAATGTCTATGTATGTAACATGTATGTATTATTGTTGTATAATATATTTTAATGAAGTGGCACTAAAGCAATCTAGTGGTTCATCATAGTAGAAATATTAGTAATAGAAGAACCACTAATACTCCAACTGATAGTTTATTTGAAACAGTTGTAGCAATAACCATCATTTAATTAGATTAGAAACCTTTACAATTAGTACTTAGATTTAGATATGTAGATAGTATTTAGATTTAGACTAGTAAAATATAGTAAACAGTTCTCTAGCGAGACTACTACCTATGAGGCCAATTAAAACGGCGAGGTAATAGACTTAGATTTAATTAGGAAGGAAATAGGGTAATTATTAAATAATTTAGAAATTTAGCAATTTGTAACTTTAGTACATTTAAGGGAACTAACACATTTCTCTTACAGAATATTTAGTTTAGTTAATTACCTTCCCTTAGAAACATCTATAAATTGATAGTTAGTTAATTATATACCCATATTTAACAACAGTTACGATTTAGTTTAGTTAATGTAAATTAATTTATTGATTACACCCATCATTTAGTTAAATAGATTAAGTACATTATTTACTTTAATAACATCCTTGATGTATTAAATAATCTTTTTGTTTTACTTAATATCGTGAATTAACAATTTAGTTAACTTATTTCCCTTTAGTAGTTATTCACTTTAGTCTAGATTAAATACCTTAGTTAGTATTAATAGACATCATCCCGTAGAATGCTGTGATGCCAGTAATTATCAGTCTAGTGACTGATCAAACCAATTATTCATTAGAGTAGTTAGAGATAGGTAGATTTAGTTAGTTTCTGTTGTGTTGCCGTAAGCAATACATTTACACCTGTAAATAACAAAGTGATACATAAAACTACTTTATTTCGGCTCAATATTCTTTAACACGAGCCCAATTTTATGTCAATGACAAAACATTTTTTAAAATTGACAATGTATGAATGAGTTAATACGAGATGAGTATACGGACGAATGAAAGAAGTAAAATTATGAGTCTGAACAGTAGTGCAATTTTTTTCGCACACACGTGTTTTTATGACTTTCTCCGCGTCTCCTGTGTAAACCATGTGAAGTGTGTATTTTTATGTGTGTCATAGCCACTATTGCATTACACGAATGGTTGTTTTCTAGAATCCCAGATCGGCGAAGTACATCATAAATTAAGCAAAGACATTACTTTGTGACGGACATTAATCTACCAGTGATGCTCGAAGACCTAAATACATCAATTATAGACATATAGTTATGTTTCTAATTGCAACACATATAAAGTAAATATTTACACGCATACAAACAGGAATACAAACAGTTAAATATACAAACAGCAATTGTTTTCAAAGGGACGAAACACTGTATCCGGGGACACTATAGACTTAGAATTAGTGGAAGGGCGAGTTGAATATTTATCCACAAGCGGGAGCGAGATAGGCTAATTTCAGCATACACACAACTTAAGAAGAGAAGTGAAAGTGCATTTCACGGGAGCCATGAATTATATATTCATCCGTAACTCGAGCAATGTGTCTTGGGATATCGGTGAATCGGTATTTTGAGGGGCTTAGTTTGTTAATCGCGCCCTGGTTCAAGCACAGCTCCCAAGAGTGTAATGTAATGACGCTTGCTTAGAGTGGAGATGTGTTAAGCTGATCTAAAACCAGTGGGTAGATACAGCAACTTGTGACCAGACTTATTTGGGAGAGAAGTGTACCTTATGATAGAGCAGTGAACCCCTTGACTAAATTAGACCAGACTCATTTTATATTCTACGTTGACATTGCGTCACACCTAATACATTAATCTGGTGACGCAATACGAGGAACGACGAGAGAATGTCAAGGTGTTGGATTATAGCAGGACCGACTAATGACAGAAGAGGGGCAAAGACTAATAGGACATAGAGACAGGACCTCTATAAAGGTATAGACAGAATAGAGACAGCACCCAAGCTAGGACGTAAGAACAGTAATAAGACTAGACTCGGGTGGGGACACTAATGTGTTATAGTTAGGACAACAGAGGGACCGACCCGAGAACAGGGGCGGGTACAATAGGTCACGGGGAATACCGTGACGACGTAAACTAAAATAGAACTTTAGAGGGTAACGAGTGCTAAGACGACGGTGCTGCGTGCAAAGAGAACGGCACGCAGAGTTGCGAACCCCACGAGGGAGTTTTGCCACGTAGGCAAGCGACAACCTGAGCTGCTTCAGACAGGGACAGGACTGGCCTTCCGACTGGACGTTGTGTTGTTCTGAAACCATTATCTATTGTTGTGAATGCATGCGATGTTAACGAGAGAGTGATCATTTTTGATGATGTATATCTAGATATTGTGTGACGAGTGGCGATTATTATAGTGATGTGTCAGGCAGATAACGCCTTGTTTGATTGTCAGGCTTGCCTGAAATAAACTCCGTATAAAAACATCTGTACGAGCTGAAGTTATAATTGAAGTACGGATGATGTTGCCTGATTGCGAGTAAACACAAGACTGTGACAGTCTTCTCGCTTGGTCACCCTCTGCTTTCGTCTTTCTATTGTTCTCCCGCTGTGTCCGTATCACCTTTTAATGTCCGATGGCGTGCTCAGAGAACGTGGGGTTACTCGTATGTTGCGAATAACCAGTTCTCTTTATGGAATAACTTCTTGCAAGATAACCTGGTGCTGTTTATACCCTCCCATGGTCCTCCCACCATGCTTCTATAACATTAGACACTAGGCTAGTCCTGTTTATTCACACTTCACTTCTGTCACATCAGGATTTTCTCGATATAGCGTTTAAGAACTCGTTGTATCAAATCCATTCCACATTCTTTTCTTCATATTGTAAAATTGTGACAGTGCTTTGGCGATTATGTAATGTACTTCCTCGCACATCGTATTTATGCTGTTAATAAAGCGTCCAGATACAAATATGTATTGACTTGTTTCAGATTATATTTATTTACATTGAGGGAACATTTGGGGATATTTTATTCCGTAATTACCATTGCTTCTGTTTTACTGTTATTAACTCCAAACCTGTCGCGTCGACACTCTGTAATTAACTGCCAATATAGTACCTTGCGGTGTATGGCAGGGGTGTCTTTGAGCCTGTTGAATTAAGGCTGCCTGGCTAGTGCAGTCGGCCGCGAAATGTGAAGCTTAGAGTTTGTTTTTTTTTAAACATGAGTTCGAGTTCACATCGGAGCTGAATGGTGACGTTGACCTGGTGGTCCCAAGTTGACACAGACAACAAGCGCAAGAAGGAAATGTCTTGGGAAGTACAGGCGGTCGGCGTAACACTGGCTACATCATACGCCATGTGTCGACTGATAAAGAAACGTAACGGGTCTAGAACTGTAAGACCAATGTTAATGAAGGGATATACAGGACCCTTCACTGACTGACTTGTGCATGCCTCACTTGGGTTTGGTGAGCTCTATTTGGTATAGTGAATCGGCTAGTATCACCGAGTGTAAGAACGCAAGTACTGAAATGTTACATATACCATTATGCGTGTTTTATAATAAACTAGATATATAGCATTGCTACTAAAAGTTATGTCCCCTCGCTATATATAAATTATAATGTAAATTAAAATATTAAATAATATTAAGTAAATAACTGTTTGTACACTAACAAACTACGACAGACAGACATACATTCTCTTTTATATATATATATATATATATATATAGGCTAGCGTCATCAGATATTATAGGGATGTCATCAACAGTGTTCTACGAGAAGGAATCCGTGGGTAATGAATGGGGCTTATTATCTCAGATGTCTCTGTAACGTCCTTGTGATGTTCTCAGTTGTCTATATAATATTCCCATAATTATCCCAGTTTTCTATGTAATTTTGTCATGCTTGTTTAAGTTGTCTATACAGTGTCCTCGTGATTATCCCAGTTGTCTATGTAATGTCCTTGTGGTAATATCAGATGTTTATGTAATGTGTCTAGTCAATCTAGGACATGGATCGGGAGCCTTTTTTATTGTCTAGAGCCATGTGGGTATCTACAACATGATTACCGGGTCATATACAGATTTAAACTTAAACTTATCCTGCTATAGTTGGTCAAATATTAACTTAACTCACCCCTAATATGGTCTGGAACTGTTTCTCTTTGGTGAGGCGTGTGATGTTAGCTGGTATTGATGATGTCACTACTTCGCAATTGCATTTCTTGTGGCTTCTGCCCGTCTGAAGCCAATCGACTTTCTGCGATGGTTAAGTTTTGAAAATTGCTGCTAGATTTTTCACCATTATCTTATAGAATCAAAGCAAGCTTGTGTCCTTCCAGAGTGAGCCCTGATCACATTATGTCTCAGGTGCCTTATGGCCCGCGAGCAGCACCTTCCACACCCTGAATCTAGTCTTATTAATTCATACAGTTACAACTGTATCTAAACAAGCCAATTGTATAGTACATACTTCTCTCTCTCTCTCTCTCTCTCTCTCTCTCTCTCTCTCTCTCTCTCTCTCTCTCTCTCTCTCTCTCTCTCTCTCTCTCTCTCTCTTCTCTCTCTTCTCTCTAGTCATTGGGTTTTATGTCAATGAACAATAACATACCTAGCACATCCAAGGGAAACATTGCATTGCCTAATGTCTAACACCTCGAGAGAAAACACTGCCATGTCCTAATGCTAGCCAACCCGCATGCGCTGTTCTGGAAAATAATTAGGCTATATCCTTATGTGTATATATATATATTATTAGACTAACATATACATGTGAGGGTGCAGCCTGTTAACATATAAACGGACACTATCTAATATAGTCGTGCATGTATTTGGCAGTTTGTGAACATTGATCGATAAATATATGGCTATCACTGCTGATTAAATTACCATATTTTACATCGAATTCACAAATGAATCACTAGTATGTAATGTTGTAATCGATTTCAATGCATTGACATATAAAATAACGCATTCCGAAAGCGACCCCATAACCTTTGGCGTGCGCTAGTAACACTGCTTGACTTCTTCGCCACATATACTTGTATACGTAAGGTAATTCACAGTGACCTATTGATGTAGATCTCCAGGTCTCTTTTCCCTGTACGGATGAAACTATTTTCAGAAATCTAGAAGATATGAAAGGAATTATCATTTGGGGGATGTTACATCAATAACATTAGATATGCAGATGATACAGTGTTGTTTGCAGACAATGAGTAGGATGTGCAACATTTAGTATAAGCGGTTGTGGCACACAGTGAACAACTAGGATTATAATTAAATTGTAAAAAGACAGATTACTGGTCGTTACTGGAAAGAAGGAAATACCACAATGTAATATACAAGTACATGGGAATATTCTTAAAGAAGTGAATCAGCATAATTATCTACAAACAGTCATAACATCTGATAGGAAATGAGTTAAAGAGATCAGAACAAGAATAGCCATGGTGAATGTAGCCTTTTGCAAGACGGAAAACATACTGACCAACAAAAAGATGTCGTTTGCAACGAGAAAAAGATTGTTGAACTTGCACTTGTGTATAGATGTGAGGTGTGGTCAATGAGCAAACATGTTGAAAAACATCTGACTGTTGTGGAAATGTGGTTTCTGAGGCAAATGCAAAGAATACCACTAACAGACAGAACAACCAATGAATAAGTCCTAAACGCAACAAATGAAAATCGGAAACTGATTAGAGAAATTAGACGAAAACAGTAAGAATAATTTGGTCAAGTTATGAGAAGAAATAAATTTGAGAACATTGTGACAATTAGCAAGATCGAGGGGAATAGAACTAAGGGAAGGCATAGCAGTAAATACCTGTATGGCCTGGCCATGTGGCATGGTCGAGACAAGAACACTAAGCTGATATACGACTCTGGTGATCGAGTGAGATGGCGAAACATGACCGCCAACGCTTATCCACATGGCACATGATGATTATGATTGATGTAACAATGTCTTATGTTCTGAAGATAGAGTAATGCTCAGATATATTTCAAGGGAATTCACAGTTATCCACTGATCTAGCAATGTCTTGTAGTCTGAACGTAATTCTTAAACATATTTAAACGTGCTCAAAGTTCGCTCTATTTGATTTACGGAGGCATTAAGTGAGACTAAAGTACGATTATTTACATACTGTAAGGAGAGAAACGGGATTTGTGACAGCTAATCAATGGACAGCTGTAATATTAAATTTTCGGTTTTAAATCAGCAAGTACAGAGGAGAATAGTGCATAATATCTGGGCCTCATAACACGTTGAGAAAATCTCAAGCATCTCCAGGCCATCTAGGATGGGAATCTCACTACACTGTGGGTATCATCCGTGGAAAGTGGACAACTCTTATTGAACCAAGTCGGTGACTAACATATACTGCAAGATGAAAATTGTTGTCAAATTCAGAGATAACAGTCTCTTGTTTGTGTGGACGGTAAGAGAATACCACCACAGTATCTCCGCAAGTATCCATGATTCAGAACATATACACGGCAGATAGCGATGTTAATCGCTGCCATAGGACATCCTCGTCAGGCAGAGAATGTTACAGGCAACCATTGAATTACTGATTCTTCGTCAGGCAGGGAATGTTACAGGCAACCTGTGACACCAGACAGTCATGAAGATACTGATTCTTCGTCAGGCAGGGAATGTTACAGGCAACCTGTGACACCAGACCGCCATTGAGATATTGATTCCTCGTCAGGCAGGGAATGTTACAGGCAACCTGTGACACCAGGCAGTCATGAAGATACTGATTCTTCGTCAGGCAGGGAATGTTACAGGCAACCTGTGACACCAGACAGTCATGAAGATACTGATTCCTCGTCAGGCAGGCAATGTTACAGGCAACCTGTGACACCAGACAGTCATTAAGATACTGATTCCTCGTCAGGCAGAGAATGTTACAGGCAACCTGTGACACCAGACAGTCATGAAAATACTGATTCTTCGTCAGGCAGGGAATGTTACAGGCAACCTGTGACACCAGACCGCCATTGAAATACTGATTCCTCGTCAGGCAGGCAATGTTACAGGCAACCATTGAAATACTGATTCCTCGTGAGGCAGGGAATGTTGCAGGCAACCTGTGACACCAGACCGCCATTGAAATACTGATTCCTCGTCAGGCAGGCAATGTTACAGGCAACCTGTGACACCAGACAGTTATGAAGATACTGATTCTTCGTCAGACAGGGAATGTTACAGGCAACCTGTGACACCAGACCGCCATTGAAATACTGATTCCTCGTCAGGCAGGGAATGTTACAGGCAACCTGTGACACCAGACAGTTATGAAGATAACTGATTCTTCGTCAGACAGGGAATGTTACAGGCAACCTATGACACCAGACAGCTATTGAAGATACTGATTCCTTCGTCATACAGGGAATGTTACAGGCAACCTGTGACACCAGACCGCCATTGAAATACTGATTCCTCGTCAGGCAGGGAATGTTACAGGCAACCTGTGACACCAGACAGTCCATTGAAGATACTGATTCCTCGTCAGGCAGGGAATGTTACAGGCAACCTGTGACACCAGACAGTCATGAAGATACTGATTCTTCGTCAGGCAGGGAATGTTACGAGCAACCTGTGACACCAGACAGTCCTGAAGATACTGATTCCTCGTCAGGCAGGGAATGTTACAGGCAACCTGTGACACCAGTCAGCCATGAAGATACTGATTCCTCGTCAGGCAGGGAATGTTACAGCAAATATGTGACACCAGACAGTCATGAAGATACTGATTCCTCGTCAGGCAGGGAATGTTACAGGCAACCTGTGACACCAGACAGTCATGAAGATACTGATTCCTCGTCAGGCAGAGAATGTTACAGGCAACCTGTGACACCAGACAGTCATGAAGATACTGATGGCAATATCAAGACGACACATATTAGACATGTGGAACGTCCGAAAATTAGCGAGCTGTGGCAGCGATGGAATGAAATAGATGAAATAGCCATGTAACTAGAATAGGAGCATTGGATGATATCGTGACAATGGAAAGACCAGTCATTTACAAAAGTGGAGACTTGCCGATATATGCGTGTTGAATGACATCAGGGATAATATACAGAATAACAGATGCATTTTTTTTCTCATATAATTTTACAGGACATCGCTGTCAACACCAGCATTTTACTGCTGTTATTGATTTCTTGGCAAGATTACGCTCAGTAGTTTACCATTGCTTTCTGACCGGCCGGCTCATATATCCCATAATTAACGGGCGACGGCGAAAACCGCAACTGATTCTTGCGCAGCTGCGTTTGCTCATGTGGATAAACGGGATTACTGAGAAAGTTGCCAACCTCTCTGCCAGATAGACCGGCAACAGAGGAATAACTGAGTGGAAATGTATGTTGATAACTGTACGCCTACAATACGTGGTAAGGCACGCGATGATAATGAATGATATCAATATCACATTTTTATTTGTTTCTGCTATTTAGATGTTGTTTGTCCATCAAGAATGATGATGACCATTCATTTCATCCAGTGGGGTTGAAGGTATGGAGCCGTGGGTTCTAAGATGGCTGATAAGGCCTATTTTGGCTCGAAATGCTCTTTGACAATGTGGGCAAGGAATGCTTGACGTTTCTGGAGGAGGATTTCCTGCAGTGGTTTTTCTGTCCTGCCTTTTCTTCACAGCTCTTGCAGTCCTGGTTGCCTCATATATGACGTAATGATGCACGCCACGAATTTCGGTCTCTGGCTGCAGCCTCCCAGGTGTCATGATGAATTCCAAAAGCCTTCAGTGAAACTGTTCAGAGTGTCTTTAAAGCGTTTCCTCTGGCCACCTTGGGAGCGTTTACCACAACGCAGTTCGCTGTAAAAAATTCGTTTAGGGAGCCTGTGATCTGGCATGCGAGTCAAGTGACCAGCCCAGCGAATCTGATTCTTCATCAGTAGAGTGCGGATACTGGGCATGTATGATCTTTCTAGGACTTCAGTGTCTGGAATCTTGTCTTGCCATTTAATCTTCAGTAGCTTCCTTAGGCAGACTGTGTGGAAGTGGTTTAATTTCCTAGCGTGTCGCTGATAAACAGTCCAGGTTTCACAAGCATATAGCTGTGTGGATAATACAACTGCTTTGTAGACTTTTAGCTTTGTTTGCAGGCTTATTCCAGTTCTGTCCCATACATTCTTGTACAGTCTGCCAAAGGCCGCACTGGCCTTGGAGATTCTTGCATTCACTTCGTCATCAATTGTGGCAGCTTGTGACACAGTGCTGCCAAGATAGGTGAATTTGTCCAAAACACTTAGTCTATGATCATTCACTTTGATATTCGGCACAGTGTGAATTATTCCCTGGAGCTGGCTGGTACATAACTACAGTCTTCTCCAAGTTGATATTGAGCCCAAAGTTGGCACAGGCATGTGAGAAAGCTGAAACATTATGTTGCATGTCCGCCTCTGAGTTGGCGTACAAAGCGCAATCATCAGCAAACAGGAGCTCTCTGACGGTGTCGCTGTTAATTTTGGTTTTAGCTTTCAGCCTTCTGAGATTGAATAACTTTCCATCCATACGGTAGATGATGTCTATTCCAATGTCGTCGTTCTCGAAGGCATTCATCAGCATGGCTGAAAACATGAGGCTGAACAGTGTTGGTGCCAGGGCACATCCTTGCTTCACTCCATTGGTGACAGGAAAGGGTTCAGACAGATCGCCATTTTCCTGTACTCTTGCCTGCATACCATCATGAAATAGCCGCACTATTTGGACAAACTATCGTGGACAGCCATATTTTGCCATAATCTTCCACAGTCCTTCTCTGCTGACTGTATCAAAAGCCTTGGTAAGGTCAATGAAAGTGGAGAACATTTCGCAGTTCTGTTGCTATCTACATATACAGTTATTCACGGTTCCTCGATCAATACACACTGTTAAACATTGATTATGTTGTTCCACTGAGCTGCCACCAGACGCACATATGTCATTATCACATTTATCCTTGCTCTCAGATTGCAATTTAGAGATATGGTTACTGTACTTCGGTCAGGTCTTATTATTTTGTGACACAGTGACACTAAAGTGTCACACAAGTACAAAAAGATAATTATATCAATTGTCATATGACATCGCGGAATAGACATTACATTAATATACAATAATAAAGCAAACACAGAAAATAAAGAAAATAGTAACATTAAACTTGAATTATTTCGTGAATACTTGTATTCTTGGTATACATAACATAACAAGGCATATTTAGCCCAACATTCAAACCCCGATATTTCATGGATAATGTACGTGCATATTGTAACAGAACCTGCGTTGTGACCTGGGGACAAGGAAAGCGTTTCAACATTCCCAGACATAACCTTACCGAGGGTTCTATATCAGTTTATGGCGATTTGGAAGCTGAACAGTTTGCGTTGATTTCCATGGTATGAGGCATCGGTGGTTCAGAAAGCAATGGTAAACTACTGAACACATATATTGCTCAGTAAGTTAGTTAGTTAGTTAGTCGACAGATCATCCTCGTTGCACATCGAACCATTCAGTCCATAAGTGCTCGGATCCCCTCCTCAGCAAATCCCACAGCGTGTAGCGGCTAACGACAGCAGTTCTGTGTTGGTTTATCAATCTTCTTTGGCTTCCTGCATAGTGTTCTTGATTGGCCACCCCTATTTTAATTTGCTGTTCTCGCAGTCTGGCCATGGTTGTAGATTCACAATCATCACTTGGTTCTCGCAAAAGTCTTACTTCTCGTAGAGCATTCAGAATGTCAGCCTGGTCCATGGCGCGTCCGCCCTTCACAGTAGCGTTACCCGCGAGCTTGTCTGCCCGCTCATTCCCTTGTACTCCCGCAGGCCCTGGCAAGAAGATGAAACTATTCTTTGCCAGCCGAGACCGCTCCAGAGACAGCAACCATTCCCTTCGGATCCCCCCCCCCCCATCCCTATCCTCTTGAGCATGTTCATTGAGTCGCTAAGGAAACATGCCCTAGTGAATGTCTGTGTCTCGAGCCATGTTATTGCTTTACTTACTGCCATGACTTCCATAGTCAGGCTACTTGTGGTCTCAGCAAAAGCACCAGAGTCCTCCTTCACAATTCTCCCTCCGGCCGGAGCCGTAAAGACCCATGAGCTTTTCACATGTCGGACGACCGACCCATCCGTGTAAATGACAGCATCACCGTCTAGCGAATTCTCGAAAATCAACGCTTGTACTTCCGCCTCCACAGCTGCCGGGTTTTCTTGTCTGCATTTTCTGTCTAATAGGATGCAAACTGAAAACGATGTGCAGAAATCGGTTGGCACTTGTACCCACTCCTCGCCAGGTTCTAAGTCCTCAAGTGATCACACCTGTTGAAGAATGTCTTCGGCTTGACCCATCCACGACCGTCCTCTTTTTAACCTGCTGCCCTTCACCTTCATAATTTCACTATGCAGTGGATGTTGTGTGTTTGCGTTAACTCTGAGGTAGGCGCGAGCTCTGCAGACTTGTATTCTGTCTTCAATGGTTGGAAAATCAAGAAGGTAGCGCATCGCCCTGCATGCTGTATCTCTTGTACATCCAAAAATAATGCGCATAGCTTAATTTTGTATCCTTTCCATCCTTTCTATCTGCTTACGGCTGAGAGTCAAGATTGCCATCGCATACTCAAAACAGACATGACCAGCCCTTCGTATAGAAGACATAGATGGCACTGCGCACAGTTTGCTGCCGCCATCACCCGCATCGCAGCCAAACCCCGCTTGGCCTTTGTTATCACCTGGTCTATGTGCTCATTATAAGCAAGGCTTCGATCAAACCGTATCCCCAGGTAATTCATTGCCTGAGTTCTTTCCACCGTCTCTGAACACAGATTTACAGTTGGTGTTGGAGTGTTGACAATATGATTATTCAACGAGAACCAAGTCACTGTTGCCTTTTTTTGGGTTGACCATTGCCCCAGCCTCAACACACCAAGTACTTATGCGACTGAGTTCGGTTTGTAGTTCCACAGCAACCTGATCTCTATCCTTACTCTGGCGATACACTAAAACATCGTCGGCATATGACAATGTCCTACCAGGTCCAGTGATCTGCTTACTGGTGATTCTCACAGTGTAGGCGTTGAACCGTACCGGAGATAATGGTGATCCCTGTGGTAGGCCAGGATATATTGTTGTTGGTTCCGACGTCCAACTGCCACATCTAAAAACTGCTTTCCTTTGGAAGAGGGCTGCAGCGATCCAACTAAGGAGGAATGGACTTATTTTGAGTTCAAGAAGCTGAAGAACTAAGAAATCCAATGGTACTCTGTTGTACGTGTCCTCGAGATCAATCGCTGCAGCAAAGGTGTCAATGCCTGAGTGGAAACCTTCATAGACATCATGAAGGTAGCAGCCAACCCGCTGCACCGGGGGTAATACTGCTGCATTGGTCCAGGTTTCTCTTTTTGGACGGTACCCACCCAGGGTAGGTGGGAAAACACATTGCCTCTCTAGCTGGCTTGATATTTTCCTGGCAATTAACTTCTCCAGCAGCTTCCCTATTGTATTCTGCATGGTTATAACTCGATATCCCTGAATTTTTGTGTGGTCTTTGCCAGGCTTCGGCAGGGGAATCATATAGCTGTGTAACCCCTCCTCCTTGATGCTAGCAGTCCCTAAACTGTTGTTGTACATGTCTGCTAGTTCCTCTAGCTCGTTGTCGGTACACTTATTGATGTCGTTGTATTTTATGCCATCTGGCCCTGGAGCGCTGATTTTTGATCGTCGAAGCACACAGCCTTGATTTCTTTCACTGTCACTGTGTCTTCATCCGAAGTGTTCTGGGCCTTGCACCTGTCTGAGGTGACCTCCTTGGCCAGATTTCGGCCTCCCATGTCTGTCTGGTTGCTCTGCTCTAGATAGCGTTCAAAGAGGGCTTTGCCCTTGTCCTCGTCAGTCCTCTACCAGATGAGGTCAGCACCTTGGAAGTCAGAAATGCTCTTATTCTTGACTACCCCGCTCATGCTTTTATGTAGTCGCCAGAACAATTTCAGTGACTTGTCTGTGCTTACTCTTTGACACACCTCTGCCAATTTTTCACTTTTAACCACCTTGACCAGTTTTTTGAAATAGCTTACTTTTGTGTGCATCTCTCTTTCTAAGTGCACGCAGGGACTGGGATGGCCAGCTCTGTTCTTCTTGACATTTTGTCATCTCCTTACAGCACCATGTTTATCCACCCACGCCTTCTCCACCTCAAGATTCCACCACGGTGGCTGCTCCCAGCTTTTGTTTCCTGCCCTGAAGCTTTCTGTGCTTGTCACGTCTTGTTTTACTCACCACATCTTGCCTTGTACTGTCATACTGGAAAGTCTTGACCGTTGTCTTGTGCTGCCTGGTTCTGCCTTTCTCCACCAATATGCTGCAAGCGTGGTGGTCGCTGCCATGGTACCCTAGGACACTCCATCTACACACTGTAGTGAGCGAAGGAGAAACCAGTGCCAGATCAATAGCACTGTCCCCATCTCCTGGACGGCTTGCTGTCCTGGTGACACAGCCACTGTTGATACACACCAGGTCAATTGTTTCAAGTGCAGTCTCGAGCTCCTCCCATTGTGTGTTGGAGGAAATGTTTCCCCATGATCTGCCTTTAGCGTTGAAATCACCACAGAAAATGACATTTCTCTCTTGACCTAATATGTCACTTAAACACTGCCACTTCTGAGAATCCATACTCGCTTTGCGGGCATAAACATTAACCAACACGAATGGTATACTGGAATGAACTCTCACCGCCTGTATTTATATATCGTCACTGTCCCAGCTGGACATTTCTAGCTCTGACGCCACCATGCTGTCAGATGTCGTCTGTTGTAGAAACATTTGAAGCCGGCAATTCGGAGTAGCTGATCACCCAGTCTTGTCTCCTGGCGCGCTACAATGTCATTCCAGTAAACCAGATTGTCTATAATAGGACCCCGTTGTTTTACGCTGGCGCAGTTCCAATACAGAATACGGATATTCCTGAGGCCCAGACGGTCTAATAACAGACAAAACCATGCTGGGGATAATTGTCACGTCCTGTAAAGGGTTTGCAACCGACTTTGTGTCAAGTGAAGGCAACTATGTCACTTTGTTATGGCAGACACAATGTCAATAGAAGTATAGGAAAAATAAATGTGAAGGTTTCGCTAAGTCAAGCAAGAGAAAGTGCAAAAACATGCACGTGCACATTTCCACTTTAATTCCAGACTAAGCTCATTCAAATACAATAACAATTAGTCAAGCACATGCAGCAACTGAGAACTCAGATATAATAACAATTAATCAAACACATACAGCAGTTGAGAACTCAAACAAAATAACAATGAGTCAAACACATACAGCAATTGAGAACTCAAACAAAATAACAATGAGTCAAACACATACAGCAGCTATACTCTAGCGAGATTAACATGTAAAACCCAACATCAGTGCATCATCATCATCATCAGCCATATCAATAGGCGTGGGCGGTCAAGGTTCGCCATCCTACACAATCACCAGAATCGTGGATCAGCGCTGTTTTTTGCCCCGACAATGTCATGTGGGCACGTCATCCATCTATTTACTTCCTTGCCTACCCCTTGTTCTTTTACCCCTCAATCTTGCCAGTTGTAACTAAGTTCTGCAGTGTATCTCTTCTCATAACGTAGCCAAAATAATTTGACTGTCTACGTCTAATTTCCTTAATCACTGTGCGGTTTTCAGTTGCCTCCTGTAGGACGTGCTCATTGGTTTTTGTCTGTCTGTCTGTGGTAATCTGTGCTTAGCATATTATATTATGTTGATCACGTGTCAGTTGTACATTAACATAAACCGTAAGCTAGTCACGTGTCATATACGCTTTAATATGAACATATGTTGATCTCTTGTCAGTTATAATTTAACCTGAGCCTATGTTGGTCACGGGTAAGTTACAGATATTACAGATATTTATTTCGGTGTAAAAGCTAGTCCATCTATCTAGGAAGAACACAGCGACTGTTAGAAAATAGGTTAGCAGAACACATCCCTAAATAGATAATAGCACAACACTGTAAATGTATGGCAATTCTCATTAACTAAACGAAGCGAGCGATATTTTTCAAAGGCATACCATGAAATAGAATATGGGCATGAACGAACGAACGAAAATCTTTATTTTCAAAGGGTTTAGAGTTGAGCACGCAGGCCCCTCTGACATTCTGCCCTTCTTCTCTATTTCCTCTCATACATTTTTCCATTCAACATCACTTATGAAGCAAATTTTTTACAACAAAAGAACAATAAGCATTAAAACGCATGAAAAATAATCAATAACAAATGACTCATTGAGGTAATGTTTAACATGGGCATTATAAATACCTAAGGAAGGTGTAACGTGCCCTAAGTATGGGCAAGTGTTTTGCTAGTTTTAAACAAAGGCCAAAGGTAGCTTGGAAGCATTATGAAAAAGGATTTTGTGAATTAGTTTAGCCTTATTAAAAAGTAGGCGTTTGTGGAGTGGCAGTAACCGAAGACGTTTATGTAGGTTAGAATTTTCGTTAAGCTTTTCACCATTAATTAAACGTACTGCCCTTTTCTGGAGTGAATACAGGCGTTTTGTTATTGATTTGGAGCATCCATCCCAGATTATGGAGCAATAATCAATATGTTTTTGTATATGGGAAGTATAGAATATCTGTCTTGTGTTTTCATCAAGGAAATTTTTAATTTTGGCAAGTTGGTATACTTTTTTGGCTATTTGTTTAACGAGAGCATGAACATGGGAGTTAAAGGTTAGATTTTGATCTATGATAAGACCCATTGCCTTGTGCTCGGTTACACTATCTATAGGCATGCTACGAATGTGCAGCCGTAGAGGTCTCTGCGAGTTTAGCGTGTGAAGTCTTTGCCTGGTTCCTATTAACATAGACTGTTTTAGAAATGTTAATTTGCATGCGGCTACACTATTTATTTCCTGTTGCAAGGATAATTTTAGCACATTACGATCAATAGCGTTTGTATTTACTGTGCAGTCATCTGCAAATAGATTGCAGGACGACGACAGATATAAGGGAAGATCATTTATATAAATGGCAAATAGCAGAGGGCCAAAAGTTAACTCCTGAGGTGCTCCAATATTAATGGTGAGCTATACGATTTATTATTTGATACTACTTGTTTTCTGTCTAATAAAAATGATTTGATTAATGTTACTATGTTAAATCTTACTTTAATTGTTTCTAGTTATTTTTTAAGTAGAATAGTATGATCTATCATATCGAATGCTTTTCTAAAGTCTATAAACACTGCTCCACATAGAGTATTGTTGTTAATATTATGATGCCAGTTTTCTATCATATTTGTTAGACCGTATGACAAGAGGATTTTGGCCGAAATCGTGACTGACTGTCAACTATTAGTTTGTGGCAAACTAAGTGCTCTAGCAATGTTTTGTGGGTGTACTTTTCTAGCGGTTTGGATAGTGAGGATAATATGGAAATTGGCCTATAATTACTCATGAGACGATCGTCTCGAGAGCCAGCTTATCAATGAGGATACACTTTAGCGACTTTAAAGACTGAAGAGAAGTGACCTTTGGTAAGACATTGATTGTATATAAAAGTCAGTGACTCGCAGATCGCCGGCGAAGGAACCGATTACTGATTCCATCTAGTCCTGATGAGTTATTGTTCTTTAGGTTACTGAGATGAGTGAATACTTCAGTGGTCGTCATTAACGGTATGAGGGAGGGAATGTCTCCATAGCATTTGTTCTCACAAAATGATGATAATAAAGATATGTCATGAGGCGCATCTGGTACTGCAGCCTTCAGTTGGTTTATGTCGGAATGAAAGAATCTACTGAATGCTCAAATGTAACCTGACTTTATGGTAATGATTTTGATGATTTGTGTTTGTTTGTCAAGGTATTAATTGCTTTCCATATATCTTTAGTGTTGGTTTGATCTATTATTAAGTTCTTAAAATAGTTTATCTTTTCCTTTCGAATAAGATATTGAACTTTCTTTCTCAGACTACGGTACATAGTTATATCTCTTTTTTATTTGCCCTAACCCGGTCTCTCATAAGTTCAAATACCTCCTGTGTGATCCACGGGGGCGTGGTGAGTTGTTTAACACGAACTTACTTATATGGAACATGCTTATCATATATACTTACAAAGGTTTTTAGCCAGTGGTTAAGAGCATCGTCTGGGTCAGGAAGTTGGTAATCATAGTCCAGAGATGAGTTGAGCAAGTCTTGTAAAAAGACATCTTGATTGCAATATTTTATAATTTTTTATATGTTATACTTATATGTTTGTGTTTTGGAGTTTTGGTACCTCTTTTCGACCACGTGCAACATACTAGGTAGTGATCGCTCATTGCATTAATAGGTACAGTACATTCTGTGATGTTGTTAGCACACATAGTATAAATATGATCTATAAGTGTTGCAGATGATTTAGTTATTCTAGTGGCTTGTTTGACGAACTTTTGGAAGTTATATGACTAATATGTTTTCGTATGTTTTTTTTTCATTTGTTAGTGTCTATGTTGAAGTCACCTAGCAGTATTATTTCTCTCGTATTACATCCATCAACGTGGTGAATTTTTCATACAAGATATTTCCTGCACTGGGGCTTCGATAAAGATAGCCAACTACTAGGGGTATGCGATTTTGAAGTTTAACCTCAATCCATACACACTCAATCTCACAGGTTTCAAAATCCAGTCTGCGGTGGGCGTTAAGCGAGTTAGAAATATAAACTGCAATACCTGCCTCTTGGTTCTGATAGGGATCTCTTATAATGGTTTTAAAACCTCTGATAGCGATGTCATCATCTGAGTTGTTACCATTTCATCTACTTTCGCTAACGCCGAACATGTCAAAATTTTGATTAAGTATAAGTGATAGTTCGGGCAGCTTCCCTAATAGATGGCAGATGTTTAAATGCCTAATACTGAGCCCGTTATCACTGAGCAAGTCTTCATACTTATTAGACATTTTAACAATGCGTTTTCATAGATTTTTTTGTTAAAAACACAAAATGAATACAACTTACGTCCCTTATAGCAATACACAATCTAAGGTACAGAGAAACAGTAATATCTCTATCAATATACAAAAATAAATAAAAATACATACACAGACCAGTAAGGATGAGTAGTGAAGATCCCTCACTCACAGTATAAAAACAATAAAATGTATTATAAAAGGTATACAACTAAGTATCAATTTATCTGACGTCAATACGATTCAATGTTTATAGTCACGTACAATCTAATACGTTACAATATAAAACAATAACCAAATATGCACATAAACGTTCTAGGAGAAGATCTTTCTTTTCCCGGCATAAGACAACGCTAGATAATTACAATGTTTGTTTACTGCAATGATCACATATTACTGAAATATTCACATCGTTTGGTATACAGTCGGATACACCACAGTTATTTAGTTGCATATAATTTACAGGACATTGCGGTCAACACCAGCATGTTTTGTTGTTGTGATATCTAGGCAAGCAAGTTTACGTTCAGTAGTTTGCCATTGATTTCTGAAAGACCGGCACCAATACCATTTAGTAAAAAAAACGCAACTCGGTATGTTACCAAATCGCGCGCAGCTGTGGTTAGAAAGCGGTTATTTAGAATAACGAACCGCGTCCGAAACCCCTTCCACACGGAACTGGCAAACAACAGTTAGCTAAACACAAAGATATGAGTCTTTTTATAACCCCGTGAAGACAAAGAACATTGACAGTGTGTTGAGCGTAATTCAGTAGAAAAAATTCATTACATTGATGTAACATATCTTTCGTTCACCACTGATCGTAAAATTTGCCTAGTACATCAACAGCAGCTAAAAATGTTGGTGTTTACTGCAACGTCCTGCAAAGGATATACAACATAAAAAAGATATCTTTGGCACGAACGCAGTTAGTGTTGCGCTCTCTGCCTCACACCACCGTACATTTTATCCCTCGGCTTCAAGTGGCGAGTCTGCCAGGATTTGGCACTTCTTGGATTATTCTGTCAGCGTGCATAGTAATTAGAAAATATAACTTTGGATATGATTTACAAGTCATGAATCGTCTGGCCACGACAGCAGTTTGTATATTTGGAACAGTTGGTAGTTTAGTTTGAAATCAAACCTTGAGTAGGGACAACAGCGCCAAGGTTAGTCAGTAACATTCTAAGATGGCGCTGTAGCAGAACAGCCTGCAACATTGCGTTGTGTCCTCGAGATATAGATCCATAGTATTTTACCTTCACAAGGCTGGGGCAAGAGGATGTACTGCTAGGTTCTAGGATGGGAACTGTAGATTCCCATCTTGTAGACGATCGAACAAAAGAGCTCATCGATTATTTAATGCAGATAGTATTACCGACGAGAAGACCTGTTAGGTGTTTTAAAGAGAGAGGTGGGTCAACAGTCGAAGTGTAAATCACACAGGTGAGGTAAGCATGAAGGGTTGGGATGTTTGTGATGGCCCGCAAAATGGTTATTGTTCTTTAAAGCATCACATGCATTGTGAGAAAGGAGTTGGAACTTCATGCATTTGAGAAAGACCAATGTAGCAGGCCTTGCAAAATACACGCGGAGAGAAGGAAACTCTACATGTGGTCCTGGTAACACTCCTTACTATACGCCAGTGAGATGGAAAGACAGTCCCATTGGGGCAAAGACCCTCACCGAAACCACGGCAAGCCGCTCTTCTTCAAGAAGAAGAAGAAGAAGAAGAAGAAGAAGAAGAAGAAGAAGAAGAAGAAGAAGAAGAAGAAGAAGAAGAAGAAGAAGAAGAAGAAGAAGAAGAAGAAGAAGAAGAAGAAGAAGAAGAAGAAGAAGAAGAAGAAGAAGAAGAAGAAGAAGAAGAAGAAGAAGAAGAAGAAGAAGAAGAAGAAGAAGAAGAAGAAGAAGAAGAAGGAAGAAGAAGAAGAAGAGAAGAAGAAGAAGAAGAAGAAGAAGAAGAAGAAGAAGAAGAAGAAGAAGAAGAAGAAGAAGAAGAAGAAGAAGAAGAAGAAGAAGAAGAAGAAGAAGAAGAAGAAGAAGAAGAAGAAGAAGAAGAAGAAGAAGAAGAAGAAGAAGAAGAAGAAGAAGATGAAGAAGAAGAAGAAGAAGAACTCGTTTCGATCTAAATATTCTTATTTCCAGCTAAATACACTGCTTTAGCAAAAGTGACAGCAACTGGGACTCTAACGGACACAAGGCAACAGAAATGGAAGCATGAGTGGAGACTTCGGGTGAGGCGAAAGATAGGACGGCGTAACGTGAGTTGATTGTAGGTTGTGCGCCATCGGAGTATACATGCCACGGGGCAGCTTGTAGATGTTTACTTCTTGTTGTTGGTACTAATGATGATGTTTCTGTATACTTATACGTCCCAGTACATATAGCGACATCATTAATTCTCTGACTGTCGAATATAATAAGCACGATATACCATATCAGTCTAAGAGGAAATTCCTCTTCAACTTCATAATAGTCCAATTGCACTCTCTGCAAATAATATTTTCTCCTCAACGGATAATTCTAATGCTTCTCGTTTCCTTCCTATTTCTTTCTGTAAGTAACGTTTTCTCCTCAGGGGATAATTCTACAACTCTTTATGACACAGAGGTTAGTTCATAGTGCAATACCTGTTATTTCAGAAATATCGCTTCACTCCAGGTATCCTATAATATGATGGTCCCTTGGCCAAAGGAACTTACCGAACTTGCACAAAACCACATTGTACCTCTCTACAATGTTTAATTTTCTGTGTACAGTTGCTATTTGTAACTAAAACTATACTTAATATGAAGACAATAATATTGCAATCAATAAACTTTATAACATGCAAGTAATTATGATAATAATTGAGCCAGAACCTTGCATGCATTAAACTGAATTCAGAAAAGCGATATTTAATGGAAAACTATAAACCAATGTGAAAGACATTTATGATAATACAAGAGAAGAACAATATGATCATCGGAATAATAATTAAGGTCCATCAATTTTGAAGATGGAAGTTCAGAATGCTCGTAACCATATGAAAACTGGCAAGACCCCTGGTACAGATAACATCACAATAGAAATTATCAATGCCTTAGAAGAATATGGAATAGACCAAGTCATCAGACTGCTGAACGCAATATACGATACTAGAGATATACCTACTGAATTTATGTAATTCTGTGTTTATTGCAATCCCAAAGAAATCAGAAACCTTGGAATGCGACCAACATCGAAAAATAAGTATAATGATCCACATCACATCTGCTGAGAATTATCATGCAAAGAGTTAGGAAGAAAATACAACCCGAAATAGGAGAAGAACAATGTGGGTGTGTAGAAGGCAAGGGCACAGTAAATGTTGTGTATATACTGAGAACAGTATATTGAACGTTCTATTGAAGTAATCAAAGATCTATATCTTTGCTTTATTCACTATACACAGGGTTTCGAGAAAGTGAGACATGTCGACATGATAAGGATGCTTAAGGATCTACAAACTGATGGAAAAGACTTGTAAAAAGCATATATTGGAAACAACAAACTGCCATCAGAAATGATAACGTTTTAGGTCAATATCAGCCCATTAAAGAGATGTGAGACAGGAAAGATCTTTTGTTTCCCTGTACAATGAAAATATGTTCACAAATGTAGAAGATATGGAAGGAATCAACATTGGGGGACGATACATGAATAACATTAGATATGCAGATGATACAGTCTTGACTGCAGACAATGAACATGACCTGCAAAACTTAGTAGATGCGGTTGTTGCACACAGCGAACAACTAGGGTTAGAACTGAATAATAAGACGACACATGATCGAGTGAGATGGCAGAACATGACCGCCCATGATTATCGGCATGGCACATGATGGATGGATGGATGGATAAACCAATACCCATGAAATCATGCTTCACGACAAAAGACCCTGTTATGTATCATTACCCAGAAACACAACAGCAGTTAGCTAAACATGCAACCATTTGTGTCAAACACTCTGCAAAGTGCACCCGTCGTCACATAGTCGATCGAGCCAACCCACCATATATCAGCAAGGCACTTCACCTTACGCCAAACACACTGTGAAAAGCGTACCCGTTGTCACATGATGATTACCCACACCATATGTTGACAAGGCGCTTCTCAAGATGTTAAACATCTCAATCATGCAAGAATTCAATTCGTTAGATGTTAACTGAATGTTAGTTCCATTATAAACAACAAAAATGAATAATTAATTCTTTATATCAACACTTTTAACAAATTAAAAGCCGGTTCAACAATCATAGATGATAGCTGTCATCTTTTATTTCCCCAAAAAACATTCCAAATAATTCTTGTTGTATTAATAACATAACTAAAGTTAATTATAATGATACTATGTAACTTTACTAACCTAGTAGAATGTGATTATTTAACTCATTCATATAGCTATGATCATCTAAATTTATAAACAAAATACTTGCTAATTATAATCTTAAATTTATTAATATAATTGTATTCTAACATACCACTATTATCAATGATTATGTATGTCATATATTTTTGAAGGGAGTGGGAGATCACTGTAGTGCATGCCCCATCTCTAACAAAAGAAGTAGAGCCCCATCCTCTTCTATCTTCAATAACCCCAGAATATGAACCTTGAGTTATCTGCAGGCCTCGTTCTATTAAGTATGTCTAGGAGATATAGATTATGGCCCTGGTGAGAATGGTAATTACTAACTGGGAATCTGCCCCTTCTCCAATGATTCTTATAGCTCTGGAGCCCCCTTTTCGTTTATCAAATCTGAGGAAAGTCTGGAGAATTTTCTCAGCCTGATTTAGATGAAGAAATCATGGATATTGAGCAGTTGATAGATCTAGAGTCTTCTCTCCCCCATTTTAGTAAGTCATTATGAGTTAATTTATTTTTAAACAATCAAACACATAATCAATCACATTAGATTCTGACAACATGATGTACAAAGAAGTTGTTGACTCACAGATAGGTTTGAACTGATAAATTAACAGAAGGTCAATTCATGTTAATCATTTATTGACTGGGCCTGAGCCTTCTGGTCAGTACATACATTTCTATTGTGATTTACACAAAATAATAGAAAAGTTGCATATTGGACCAGTCACACAGACCATCAATAAACAAGCATCAATACATGAGATGTCAACAAGTGTGAAACATAGTAAACATTTTGATGTTGTACATATTAAGTGTGAAAATGATTCAACAATTAAATATCAGTTCCCTGAAATTGGGTGTGGTGTGTACCAAGGAAAAATGTAACCTGGTGACTGGAAGATTAGGTAAGCCAGGGTCCATTGACTGATGGATCCACTTCAGGTCTGCCCGTATAGCTCCATCTGAAGGCCTCCCCATACTCTGCTCATGGCCAAGTCATCTTCCATCTCACTTGTGGTTCATCTCTTCTCTCGGCTTCCCTCTTTCAGGTCTGATTTAGGTGGTTAGTTTGCTGATGTGTTGGGTGGTTGTTGGTATGTAGCCACCAAGATCACTGATGAATATTCACATAAATATATACATTCCTACCAATACAATATTCTAGAAGTAGGTCGGAAGAAATCTAAATTCCTGAAGTAGGAACTAGTTCCCCTCCCCTCCTTTTTTCTCTAATCTAGTGTTGGGTTAATTTGGGGTGGTCAGAGTTTATCACACTGTGTACGCCTTGTATCAACTGGTTCCTGCTGTATATAAGTTCTCATTTGACCTGGGGTCAGTGAACGTGTACAGTAAGACAGTGACAAGAGTGAGAATGTGTCAAGATGCATGTAAATAAATGACATACATTTATAACATTTCTTCCACTCAATGGTGTTTATAATGTGTATAAATAATTCTCTGTGTTTTCCCAATTAACTTCTTCTTCTTCTTCTTGTGTCTAATAACTCTCTCCCATTATCTGTTGTTGTTGTGATGTTGAGTGTTGGGTTGTGTGGTGATGAGTGGTGTTGAGTGGTGTTGTGTTTTAAGTTATGTTGAGTAATGAGTTAAGTTCACTTCGTGTGATGGAGTTCCACGAAGCTCAACTCTTCTGATGTAATGCAGTTCATAAGTGCTCTTATCTAATTAAAATTTGACATAAATATAAATATTTATCCTTCAAACCCTATCCATTCAATAGATGAAGCAGAAAGAAAAGATTAGATTTCTCTCTCAACTTTCTAAATTGAAAATAGACATAGATAAGTCTGTTTTAAAACAAGGCACCTATTCTAGTACACGAACTGTCATTTTAGCTGTAGATAGTGATAGCATCTTTAACAATGTTTCTGGTGAAATGCACAAGATTGCTTTAGAATCATCACTTCGTACAGTTGTTCAGAATAGAATGGAGTAGTATAATGCACTTCTTAAAGTTAATAATTATCTTTAAGAATATCAGAGATTGCAGTTTCATCGAAGCGAATATTAGAGTCAGTTTGCCCGGGAACGGCTCTGCGTCGTTAGAATCTACAGTCGAGCATTTTTTACATTTCAGAGGTTTTAATTAATAATAATACATTTCAATTGACATTACAAACACGGGTTACCATTACTTGATACTTGATACATCGGGTTCTTAGTCTAATCTCGGGAATCACAAGCTTACCTCAGATCCAGACACCCCGCAATTCCATGTTTGAAAATTTGGTCACACCAGCTTCTCACATCTGTTCATCAGAATGGTTGCAGAAAAAGTGCGCTAATTATCATATGCTAAATATGCGTTGGCGCGAAAGCGGGTCACATGTCGATTTCGTCCAATGGGTTTCCGAGCTTTGTCTGATGAAATCTTTCTAAGAATCCACGTCATCTGTCACTTTTGCAGTTCCAGTTTCGATGTTAAGTTTTAAGTCCTAGTCTCCGTTTGCGGTTGTGAAGTCCATTTCTTGTAATGTTGTTTCCTCTTCTTGCGGCATGTTTTGGTAAATGAATAATGGTGGTTAGCGTTATGCCACATGGCCCCACTCCAGATTGTTCTATGGTATGGAACTATGTTTCCAACATTTTCAGTTATCAAGCTGTTCCCATTTTTCCTCCCTTGTATTCTCTTCTGCATCTGATTGACCTGGTTCATCAGGCACTGGGTGTCGACTCAGGAAGTCCGCTCCCACATTCATTTTCCCAGGAACATACTCAACCTGGAACGAGTAAGGTTGAAGAAGCAGCGACCACCTCATAAGTCGGGCATTCAGAGTCTTAGATGCTGCGAGAAACATGAGTGGTTGATGGTCACATTGCACTGTGAAGTGTTTGCCATATAGGTATGCCTGAAATTTCTGTACACTCCATACGAGCGCAAGACATTCTCTCTCGATAGTACTGTAATTTCTCTCTGCTGCATTCAATTTCCTGCTAGCATAGGCTACAGGGAATAGCTCTGATGGTACATCTCCCTTTCTCTGCAACAGCGTTGCCCCAATTCCTATGTTACTGGCATCGGTGCGCAGCACGAATGGTTGGTCGAGGTCTGGTAGATGTAAGACTGGATGAGCAGTTAATGCCTGCTTTAGTGCTGTGAAAGCTCTCTCACAGTCAGCTGACCAAGTGACTTTCTCTGGTTTCCCCTTTTTGGTAAGATCCGTTAAAGGTGCTGACAGAGTATTGAAGTCCTTGATGTATTTTTGATAGAATCCACATAAGGATACAAATGATCTTACATCCTTCTTTGTTTTTGGACGAGGTGCTCTCTGGAGTTTGGAGTTATCAGTCCATGAGATATCTTATGGCCTAGAAAGTCCAATTCTTGGAATCCTATCTGACACTTCTTTGCTCTAGCCGCCAATCCAGTTTCTCTGAGGCGCCTGAACAAAAGATGCAGGGTTTCTACATGCTCTTCAAATGTTTCAGTGGCGATCAGGATGTCATCCATGAAGTGACTGATGTCTGGATGCTGTAGTGGGTCAAGTAATTTTCTCATCATACGTGTAAAGACGCTGGGAGCATTACTTAATCCGAATGGAAGAACGTTGAACTCATAATGTCCTCCAGGCGTGCTGGAAGCTAACCATGGTCTAAATTCCGGTTTTACAGGAATCTGGTAATATCCCTTACTGAGATCAATCCTAGTAAAGTACTTAGCTCGGTTGAGTGCTGTGAAGAGTTTATTCTGATCAGGCAGAGGTTCTGCTTGGAATTCAGTAATAGCATTGAGCTGTCGATAATCGATGCACAATCTATGTTCTCCACTTGGCTTTCTCAATAAGACGACGCTAGCACTGTAAGGTGATTCAGATGGTGAGATTATTCCTGCGGTGAGCAGCTGTTGTATTTCCTCCTCTAAAGTCGTTTGCTTTGCATAAGGAACTGGGTAAGTCTTGACTCGCACAGGCACTGTGTCATTTAACTTCATGTCAAATTCCTCCAAATCAGTTCTTCCTGGCTTATCAGTAAGTACTTCTGCATATTTTGCCATAAGTTCCCTAATCTGCTTTTGCTGATCCTTTGTTAAGTTGGGATTAATTTCCACATCCTTAAAGGTCTCTTTGGCTTGCAGTTGGCACTCGACTCCCATTGTTGATCCTTCTTCGACTTCAATAGCCACACTCATGGCCATCAGATGTGCAGGTTCGGTGGTTGAGGGTCTTTCATGATATTTCTTCAAGAGGTTTATGTGAAATACTTTCATCTTGCCTTTGACTGAAATTCTGTAGTTGGTACGTGAGATCTTCTCCGTCACTACATAAGGTCCTCTCCATCCTATTTGCAGCTTATTCTGACTGGTTGGAAGCAGCAACATCACCTTCTCTCCTACCTCTAACTCTCTATCCTTTGCCTTGCGGTTGAAGTTACGAGCAATTCTTCGTCTGGCTTGACGTAGATTGACATTCGCTTGTTTCCAACTGTGTTGTAAACGATTTTTCAACTCGGCAACATATGTAGATGCAGTCACGACTGTATCATCTGTAGTATTATCAGTCTACGTTCGAAGTAACGCCTCCAGTGGTCCCTTGATTGGTCGTCCAAACAACAGTGTGGCTGGAGCAAAACTTGTTGAGTGATGGGGTACCTCCCTGTAAGCGAATAAAGCTGCGGGTAAATACAAGTCCCAATCCTCTGTCTTCTCCTGGGCAATTTTGCGCAGGATACTAATCAATGTCCCGTTCCACCTTTCCACAAGTCCATTTGACTGAGGGTGATATGGTGAACTGAAGATATGGCGTGCATGAAAAAGTCTGAAGGTCTCTTCCATGAGCTTACCACGAAACTGTGAACCGTTGTCCGTCAAGATCCTTTGTGGGAATCCTAGACGTGTGAATATTCCTAATAATGCATCAGCGACGTGTTTGGAGTCACAGCTGGGCATAGGAACTGCTTCGGCCCACATGGTTGTTGTGTCCACAAGCGTTAATATGAATCGGTTTCGCCTCTTCATTGCTGAGAGAGGTCCGATTATGTCTACAGCCACTTTCTCAAATGGAATTCCAGTGATTGGCGATTCACCCAACATTGCCGGTGGTGTCCGGTGTTTTGGTGATACTTTCTGACACTGTGGGCATGATTTTACAAACCGTTGTATGTCTGAATTCATCCCTGGCCAAAAGTAGTGAGTGGTAATCCGCTGTGTAGTAGCGTTGATACCCATGTGCCCACTGAATGGTAGACTATGACCCATCTCTAAGATCTGAGTCCTGTATTGAGTTGGTACAACAAGTTGATTAAACTCTTGTCCAGCTCGTCCTGCTTTTCTGTAAAGAAGTGCTGACTTCATGAACAGATCACCTTTACGTAGAGGTAAATGTGATTTTGGCAGTTTTCTGAAGCAGGGTTCCAAGGTGCTGTCGGCTTCTTGTGACCTCTTCAGTTCCTCCGTTCGAGGGATTGGCGTAGTTGTTTCTGGAGTTTTTGTTGCCTGGGATCGAGTGGTCATTGTCGCCATCGCCACAGGTTGAACAGGTTCTCCTAGAACGATAAATCTACAGCCGAGGATTACAGGATATATCGGATCGTCCAAGACTGCTGCCTTGATTGTCCCAGTGACATACCGCGAGGCTATGTTCACTTTTGCCACTGGAAGAGACATATTTGTTGAACTCTTCAGTGGTCCCTGTAATTCCACTATTTCCTCTGTCACCTGTTCAGGGTGAACTAAGGATGATGAAACAACACAGTCATACGATAATCCAGTATCATATAAACAGGTCGTTTTGAATCCATTTAGCAAGATGGATTCCACAACCGGAATACGAGATGATGTGTCTTGATGAGGTGTCTGTTTGGACGTTTCACCAGTGCTCACTTTTTTCTCTTTTCGGTTGGCCAAACATGCCGCTGTGTGTGGAGGTGGCTTCTTCCTGCAATTCTGAAATGTGTGACCTCTAATTTTGCAATGGGTACAGAATGGTTTGTCCTCCTTCGGCGCTGTTTGGACTGAGTTTTGAGTGTTTTTCTGGGATTTCCCCTTTTTCTTGGTGGCTACAGTGTTTTCACCCTCTTTTGGCTGTGGAGTTTTGTTTTGAGAGGGGGTGTTGTTCGAACGTCCCTTTCCTCCCATCTCCTTCTGAGATTTCTCAAATCTCTCTGCCAGGATGATTATAGTTTCTAGGCGGTCCGCCCCGTTTTGGGTTAAGAATGCCTTCATTTCGTTCTGCATTTTCCCCTTGATCTGATCAATGATGATCATTTCACGGAGTCCTTCAAAACTTTCCTCAAATCCTCCCAAGCAAGCCCATCTTTGTATGTATGACTTCAGTCTTTCGACTAGTTGCGCGTAACTCTCACCCGGTTCCTTCCTTGCGGCTTTTGAACCTGAGTTTATAAGATTCGGCGTCCACTTCGAAGCGGCTCAAGAGTGCCGTCTTAAGTGTTGTGTAGTTCTGTTGTTCCTCTCTAGTGAGGCGCGAGAACACATCATACGCCGTGGATCTTAAGGCCTGCGCTAACTTCGTCGCCCATCTACTTTCATCAAGCCCACAGCTGACAGCCATTGCCTCGAAGCGTGATAAAAATCCTTCGATGTGGTCAGTCTGTTCATTAAAGGGTTTTAGAGGAAACGACATAGCTCCTGAATTAAGTTGAGAGACGTGAGGAGGTGGTTCTGTCACTGGCGATCCTGATGAGGTTGAGGGTGTAGGACCACTCCCTTTCTCTATTCTCCGGATCTCCACTTCAGTCTCCATTCTCCTCAACTCCAGTTGGTGTTGACGCTCTCTCTCCTTATCTTCCATTTCAGCCTGTAGTCGTTTCTCTTTCTCCTCCAATTCTGCTTGAAATCGTTTCTCTTTCTCCTCCAATTCTGCCTGAAGTCGTTTTTCCCTCTCAGCCAATTCAGCCTGAAGCTGTTTTTCTTTGAGAGCCAATTCCGCTTGCAGTCTTTCTCTTTTGTCGAATGCATCTGAAACATAGTTAGCTAGCTCAGGGCCATCTAACCCGCATTCCCTACCTGTTTCTGTTATTTGGGCTCTAAACTTTGCAGTTTCCGCCATGCCTATAATTTATTGCTTTGTTCTGTCAAAAAAATATAATTGCAGTTAGTCTGATCCGCGTAAGCTTGTCAGTCCCTGATCTGCAAATATACAACAGAGCATGTGCAATATTAAAAACACCCCATGTTATGTCTGTCTGTCAATGCTGGAAAAGCCAAAGGCAGCAGGCACTGAAGTAACCAGATTTAATTCCTAGTAAAGAAAAGAATCTGAAATTAGACAGAGTTTTCCCAACGGATAAGATTTTCCGGTGGTTGATGAAATGCTGTTAAGTTCAGACTCCACAGGAAAAGAACACCTTCTCTGGAAGAGAAGTAGTGTTGGTAGAGTAGATACACACTATATATTTCACCTGGAGCACCTCTCTCTGAAGTATAAGCCTATTGGAACATGGCCCCCTTCTTCAGGAGGAATGATCAGTCACCTACTCTTATTTATCTGTTAATGTCATTCATATCATGTGGCTGTCAATCAATATAAGAAAATGACAATGTTCAAAATCTAAAGATATTGTGATTGTTTTATGTAACTTTTTGATTACACAATGTATTATTTAATTGTTTAATTTATTTATGGGAACCATCCAGGACGTAGCCGACAATATGTCATATATTTTTGAAGGGAGTGGGAGATCACTGTAGTGCATGCCCCATCTCTAACAAAAGAAGTAGAGCCCCATCCTCTTCTATCTTCAATAACCCCAGAATATGAACCTTGAGTTATCTGCAGGCCTCGTTCTATTAAGTATGTCTAGGAGATATAGATTATGGCCCTGGTGAGAATGGTAATTACTAACTGGGAATCTGCCCCTTCTCCAATGATTCTTATAGCTCTGGAGCCCCCTTTTCGTTTATCAAATCTGAGGAAAGTCTGGAGAATTTTCTCAGCCTGATTTAGATGAAGAAATCATGGATATTGAGCAGTTGATAGATCTAGAGTCTTCTCTCCCCCATTTTAGTAAGTCATTATGAGTGGATTTATTTTTAAACAATCAAACACATAATCAATCACATTAGATTCTGACAACATGATGTACAAAGAAGTTGTTGACTCACAGATAGGTTTGAACTGATAAATTAACAGAAGGTCAATTCATGTTAATCATTTATTGACTGGGCCTGAGCCTTCTGGTCAGTACATACATTTCTATTGTGATTTACACAAAATATTAGAAAAGTTGCATATTGGACCAGTGTCACACAGACCATCAATAAACAAGCATCAATACATGAGATGTCAACAAGTGTGAAACATAGTAAACATTTTGATGTTGCACATGTTAAGTGTGAAAATGATTCAACAATTAAATATCAGTTCCCTGAAATTGGGTGTGGTGTGTACCAAGGAAAAATGTAACCTGGTGACTGGAAGATTAGGTAAGCCAGGGTCCATTGACTGATGGATCCACTTCAGGTCTGCCCGTATAGCTCCTCTGAAGGCCTCCCCATACTCTGCTCATGGCCAAGTCATCTTCCATCTCACTTGTGGTTCATCTCTATCTCTCGGCTTCCCTCTTTCCGGTCTGATTTAGGTGGTTAGTTTGCTGATGTGTTGGGTGGTTGTTGGTATGTAGCCACCAAGATCACTGATGAATATTCACATAAATATATACATTCCTACCAATACAATATTCTAGAAGTAGGTCGGAAGAAATCTAAATTCCTGAAGTAGGAACTAGTTCCCCTCCCCTCCTTTTTTCTCTAATCTAGTGTTGGGTTAATTTGGGGTGGTCAGAGTTTATCACACTGTGTACGCCTTGTATCAACTGGTTCCTGCTGTATGTAAGTTCTCATTTGACCTGGGGTCAGTGAACGTGTACAGTAAGACAGTGACAAGAGTGAGAATGTGTCAAGATGCATGTAAATAAATGACATACATTCATAACATTTCTTCCACTCAATGGTGTTTATAATGTGTATAAATAATTCTCTGTGTTTTCCCAATTAACTTCTTCTTCTTCTTGTGTCTAATAACTCTCTCCCATTATCTGTTGTTGTTGTGATGTTGAGTGTTGGGTTGTGTGGTGATGAGTGGTGTTGAGTGGTGTTGTGTTTTAAGTTATGTTGAGTAATGAGTTAAGTTCACTTCGTGTGATGGAGTTCCACGAAGCTCAACTCTTCTGATGCAATGCAGTTCATAAGTGCTCTTATCTAATTAAAATTTGACATAAATATAAATATTTATCCTTCAAACCCTATCCATTCAATAGATGAAGCAGAAAGAAAAGATTAGATTTCTCTCTCAACTTTCTAAATTGAAAATAGACATAGATAAGTCTGTTTTAAAACAAGGCACCTATTCTAGTACACGAACTGTCATTTTAGCTGTAGATAGTGATAGCATCTTTAACAATGTTTCTGGTGAAATGCACAAGATTGCTTTAGAATCATCACTTCGTACAGTTGTTCAGAATAGAATGTAGTAGTATAATGCACTTCTTAAAGTTAATAATTATCCTTAAGAATATCAGAGATTGCAGTTTCATCGAAGCGAATATTAGAGTCAGTTTGCCCGGGAACGGCTCTGCGTCGTTAGAATCTACAGTCGAGCATTTTTTACATTTCAGAGGTTTTAATTAATAATAATACATTTCAATTGACATTACAAACACGGGTTACCATTACTTGATACTTGATACATCGGGTTCTTAGTCTAATCTCGGGAATCACAAGCTTACCTCAGATCTAGACACCCCGCAATTCCATGTTTGAAAATTTGGTCACACCAGCTTCTCACATCTGTTCATCAGAATGGTTGCAGAAAAAGTGCGCTAATTATCATATGCTAAATATGCGTTGGCGCGAAAGCGGGTCACATGTCGATTTCGTCCAATGGGTTTCCGAGCTTTGTCTGATGAAATCTTTCTAAGAATCCACGTCATCTGTCACTTTTGCAGTTCCAGTTTCGATGTTAAGTTTTAAGTCCTAGTCTCCGTTTGCGGTTGTGAAGTCAATTTCTTGTAATGTTGTTTCCTCTTCTTGCGGCATGTTTTGGTAAATGGATAATGGTGGTTAGCGTTATGCCACAATGTATCAAACCAAGTTGGAATAATTGTTAGAGTAATTATCCTATGCTGAATGTATTAACCCGCTCTAAATTATTAATAATAAAGTAATGTTTGGTTAATTGTCTATGTAATCAACTAGACTCCAATAATCTCATCCGTTTTACAATACTATTAACGCAGCTATTCTACTACACAATAACCAATCAATAACTGCATGTCGTTATACTTTAATAAGACTTCACAATGTTTAACATAGTTCTATAAGGTAATGTTCATAGTATTGTTTGCTTAAACATCCATATATTTATCGCACAGTTTTCTAAATTACAGTGTCTCTAATATCATAAAATTCTTCTATTGAAATGTCCGGAATCTTATACACAATGTTTTTACTAAATAATTTAAGATCTTCGGACTCGATAGGTAATATTCACACTGTTCTTTTCTATAAAACAGTCTATTTAACTAAACACTCTCTGGTAAACACAAATTATTCACATTGTTTTCATTTCTAACACAGTTCATTTTACTACAGTCTCTGGTAAACACAAATTATTAACATTGTTTTCATTTCTAACACAGTTCATTTTACTACAGTCTCTGGTAAACACAAATTATTAACATTGTTTTCATTTCTAACACAGTTCATGTTACTATAGTCTCTGGTAAACACAAATTATTAACATTGTTTTCATTTCTAACACAGTTCATTTTACTACAGTCTCTGGTAAACACAAATTATTAACATTGTTTTCATTTCTAACACAGTTAATTTTACTACAGTCTCTGGTAAACACAAATTATTAACATTGTTTTCATTTCTAACACAGTTCATTTTACTACAGTCTCTGGTAAACACAAATTATTAACATTGTTTTCATTTATAACACAGTTCATTTTACTACAGTCTCTGGTAAACACAAATTATTAACATTGTTTTCATTTCTAACACAGTTAATTTTACTACAGTCTCTGGGAAAACACAAATTATTCACATTGTTTTTATTTCTAACACAGTTCATTTTACTAAGCACTCTCTGGTAAAACACAAATTATAAACATTGTTTTCATTTCTAACACAGTTCATTTTACTACAGTCTCTGGTAAACACAAATTATTAACATTGTTTTCATTTCTAACACAGTTCATTTTACTACAGTCTCTGGTAAACACAAATTATTAACATTGTTTTCATTTCTAACACAGTTCATTTTACTACAGTCTCTGGGAAAACACAAATTATTCACATTGTTTTTATTTCTAACACAGTTCATTGTACTAAGCACTCTCTGGTAAAACACAAATTATAAACATTGTTTTCATTTCTAACACAGTTCATTTTACTACAGTCTCTGGTAAACACAAATTATTAACATTGTTTTCATTTCTAACACAGTTCATTTTACTACAGTCTCTGGTATACACAAATTATTAACATTGTTTTCATTTCTAACACAGTTCATTTTACTACAGTGTCTGGTAAACACAAATTATTAACATTGTTTTCATTTCTAACACTAGTTCATTTTACTACAGTCTCTGGTAAACACAAATTATTAACATTGTTTTCATTTCTAACACAGTCCATTTTACTACAGTCTCTGGAAACACAAATTATTAACATTGTTTTCATTTCTAACACAGTTCATTTTACTACAGTCTCTGGTAAACACAAATTATTAACATTGTTTTCATTTCTAACACAGTTCATTTTACTACAGTCTCTGGTAAACACAAATTATTAACATTGTTTTCATTTCTAACACAGTTCATTTTACTACAGTCTCTGGTAAACACAAATTATTAACATTGTTTTCATTTCTAACACAGTTCATTTTACTACAGTCTCTGGTAAACACAAATTATTAACATTGGTTTCATTTCTAACACAGTTCATTTTACTACAGTCTCTGGTAAACACAAATTATTAACATTGTTTTCATTTCTAACACAGTTCATTTTACTACAGTCTCTGGGAAAACACAAATTATTCACATTGTTTTCATTTCTAACACAGTTCATTGTACTACAGTCTCTAGTAATCACAAATTATTAACATTGTTTTCATTTCTAACACAGTTTATTTTACTGCAGTCTCTGGTAAATACCTAGTATTTCACACGAATGTTCGTTGTTAATTTATTTCTGCCCAGCTTCCAAATATCTAAGCAATAACAATGTTTATCATTGAGCTGCCAATCAAGTCGTCACGTTTTGATGTGTTCCATTGTTGACCTCACGTGTAAGTGGATGCTTTAGCGCACACTTTTTGTGTTGAAATAATCAATACCAGTTATAGGTGTCTGCCAAATGCGATCTCCGTGACCCATTTTCAATGTTCAGAGCGAAACTTACTTTGTCACCTCTCTATATCTCTTGTCATCTGGCAAACTTGGGACTTTGTTAAAACCGGTTTCCACTAGATTTTTACTTCTTCTTGTTGGTACTGCTGTTGTGTTCCGTGGTGATATATTCATTTCATTCAGTAGCATGTCCTTTACAGAACCTCGCTCCCATAACAACCTTCCTGAAAACCTCTCGATCATCAGCATCATAGACCCATCTGGAGATCATCCGCCACATCCTGCATCCATCTTCTCTTTGGCCTTCCTCTTCCTCTCTTCCCAGGCAAATGCCCCTCCAATATTGTTCTCTCCAAACTTTCGTGACTTTTCAAGTGACCGAAATATTTCAGTTTTCTTTGTTTTATCGTCTTTAATAACCAACTTTCTTCAATATTCAGCTCTTGAAGTATGGATGCATTTGTTCTTTTCTTTACCCAAGATATTCTTATGACTCGTCTATACAAGTTATATTCAAATGCATTTAGTAAGTGTCCAGGTCTCACAGGCGCATGTTGCAATAGGAAAGATGCATGCTCTTATAAATCTAATTTTTGTAGTTCTGTCTGTCCCACTCCATTATTTATTCAGTTGTTTTAGTCTTTGAAGAGCAATTGATAGTCGTCGTTTAATTTCTTTCATATGTCACAGTTGTTGGTAATCAATGACCCAAAATATTCAAAATTAAAAATTTAAATTATTCAAAATATCAAAATTATTCAAAATATTCATATTTCCACCACCTCCAATGTTTCCTCATTAACATATATTTCTTTCTCCATAGTAGTTTTATTTATATGCATTATCTTTGTTTTTACTATATTAAGATATAAGTTGTGACTTTCACTATTCATTTGGGTTGAGGCTAATAGGTTTTCTATTCCATTCTGTGTTGTGGATAGCAATACTGTATCATCAGCATACAGAATCTCTGGTATGTCATGACCACCGATATTTAGGGCATCATATAGCTCCCTGTTTATATCATCTCTTACATTTCTCATTATTATCTCGGCATACTGGTTAAACAAATAGGTGGACAGCACACATCCCTGACGGACTCCTTGTTTGATGTCAAACCAGACTGATGTCTCGCCATCTATTCTAACCGCTGCTTGTTGGTCTAGATAAAGCATTCTTATGAGTTGTATTACATGTGATGGAAAGCCCATATTCCTCATGATTTCCCAAAGTTTCTGATGTTGTACACAGTCAAATGCTTTGAATAATCCACAACACAAAGAGAACATGTTTACATTAAATTCTCTGCACTTCTCTATTATTAAACGCATGTTGAGAATGTGATCTCTTGTTCCTCTTCCTTGTCTAAATCCAGCTTGAGCTAAGTTAATTTTTTCTTCTATTTTCTTACGAAGTCTTTCCATTATGATTTTTAGTATAATTTTTCTTTCATGACTGATCAGAGCAACAGTTCTATATTTGGTGCATAATTTCAGGTTGCCCTTTTTTGGTATTGGAATGAAAATAGTCCTCTTCCAATCTTTTGGCCATATACCATATTCCCATATCTTTTTACATAATGCGTGATAGATTTGAATGCTTTCTTCTCCTCCCGCTTTAATTAGTTCAGCTGGTATCTCATCACACCCAGGTGATTTACCATTCTTGAGGTTCTTTATTGCCTATGCAACTTCATCTAATGAGGGTTCAGGTTCTGTCTCTGCTGTCATTGGCTCACATATCTCATTCATATCCTCACTCACTCATATCTTACATTCCACTGCAGTACTCCTGCCATCTTTCTAGAATTTGTCTAGATTCTGTTAAGGTATTTCCCATCTTGTCACAGATAACATTCAATTGAGGTTGAACGTTTTTTGTCAATAACTTCATTTCTTTGAACATTTCGTAATCTCTTCCAGTCTTATGACATTGCTCTATTCTGGTACAGCAATCTTGTATATATTGATTTTTGTCCTTTCTTGTGTTCTTTCTTATTTCTTGAGTTAAAGATGTATACTTCATCCTGCTGTTATCGGATTCATCTCCTTTCTGTTTCAGCTCCCTTCGTTGTTTTATTAATTCTAACGTGTCTGATGTAATCCATGGCTTAAGTTGCTTTTTCTTGGTCGGAATTAGATCTTTGGCTGCAGTTATCAAGATATCTCTAGCATGTACTGCCATTTCACCAGGTGTCATTTCCTCTTGTACAGACATCAAGACCCCGAAACGATTCCTAACCTCTACGTTGTATGCATCTGGTATTTTTGTGAGATCAAAACGAAGTGGCCTTGGTCCTCGTATAAGCTTTTTGAGTTTTAATTTCAGATCTGCTTCTAATAACTGATGATCTGTATCACAGTCTGCACTTCGTAGGGTTTTTGCAGATGTTATGCTTGATCTCCATCTTCTTTGTATTAAAATATAATCTGATTTTTGGTAATACTGTCCGGGGACTTCCATGTGAAGAGCCTTCTTGGGTGTTATTTAAAAAGTGTTTTGGCTATCGTTAACTCATTTCCTGTGCACAATTCAATTAATTTGTCACCTGCATCATTTCTATTTCCCAATCCAAATTTTCCTAAAACGTGTTTCTCATTTTCAGTTCTTCCTGTACCTACTTTTGCATTAAAATCTCCCATTATTATTGCTATATCATTATGACCAATCTTATTTAATGTATCTTGCAGTGTGATGTAAACATCTTCAATTCGTCCTACTCTGCTGTTGAAGGAGGTGCATATATCTGTATGAGAGTTGTGTTTTTTGGACGGCCTTTAAGTCTAATAGTCAGGATTTTATCACTAACTGGGTTATACCCCATTAAAGCTTTTGCAATTGTTTTATCTAAACAAAATGCCACTCCACTCTGGCCTCCGACGTCTCTACCAGAATAAATGAAAAGACTTCCATTTTCAGTTTTAAAATGCCCCGTGCTTCTCCAGCGATGTTCACTAATTCCTAAAATTTGAATATTTAACCTCTCTATCTCATCACATACTACTTTAAGCTTCCCCTCATACCGACTTCTCACATTCCACGTTGCTATTCTCAATCTGTTTCTTAGTCTGACACAGGGGTTTTATTTGGTAACACAGTCAGGATTAACTCCGTCATCACGATTACTAGTACTAGTCCCTGTGTCACACTCTTCCCCAGTGTTATTTGATCTGCCTGGCCTGGGGATGTCGCCAACAGATCTCTTTCTTATTATGTTTTATTTCATGGTTGTTATGGTTTCTTGGCAAGTTTTGCAGAAGGTAGGTTGCCATTGCTTTCCTTCTAGTCGGTGGCCATAGCCATTGTCTCTACTGGTGAGATCATCTGCCTATCGCCGCAGAGTGCAGACCATAACCAACAAGCAATCTGTCGGCTGCTCTCACACTCCATCCACCACCTGCTTCCATGGCTTTACGTAACCCTGATTGGGGGGCTAAACGGGTACTCCACTTTGCCCAAGGGTGTCCCGTAGACTAACGGAGGAAAGGAGGCGTCTTACATCTCCTTTGATGAGGGATACCTCTACCCCGCTAACCGGGTGGATATATATATATATATATATATATATATATATATATATATATATATATATATATATATATATATATATCACAGCTGGAGTCACACGTAGCTCAAATCGTCGACAAGGCCTGATAATGTCGTTCATAGCTGATATAATTGATTTAGACTATATATGTGACATCGTTCTCTTTAGCACAACTCCGTTAACTGTATATTAAATATTAAATACCGGCCGGTATATATTTGAGTATCACGACTCTCTAGTGTTACCATCTCAGTATTACCCTTGGTTGTCTGCAACTGTTACTATTTACTTCTGAACACATTCAAACTGCACGCAAGTAGAACGTGAAGCATGGCGACTCAACTCAATAGTATTTTCACAGTCTATTGGCTATATACATAATACAATTCATTCACACGAGTGCAGTTCATCAACGTTACGAGTTAACAAAACAACTCAACACCACAACTCCTAACACTCTAATAGCGGCGCAGTTTTTTGGCCATGCTACTTGAACAAAGAACCAGGCCCATATTTCACCGTGGCTCAAGCCCAACTGATATTCTGACCAACGATAGTGGCGGGTCACTTTGCAAACCATGCCATGACCTGTAACTCTATAAACTGGATCATGGCAATGCAGCACAGAAGGGACGGCTTACACAAGTGTTTCATCCAGACTGCAAATGGTACATGGAATACATCAATACTGGAATACCTGGGACATGGAGATTCCGTTGTGCATGTGTGTATGCACATGTGTGTGTGTGTGTGTGTGTGTGTGTGTGTGTGTGTGTGTGTGTTAAATATAGTGCCTGCATTATGTTTGTTATAGACTCATGGCCACACAATTTGTAATGTCAACAATACACGGGCCTCCTGTACTTCCTGGGACAGGTTCTCCTATCCATGTTAGGCCGTGACGGCCTGGGGCGGGGGGGGGGGGGGGGGGGGGGGTGGGAACTGCCCATTTAAAATCAACAGCTTTGCCACAATGGCCATTCAAACACCTGGGGACTATGTCATCTGGCGAGAGTGCTAGTCACTAAGCTAAAGCATAATCGCTTCAGATTATAATATTCCAGAAGAGTTGATTAAATTTGCAATTAAACCCTAATTAAAGAGGCACATTATGTCTGTTATAAATCATGTGGATTGTCGGCTAATACCATATTTTCAATTATCTACAGAGCCTCAGAACAGAGCAGTGTTTCAAGCGTTTCGGCAGCAAGTCAGCGTCATCGAGTCTAGGATTCTGAGTATTTTTATCTTTACAACTGTGACAGTACAGTCGCAGGGTTCTGTCTACTGAAAATAAGTGAGCACATAGACAGAGACGTGGTGTATGCCAGGAAACCAACTATCGCAGACATCATCTATAGAATACTTAGTGATTCCAGCTGGATGAGTCTAGGCAGACATCGTGCCGATACGTGTCATAACATAGCTTACTACATTTGGTTAAACTTCCATCGTTACTGCTGACAATTTCGAGATGCATAACGTTAGTACGAAGTTCAGCAGCCTTATCAGCGACAGAGACAGGCAATTGTACGAGATAGTTAATTTCGGGGTCATATCCAGCATTATTAGTGTATTTGGAATAACCACAAACATAATGAACATCGCCGTGTTCTACAAGCAAGGGTTCGGCAACACTATGACCATCAGTTTTTTCGCACTTGCTATTTCAGATACGTGCAGCCTTCTGATGTCGGTAGGATTAGGTGTGTTTTTGAATCCTCTGTTAATTAATGCGGACACAAATATATTACCCCAAGAAATACTGCATCTGGCCGTGGGAATTCCCCATATCTGCTTTACTCGGATCACTGCATTGATCACCGTGTTCGTCACTGCAGAAAGATGTTTGTGTATTACTGCGCCCCTGACGATAAAACAGATTATCACTACACGAAGAGCCATTGCTATCGTGACATTGATCTACATAACGGTCATCAGCTGCTCTATTCATGAATATTCAACAGTTTACTATGGCTACAAGTTCTACATTCCTAGAAACAGATCACTTCTGGGGTTGAAGTACCGAGTAGGTTATGCAGTTGATGGTTTGGTGTACTTTATTTACTCATTTCTTGGGTTATCTTCATTTGTGGCAGTGATAACTGTTACATTCACCCTTGTAATTCAACTCAATCGCAAATCAAGATGGCGAATGAAAGCTAGCATAGATAAGAACCAGACGAAGTCCATCTCAGGTCGGGAACAGAAAGCCATGACTATGGTAGTGATGATAGCCATAGTGCTAATCATTTGCTATACCCCAAGCGCTGTTGTCTCCATGGTCGGACTATTCCAGGCAGAATTCAGCATTGTAGGCAAATATGCCAATGCATTTTTTACATTATGGTCATTTGATGTTGTATTCGATGATATCAACTCCAGCATCAACATCGTTTTCTACTACAGTATGAGCAGTAAATACAGAGAGACGTTCCACGTGACATTCGGTTCCTGCATTACAACTGCAAGAGGTGCATCATGCAGTGTGCAGATATGATTGCAAAGTGATGTCAGCAGTAATGGCAGCTATAAAATAAGTCTCCCCATGCGTGCATATTTTCTTGATGATGCCTATACATATCCATACATCTTACGTATGTATATGTACATACATGCATGCATACCATCCTGTCTCACACATATTAGCTGCAACACAGACAAACATCATCACAATAAACATGCTTTAATGTTTATAGAAGACAGAGACAGATAATGAGAATAAATACAACACACGACGATCCTATCTTCATTTGTGAAACCCCACTTCAAGAGATTGATTGATTGATTGATTGATTGATTGATTGGTTGATTGATTTATTGATTTAGGAACCGACGTCACAGCATTCGGAGCTTTCCCATAAGCGCTCCGTCCCCATCCTCAGTAGCCAGCGAAGATTTCCAACACTAATAGTACCAGTAGCAATCTGATTATATGTCCGTCTCGCCTTTCCTCTGAGCGTCGACCGTCGGCCTGATCCCCTCGTCACCCCTCGCTGTCGCATTCTTGCCAGACCCTGGTGACCCATTTGCTCCTCCGCGGTGTGCACATGCTCCTACATGGCCGCAACCACGTCTGCTTTATCATGCATCAATACTCCACCATGTTTTGCAGAGCCAGCCAATATGTCTGTCTTTTCATTCCCCAGCACACCAGCATGCCCCGGAGAAATGATCCAGACGATGCTTGTCACCCGTGACTTCCGAATCGAAGCAAGCCACTCTGCACGGAGCTTGCTGTGCTCACCCTACTCAGCATGTTTTCTGAGTCAGTTACAACCACGATATGTGTGTGTGTGTCGTATTCTCCATCCAGCGGAAAGCTGCACTGACCGCCTCCACCTCCAAGAGATGTTTACGAAGGATTTCAGGTCAGAGAAGAGACATGTGCGGTCGCCATAGACTTAGAGGACGCATATAACAGAGTATCTTTCGAGCACTTGTTGCAAACCCTCCTCAGACTGAAAGTGCACCCTCACCTTGTACGATGGATAGCTGCAGTTCTGCTCCAAAGGAAGGTGGTGCTAAGATGCGGGAGTTGGTCTTCTGAGCCGATAACGATATGTCCAGGATTGCCGCAGGTTTCACCACTGTCACCAGTACTATTCAACGTGTATACGGTGCCGATCATTGAACAACAGTTGGACGGGAGGGGTAGGACTCTGTCATTCGTTGACGACATCCTCGTGTATCGACAGGGTCGAGATAGACAGGCGGTTACCAATGATATGCAGGGCGAACTAGATCGAATTCCTCATGGTGTGCTGATGCCGATGCCCTTGTCAACCCTGCAAAGGCATCGGTTACATGGTTCTCACTAAACAACCATATTGTGAAAACAGACCTGCCGGCAGTAAGAATGGATGGGAGCATTTTGAGTAGAGCCCAGTCATTTACATATCTTGGCGTGAGACTTGATCGTAGCCTGTCCTTCAGAGATCATGTCGATTATGTCATAACGAAGGCTCGAAAAGGTTTGTCAGCAATGAGAGTCATGGAGACTGCCAATATCGAGCAAAGACTGCTAATACTTCTGTTCCAAGGACTTGTGCTTTCACGCATCGAGTATGCCCTGGCCATCCTCACTGTCAGCCCTACACAGATTGGAAGACTTGAAAAGGTACAAAACGAAGCCATGCGCATCATTTTGGGCTGCACGAGAGACACCAGCTGTGTAGCAATGAGATATCTCCTTGACTTCCCGACAATGGAACACAGGATCAAGATCTGGAGAGCTCGTGCATACTTAAAAATAAGTGCAGATGAGCAGCACCCTCTGCATGACGCTATATTCAGAGAAAAGGGTGACAGGCTAAAGATGGGCAAATCATGGATGGGTCGGGCGGAAGATGTCAGACAGGTCTGCAGTCTTACCAGTATCAACCCCGGCAAGGAATGGGTGCCGGTGCCTCCAGCTTTTAAGTGCACTTTCTCCTGCATTATCACACTCGACAGACTGTGCAGAGAGCAGAACCCTGCCGCTGTCAATGCAGAGGTTAACGCGCCCATCTATGAACACTCAGATAGCCCCGATGTGCTCATCTATACAGATGGATCTGTTGTAAAGCAGCAGAGAAGTGCGTGGGCATTTACAGCCCGTTCAGCGGGCCGAACCGTTCAAGAATCCAGTGGTGCCCACTCTATGATCACGAGCAGCATGACGATGGAGGTGATGGCAGTTACACAGGCTTTCATATGGCTGGAATCACAGCATTATACCAACGTGTGTGTACTAAGTGATTCAATGAGCATGATTAAGAAGGTCGAAGCTGGATCTGTACGCAGACAGTGGACTGAGTCGCTGCGGAAGTTTGTTGTCCGGAAAGTCACCTTCATCTTCGTCCCGGGACATGCGGGAGTCGAGGGAAATTAACGAGCTGACAAACTGGCTGGCTCTGTACCCCCTGTAGATGGCCAGCCCATGGATCGTGCCGATGTTATTAACGTCCTCAAAGATATGGCGAGAACAGAGGACTTTGACGTCAGTGATTCCACATCGCTGTCCAGGATGAAAGACCTGGGAGTAAGTATCGGCACAGCCAGAGCGAGAGGTACATCGGGAAAACAAAGCGCCTCGTCAACCAACACAAACTGGCACTATTAGCCACCGGACGCTGATGCATATGCTGAGGGGAGGATCTGAGCACCTATGGACATGTCCGGAGTGCAATGAAGATACCCCAACTGATAACTGATAACCTCCAAGAGATAAATCCATATGCCTGTTTAGGCAACAATATAGTCACAGATGTGAACAGATAAACATATGAAAATACGAATACACCAGGCAATGGATGTGGAGACATAAAAATAGTTCTAGTAACAAGTACTCATCAACAAGGCCTCAGAGAACAAACGTATCATCATGTTTTCTACAAGCCAGCATCGACTCACTGACTAGTTAGGTACAGGACAATACAGGACACTGCGGTTTCTTTAATAGATTGTAGTAAGCATAGTAGGCCTCTTTGAGTCCTGCAGGACTATAGAGTTGTGCCACTTGGAAGTCCCCTGATAGCACCGCTGGTAGCGGTATAGTCCAATGCGAGAGTGACAATCTCTGTTACAATTTCAGCATCACTAAGACGAGGCAGGTCCTGTAGTAAGTGACTGCATTTTGTTGCTTGTGCCTCTTCTCCTCAGGTTGTTGGGTCAGATTACGCTCAAATAGCACCAGTCCGTTTCGTACATCTCTCCTCCAGGAACATCTGTCTGCTGCCACTCATTCCCACGTGTCTGGGTCTATGCTAAGGGTTTTCATATCTTGTTTACAAACATCATTTATATCGCATTTGAGGTCTTCAGGTTGGCCTTTTCTATGTGCCTAGTTCTCCGTATAGGAGATCTTTGGGAATACGTTCATCCTCCATTCGAGATACGTGGCCCAGCCACCGGAGGTGTCTCTGCTTGATAAGAAATGTAACTGGTAATATCCACTCTTTCAAGAACGTGTTTGTTTATTATATTATCTGTGCACGATATGCCCAGGATACGTTTCATATATATCATTTGGAAGCAATTCAAGTTTCTTTCCAATCGTGAGTACAAGGTCCAGTATTCAGACCCATAGAGTAGTGTGCTAACAACACAAGCTTCATATACTTGAACTTTGGAAGGCTTCTGTTAGTATATTGTTCTCACAAACTCTCTTAGTTAGCCTGGAAAGTGTTGTGGCTGCCTTTGAAATGCGTCTCTTGATTTCTATCTCTAAGTAAACTTAGCTGATATTATCGACCCCACATAGGCAAATTCATGGACAACATTCAGTTCGTAATTGTTCCATCGCCTGTGTTTTATTTAGGCTGGAGGTGAGCCAAAAGTCTCTGCAGGCGGCTTCAAAACGATCTAAGAATAGTTGCAGATCTTCTGCTGTATGAGTTGTCAATGCTGCATCATCTGCAAAAAGTAGTTCTCTTATGCATCTTGATATTATTTTGGTCTTTGCCTTGAGTCTTGATGGGTTAAAAAGTTTTATATCAGATTTTGTATGGAGGTTTATGCTTTCAGTGGCAGTCCCAAATGCCTGCCTTAAGAGAACGTCGAAGAAGATACCAAAATGCGTAGGAGTAAGCACGCATCCCTGCTTTACTCCACTGCTGATGCTGAATGACTGGGATCTTGAGCCATCAAATAAAATGGCCCCCTGCATGTTTTCGTAAATTATATCACGAGACACTACCAGAGTGGGTCGGATATCCTACCCTCTCAAGGATCTTAAGAAGGCCTTCTCTGTTCACGAGGTCAAATGCCTTTGTGAGGTCGATGAAGGCAATATGCGAGGGGAAGTCAATAGGTAAGTCACAAATGCCTGTAGAAAAATAACTAAATATGATAACAACTTAAAACCAGTTTATTTTTATATATACACTGTCCCTTTATTTTTCACCATAATTTCCACACACATTGATGCAACGTTTTATCAGTCCTCCCAAACCGGCTGCATGAACTGAGTGTACTGTTTTCTAAACCACGTTTTCACTTCACATTCATCTTAGGCGTCATTCACGACATGTCTCCTGCCAAGGTGGGTGTTCAGTAGACCAAAAAAGGTGGATATCGCTAGGGGCTAAGTCGGGGCTGTAAGGTGGATGCTCCAGTACTTCTCACCATAGTTGGTTAATTTTCTCCCGAGTTAATCTAGCCGTATGTCGTCTGGCATTGTCATGAAGAAGCAACACTCCTCTAGCCAGCCGTACAGAAAATTGCAATCTATCATACAATATGCTGTATGCCGTATCATGTGAGAACCCTATTGCAGATGCTACAGAGTCTATCGTTACTCGCCTGTCACCTGTAATGATCTGCTCCACCCATTGCGCGGGTGCTTCTGTTGCAATCTCAACATGACGACCAGATCAGGATTTCATCAACAATTTTAGAGCGTCCTTGAGAAACTTTTTTCTACCCAGCTATGCAGCCGTTTACGGGACACACATGTCAGCAATGTTTGTCACAAATATGTCAGAATAAACAAGGAGCATTTCCTTTGCAGGCAGTCCTTTTGCCCACACACAAAAAAAGAAAACAAAACGCACAACAGCACGTTACGTTGCTCTTTGGTTGTACATTCCGTAAGTACACTCGCCATTTATTTTATGCGCTGCGCATGCGCATTTGTTACCTAGCGCCATCTGACGAACGCAAATATAATGTTCGATGTTGCTGTCCCCTAATGACACCTGTAGAAAACACCAACTACATTTCTGCCATCCCACAGAAATGTGTGACTTACGAATTGACTCATCCTCATATAATGGCTTCCTCTGTTCTCTGCACTTCTCTTGGAGCTGCCTGAGTTAGAAAATCATATCGATGGTGGACCTGTTGCCTCTAAATCCGCACTGTGATATGGGGTAAAATCTCTCAGCGAGAATGCGTAATATTTTTAGGATTACTCGAGTGAGAATCATGCCTGTAATGCTGAGGAGAGAAATGCAGCCATATTTGTTGCTGTCGCTTCTGTCACCCTAGATTTTATGAATGGTAACAATCAGATTGATTACATTCTCATCAACAGAAGATTTCGAAATGCCTTAAAAGTCACAAAAACTATACGAAGCGCAGACTGCTACAGCGACCATAGATTAATATTAAGCAATTTACATTAAAATTAATTTTTCCAAAAAAGTTGCATGTCCTTTACAGGACGTAGCAGTCAACCCCAGCATTTTCGCTGCTCGTGATTCCTGAGCACATTTTACGTTCAGGAGTTTCCCATTGCTTTCTGAACGACCGGCCCCTATACCTTTTCTGAAAAAAAACCGGCACCGCTGTGCTTCGAATCCGGGCATACGGGCTCACAAACCGCGTTCGCAAGCCTTTAAATTAAAGAAAGTCTATTATACACCAAACAACGCAAAATCTGATCTACAGCACAGAAGAGTTATAGATAAACAAAATGAATTCAGCGCAGTGGTAAAGGTCAGATTCGATGCATTGTCCGAAATGGAAATATTATTTGAAGACGTCAGTGACCAATGGGAAATATTAAAGAATTCGTTCAATCAAGCTGCAGAAACAACAAATACAAATATAAAGATAATAGGACGCAAGAAATGATGACCAACGACATCGTAAAACGCATGGAAATAAGAAGAAATAACAAAAGTAGCAATGAAAAATATGAAGAGATTCACACGAAAATTAGGAACTATGCAAAGAGGCAAAAGAAACATGGCTTGAGGAAAATTGCAAGGACATTGAACACCAACGTAACACCCGGAATATCCAAATTAATGAACAAAAGAATTAATGGCATCCGTAATAAAAGAACACACACACCAACGGGTTGCCTAAAAACCAAAGATGGCAAAATCATAATAGAAAAAGATCAGATTCTACATGCATGCAAAAACTATACGAAGTGCAGACTGCTAGAGCGATCATAGATTAATCGTAAGCAATTTACATATAAAATTAAAGAAAGTCAAATATACACCTAAAAATGCAAAGTGTGATCTACAGGCACAGAAGAGTGAGAAGATAAAAAAAATAAATTCAACGGAGAGGTAAAGAACTGATTCGATGCATTGTCCGATATGGAAATATTATTTGAAGACGTGAAGAAGCAAATGCAATCGGAAATAGGAGAAGAACAATGTGGGTTTATAGAAGGCAAGGGTACAGTCTGTGTATGTACTGAGAACCGTAATCGAACGTTATATAGAAGTAAACAAAGATCTACACCTTTGCTTTATTGACTACACAAAGGCTTTCGATAAAGTGAGACATCTCGACATGGTAAGGATGCTTGAAGATCTACAAATTGATGGACACGACCTTAGACTTTTAAACCACATATATTGTAAACAAGAAGCTGCCATCAGTATTGATAATGACGTTGGTCAATATCTTCCTATTATCTCTTATATCTTCCACACTGTGAACAACTAGAGTTCGAAGTGAATATTAAGAAGACACAGATTATGGTCGTCACTGGGAAGACGGAAATACCACAATGTGATATTAGAGTAGATGGACATACTCTTAAGCAAGCGAATCGATGCCGTTATCTCGGAACAGTCATAACATGTGATTGGAGATGTCCTTGACGAGATTAGAAAAGAATTGCCATTGCGAATGTAGCCTTTACAAGATGAAAAACATACTGACCAATAAAAAGATATCAATTGAAATGAGAAAAAGTGTGTTGAGGTGCTACATAGAACCTGTACTTTTGTAGGGATGTGAAACGTGGACAATAAGCCATCCATCCATCATGTGCCATGCCGGTAAGCGTAGGCGGTCATGTTTTGCCATCTCACTCGATCATCAGATTTGTGGATCAATTCCGTGTTTCTGTCTCGACCATGCCACGAGGCCAAGCCATCCAGGTATTTGCTTCTAGGTCTTCCCCTTGGTCTGTTCCCCTCGATCTTACCAGTTGTCACCAAGTTCTCCAATTTATTTCTTCTCATAACATGCCCAAAAAATTGTGACTGTCTACGTCTAATATCTCTAATCAGTTTACGATCTTCATTTGTTTCTTGAAGGACTTGTTTATTGGTCTTTCTGGCTGTCCATGGCATTCTTTGCATTTTCTTCAGAAACCACATTTCTACAGCCATCAGATGTTTTTACTTGTAGACCTAGGACCGAACAGGCAGCTACCCCCTTCATCATCTTTCCCAGACGAAAGTAGAGCTAGGCCGAGGTTGTTGGTCACTGGTGTCTGAGAGATTGTCCTACTCTGAAAAACTTCTATATAACATATAGGGTTAGTGAGTTAGTTGTACTTATAGAAAGAATGGCCGATGGCAGTCCATCAGAACCCCCTTCCCAGTATCCGCCAGAGCTTATGTCGTACCGTGCCGTAGGTACAATCCAATAGATTCAATATAATATACAAGGTAATCCCCCTGTAGCAGAAATCCACACCCCATTCCCCCCTCCCTGGTCCCAGATCGAGGTATTTAGAACGGTGTTCTGTTCAATATGAACAATTCTGTCGCATCGGTAACTCCCCCCCCCCCTCCATTGTCACCTTCTCAGGAAGCCACTATATATTAAGCTGGTCTTCCGCTGAGGGAGATTAATTAATCGTTAGATGTGAGAAAATTAAAGAAGAAAGCCAGTGGTCGCCCCACCACGTGACACGAAGTTCGACTCCCGATACGACTTTGAAACGACCTCTGAGGTTTCGGCCGACCGGTGCACTCGATTCGTCCAACTCGCCCGAGTTCATCGATATATCACATGCTATACGCGATACCCCCATTGCAACATACGCCTGTGAGATCTGGACGCTTACTAAACAAGCTGAACAGCGCATAAATGCCTTTGAATATACATGCTTCATGCCAAAGAAACAGTGACTGTAAGAATACTTAGGGTTTGGTTGAGAAAGAACAATAACATAGAGCTATCTAAAACAACTTTGTGGAAAATTATAAGGACATTATCTTCACTTTTAGAAAGTACAAGGGAGGTAGAAATATTCTTTGCGAGCAACCGCATTTAGGAGCCATGAGAAGCAGATACCTACGTGAAATAAGGGAAATGCGCTAAAAGAATTATGGCATAGTGTATTTGGATGAAATGTGGATCAATGCGCACCACACAAGTGATAAGGATTGGCAATCAGTGGATGGACATATAAAGCGATATGTGCCCAGTAGTATAGGACAGCTTTTGGTCATGGCCTATGCTGGTAATACGCATAATGGCTTTCAACAGAATGCTGAGCTCGTGTTCGTATCAAAGCATACAGACAATAGGGATTATCATAATATGATGAATGGTAATGTATTTAGAGATTGGCTCGAGAATACCGTGCATCCATCCCTAGATAGACCGTCGTGTCCAATTATGGACAATGCATGATATCAATGATGTTGCCCAAGAAGACAAAATACCCTACATCATCTAGCACAAAAGGGGCAATAAAGATATGGCTCCGAATGGAAAACATACCATTTCCAAAAAGGTATTTCTAACTAGAATTGTTGTCCCTTATAAAACAGACTCAAAAAAAGCAAGAAATGTCGAATCGAAAAGTTGATAGAAGAGCATCGTCATGGTTGCTTGAGACTTCCGCCGTACCAATCTCATTTTAACCCTATAGAACTTGTGTGGGCTAAAATTAAAGGACAGGTGGCAGCTGACAATACTATATTCAAATTATCTGACGTCAAGATACCAATACAGTCCGCGCTATTAAATATTGATAAAAGTTACTGGGAAAATGTGAGGACCATGTGTTGAAAGAGGAAGAGGACTATTGGAAGAAGGATGGATTTAATTTTATGCAACCGAGAACAGTCATCAACCTACTGTAATCGTCCGACACAGATTAAGGTCTGGGCAGATCGCAGACCTTAATCCGCGTGCTTACTGGGATATTTTACTCCAACCATTCAGACGAATTGAAGGCCCTAAACATTACAGCATCAGCACAATGTCAATGGCAACAGTTTGTATTCCACAGTGATGAATTTTCAATTTCGAAAGCCCTCAGCGGTGACAAACAACTGGTATTGACAAAAAAAAACGCAAACACACTAAGCGCATTGAATACCAACAGAAGAGTAATATTGCGGTGGAAACTGACATATTGTGGCATAACAAGAAACGTGAGAGCAAACACGTTGTCGAATTAGGGGACAACACACGTGCATACGAATCAATCTATAAACTTCAATCAAAAGACGACCAACATCTTGGTCGTTAAGAAGAAAGCCCGCTACAGAGACACAGAACTATTTTCATAGTGCAAAACAGGTAATCGTGTTCCGTCTCTGAACAGTAAGCAGCAGAGTAGCTCCCCCGATGTGTCTCAACCTTGCCGTGGTGGGGGAGCTTGCGTGTCCCATTGACCCCATCTGCTTGCCGATGGATGAAAACTACATATCGGACAGCTTATGGGATAGGGGCCAGACTAAGAGAGACACAACCTGCTGCTCTGCAGGTAGACTGAGGATAACAGTCAAAAGATTAAATCAGGTACACGAAGGCAGAAGACCTTGGTCTGGACAATACTCTAAGGCTCTCTGTCGAGGGCTGTAGCTGAACGCCGCTAAGCCACAAACCCGCGGATCTGAAAGCCGGGCCGATACACATCTACCGATAAATAGAGGTAGATACTGAGCACGCTACATGCCGAGTTCTGATACTGTGAGGTTGAAGGCTCTCAGCTGGGGGATATGACGGATTCCCGGATGAGAGGGCCTGGCCGTTTCTCGCTCACTGCTGCACGGAGATAAGGTGCTGAGCCGGCAGCACATGTAGCCTACCTCGTGAGCGAGAATAAAAATGCAGAAAGTGTCCCAGTCGAATGAAATGGCTACGAAAACTGTCTGTATCTAACACATAGAGTGTAGACAAAAGTGAAAAAAAACGTCTCAATAACACAAAATGGAACGCACGGCTAGCGAATCCATTGCGTGGTCCGAAGTCAAAAGCAAAAGCTTACCGAGCGGATGTCGCCCGCAGTTTGACCGTTCCTGGAGTGTGCTTGAGCGACCAGTAAGTAACAAGCGAGATGCCCAACACATGGAAGTGAGGAACTAAAGCAGCCATGAGCAGGACGTCGCAACTCCTTGGGTGAGCCCAGTCTCAGAGCAATATGTGCCGGCTCTGCAATTATGGAAGCCACCTTGGATAGCCTTGGATAGGCCCATAGTCTGCCCTTGTCTTCCCTTGAGGGTTAACCGTGATGTCGATGATTGTTCTATCCTGACCAGCTGAGATGTGGGCGACATCACAACAAAAAGTCTAACGTGCCTCGAAACCCGAGGAAGCTAACCTCATTAAAAAATGCCTGCTGAAGCCAGAAGTGCCGTCCTACGGGTGGCAAACTAAAAATTGGCACTACGCATTTACGTCCGAGTGAAATGTCTCGTCCGAATGTCTCTCGTGCTAGGAACAGCTCTGACTACCTAGTTTCCGAATGCCGCTCTTGTTCGGAACAGCTCTGACTAGGTAGTTTTCCGAATGTCTGTCGTGCCTGGAACAGCTCTGACGGGCGCAACGACAAGCAGATGTCCGAAAACTCGCTGAGTGGATACCGTTTGCAGACCTGTCTGGTTTTGTGCGGGAACGGCCCGGGGCTGAACGAAATGCCCAATATATTGAAGTGAGGAATTAAAGCAGCCATGAGCAGGACGTGACGAATCCCTTGGTGAGCCCAGTATCAGGGCGCTATGTGTCGGCCCTGCAACTATGGAAGCAACCTTGGATAGCGGAAAATGCTATGGACTGTCCATTCCTTCTCTTGAGGGATGACCGAAGACCTCGACTGTTCCAACTTGACCACTGAGATGTGGACGGTACCACAAAAGTGAGAGTCTCCCAGGAATGCTAACCTGGTCAAAAATGCACGCATAAGCCGGATTTGTTGACCTAAGGGTTTTCAGCCCAAGGGTGCCTAATGCACACTGCAATGACATCTGAAAAAACACTCCGGATGAACGAAAAGAAGAAGAAACAGCAGAGTAGACAATCTTTCACGAAGACTCAAAGTGAGTCTGTCACCCATGTGTACGTGTGAACAAACTACACAGATAGCTGAACAGATCCTTAACAAATGATGACTAAATTGCGATATCATTTGTGGTCACTCCATACACACATTAACACACAGCTATTTGGAAGCTTCGACGAACTCAATATAAAAAGCTAAATGCATCCTAGTAACATGAATACTTGTGTACAATTATTAACCAGCAGCTGAAGAAACAATAAGGAAAGGAAAAATAAGGTAAGAAATATATTCCTTCTACTTTCCAATCAATTTACACATTATTTACCCCATGCCTCTGTAAATTCTCTGCCTTTACTAATATTACACATTGCACCCCTCTTGGGAGTCTCTGTGGTGAAGTGGTCAATCCGTGTGACTCGGGCTCCTAATGTTTATGTTCGATTCCTTCATTTCACGAGTGCATATTTTCGGAGACTTCTGAGGGTCGTCGCTGGAGCTACGGAGTTCGTGCTTTTTTCGACGTTTTCCGCTCTGCGGAAAGAGACTGGGCCATATGGGGAAAAACCCGGTGCAATGCAGTCGACCCTATCGACCTTTAAGCTACTTTTTTTTATTGCACCCACTCCAATACTAATCTGGCTATGCCTTGTGCTTGTATCCTTACCAGAAATAACGTGGTTTACTGTAAGACTAGTTTGTTAGCGTGAATTAACTACATTTTCCCCAAAACATCAAAGAAATGTCGCCGCTTTCGATGATTTAAGTTGCTTTTGGACCTATCAAAGACATATTCCTTGGGTGGGGGTAAATATAAGACGGCAGGAAACATTTAGAAACGATGCAACAGACAGTTTTCAAAATAATTGATCGTGAATGAAGGCATTCATTTCTGGACATACTATAACGTGAGATTTCAATTTACTAAGTAACCTTACTTATTCATCATTATATTATAGGTTATCGCATTAGCTATTTGCTGTTGTGATGCATACAGATTATTGGCACCTTGCCGTCTTGACAGACGATAGTTTGTGCTTTAAAAAGGCATAATAACTTTTACCTTTGGCGGTAGCGAATGTGACTGATAAGGCCAATTCGCGCTGTAAATGTCCGTTCACAGTGGGTGCATATGAACACGTGGTCATTTCCACCAATATTCACCATCTTACGTCTCACACGCTTGATGTGTGACTTATCTGCAATAATTTTCTCCTTTCTCTTTATACCATTTCTGATGTTTGCCCTCCATGCAACACGTTCAGCGGCGACATGCTCCCAATGTGCATTATCAATGCCTGTATCAATCATGTCCCGCTTAAATACATCTTTGTATCGTAGTAGAGGCCGACCCTGAGATCTCTTACCATATGTAATTCACAAAAAAGATGTCCTTTGGTATTCTACCATCATCCATCCTCCTAAGATGTCCTATCCATCTAGGTCTACGAAGACTGAGATTGGAATAAACCATCACACAACCTGATCTTTCCAATACTTCAGTATTTGTGATTTTGTCTTGCCACTTAATACCAGAATTCTTCGCAGACACCGCATATGAAAGCTGTTTAAACGTTTCTCTTGGTGTGAGTAAGTTGTCCTGGTTTCACTGCCATAAAGAAGAGTACTAAGGAAACAGGCTTGATAGACAAGGACTTTTGTTTTGGCAGTAAGCTTCCTGTTCTCCCAGACTCTTTTTCTTAACCTGTTCATTGTTTTTGCTGCCGTACAAATCCGGATGTTGATTTCCTGATCTAGGGATAATTTGCTATTTACCACTGATCCTAGATATGTAAAATGGTCTACCATCTCTAGTTCGGCGTCGTCAATAAAGATTGATGGTACCCCATGTGCACCTTGTGACATAATCTGTGTCTTCTTTTTGCTAATTGTTAAACCAAATTCAGAACAAGCATTGGAGAATGCAGATAGTAGACATTGCAATTCTTCCTCAGAGTGGGTCGTAACTGCAGCATCATCTGCAAAAAGCAACTCTCTGATCAGTACCCTCCTAATTTTGGTCTTGGCCTTCAATCTCTGAGCATTGTAGAGGCCGCCATCTGAGCGTGAGTGAATGTATATACCACCATCCTGATCACGAAAGGCATATTTCAGTAGAAGTGAAAAGTATATTTCAAAGAGGGTGCGAGCTAGTACACAACCTTGCGTAACTCCACTCTTGATTTCAAACTCTTCAGAAGTTGCACCATCAAACTTGATTATACCCTTCGTGCCTGTGTGGAACGATTCCACAATGGACAGAAGAGTTGGTGGGCAGACAATCTTCTTTAGTGCCTTGAACAGACCCTCACGACTGACCAAATCAAATGCCTTTGTGAGGTCCATGAAGGCAATAAACAGTGGTTGATTCTGTTCACGGCATATTTCTTGCATTTGTCGCAATGAGAATATCATATCAGTGGTAGACCGGTTCTTTCGAAAGCCACACTGTGATTCGGGGTAGACTTCATTTCCTAGGACTTGAAGTCTGCGCAGAACAATTCTGGCAAATACTTTTCCAACAATACAGAGAAGTGAGATACCCCTATAGTTGTTGCAGTCGCTCCACTCGCTCTTGTTCTTGTACAGTGTTATGATGCTTGAATTTTTGAAATCCTGTGGGACTTGTCCTTCTTGCCAGCATATCTCTATTAGCTGGTGGATCTGTAGAGTCAGTGTGTCTTGCCCACTCCTGATAACCTCTATTGGAATCCCATCCTTACCTGGAGCCTTGCCAGATGCAAGTTCATTTATAGCACACTTAACTTCTGTTATGGTGGGAAGTGTGTCCAGGTGGTCAAGAGTTGGTAGAGCCTCAATGGCGTTGAGGGCATCATCCGCTAGTTTGGTCTCACTTGAGTAAAGCTCCAAATAGTGCTCTGCTCATCCGTCCATCTGCTGTTTATTATCAGTTATGATTTCTCCAGTCAAGGTTTTCAATGGTGCACTTCTTTTGATCACTGGATGACAGGCTTTCTTTATTCCTTCATACATGCTTCTTATGTTTCCCTTATCACTTGCGATTTGAATGGACTCACATTACTTGATCCAATAATCATTTTCACACTGCCTGGCTGTGGTGAAATGCAGCCTTTACATCCCAGAAAAATTTTCGCTTCCCTTTTGATGGACCATGTAGTGTTACAGAAAGTTACAGAAGAACAAATGCAATTCTATATAATAAAGAAGAATAAAAGAGAAATGGAAGACAGAACAATCAGGCCTGCACACATAGAGGCATAAAATGTTGTAGCAAAGGGAACCCATTCAACTGTGAAGTGTAAGAACAGATGGCTGCTGGCTACTAAAACAGGATTGTGGGAATTGCAATAAACCCAGAATGAAATCACACAGACAGTCGGACTAGGGTTGTAAACAAGCCAGTCCAGCTTAAAGGTGTTACATGTCAAACTGATAATTACACACCACTGAAGGGCAGACTGTGAAACTGATCTGGGGTTGGCAACTCAAAATCGCCCAGGTGTGACGCTATGGTGATGGTTAGTGGTTCAGAAAGAATTTATGACTGGACAGACTGGGAGATAATGTGTCTGCCCTGTAGGAATGTGTGAAACAGATCTGATAAGGCAATTAGAGCAGGACTGGAGGAATGTTAATGGCATTTGGGATACTGAGTTAAATAGGCTAGGCTTGTAAGTTTCAAGTCAGAAAATGTTTGACTTCAGAACAGGTAAGGCAGCCAGCTCAATGTTTGTAGGCATATGTATGATTCTGATGTTGCTAGACTTCACTAGGAAAGTTATTTCTTAGCAACTATCTAAGTCTTTTAGGGGACTGACTTTCTGTCGGCAAGTGGTAGGCTAGTTCAGTGAGCCCATCAGTTTCTCTTGTTGCTGATCTGTGAACTATTCATTCTTCAGTTCTGTGTACAATATCATATTGCTAAAAGGGTTATTCTTTACAAGTAGATACTTTTTGGTGAGGCAGACTTTTGACTTTCATTTATCATGTTAGATGTCTGTTACTCTATGGACACTATTAGTTTCTCAGTCGTTGTAGATAATCATGTTACTACAACTTGTTTGCATTTTATACTGTATATTAGGAATACTTTCATATGCCTAATGTTTAAGTATATGTTGAATGTATGTATTTGTAACTTCATATGAATATACGATGCTAGGACTATGCTTCGTACATATTCTTTTTGTGTATATACGTCTCATTTCGTATACATACAAACTAACTATGCATAATGCTATTATGTTAAAGTATCATAATATGTCTAGTTTAATTAATATATTTTATGTGTATTGGATGTTTGATATATTGATTTGTCATATGCAAACCTACCAATATGAAGTGTTATGCTATTGTGCGCGCATTGGCACCTTGCCTATCGATTGCATTGGAAGCAGAGGTGTAATGGTACAGACATTACCCACAATTGTTATAGGGTATATGGTGCTAAACCTTTTCATCGTATGGTGGACGGTAATTCACGGAAGTCTGGCACAGATACTGGTCACGGCTTGTAAGCCCGGATGATCAGGTACTATTATAATACCATTACCGACCCTGTGAACTGCTAAACCAACTTTGGACGGAGTGGCTGTACGACCCAGAATGTCGGTATTAGCGACATGGACATAGGACGGCAGAAATGTAATAATTACAGTCGTGTGAGACAATTGAAAAGCCCGTCCCAGACTAAGACCGTATGACAGAGATATGAAGGAAGAAGGAGGATGGTGAACGCAGTAGAGCTGGAAGATAAACTTGGCCAGACTGGTCATTGTATATAGGTGTGCTAGGATATATGTAGTACTTAGGATTGTACTGATGTAGAACTAGATATAACACATTCTTGACTTTCTTCCTAGCTCTCACAAAGAGCACCTATGTATAGATCTCAAGAACTAGAGACGACTAGGTAGTGCCAGGACTGACAGGCGTCAGAATACCAGCAAGCTGTTTTGTTTCTACTGGAGAGTGGGGATCTGGACCACAGATCCAGATAGTTGACAAGTAACATTGAAGTTATGTAATGTTTCGTCATCACTATCAATATGTTATATGATTTCATCATCATCATCTTGAAAAACATCAGATGTCTAATAATGATTAGTAATTAAAGTGAGTGTAGTTTGTTTTAACTCATAAGTTCAGTCGTTATACTTTTTAATTCCAATTGTGCATACGTGTTGTGTATGTACATGCGTGGGGGATTACCTACACACTAAGGAAGAGAGCAGTCAGGGAGAAAAACCTGTACTGGGATAGTTGTCAATTCCTCTTAAACGTAGACTTAAAAATCTATCTTAGCTAATCTTCTCCTTCCTATTCCTTGGCGAATATTCAGCACAGTTCATTTTAATTTTGCAACGAGCCATTTGGAGCTGTATGTTGGATATTCAGGGCGTAATCTGTAGTTCAGCCATACAGATTTTGTCCCTACTCAAGTTCTGACTATTTGGGGTTGCACGCCAGTGAATAATACTTTCATCTAGGTGGTGGCCACCCCAACTTCTGACACTGGCAGCCTTTTGCACATCCTTCCTAGCTTGCCTTAGCTCCCTCAGAGTGTTACGCGTTGGTCTTTCCTTGATTCTTAAAAGAGCTGTCTTCTTCTTATCAATCAAGGGCTGCAGAGTCTCGCTGTTTGCAGCAAACCAGTCCTGCCTCTTATGATCCACAGTGCCGTAAACCCCTACGGCATTTTTATAAAGAGTTTCCTTAAGTTCACCCCACTTTTCATTTACTGTACAATTTTCTGGTGTATCAGTGAAAGCGTCTTCAAGTTGTTGTTGAAACTGAAAGCACTCTTCAGGATCATGAGTGTTAATAATATTAATCCTGGGGCTAGATTTGTGTTTAGCTATGTAGATTCTCTTTGGTCTCAGTCTAACCCTTGCAACAACCAAAGAATGATCCGTATCACAGTCAGCACTGTGGTAACTTACGAGTCAATGATATATGGTTCAGATGTTGTCTCGGTGTAATGATGAAGTCCAGCTGGTGCCAATGGCCGGATCTTGGATGTTTCCATGTGACCGTATGCATCTCTTTTGTTTTAAAAAAGGAGTTTGTAATACATAGGTCATTACTGGTGCAATGCTCCAGCAGCCTTTGTCCATTTTCATTCATGCGACCGATGTTGTATTTTCCAAGGGACACTGGCCGTGAACTCGAGTCCTTGCGCACACGAGCATTGAAATCACCGAGCATATAAATGTAGTCAGAATTTGGAACTGCCTTGATCACGAAATCTAACTCCTCATATAACGAATCCTTCATATCATGAGAGGAATCGAGTGTCGGTGCATATGCAGTAATAATGGTGGCAAATCCACAAGAGGTGTTGCGAGCGCAGGGATAATAGTCTTTCATTTCCTCCTGCTGGAATTTCAATCATTCTCAGTAGCGAATTCTTTACTGCAAAGCCCACACCATGTTGCCTTTTTTCTGCCTGCCCTCTACCCTTCCAAAAAAAAGGTGTAATTGTTTTTCCTGAGTGACCCTTCCTCAGCGAGGCGAGTCTCCTGCAGGCCAGCAATATCAATGTTAAGACGATTGAGTTCGGCATCAATCACAGCCATTTTTCTCACATCGTCAATATTGGTCAAGTCAGTGGAATATCCTGGACACATGGTTCTCACGTTCCAGGTTGCAATCTGTAGCTTGAGGTTTCTATTTTTCTTTTTTATTTGTACCTAGTGCATTGGTTTTACAGCCTGCGATACAGATTTTGTCCTAGCCCCAAGCACCCATTGAAGCAGGCAGACTGTGGCGGATCAGCACCCAATTGGCCGGGGGCTGCCCAGCTTGAGGCGGGCGGTAGCTGATCAGTGACACCTGTAGGTGTCTCCCACGGTCAGAGGCAACGAGTGGCGCCTCATGTCTACGCCAATTGACAGGGACTTATAACCAGTAACAGTTGCCTCTCGCTTTGATTCCGAGACTAGTTAAGACCCGGGATGGAGTTATTGCCTCTCCATAGCACAAAGCCTGGGCTAAAATATAGAGATCCTTTGTTGCCCATGCAGCATGATCCCTCTCTCGGCCGGCCTAGTTCACTCCAGAGGAAAGGTAACACCCATACTTCTGGAACAAGACAAGCTGCAGAAGCTGCCGTATCAACAAAGCAATGCTCTAACTGTACGCCTGTCGGAGCTTCGATTCTAGACCAGTCGCCAACCAAGGCTTAGGGCATGGTCTGCCCTGCCATGACATGTTGTCTTTAGGTTGCATTTCCTCGCACCAGGGTAAGGCTTGCACCCTCCCAATTGCGCTGTTCCGCCCGAAGCCGTTGGCACAATGTGGGGTGTCGGGTTTGGTAAGCGCCGCCCAACGTTCGGCGCTAACAGAAAGCAGGTAGTACCGTCTACTGTTATACGGTAGCTCAGTCATATCTGACTAAGACCTGACACAAATATACAGATTATAAAACAAGAAGAAACTATCATATAACGCAGAAGAGGAGCAGGAGACGGCAGCAGTAACAGCAGCAGCAGCAGCAGCAGCAGCAGCAGCAGCAGCAGAAGAAGAAGAAGAAGAAGAAGAAGAAGAAGAAGAAGAAGAAGAAGAAGAAGAAGAAGAAGAAGAAGAAGAAGAAGAAGAAGAAGAAGAAGAAGAAGATAAGACGACGAATCTTCTTCTTCTTCTTCTATGTATATCTACCAGTGGACCATAGGCCGACACCCAACTCAGGCCTTTCAATGTTATTATGTATAATGAATCGGTCTAGATGAATCCATCGGTGTTTCTAGCATGGAAGATATAATTTACATATAATACAGAAAGAAGATCGTGTCACCAAATAATAAGTAAATATGTACAATGTCTAAAAACCTGTATTTTCAAATAAATGGCGACCATGTTACAGTTGAAAGTTGAGCTGGCACATCGGCCAACATGTAAGTCTGCCCGCCCGGTGGACGTGTGTTTCAGCTTCGAAGACAATGTTATTGTTTACATTATCCTTTATTCCCACGTCCTCCCAACCTAAAATAGGTACCAAAACATACCCTTGGATGTAAAGGCAGGAACAATGACATCGTCCACACCACCAACCGCATGTCGACTGGGTATATACAGATATGGGGGACAGCACCATATACCGAGTTAGCTTGTGCATGTAAACGGGTAAGCATGTTACATCTACGCGTATGTTTGCATTTAATGTTGAAGTCAAGGAGTACTGCACCAGTATCGCCTGCGGTTCTGTAAATAGGATTTTATGAACTGGATGTTCCAGCCGCGGTGATTAAGTCGATGTTTAATTGATACTTGCCGTCACTGTGGTCCTGTAATGTTGTAGACTGTGTGCCAGGGCATGTTATTCTGTAGGCAGTACATTTACACGACACCCTGCGTTTACTACACCACGAATAGTTAATAACGCTCTCTGGGCCCGGGTATTATCTGGGGCTAGCCATTACTGTCATACGTTGAGATAAACACCTTCATATAAGCACCGCCCATGACAGAAATAAAAATCTATACAAGTGCTGGTGTTATCGATTATGTCATTGACCAATCGTTATCATACACAGAGGTATCTAATTGTCGGGGGTCTATTCTGGCCAGTGACACGGCCTGAGCAATAAACTCATTGATCCACACTCCAAGAAGTAGAAAAAATAAATAGGGATTAGAGGACACAAAGGACACCCCAATTTAAAAAAAAAAAAAAAAAATCGTAGTCTGTAGCTATGACCACAGTGAGATTCTATCCTTCCGTATCCAGGTAACAACAGCTCATTGCTGAGGGTACATGTTTTCTTCCACATAGAACCACCTTTGTCTTCGCAGCTCCTGTTGGGACAACGTGTAAACTATCGTAATATTGACTCAAAGACTCGTCACAGTTTGTGTCAATACACTTATGCCATATAACTAAACATAGTCGTAGCTGCGCTCCGTGGCCAAAGGCTTGCAAACGCGAATCGTGAGCCGCTTACCAGGCGTTCGAAACGCACCCGTGACCGATTTGTGTAGCAGACCCGTGTTGGTATAGTAGCCGGTCGTTCAGAAAGCAATGGCAAACTACTGAACGTAAATTTGCCTAGTACATCAACAGCAGCTGACTAAATGGTAGCGTTGACTGCAATGTCATGTAAGGGATGTGCAAAGTTTAAAAAAAAGTTGTAGCTGACTTGTGTATTGTGTGTGTGTGTGGGGGGGGGGGGGGTGGGGGGGGGGGTGGGGTGGGGGGGGGGTTGTGTGTGTTCAGGATATGTGTGGGTATGTATGTGTGTGTGTGTAACTACATCAAATGCCGATTAACTAAACATAGGCGTAGCTGAATTGTGTATGCGTGTGTGTTTGTATGTGTGTGTGTGTGTGTGTGTGCGGGGGGTGTTTGTGTGTGTGGGGCGGGGGGTGTTTGTGTGTGTGTATGATATGTGTGGGTGTCAATACACAAATGCCGTATTACTAAACATAGCCGTAGCTGACTTGTGTGGGCGTGTGAGTGTGTGTGTGTGTGTGTGAGTGCGTGTGTGTGTGTGTCACTACATTATTACCATATAACTAAACATAGCCGTAGCTAATTTGTGTGTGTGCTTGTGTGTTTGTATGTGTGTGTGTTTCACTACACTAATACCATATAACTAAATATAGCTGTATGTGTCAAACTGTTGACATGCTGATGTCAAACGAGTCAAACCATGACAAGCTAGACGAAAGCGTTAAAGAACTGCTGACATTCTGATGTCTAACAAGTCAGCCATGGCAAATTAGACTAGAGTGCCATGCGGAAAGCCAAAGAAGAATTGTCACCCAACACATAACTGGTGCCATCAGTGGCTACACCCTGAGGGAGACAATGAGACGGGGATCCAATCACTTATGGACTAATAGTCACAGAGCTCATCAAGGATTAGCCCATATGCTAGAGCGGCTGTAATATTATGAGCCAAAGATGTTGTATCATAAACACGACGGAGAGAGAGAGAGAGAGGGAGAGAGAGAGAGAGAGAGAGAGTAATTATTTTGCCCATACTAATTGTATGTTAGGCCTCACTGATCTGGTTTTCATACAATGGTATGAATGCCGGTAGTACAGAAAGCAATTGCAAACTACTGAACATAAATGTGTCCATAAACAGCCACACAAATCCTGAAGTTAGCTACGATGTCCCGTAAAATCATGCAACCAGCTTATAACTATATTAGTAGACGTTCTAAAATATATAAGACAAAAACAGGTAAAACATACATTAAATGATGTGAAAACTGCAGTCTATAAATAACTATATAAATCTAACACGAGAAATAAGAAGGAAGGCAAGGAGAGGAATGGTACAACTCATACCAGGCCAATGTTCAGTGATGTAATGTTGATTCCTTCTATATCTTCTATATTTCTGAAAATCGTTTCGCTGTACAGGGAAAAAATTTCTGGAGACATTACACATCCCTGTCCCGCACCTTTTAAAATAGGCTGATATTGACCTACATTGTTATCAATTCGGATGGCAGCTATTTGTTTCCAATATAAGTGATTTTTACAAGTCTAAGGTCTTTTCCATCCATTTGTAGATCTTCAAGCATACTTATCATGTCGACATGTCTCACTTTATCGAAAGCCTTTGTGTAGTCAATAAAGCAAAGATATAGATAATTGTTTACTTCTATAGAACGTTCAATTACTGTTCTCAGTAAATACACAGCATTTACTGTGTCCTTGCCTTCTACAAACCCACATTGTTCTTCTCCTATTTCGGGTTATATTTTCTTCGTGGCACTTTGCATGATAATTCTCAGCAGAATCATCGTGATGTGGCTGATTATACTTAATTGTTCGATGTTGATCGCATTCCAAGGCTCCTGATTTCTTCGGAATTGCAATAAATATAGAATTACGTAATTCAGGATGTATATCTCCAGTATCGTTCAGCAGTCTGGTGACTTGGTCTATTCCATATTCTTCTAAGGCAATGAATGAATCACCCCAAAAAAAAACGAGAAGTAGATTGTGAGCTTTACTAAAACACGACTACAAGAGACAAATTGGACGTTGCGGCCAAAGCCTTCGTCAGCACAGGACAAACAAATACAAACCAACACAAACCTACATGAAACACACTATGACAATATTAAACAATTAAACTAATAAAATGTACTCATCTGATTCTGTGTCCGTGCTTGGAAAGACTGACACGCGTAGGGCTCCAGTGGATTAATAGACCGGATGTATGGTACACGGTTCAAAGGTCAAGCGGGAGGGGAGTGGGGTGGAGAAGCGTCCATTGTGTGCGGAAAAGTGAAATTTAAGACCGGCAAAGATGTCGCGGACGCAGTTGACAATTAGCGATTCTCGTTAAGCGCTCGAAACACCGCTGCGGAAAACTACATAGTGTTGGTCCTGTTTACCATATTCTTCTAAGGCATTGATCATTTCTATTGTGATGTTATCTGTACCCGGGGTATTGCCAGTTTTCGTATGGTTAAGAGCATTCTGAACTTCCATCTTCAAAATTGATTGTCCTTCATTATTATTCCGATGATCATATTGTTCTTCTCTTGTATCATTATAAAGGCCTTTCACATAATCTTACCACGCATGTAAACTCTGATCTTTTTCTATTATGATTTTGCCATCTTTGGTGTTTAGGGAACCCGTTGATGTGTGCGTTCTTTTGTTAGTGATGTCATTAATTCTTGTGTGCATTAATTTGGTATTCCGGGTGTTGTGTTGGTTTTCAATTTCCTTGCAATTTTTCTCAAGCCATGCTTCTTTTGCCTCCTTTCATAATATTCTGACTTGTCTGTGAATTTCTTCATATTTGGCAGAATTATTTATATTGAGTCTTCTTTGAATCCAATAGGTGTAAAATTTCTTCAGTCATCCATTTCTTACGACCCACCTTCTTTAATTTTGGAATAGTTGTTTCTGCAGCCAAACTATATATATATATATATATATATATATATATATATATATATATATATATATATATATATATATATATATATATATATATATATATATATATATATATATATATTGTTGTTTGTCCATCAAGAATGATGATGACCATTCATTTCATCCAGTGGGGTTGAAGGTATGGAGCCAGTGGGTTCTAAGATGGCTGATAAGGCCTATTTTGGCTCGAAATGTTCTTTGACAATGTGGGCAAGGAATGCTTGACGTTTCTGGAGGAGGATTTCCTGCAGTGGTTTTTCTGTCCTGCCTTTTCTTCACAGCTCTTGCAGTCCTGGTTGCCTCACATATGACTGCACCCTTACGTAATGATGCACACCACGAATTTCGGTCTCTGGCTGCAGCCTCCCAGGTGTCATGATGAATTCCAAAAGCCTTCAATGAAATTTTCAGAGTGTCTTTAAAGCGTTTCCTCTGGCCACCTTGGGAGCGTTTACCACAACGCAGTTCGCTGTAAAAAATTCGTTTAGGGAGCCTGTGATCTGGCATGCGAGTCAAGTGACCAGCCCAGCGAATCTGATTCTTCATCAGTAGAGTGTGGATACTGGGCATGGATGCTCTTTCTAGGACTTCAGTGTCTGGAATCTTGTCTTGCCATTTAATCTTCAGTAGCTTCCTTAGGCAGACTGTGTGGAAGTGGTTTAATTTCCTAGCGTGTCGCTGATAAACAGTCCAGGTTTCACAAGCATATAGCAGTGTGGATAATACAACTGCTTTGTAGACTTTTAGCTTTGTTTGCAGGCTTATTCCAGTTCTGTCCCATACATTCTTGTACAGTCTGCCAAAGGCCGCACTGGCCTTGGAGATTCTTGCATTCACTTCGTCATCAATTGTGGCAGCTTGTGACACAGTGTTGCCAAGATAGGTGAATTTGTCAAAAACACTTAGTCTATGATCATTCACTTTGATATTCGGCACAGTGTGATTATTCCCTGGAGCTGGCTGGTACATAACTACAGTCTTCTCCGAGTTGATATTGAGCCCAAAGTTGGCACAGGCATGTGAGAAAGCTGAAACATTATGTTGCATGTCCGCCTCTGAGTTGGCGTACAGAGCGCAATCATCAGCAAACAGGAGCTCTCTGACGGTGTCGCTGTTAATTTTGGTTTTAGCTTTCAGCCTTCTGAGATTGAATAACTTTCCATCCATACGGTAGTTGATGTCTATTCCAATGTCGTCGTTCTCGAAGGCATTCATCAGCATGGCTGAAAACATGAGGCTGAACAGTGTTGGTGCCAGGACACATCCTTGCTTCACTCCATTGGTGACAGGAAAGGGTTCAGACAGTTCGCCATTTTCCTGTACTCTTGCCTGCATGCCATCATGAAATAGCCGCACTATTTGGACAAACTTTCGTGGACAGCCATATTTTGCCATAATCTTCCACAGTCCTTCTCTGCTGACTGTATCAAAAGCCTTGGTAAGGTCAATGAAAGTGGAGAACATTTCGCAGTTCTGTTCCTGACATTTCTCTTGCAGCTGCCTTGCAGCGAAAATCATGTCAACAGTTCCACGTTCTTTTCTGAAGCCACACTGACTCTCAGGAAGAAGACCTTGATCGAGATGGGCTGTGAGGCGATTGAGAAGAATTCTGGCGAGTATCTTCCCTGCAATTGAAAGCAAGGAGATGCCTCGGTGGTTGTCACAGGATTGGCGGTTTCCTTTACGTTTGTAAAGGTGGACTATTGACGCGTCCTTGAAATCTTGTGGCATGGTCTCGTTCACCCATATGTTTGTAAAGACTTGGTGAAGCTGCTCTGTTAGGACCGGCCCACCTGCCTTGTATATCTCTGCTGGGATGGAGTCAGGACCAGGTGCCTTGCCGCTGGAGAGTTGCTGGATGGCTTTGTTTACTTCCACTATGGTTGGCAGGTCATCAAGTGTCTCATTGGTAGGAACTTGAGGAAGGCAGTTGATGGTTTCATCATCGAAGAAGGAAGTTGCATTTAAGATGTTGCTGAAATGCTCTGCCCAGCGTTGAAGGATTTCTTTCTTATCGGTGATCAATGTTCCCCCATCTGCACTGAGGAGGGGAACTATGCCTGGTGATGTAGGACCATAGACCGCTTTCAGTGAGTCGTAGAAGTTTTTCATATCATGTCTGTCAGCAAAGCCCTGAATTTCATCAGCTTTGCTGCTCAGCCAGGAGTCCCGCATGTGCCGAAGTTTCTGCTGCACTACTCTCTGAATGTTCTTGAAGGCATCTTTTTTTTATGTTGACTTTGGGTCATTCAAATGTGCCTTGAGGAGAAGATGTTTCTCGGCCAGCAATTGGTTGATGTCTTCGGAATTTTCATCAAACCAGTCTTTATGCTTTCGGGGGGCTGGACCCAGGATTTCCATAGCAGTGTTGTAAATTATGTCCTTTAGGGCTCTCCATTCTGTTTCTGTATCCTGTTTAGCTGCAGCATTTGGCTTGAGGCGGTCTTCCAGCATATTTTCAAACGACTGCTGCATTTTCTTGCTGTTTAGGCGGGTGACATTTAGCTTTTTTTGCATTTTCACCCCTTGAGGACGCCGTGGTGGCCTGATGTGAATGTTTATTTTCGAGACAATGAGACGATGGTCTGTCCAACATTCGGCACCACACATGGAGTTTGTCACTCGGACGTCTTGTTTGTCACTCCTCCTGACAATGACATAGTCAATGAGGTGCCAGTGTTTCGAACGAGGGTGCATCCACGATGTCCTATTTCTCATGGGGAGACGGAAAATTGTGTTCGTAATCAGGAGATCATGTTCGGCACATGTCTGAAGGAGGCGGAGTCCATTGCTGTTACAATTTCCGACTCCATGCTTTCCAATAATGCCACTCCAAGAGGTGGTGTCCGTGCCTACTCTGGCATTGAAATCCCCAAGGAGTATAAGTTTGTCTCCTTTGGGAACAGATGTTAATACATTGTGCAGGTCCTCATAGAACTTGTTCTTGACATCATCTTCGTTGGTCATAATTGGTGCGTAGACTCTCACAATGGTTGCATGCTTCCTTCCATTCAGCAGGGGCAACTTCATGGTCATGAGCCTGTCGTTTATAGCCTTTGGAAATCCAGCTAATTTGCCGACCAGGGCCGACTTAATGGCACATCCCACACCGGATTGGCGTCTTTCCTCGCTTTTCCTTCCACTCCAGAAAAATGTGTAGCCGGCATTTCACAGATTTGGCCTTCTTCTGCAAGTCGTGTCTCGCTCAAGGCTGCAATGTCGATGTTGTACCTGCCCAGCCCTCTCCCAATCAGTGCTGTTCGTCTCTCTGGACCTGACGCGCCGTCTCTGTCAAGTAGGGTGCGTACATTCCAAGTTCCAATTGTTAAGGGAATATGGTTTACTCTTTTAGCTTTGCTTGTTTTATCTTTGTTTGTATGTCGACAGCAGTTAAGGGTACCCACCAACCGCGGCTAGCTGGTTAGGTAGTGATGGAGCAGACAATGTTTAGGGCACCCTTTCTAGCCCCTTCCTCATGCTATGGAGGTGAGCAGTGTGTTCCTATAGATGGTTGCTCAGTCGCTCAGGGGGCTGCCGAATCCCACTGCTGCTCCGGTCAGTAGAAGACGACCATATGGCCTGAGCCGCCTGTGTGCAGGTCTGCGACTACGGCTGCCAGCGTACACACACCTGCCGCTTCGCCGCTCGCCCATCGCCACAGGGCTTGAAGGTGATATATGACGCTGGATGAAGAATGGAATGAAAAGAATGAAATATATGGAATGGAATGGAATATAATGGAATGAGAAGAATGAAATACATATATAATTACACAGCTTTATACTGACTCCAACCATCTACATAGTTTGCTTATGCTTCATGTAGTTATCATCATGAACATCAATAACATCTTCATCAACATCATAATCATCATCATCAACATCATTATTGTGTAGCTGTCATTTGGAGAACGTCGCTCACACCAAGGCTCGTTGAAAAGTGTCTGGATCTTTCCCTAGTTCCCTGCTTCACACATGTTCATGTCGAGGCTGACTGTATCGTCTCTATCGTTGTGTTGGTCGACCCCTGCCTTAACTTCTAGAAGCAATGTCTTTCGCACAATTAGTTTCAAAACCACGTGACGCTGAGTATGGAGAGTCGTTTAATTTTAAAGACTTAATATCGTATGTCAACTATCTTCTGTTACTAAGAATAACAATAATCATTTTCGAAGAGATTGCTTCTTATATAGTATGGCATATTCTTTCGTCTTCTTTTGTGTATCTCTCAAAGGAGCAAAGGCCATCTCACCTTAAAGCTTTCGAATCGTTGCTGTATATTGCAGATCATTTCCTTTTCCTTTACACATTCTCAGATTATTCCTCTTCAGGAGCGCACCATCCTTTCCAAATTTGTTGTCTACGTTGCGTGTTTTATTTTATTTTGATTTTTTTTTCTTACGATTGGTGGGATTTTGCTCCTCACGTTTTCAACGGCAAGTTGTTGCAATTCCTACCCCAAAACTCAGCAAATACATTTATAGCAGAGTGACTTAGTATTATTTGCTTCCAGCTGGGGTTCAAGCAGCACATCAGAGGAACGTGTTCTTCCCTGGCATAATGGTCAATGTTAATATATTTAAAATTGTGCTTGTCTCCCCTATACAGTGATCTCGGCTCGTTCTACACCCAGAGATTGTTCACGAGAGACACCAGCATTAACATATCCAGCAACAATGGGGGTCAGTGACATCTCACAACTCTCTGGTGGGAACAACACCAGCAGAGGTTACTTTATGAAGTTTATAAGCGATAGAGAGCTGGAACTGTATGAGTTGGTCAACTTCTTCCTCATTACCAGCGCCATCAGTCTGTGTGGTGTGGTAGCTAATGTGATGAACATAATCGTCTTCTACAAACAAGGCTTTGATAACACCATCAACATCAGCTTCTTCGGACTGGCCATCTCCGACTTGTGTAGTCTGATCACCTTGCTGTGGTTTAACCTCTGTCTGAGCCCACTGTTAGTGCAGGCTGGGTGGAACATGTCCCCTCCTGAGATGCAGTACCTGACAGGAGGACACCCTCACATCTGCTTCGCCAGAATCACCAGCTGGATCACAGTGTTCATTACCGTGGAAAGAAGTATGTGTATCACTCTACCACTGAAGATCAAGCGACTGATCACTCCACGGAGAACCACGGTCATCCTGTGTACCATCTATGTGCTGATCATGTTGTCGTTTGAACCCGAGTACCACACGTCATACATTGGTTGGAAATTTGACCTCAAGAAAAACAGGACCCTTCTTGGTTTGATCTTTAGAAGCAGCAGAAAGTATTTGAGTGGGGTGGCTTTCTTCCTGTACGCTATTTTAGGGTTCGCTTCCTTCATCACTGTCATTATATTCACATTGGTACTTGTGGTTCAGCTTCACAGAAAATCGAAGTGGCGAATGAAGGCGAATGTAGACAAGGCTAGATCAGAAATAGTGTCCAACAAGGAACGGAAAACTATGACAATGGTAGTCATGATAGCAACTGTACTCATCGTCTGCTACACACCAGGTGTCGCTGTTTCCACAATTTCATTCTTCGAGCCTGGATTCGTCGTTCTTGGAGAATACGAGAACGAATTTCTTGCACTCTGGTCCTTTGTGTTCGTCTTTGAAGCCTTCAATTCCAGCGTCAACATCTTATTATATTATCACATGAGCACCAAATACAGGGAGACCTTTCGTCTAATGTTTGGGTTCGGAAACAGAATTACGATAGCGCTGTGAACGCAGACTTCTTTAGAATGATGATTAACTACTAGGATCTCAAACAATCAGTTTTTAGTTGTACGGTCATTCACAGACTACATATTGCACCCCATACACTGTCTTACTGTTACTGGAATTCTCTGCTATAATGATCCAATGTTTCCTTAGGTTTTGAGAAGATCGTCTGAAAACAGTTACAATTCAGTAAAAGAACTGGAAAGCTAGTATAGGACTTTAAACCTGCATTGGAGGAAATATGCGGCGGAGATGTACAGAAGGTAAGGATCCGGATAGCTGAATAATAACACGGATGTAAAGAAGATGAAGAGATATCGTGATGGATATTGGAAAAGATCACTCTTTTGCTCATGTGACAGAAAGTTTGTATTTATTTCTTTTTAAATGTATATTAAGAAGTGTTAATTAGGTTGTTAGATTAGAGACTGTAGGGAATGTCCTACAACCCAAGCAATGAGCATACAGTAAACCATTTAGTGAGGAGTCTATATCAGTAACAGACTATAACAGCTGCTACAGCAAATAAATCAGACAAACTAAACTAACCAAGTATGGGACACAATTTATAAACATCTATAGTTATCTTCTGGATATTGCCATTTATCAACGTGCATAGTTAGTACAAGTACAGTTAACAAGAATAGGCTAGAGAAGGATGAACAGGAGAACAGTGTTAAACTCCACGAAAGTGTGGTATAAGTTGAGACACGGTGAATAGTGACAAGAAGTCAGCAGTACAGAATAAAGAGGATGAACTCTAAAAGGTTACGAGTTCAACGGATCATGTGACAGAAAGGACGTGACGTCACGAGGCAGAAAAAGCTCGGGATATTTAGTCCGGCCAGAGGTGTACGCCTGGAGGGATGTAGAAACGATTGCAGCCACTTGAAACCAAGAAAGAAGCTATGCTAACACTGCTGAAAATTGTGCGAAGATGTTGTGCGTCTAAATAGAATACTACAGCCTCTTGTTAAGATGACGTCAGTTCGACGTGATCAAAGTTCATCTGCCACATGCGAGGTGCTTTTGTTCACAATGGTTAGCGCCTGATGTAAGTTTTATCACACGTTTAAACATTGACTTTGTGGAGGTTGTTGAGAAAGCTGCGGCTTCGTGACGATCATTGCACACGCCTTGAAAGATTAACATATTTAGGCCAGTCATTGCACTAATTAATATTATGGCCCTCTACTCTCTGATGTAATATGAGCAAGAGAGCAGTCGTATGGCTGGACGATGGAACTTTGTAAATAATGAAGGTGTTGTGCTCGAAGACGCTAAATTGTACTTTCCTACGAGTTCCTGCATGTTATGTTTTCGTATTGGTGCCCAGCATCTTTAACGAGCCAAAGCAAACAGTGTATGACAAATATCACCCCCGGAATCAATGTTCGCATCCCATATGGACGCCTAAGCACTACTATAACACCACAGGGAGATACAGATGTGGTAATTCTAGCAATTTATCAGCACCAGCTGCATTACTGTCCTGCTCACATTAATTGTTCTCTAAGTAATAGAAGCACACTTCTCTTAACAATCACCAGAAAACAGTTGAAACATGACACTATATTCTAAACCTCAATCTGATACCAATATACAACACAAATTTACTCTAATGAATACCATCATTTATAGCCCGTGGAACAAACGAACGAACGAATAAAGGAACTTTATTTTCAAAGGGACACAACATATGATTGTTAGGACTGGCTGGTTAGACTATTCCAATGTTGTGAGTCGGAACACCGATAGTTGTATTGGGACGTGATTCCTCACATTGTCTAGGATAAATCTGATTTCTGACCAGATTGATCATTGGGCCGAGTGTACTAAGCCGCAATATGATATTACACTTACATTGCCATTCGATTTCACAAGTTCCTACATTGTCCAAATATATGTGATAGCACAGAACAATGGAGACAGAAGGAGAGACAGACAGACAGAGAGAGAGGGGGGGGGGGGAGAGAAAGAATAAGTTTAAAGAATAAAGGTATAGATAGGTTCATTCAGGTGTAGGGGTAACCACTAATTATATGGAAATCCTATGATTTCTCTCCTGCTATTTAGTCAAGTTCACACGTATATATGCCACAGATGCAACACACTGTTCAACAGAACGCTAGTCCAGGCGCTCAAGAATAAATTAACACTAAATTAAGTTTATTTGCTTCTCAAAAAATTTACAAAAGTATCGTATGACAACAATACTAACCAGCATTAGAGAAATGCAGTCAGGTAACTAACACCAAGAAAATACCTTCAAATAAATGTCACCACTAAAGAAATGCTAGTAAACTAGTATATTCATATAAACACAGGAATACATTCGAATAAGTATAGTCAGACAACTGAAGCAGTACAATCAGGAGAATATAACAAAATGTACACCCGGGTACCACTGCTTAATTTCCGCCCACTCGCTTAACCAGGTAATGAATCAAATGACAACCTGAAACACAAACAAAAAGACATGGCTGACTATTACAGCTAAGAGAGCGTCATATGAAAATAACATTTATATTACCAGTCTGCCAAATCCCCAGCACCTATTGACCTCTCCCTGTATACCCGTATTACACCTTATCCTCATCATCATTGGGCATTATCGACTTCAATATCATCCTCGTCGTCTGTCGTGTCCTCCTTTAAAGTGTCGTCCCTGGAGTGAAGAGAGTCAACACCAACATTATAATATTTTCTTTTATCAATATCCTGGAGAATCCACCAGCTTCCGTCCAACACACTCCATCAGCCTATGGACACCTTTTCCTGTTACTCTCTCACTGTCGTACTATGCCCCCTCTCATACTTCCCCAATGCAACATACTCAACAACTCTTGCTTCTAAAAATTAATAAAGATTAATTTATTAAAAGAAAAGTGTAACGTATATGAGACGTGTATGCGAAGAAAATGTGTGTCGTGTATTATAACAGAAATGTATGTGTCAGCCATCAAAGTTCAGGATCATAGTGCACACATCATGGCAAGGATCACACGACATCACAAGACTCATCACAAGGGACCTCACCGAAGTCGTGTCCTTCTCTCCAGACATGTCCTCCTCCAGGAACTCTGATGATCATGAGATCTGAATCCCATGTAAATATATAATCCGTGGAAAAATACTATTATTGTTCCTAACGCAACTGTTCCTAATAGTTTATAGAAACTCCGGCTTCATAATTCCGGCGTAGTGAAACAAACCCGGAACACTGTCCTATGAACAGGACTTTTTGTCTCTTGCTAAATGTTCTCTAGTCCTCAATATTAAAAAGTTATTGTCTATACTCCAATAGAGTCCTTTATTTTTGTTCTAGTCATAAGTGAACTGAATATCCATCACTACTGGTGTGTTAAAACTGGTATGACCTAAACTTATTCGGTATTTATCCTGTAGGATACATATGCCATTCAGCTCCACTGAGCAATGTTGATCATCTTCCTCTAGCATAATCTCTGTTGTACAATTGCTGGCCAATCTTCCTGCGCCAAACTTTATCCGGGATCGGATTGTCTCTTGGTTTCATGTTCTTCATTCCAACCAGAGGTAACCTGCAACATAAATCATATAACCGGTGATAGCCTCCCCGTCACTGATCTCTATTAGATGATCGTGGGCCATCGGCCTCGCTCAGAAAATATAATGAACCTATCAGGGACAGATGAACTGATCACATAGGTTATCATCAGGCCAAGACAAGAAAAAAAATCAGCAAACAGAATGCGGAACCCCCCCCCCCCCCCTACACCAGGGAGCACCCATTGCAATATCCCAATTATCCCTCATTACTCAATCCTCAATTAGTAAAGCTTATCAACACTTCACTAATCTATTTTCAACTAACAGAGCCAAGTATCACTTCCCTACTCTAGTTAGTTTTCCACTAACAGTGCTAATCATCACACTTTAGTTTTAACAAGCCTACAGCCTATATTAATTAGAACTAATTATAATCGGTTCTACCTTAGGCCACACTGCAGTTAGATCAAATTACATCCACTCTTGCCATGACAGGCACGTGTAAAATTAAATTAACTCAATTCGCACACGGTGGACGTTTTCCCATCAGAACCACAGTGCCGAAGCACGTCTTCTACAATCCAAGGTTTGCGATCAACTCCCCATCTCCAATCATGGTTTTTGGCCAAACCTCTAATTGGTCACGTGACTGTATTCTTCCTGTCCACACAGGTGTTATTTGGACATATCAGCCATTGTCAAGAATCTATTTTTCCCTGGCTTAGTCACTGTCAAAGTTGTCATCACTTGTTTTGACTCCCCCAACAAACTAACGAGTTACTGTATGATCCCAACAACAGTTTTCCCCAACAAGCTGCCAATCTTCTAGATGTTCCGGAAACTATAAATTGACAGATGTACTGTTATCTTCCGTGCTGAGTATTTCCGTTTTTCCCTCTGACTTGTTTATAATCTGTCAAAGCGATGTATGATTCAGCGCACTCACTTCCCCTATACATCTGCCACTGTTAATTTTTGCCCGACATGTGATGGCCGACATCCGATTGCCACCATGATCCCACGGGTTCCATCTGTATTCAAATGTTGACAAACTGTCAAGGCGATGCCGGGACCTGTCTCCATCACCACCGAATGTTCCAAATCCGTTAGAGATGTACACGTGCAGCTACAAATATTGTCCTGGGATTTTGACATCCGATTTGTTTATACTGTTAGTAAAATAGTTGTTTACGAGTTCCAATAATGTCGTGTCCTCCTTTAAAGTGTCGTCCCTGGAGTGAAGAGAGTCAACACCCACATTAGTAAAATAGTTGTCGCTGGCAGATAGTCCGTTTTATCAGAAAGCCTCTATAATAATCAGCTGGGTAAACGCACGGTTTTTTTTGTGACATCGTCATCAGCGACATGTATTGATATCGGATCAGTGATCTTCCGTAAAAGCATGGGTGGTCATTCACCATCAACCAGTGTTCCCCTGTGCCAACATCAAACCATGTATCATAAAGGCAGAGCCGAACTGACACCCGTCAAATATAGTGCTCACAGCACAGCATCGCCACTCCCACACACATGCCCCCTTCCCTGGCATGTGAAGTCAAACACATAAACGTTGCAATATGTGTGATAATCATGTGACAACAAAACAACTATATACACAGACACTGTAGTCTTCCAGCAGCAGACAAACACATGTGCATTACAGCAGGACAAACATAAACAACAACTTCCGATTTGAATGTACACACTGGCTAGGTTTTCAATACACCAGACAGTAACACAAGCACTAATAACTGGACACCACATTTTAACATTTGGGTTACGAGTCTCACACAACACAACATCTCTGCCTCAGTTGTGACCAACGTAATGCAAAAGCAACTGTAACTTGCTACTCAGCACCAGTAATTATCAGACAAGATGTGGCATAGGTACTGCTCACCAATTAGATATATGCAATGCCCCGTTAAACTAAATCTCCTACCGCCATGTAACCTATTGCAGTGTATAAATTCACTCATGTGTAAACAAGCATTATCGGTCCTCTTTCATTACCATCAACGTTGCCATATATCATAGCTGCTATCGCCATTCTGTTCCATCATCATTACTAGCAACATTGACCCCCATCATCAACTATAAAAATCCCTCTCGTTATCAATATAGCCAACATCATTGGTAATATAAATCCGCAACACAATTAGCATATTATAAGCCTCGTAATTTACCCTCAACGTGTATGCCACTAGCAATTCCTTTCTCCCAATGCGACGTCTAATGTTAAACTAAACCGTAAACCCCTATGCCTTTTATTTCAAATTTTTCGTGAAGGTTCGAACTCCGTGGCTCTTAGCCCGCATAGCAGGCCTATCGCTCGCCTCAACAACGCGGCCACAGAATCTGACCTCTGTTCCCCCCCCCCCTTTTTTTTTTTCGCGTTTCCATCCTGTTTCAGGACATTGCGGTCAAAACCAGCATCTTTCAGCTGTGTGTTGATTCCTAGGCTAGATTACGCTCATCAGCACGCCACGACTTTCTGAGCGACCGGCTCCATACTCTCATAAGTCACTTTTGCGATTCGAACCACTGCTAATTCTCGTCTCGTCACGTGACGAGAGTATTCGGGGTTAGCGGAGAAAGCTGCTACCACTTTGGCCATGGAGCCGGCTCTGTTTGCCTGACAACAAAACACAGTCATTCCTTCCTTTGTCGGCCCAGCTTCGTGTGCGATTCAGTTACCTGTCGTAGTCATCTGGTTTCGCACAGTGGCCGCATTTGTCTGTATTCTCCCATGTGTAACTCCGACCTGGATATTTCCCTGCGCTACCAGCCTATCTAGGACACTGGTGATCGAGTGAAATGGCGAGTCATGACCGCCCACGCTTTCCGGCATGGCACATGATTGATTGATTGACCAGCCTATATATGCCTGCTAGTAAGTCTAATTGCCTAGTTTAGTTTCTCTATCCTCCAATTCGTGGTTAACTACTCAGACCTACAGTACTCTGTTTTAGTTGGTTGATCCGCCGTGTGTCTTTCGCAGGACGTTGAAATCAACCCTGATATGTTTCGGTTGTTTGTGAATCCTTGTCGGGTTCACATTCTGTAGTTTGCCAACTCTTTCTGAAATAGATTGCTGAAACAATTAGTTAGTTAGATCTGTGCTTTACAGGACGCCACAGACAATGCCAGTTTTGACCAGCTGCTCATGATTCTTTAGCAAGTTTGCCTGCAGTAGTTTGCCATTGTTTTCTGAGCTAGGGTAGCGCTACTCACGTCCGACTATAGTCTAACAAGTATCTAACTACATCCTACACCAGCTTACTTAAGTTCCTGTCATTCAACGCAGACTTGCAAGTATGCATACGGGTACTTTGGCTATTGGTCACCACACTCGGCTTATAGCGATTGCACAACTTTCCAATATAGGCAGGCATTTTCCACCAATTTGTGATTCCACAAGCCCGTGTTTCTTCTGCTCCTTAGTTTTATCTACCTGAACAGATTACGTTATTCCACAAGTCTATGTTTCTTCTGCTCCTTAGGTTTATCTACCTGAACAGGTTACGTTATTCCACAAGTTTATGTTTCTTCTGCTCCTTAGGTTTATCTACCTGAACAGATTACGTTATTCCACAAGTCTATGTTTCTTCTGCTCCTTAGGTTTATCTAGCTGAACAGATTTTCTAGTGCTTTCGTGGTTCCAACAGCTTTTGAGACTAGACACGTTCCGTCACCAAAGTCAATCTGCTCATCCCAACAACTGCCTGAGTCCAGTGCATATATTCTAGCAAATTGACGCCTTTCTGAAGTCACGTGGCCTTGCCTTCCTTGCGTCTCCTATCAACTTATCGCATCTTTTGACCCATAAGCATCTATACGTTTATCTTGCCAGCCTAAGAGCTAACCTGGGTTCATTGCTCTTCGCCATATTGTTTCAGGTCCGGAGTCTACCTTTGTCTCATGACAGTCCAGGACAAAAGCATAGTTTGATTGTGACCTCATTTAACTGAATACTCGACATCATTTCCTGTGACGGGTTAACGCCAGTTTATCGGGTCGTCTATTTGTCAGGTCTTGAACTTTCAAACTGTTCAATAAAAATATTCCGGTCGATGTCCTCGGGTAAACTTTGGCGGTTTGTGGAAAACCATTTCCAGACTGCCACATATAACAAAAGATTGATTCTTTTCATATATTTAATACATCTCTGGCGTTTGACACAGTTCTCCTAATCACGATATACATTTCTTAAAAACACAAGGACTATCATACTTGCTACCTAAACTCTAAACAGATATAATTAAAACCACTACTGAATGGCGACAGGATGAACACTGCCATTGCCTCAATGAGTCTCAACCGGTCTGTCTCGGACCACGGTTACGCTCTGACTGAACCATTTGCAAGAAAACCTCTCTCTTAGCCAGCGCCAATGTCATTCTTTACTCAGTAATGAGTGAATGTGATCAGAGCTTACAAAACAGGTCATGACAGTCATCGCTGCCCCAAAGCACACACAATTGATGCAACACATACAGACACACATTAATTTCCAGGCATCTAACGCCTTCTATAATTCTAATAAACTTGTCTTCATCTGTCTGTTGTCTGGCAATATTACTTTAGATTCTCTAAAATGAAACCAGACGTATGTAAATCAAGGTTACGATGTAGCCTATATGTTTATGAACCATATGTGTATTCATCTTTTATTTTACTGTCACTTTAATGTCAATTTTAATTAACTTAATATTTTCACAGAGCATATCAATAAGGCTTTAATTTAAATATATTGAGAACAGGAGGCTACGGCATCCTTTTAAATCATCATTTCAGTATATCAGTGTGTGTGTCTCTCTCTCTCTCTCTCTCTCTCTCTCTCCTCTCTCTCTCTCTCTCTCTCTCTCTCTCTATCTATCTATCTATCTATATATATATATATATATATATATATATATATATATATATATATATATATATATATATAATATTGTTATATATTCTAGCTTAATTCAATTATCAACATAAGATAACACTACAACTTTTACAATAATCAATATTGTATAGCGATGACGACTGATTAATTGTGTGACAACTATCCATAGACCATTTCCGACTTCACGGTTTGAGATCGTTGATCAGCTTTGATAAGAGCTATGCCACAGATTGCCACATAACTCAAAAGATTGATTATTTTCATATATCGACAGCCCCTCTATATCCAACCCACCAGGCTCAGACATCCAGGAGCAGACAACTTGCATCTGACCCGCGCAGGTACAGCTCTAACCACGACTATGCACACCTCGCCTGTCCTACAGATGGTCATTCACCTCTTTACTCAAGACATCATCTTGAAGTGACTATCGTCATCAGTTCTCCGTCCCGATATCTCTTACTGTTGTGTTTTTTTATGTTACTTCTGTGATTTGTTGAGTTCTTTGTGGCTGTTCAATAATAATTCTCACTGAAATTGAATGCGCATTATCATGACTCATTTTAGTTATTTGATATTGTTTAATCACATATTTTAACAATGCAAGATAATTTTGAAATATAATCATTGGAAACTATTAATACAATATTGTATTATGTGTATACTACTTGGCCTTATTGTGTATTACTAATTAACATAGATGGTTTCACCAATTTTAAGAACTCCTGCTTTCATGCAAATTTTAAACATAGAAATGATTGATTAAGTTTCTTCATTTCAATTTAACAAATTACAATATGATGAAATTAATTCCATTACTTCATTTAAGTTTAATCAATCAATGCAAATAATGACTATAATTAACAAATGCTAAATCTGTATTGCTAGTTAGTTAGTTAGTTAGTTAGTTAGTTAGTTAGTTAGTCGAGGTTCCAACTTCACGGCAACGGGTCGTCCCCATTATGCTCCATTCCCGTGCCTGCGAATATCACACAAAATGCTCCCCACTGTCCAATGTGTAAAGTGGAATATACAGGAGTCTCGGCAATCCAACAAGCCCGCACATGTACACTGTGCATAATGCTACCACAAAATTCATCCACGAATATCAGTTCATCGTCGATGGACTCGGCAGTCCCCAGAAAGACCTCACTGACCCGGGTGTTCTCACATGGCTCGGTCTTTCACCGCAGGGCTACCCGCTGAAAGCGTCGCAAAAAGCACGAACTCCGCAGCTTCAGCGCCGACTCCCAGGAGTCTCCCGAAAAATGCACTCGTGAACTGAAAGGGCAAATCAGTCAATTCAGCCACAGCCGGTAGCCAGTGTTCCGAACATGCAGTTCACTGTACTGGACAGATGTAAAAGCATTCCACGCGAATTTCACAGCTCACGGTGTCGCCCACGCACTCACTCAATAGCAGGGCGACGGAACCATATACTACCAGTACAACATGAAGAAAATACGATTGCAAACCGTAGCCACAAACGTAAACACGCCACAGGCCCCAACGGTTCAATGCCTAACGCCATGTTGGCGACCGAAAGTCCAAATCGGTATTGCTCTTTATAGTTATCTATTATGATGCCATCCCCCCCCCCCCCGCGTTTCCATCCTGTTTCAGGATATTGCGGTCAACACCAGCATCTTTCAGCTGTATGTTGATTCCTAGGCTAGATTACGCTCATCAGCACGCCACGACTTTCTGAGCGACCGGCTCCATACTCTCATGAGTCACTTTTGCGATTCGAACCACTTCTAATTCTCGTCGCGTCACGTGACGAGAGTATTCGGGGTTAGCGGAGAAAGCTGCTAACCCTTCAGCCATGGAGCGGGCTATTATGATGCCATAGATGTAAGAATGAATCTTCTTCTTCTTCTTCTTCTTCTTCTTCTTCTTCTTCTTCTTCTTCTTCTTCTTCTTCTTCTTCTTCTTCTTCTTCTTCTTCAGCTTTCCGAGCCATTGAGGTTCTTTGCTTGTATTATTATGATTATGTTTGTATTAATTGATACCTTTTTGGATTACTTGATTAATTTATAGAATAAAAGATTATGATGCCATTACCTTTATTTTATAAATTAATCAAATAATCCAAAAAGGTATCAATTAATACAAGCATAATCATTCTTATATCTATATATTCTAACTCATCTTTGACCTTAGAGTTAACATTAACTATGCATCAGCGCTCCAATGTTTCTCCAAATCATGGTAGACTACAGCGCCAGTCTGCACAGTATTAATGCTATCCATTATGGATGGGCGTCCCATATTGTTGACCTTCAGCCATGGACTCTTAGTGCTCCATTACTTCCATATTTGTGTCACAACGCTAGGATACGAGCCTATGATAGACCATGTGTGGTGGAGCTGTTACTCAAATGGGGCCAGCTTTCCCAATCCGAGAACATATTACCTACAATTGGCTTCATCAGTCATTTTCGCATTTGCGAGCGCTATCAAGAACAAGTTACCTTGTTCAAGAAGCCTGATACGGGGGAGTAAAATGACACATGGCAAGACGAACACCAAGAAACAGCAGACACAGAAGATGTGCAGGTGGGAGCCGCCAAAACCGCAAGGAAGACGGGCGGAGAGACCCTACATGTGAGCTGCAACGAAGAACCTGAAACTACAGTTTCCACTGAAGCCAGCACGAGGAAGATCGACGACAACCCACCACAGACAAGAGCCAAGACAACAGAGAAGAAGGAGGAAGAAGACACCAGAGTCGAAAACACCAACTTAAAGACAGTCAGATGGGTTATCAATTAGTATTTCAGGATCCTCGTCTGTGCTACGGAGTTCGTGCACTGAGCTGGATTTCTCCAGACTCAGGTTTGAGTTAGGAGGAGAACGGAGCACTTGTTGGTTGCACCCGTGTGCCATGATGTTGATTCATCGACTAGACTAGACTAAACTAGATGGATTATTAAACGTATTTAAGTGGAGCTGTCAAACGAAGAAATCCTGAAGCAGCTACAGGAGGAGAATCTCCACATCCGAATCTTGAAGTCGGAGCGGATTCTAACGTGCTCAAAGATACCTACGACGCTGGCGGTGGTGACGACTGAGGGCAGCGAGATGACACGCCAAGTATCGATAAACAAGAAAATGCAACAGCCTGAAGGATTAATTCCAAAAATAACTCAAAGTTTCAGATGCCAAATGGTCGGTCACAGCAGAACAATATGTCGCAGTAATACGGAAATATGCCGATACTGCCGCGATCATCACGCCTTCAGTGAGTGTCCGCTGGTCAAGCACGACATGGACTTCCGAGCACCCAACAACAAAAGAAAGTGCGCCAACTGCCTGAACAAGCATGGAGCAAGATTCCTGGGCTGTCCGTACCTCCAAAGACACAGAGACGTTTTAAAGATCGCCATTACCACAAAGACACCATATAAGGACACAATGCGGAGTTGCGAGACAGCAACGTGCATCTCACAAACCGAGAAAGAGCATCAGCAAAGCCAGATTGATGAGTTATTTAAAAAAAACAAAAAAAAAAAACACGTCAAGCTACTGCAAACAACGGCACCTACCAGAGACAATGAAAAACTGTTGAAAATCTTGAATAAAGGAGATCAAGCGAAACATCAAGTAAGAGTTGGAGCACATGGTGCAGACGACAAAGAAGAATGAAGAGTTTCTACGAGAAATCAAGGCGGAGAGAGAAATGCTAAAAACTGAAAGGAGACCAAGCCGATTCAAACCAGCAGAGGAAACTGGAAAAGATCTTAGAAAAAAATGCCGCAAGATGAACCCCAACAAGAGACCGAGCCGAGCCGAAAACGCAAGCTAAAGCCAACAGCCCAATCACGACGCCCACGAGAATTAAGGGGGAACCACTATCCCCCTGGATACCTGAAGGCTGCACAGAATACCCAATTCCACCTCCATTGGAGGAGCTCCTCACGGAAGACAAAAAATGAAAGGAAAGAAGTACTCAGGTGCCAGGAATACAAAAGGCGAATGGCAGAAAAGGAGTAAAAAGAATCTCAGGAAATTCAAAGTTAAACCAATGTACCACCAAACCTCTGAAGAATATCCAGAGGTACACTGGGATGACAAATTCCCAGAATTCCCAGATGGGTACTATAATGATGACGGAGAGCTCGTCCCGTGGTTGACCACAGAGGAAGAAATCGAAAGGCAGCAGAAAATCAAACTCGAAAGAGAAAAAAGGAGCAAGGAGGAAAATAAAAGCATCGAAAAGCTTCTACAGACAATACACAAAAATGATGCAAACAAAAAAGACTCTCCAGAAGCCAGCACTGACAAAAGAAATCACCTCAGGAGAGGGCCCACGGGAAAACTTGTCGGCCAACCTATACCCCACAAACTCTGCAAATTGATAAGCCAGCTAACACTGGCGAAAAGACACTTAACAAACTCATGCCGCAACATGAACAACTTAATTTATAACCGATGCCACAGAGGCTGGTTGACACGGTGGAAATTTTTTTGTTTTGCTCAAAATGGACTCTGACTTGGACTTAATCAGTCAACAACACCACCATAGTTATCTACTTTCTTCTCCGTATGCACTGTCATTCATCTTTCTAAAAGTATAGGCTCAAAACAAGCATAATGGTAATGTGTTAATAGTACTTTAGCTCAATAAAATTGATGTAATTCATTACGATTAATCACTTTTAAAATCACTAGTATTGGTTAGTATTCAAAGCCATAATTCAACAACTCGGGTTATTAACGTTGGTTAGTTAAAAATGCAATCAACAGTAAATAATTCACGTTCTGAAAAAGAAAAACAAAATAATTCAAATTTATCTTCACATTCTGTTTCAAAACAAACATAATTATGTCAACACTAATTTGTTTCATTCTAAGTAAAGTGATTTATAGGTTTTGGTGATCTTAATAAATCTTAATTAATTCCTTCATTCAAAAATCGTATATATCGTCTACGAGTTCTTATACAATCAAAACAAAACCTATTTATAATATTCTAAATTGTGTGACCTAACTAAATTAATTTTAAAATTTATGTTTCAGTACGCCACATCATTTCTATCTAAGCTTAAACAAAGTTTAATTATAACACTAATGAACAGCATCTAAACTCTTGCAACTTCATCAATCTGTTAATTTCAGAATTAAAATACCTTTTTTATTCGACAATCTAATTCCTATGTTACACATTGCTAAAGTTACAATTGTAAATAACTTTTTTGGAGGATCTAGAGAGGAACAATTTCTAAGGAGTACGCATCTCGCAAAATATCTACACAAGTCGACGTTTCTCGATGCTGTTTTATCAAAGTTCTTAATAGTTGTATTAGTAATTACAGTAATAATTTAAATCAGCATCTAATTAAGCAAAAGTGGTATCTTTGTAGCTAGTCTGCCTATACAATCATACATTTTTATTCGACACGCTCTTGGGTTGAATTCGCGAAACTCGAGTCAAATCGTCTCTGCACCTGTCACAAGCTCGGAATGTTCGTCACGTGACCTGGCGAATTGGGTATCCCGCTATGTAATCTGGCGTAGTTTGAATCTCCTTTCGCATTGTGTTTTGGAGGTATTCTTTATCTCTGTGTGTCGTGCATACCAATTATCCGTTATCTTCCTTTATGCTGAAGTTCATAGCAATCAAACAGTAGATGTTAGGTTGCAGAAATCATTACAACTCTCTATGTATTCATAAATGACGCTATTTTCATGAATAGTCAGGGGCAATGCAGATATTAAGCCTCGAAAATTACTTTATTTGAACAGTCATTGGTTTCATACAACACTGCGAGTCCCCCACATTGCCATGCGATCATACATAAGTATAACTGATGGGTAGAAATATAGTCAATGTTTTGTCATGGTTTTTAAGTCATCATAGCACAAGAGACTGTGTCATTTATAATACTCATACATCACCGTTGCTATAGGCCTCCATACTGGATTATATATCTATACCCATTAGTTCTAACTGGTTCACTGACAGGTTTGTCCTCGTGTTGGGATGGCTCTTTCGTGTTCGTCTGGTCGGACACAAGATATGATTGTTATGACTGGCCGGTTAGATTGTTCAAACGTTGTTATTCGGAACACGGATATTTGTATTGGGAAGTGTGTCCTCACATTGTTCAGATTAAGTCTGACTGATTGCTGACCAGACTGAACATTGGACTGAGTAGACTCCTTTCATGTATGTAATACACCTCTGGCGATTTACACAAGTTCACCTGATCACGACATACACTTCTTAAATATTCAAGAACTATCACACTTGCTACCAAAAATCTAAAAAGGCATAACTAACATCTCTACAGAATGGCAACAGGGTGAACACTAACATTGTCACCGAGTCTCGACCGGTCTTCCTTTGACCACGGTTACACTCGGATTGACCCGTTTAGGAGATACACGTCTCTCCTGGCCAGCGTGTATGTCGTGGATTACGCCGTAGGACGTGAGTGTTATCAGAGCTCACACATCAGCTCATGGCATTACACTACTTCCCATACACCCATAGTTGACATATACACACTTTTATACAGACAAATACACAAATACGTATACAGACGCACATCAACACATTCACACACCCACGCACACGTCCTTACATACAACACATACACTCACTCACAATCGCAAACACTAAATCATTCACTCATTAGATTGGTATCAGTCTCCATGTTGGTGAATACATAAACTACTACTTTTATCGTTCTTTACTTTTTTATCGTTTCTTTACTTATTCAGCCATGGGAGATTTGCTCACAACAGTTGAGCAATATCTCCGGCGGGTCTTTTCCCGGTGGTCGCGGGATCCGCACAAGTCAGGCGGGGAGTCTGACGGTAGTACACACTTTACACAGGTCCGGACACTGTGATGACAGATGTACGCACTCTACGGCCCAGGCGCGAACGAGGCTATCACCTGTGGGACTTGGCTGGACGCCTCTAAGTCGGGTCCCTTGGGTTCCAGGGTCTGGCCACCACTCACCACCTGCTCGTGGAGGCGAGGTCTTGGAGGTTTGACGCTGAGCTGCCAGCATCTGCAGCCTACCTTGTTCCAGATGTATTGGTTACCCATTCCTCTGGAAAACACAAGGCTAGGCCGAGAGAGGGAACATGTCGTTTGGGCACCACATGTTTCTCTGAAGCTCTGCCCTGGCATTGTGATGGAATTTTTGCCACATTCCAACTCACATACTTTGGTCAAAGACTGCAAAGTGCCACTCACTCACAGATATTGATCTAGCAAAACAATCATCGTATACATCATTAACATAGCATATATATACTACCAATGTTTGAGCTAATATTACTCTTTAGTATAACCACTGCAACCTGGCCCCTGCCTATATGATTACCTATTGTCTTCGCATCCAGTTGTCTGCATATGTGTGTCCTACTCATTTTCTCATGTTCTATTATTTCTCGAATCAACATCATCTCATTCTTGATATCTCCAACCCTCCAAGTATTACCAGCTGCCATAGGATCAATCAATCAATCATGTGCCATGCTGGAAAGCGTGGACAGTCATGACTGGCCATTTCACTCTATCACCAGAGTCGTGGATCAGCTCAGTGTTCCTGTCTCGACCATGCCATGTTGCCAAGCCATACAGGTATTTACTTCTCGGTCTTCCTCTTGGTCTGTTCCCTTCTATCTTGCCAATTGTCACTAAGTTCTCCAATCCATTTCTTCTCATAATATGTCAAAAAAATTGTGACTATCTACGTCTAATTTCTCTAATCAATTTACGATTTTCATTTGTTTCCTGTAGTTCATGATCATTGGTTTTTCTGTCTGTCCATGGTACTCTTTGCATCTTCCCCGGGAAATCACATTTCTTCAGCCATCAGATGTTTTTGAGCCTGACTGCTCATTGTCCAAGTTTGACAAATATACAAAAGAACAGGCTTTATGTAGCACCTCAACACGCTTTTTTCTGGTTTCAATTGACATTTTTTCATTGGTCAGTATGTTTTTTATCTTGCTAAAGGCTACTTTTGCCATGGCGATTCTTGTTCTAATCTCTTCAAGGCATCTCCCATTAGATGCTATGACTGTTCAGAGATAATTGTACCGATTCACTTGTTGAAGAATATCCCCATTTACTTGTATATTACATTGTGGTATTTCGTTCTTCCCAGTGACGACCATAATCTGTGTTTTTTTACAATTTAATTCTAACCCCAGTTGCTCACTGTGTACAACAGCCACATCTACTAATTGCCATAGGATCATAACATGTAATAGTCAACTCCTTGTCACCAATACTCTGCCGACAGCATCCTCACTCCTGTCGCTGATTCCCTCGGTTGTTACTTTGTCTAGTATAATATAAGAACTGTAAATCAACCTCTCACAAGTTATAGAGACACTTTCCCCAGGATGAACTCTTCTAGAATTTTATGTCTGGCTATTTCTACTTTTCAACAGAGAACAGAATACCTACTGCATGTTACCGCGCACTATTTCCTCTACACAAGTGTACACAACACATTAAAAACACCCAAATGTAATCAACGGATACATCATTAGTAATTGTCACCGTATCCAGACATGCCCTCGATCTGTGTTATTCACTTAAAGTCATTAGTCAAGCACGTAACATCCTCTAGAAGCCATAGATAAAAGCCTCACCACATCACTTACTGCTTACACAATATCTCAAGGTATGAGCCATAACAAGCCTCATTACTGATTCCTTAATAGGAATAACATCTATCTTATACACTACCCCATACAATATACCGCAGCAGTTATAGAAACCTGTCTGCATTGTGTATTACCTTTGTACGTTTACTCATTGTGATACGCATCATTTGTTCTCAATATACTCATTATAAAACATCATTACAGTTACTTCACACTTGTAACATATTAGAGGTCATACCTCAATTGCTAAGAGGCTGTTCCCCCACTGTTATCTCTGTACTTATGATTCTGTACCAAACAGCACTATGCAACGTATATTTCCACCCTCATGCCCTAGTGGCATCATATTGCCTGCACTAATACATATTCCCGTTCTTCACATTAACCCCTCTTCAACCCCTGCATTCAGTTATCTGTTGAATATTTACTCAGGACAATAACTCCGTTACTCATACAGTTCTTCTCCCTTCCTCAGAAGACATATACTTTAAGATCCCTAGACTTGCATCACTGTATGCATGTTACAGCTTTATATATCAATTTGTAAGGAATGCATATAGATTACAACAAGTACATTACAAGCGACACGTTCTTCTTGATCTTATAGTCCATGCCGCGTGGCGTTGGTGATCATGTTTGTCCGCATCCTTCTGTCTTGGGTACTACCAATATTCTTATAGTCCATGCCGTGTGGCTTTGATGATTATGTCTGTCCACATCCCACAAATACCGCCAACTGGGGCAACACATACGGAGATGGTTGGACGGTCATGGTTACAGATGCCGGACACAGACCAGGCGCCAGCAGAAGGATGTTCGATGTTCCGGTACACACGTGTGTCAGATGTAAAGTCAGTGATACGTGTACACGAATGAAGGCGTGCCGGTTACATGGTGCTAGCTCCATATTTGTTAAGAAAACGCGGCACTCGATTGATGGCGTGTTTACTATCACGGCGCGTGACTTGACATTGTCCATGCAATTTTCTTATATCAGCTGTAAACTGGATCATCCTGTGACTCCAGTACAGTTTTGAAATTGTCCATGTAATTTTCTTATATCAGCTGTAAACAGGATTATCCTGTGACTCCAGTACAGTTTTGAAATTTGCCATGCAATTTTCTTATATCAGCTGTAGGCTGGGTCATCCTGTGACACCAAGATTCCTCGATGGGAATTCAAATATATGGCCACCAGGCCAAAAGGCTAGACACTCGCTACTGTGGCTAACTAAACACTTAAAGATATTGTAACAGGTTATACAGATCTTGATGTCGGACCGGACACATGTCCTGCCCACAATAAATCAAACTACTACTGCCTAAGATCTTCAGGAAAAATAAACACTCGCTAATTTGACAGTTATAGTACAATAACACTGATTAAAATATTAACTTCGTGTGCTGTCATGATTGCAGTGTGCGCATACTACAGGAGTTCAGTCGTGTACACCCGGTTATCTATGATAACAATAGAATATTACTACTCTAAAATTATGCATCGATAGTGTGTAATGTCAACGCAGAAACAATGTTCACATGTAATAATGTAATAAACAGTATAAAGCATCAATAATTGTTTACTGTTTTGGTCAAATTTGATACCAGACATCGTATTAAGCTATAAATTATAAATGTTGCGGTATAGTTGAACCACCTTTTGACGACAAAACGTGACATGTAGGCAACATCACCAGTATTATTACATGACTGACGACAGGACAACTAGGCAATATTACTGCATTAGTTACATAATTACATGGGCAGTTCTTGCTGGCCATTAGGGTGAGGTTACAATACGTACATACATTATTTATCAGGTATCAGTACATAGTCATCCAATACTTGCGTCTACAGTTTAACAACATGAACGTATGTATTAAGATATATGGTTTATCAATGTTATTCAGAACAATGTATTCAGTTAGTGAATTTGGCAAAAACGTAATAAAACAACACAATATATGTAAATCTGCTGCATGCACTTGCCAACTGCAGCGAAAAAATCTAGGCAGCAAACAGTGCAACCTTTTGTTTATTGCATCTTTGTTTAAATGTCACAGATAGGTCTAGGGTTACTAGTCAGAGCTTATGATGTAAGCATCCTGTGCCTTTCATGTGATATAGCAATGATTAAAAAAAATAATGGTAATGCCAAAAGAATGGCAAACATTCTGCAACAACAGTTGGATATTGTAGTAATATAGAGTTCGCAAAATGATTTTTCTTAACTATCATGAAAGCATAAACACTGATTATATTAAGAAAAAAGATAACACCAACAATATGACCAGCAATAAATGAGAAAATGCTTGAACAAGTCAAACATTTCAAATAACTAGACGCAACCACAACATCAGATGACAGATTCGTGTCAGAGGTTAACGGCAGTATCGTTAGCTAGTTCACGTCTTCTACAGGAAGTCGCAGTCAACCCCAGCATATGTTGGTTGTTTGTAATTTATTGGCAAGTTTACATTCAGTAGTTTGCCATTATTTCTTATCTATCAGCACTGATACCACTATATGAAAACCAGCGCAGGCTGGTGTGCTTTCAAATCACCCGCAGCTGTGTTTAAAACGCGGTATGCAGGATTGCGAATCCTTTCGTAAAACTTGCAAAACAACACCGAGAAGAACGGAACAGGCCAAACAACATCTGTATGTCAGAAGTGTATGCAAATACCTTGGACTGCCACAGTAAGTAACAAGTGCTGGGAATATGTTGGAGGTTAAACACTATATTTCAAAATAAGAAGGAGGCAGACGCTGTTCTTGATTATGTGGTGAGAAAAGAAGAATGATTCAGCACGACCGTGAACATTAGGAAGATCAGAGATACAAGGGTCAGTCTTAGAGACAGTGGAAAGAACGCAGGCAATGAATTAGACATTCTTCAACAGGTGTGTTCACTTGAGGACTTAGAACCTGGCGAGGAGTGGGTGCAAGTGCCAACAGACTTCTGCACATCCTTTTCAGTTTGCATCCAACTAGATAGAAAATGCAGACAAGAAAATCCGGCTGCTGTGGAGGCTGAAGTACAAGCGTTGATTTTCGAGAATTCGCTAGACAGTGACGCGGTCATCTACACAGATGGGTCGGTCGTCCGACATGTGAGAAGCTCATGGGCCTTTACAGCTCGGGCCGGAGGGAGAATTATGAAGGAGGACTCTGGTGCTTTCACTGAAACCACAAGTAGCCTGACCATGGATGTCATGGCAGTAAGTAAAGCAATAACATGGCTCGAGACACAGACATTCACTAGGGCTTGTTTCCTTAGCGACTCAATGAACATGATCAAGAGGATAGAGGAGGGGTCGATCCGAAGAGAATGGTTGCTGCCTCTGGAGTGGTCTCGGCTGGCAAAGATTAGTTTCATCTTCGTGCCAGGTCATGCGGGAGTACAAGGAAATGAGCGGGCTGACAAGCTCGCAGGTGAGGCTACTGTGGAGGGCGGACGCGCCATGGACCAGGCTGACATTCTGAATGCTCTACGAGAAGTGAGACTTTTGCAAGAACCAAGTGATGACTGTGAATCTACAACAATGGCCAGACTGCGAGAGCAGCAAATTAAAAGAGGGGTGGCCAAACAAGAACACTACGCAGGAAGCCAAAGAAGATTAATAAACCAACACAGAACTGGCGTCGTTAGCCGCTACACGCTGCGGGATTTGCTGAGGAGGGGATCCGAGCACTTATGGACTGAATGGTTCGATGTGCAACGAGGATGATCTGTCGACTAACTAACTAACTAACTAACTTAGAGACACGATGCTGTGTGGCCTGAGACCCTGATGTAGAGGAATAACACACATAGAACTGATTCAGCTCACCACACTCAGAGGTATGTGGGGATATGTTCTCGCCTGAGCCAGTTGACAGCACACACGATGTTGATGATAAAGAGTATGGATGTGTATACATCCCTCAGCATTACAACACTCACTGGATAGTGTGTTACACAAAGCACATTGCCACACACACTAGACAGTGGGTTACACAATCCACACACTCCCTGAACGATACTATGCATGTACATGGGTTTGTAAAACAGAGCAGAATAAAGATTCAGAACTGCAGTTAGAGGACAAAGTGAACGCATAAAAGCAACTAGTGTTAAATCTAACAAGACTTACATTCATATACGTCAAGGGGAATGTAAGATCCTTGTGATTCACAGCGTCTCTGTACCATTCACTGTAATATAGGGACACAAGAATAGTTGTCATACAACGTGTCGTTAGATTAACTTCATCATCATGTACCCAACCAACAAGCGTAGACGTTCATTCATCTCCAGAAATGTCGGTCGTTGCTGTACTCGGTCAACTGTTGGTGTTATTCCCCCTTGCAACAGCCCAGTTTATCCTGCATCAGTTCTAGGCTCCATGCCACATCCCAGTTTATCTTGTGTCAGTTCTAGGGTCCATGCCACATCCCAGTTTATCCTGTGTCAATTCTAGGCTACATGCCATAGCCCAGTTTATCCTGCATCAGTTCTAGGGTCCATGTCACAACCTAGTGTATCCTGCATCAGTTCTAGGATCCATGCCACCGCTCAGTTCAGCCAGTGTCAGTTCTAGGGTCTGTTTATCTCTCTCCCACTACAGATCTTTCCAGTAGTGACGACTTGTTAATGTCTCTCGTATCATAGGAAGAGCAAAGAACGTGTTTCTCTAAATATTAGTTAGGCAATAGTACCATACTTTTATGAATCTCTTCGGGGCAATTGTTGTTAGTAACTCAGGGAGTCCAAGGTGCAAGGAACAATCTTCCCAGGAACCACAGTTGCCTTTAAGTTCTTCCAATTGTATTCATTCACGTTGAAGTATTTACTGTAGTATAGCAAATAGGTTCTATACAACATCAGCAATAACGCAGAAATACATTACTTATTTACATTTTACCATTATCATCAAGTGCCGTGCTGACTGGCGTAGGCGTTCATGACTCTCCACAGATCTCGGTCTTTGGTCTTACCATAGAAATAGCAAAAATAATCAATATACTGTGTCATTGGAGGTGTTCGTAATATAAGTGTCCCTGCGCACAAATGGTACTGGGAAATGCAACCTAAAGACTAAATGTCATGACAAGGCAGACAAGGCCCTAAACTGGACTAGGATGGAAGCTTCGACATGCGGACAATTATAGCATTGCCTTGTTGATCCGGCAGCTTCTCCAGCTTACCTTTTTCCAAATGTATTGGTGTTGTTACCTTACCTATGGATTAAACTAGGCAGGCCGAGAGAGGGATCATGCTGCATGGGCAACAATTCAGCCCAGGCTTTGTGTTATGGAGAGGTATAACTCTATCTTGGTCCTACCGCCTTTATAAACCCAGACAAGGGATCGGTTGTGTGGTATCCCTGGATAACAGAATTGTGAAGCAGGTGTCCCATGTATTATATTGAATGGATATTGTCTTAATAGACAGAGTAAACTGAGGTACTTGGGGATCAACTTTGACAGGTGCATGTCTTGTAAGGATTACGTTGAGGAATTGGTGGTGACGGCTGGTAAGGGAATTAATGCATTGAGGGCGATGGCAGCAATCGGGGTGGAGCAGAGGATGCTTTACAGGCTCTTTCAGCAGTTAACAATTTATGTCGTTGAGTATGGTTATGTGATATACGAGTAACTGAGCATATTCTTAAGCAGGTTAATCGGTACAGTTATCTCGGAAGAGTCATAACATCTGATGGGAGATGCCTTGAAGAGATTAGAACAAGAATTACCATTGCGAAGATGGCCTCTTGCAAGATGAAAAACATACTGACCAATAAAAAGATACCAAGTGAAACGAGAAAAAGAGTGTTGAAGTGCTTCATAGAACCTGTACTTTTGTATGGATGTAAAGCGAGAACAATGAGCAGTCAAGCTGAAAAACATCTGATGGCTGTGGAAATATGGTTTCTGAGGAAAATGCAAAGAATACCATGGACAAGCAGAACAACGAACGAACAAGTCTTTCAAGAAACAAATGAAGATCGTAAACTGATTAGAGTCATTAGACGTAGACAGTCAAAATTTTTGGGATGTTATGAGAAGAAATGATTTGGAGAAATTAGTGACAACTGGCGAGATTGAAGGGAAGAGACCAAGGGGAAGACCGAGAAGTAAATACCTGGATGACTTGGCCACGTGGCATGGTCAAGACAGGAACATGGAGCTGATCCACGACTCTGGTGATCGAGTGAGATGGCAAAATATGACCTCCCACGCTTATCGTCATGGCACATGATGTATGGATGATGGTCATTGAGTATGGTTTGGGGCTGCTAGAAGTGTCACAGCGCCAGCTTAAAAGGTTGGAGCGCATACAGAATGCTGCCATGCGGGTGATCATAGAATGCAGAAAGAACACACAAATTATATTCTTGAGGCATATAATGGCACTACCAACAATGGCGGACAGGCATAGGATACTTCAAGCCAATTGGTACCTGAGAGTTGCTGCAGATAGAGATCGCCTCCTGCATGAAGCCATGCATATGGTCTAGGGTCACAGACTAAGACGGAGCAGGTCTTGGATGGTACAGGCAGAAATATATATACAACAGATGTGTGTTCTAGAGACCATCAATCGTGAAAAAGAGTGGGGTAAAGCATCGAAAGACATGTCTGACTGGCACAATGTAATAGTAACAACACTTGGGTCTTGCGTGAAGAGAATGGGCAGCGGGCCGCACAGAGTTTGAGCTGCAACAACAGATCCAGAGTAATAAACATCAAGGTGACATAGTCATCTATACTGATGGGTCAGTGGTGAGAAACAGACGGAGTGGTTGGGGTTTCGTTGCGAAGGCTAATAGACGATTCTTAAATGAGGAGAGTTTGGCATTTGAAGCTACGACCTCCAACATGATAATGGATGGTGGACGCAGTCACAGCGGCATTCCGTTGGTTAGATGACACCACTACAACACATTTACTTTATCACGGACTCAAGGAGTATGCTTAGTAATGTGGAGATAGGAATGTTTCGTGTGGAATGGCTCATCTCGCTTCAGAGGTCACATATTGTGAGAATTGTATTGATTGTTTGCCCTGGTCATGCTGCAGTGCGGGGGGAATGAACAGGCTGATAGGCTGGCGGGGAATGCACCTCTGTGTCGTAGATTACTATGAAAACAGAGAGGTGGTCGTGCGCCATTAGGACCAGGTGGAGATGGCGAGGGAATAGTCTGAGAACCTGTATGTGAAAAGAATGATATGCTGGGGGATCGATAGGGGTTCTGGAAGAATCTAAAACCCAGAAGGAAGACCAGGAGGACATTCAATCGGAGAGCGCTGGCTAAAATTCGTAGTATAACTCTTTACTGGCAGTTGAACGAGAGGACCGGGGGCTTATGGGAAGGTCCTGAGTGCAGTGATGTTGGTTCCTAGCTCAAATCAACTCAACTCAACCCTTTGTTCTTATGCCCTCAATCCTGCCATTTGTCACCAATTTATTTCTTCTCATAACGTGTCCAAATACTGTCATATTCACTATAGCATTATGTAATTGTCATGAGTTTCCTTTCTTGTAAACAACACGTATATGGTAATTAACATGTGGTTTATTTATCCAGTTTACAAAAGGTTCTGCTAGTATAGACGGGTGACCAAATCAAGAGTGGAAGGATAATCTTACACATGCAATGGAGGTCACACAGGTTTCCGACGATTACAACTCTAGCAAGAAAAGTCTGAGTAAACTGATCAGTGACGGGGAGCGTGAGATTTACCAGATAGTCAACTACTTTGTGATTGGCTGTATCGTCAGCCTGCTGGGTGTGGCAGCTAACGTGATGAACATCATCGTCTTCTACAAGCAAGGGTTCGATACCACCATGAACATCAGCTTCTTCGGGCTGGCCATCTCCGACATGTGCAGTCTCATCGCCTTCTTTTGGGCCAGCATAGCGTTAACCGATTTACTGGTCATCACAGGTGTATGCTTGCATACCGATGGTGTGGCATACCTGACCGGAGGCCTCCCGCACATCTGCTTTGCCAGAATCACCAGCTGGATCACGGTGTTCATTACGGCTGAAAGATGTCTGTGTATCACTTTACCTCTGAAGATAAAACAAATTATCACTCCAAGAAGAACTACAATCATACTGTGTACAATCTACATTCTAGTCATTCTGTCTTTTGAACCTGAATATCAGACATCGTACTTTGACTGGAGGTTTGATGTCAGCCAGAACAAGACTCATCTTGCCTTGATCTTTACCAGCAACAGAAAGGATGTGGAAGGGGTTTACTTTCATCCTGTATGCCATACTGGGATTTGCGTCTTTCATCGCTGTCATTATATTCACGTTGATACTTGTGATTCAGCTTAACAAGAAATCCAAATGGAGAAAGAAGGCCCACGAGTGAGAACACGCGGTCGGAATTAGTCTCCACCAGAGAAAGCAAGACCATGAGAATGGTGGTGATGATAGCATCGGTGTTGATCGCCTGCTACACGCCAGGTGTCCTGGTTTCATCCGTGTCCTTTTTCGAGCCAGAGTTCGCAGTCATTGGACGCTACGGTAACGCCTTTGTTGCGTTGTGGTCCTTAGTGTTCGTGTTCCAGGGACTGAACTCCAGCGTGAACATCTTTGTCTACTATCACATGAGCTCTAAATACAGGGAGACCTTCCGCCTCGTCTTTTGTGTCGGGACTACAGTTTCTGCAACAACTTAGGGCAACACACAGAATCATGTAAAGGCCCTTGACATGTATAATTATCAGTGCTTCAAACGGTTAGTCCAATCTGACAGAATTATTTACGGTTGCTAGTGTGTGTTAGTGGTGGACATACCATTAACCAACACCGCCTCCTGGATGCACCAATAATGAATTAACAGATATCTCTATGCAACTCCAACTGGTCGGGGAAAAAACACACGCAAAATTGTGAAATAAAGTTAGTCAGAATCTGGGTTTAATATTTGTACTGAACATCTTGCACTGACAATATAATCTTACCAGTCCTGCACTTCATATTTATGGAATCTATGATATCCTGTGCTTACTAAACGTAAATATCCTGCAATTACTAAACTTAAACATCCAGCAATTACCAATCTAACCAATCGTAAATATCCTGCTCTTATCAATTTAAACACTCTTTACAACTATGCATCTATCGTACTTAATCATCCTACACTTATCAATGTAACCAAACATAAACATACTAAAAAAAAAGTTTTTTTGCGTATCCTTTACAGGACATCGCTGTCAACAGCAGCATCTTTCAGCTGTCCGTTGATCTCTTGGCAAGATTACGCTCAGTAGTTTGCCATTGCTTTCTGAGCGGCTGGCTCAGTTATCCCGCAAGTCACCAGCGGGGGTCGAACCGCTTCCAGCTCTCGCCCGCAACGAGACTCTGCGTGATAAACGGGATTACGGAAAACGTGTTGTAGCCCCTCGGCCAGAGAGACCGGCATAAACATACTAGAGTCAAATTCACCAACAAATCAAAAACAGACCGGAGTCATCAATTTAACCAAAGTGGAAAAAATACCGGAGGTGCCAATTTAATCAATCTTAACCACCATACACTTACAAATGATCAAAGCTTAAGAATCTTGTACTTGCCGATTTAACCAAATTTAAACATCCTGTACTTATCAATTTAATTAATCGTACACACCTGCTCATAAAAAACAAGTTGCATATCCTTCACCGGGCGTCGCTGTCAACCCCAGTATTGTTTGGTTGTTTGTCATTTCTTGACAAGTTTAGTTCTGTAGTTTGCAATTGTTTTCTGAACGTCCGGCACTCATACCATTGTATGAAAACCAACGCATGGCGCTCTGCTTCTAACTGTCCCGCAGCTGTGTTTCAAACGCAGCTTATGCTGCACTCACTCACCAACAGGATAATGTGGACTCCGAGCACTTCTTCACGGAATGGTTCTCACTGGCTGTGCCAGGCTCAGTGAAGCCTCCCCCAGATCACGCACTATACGACATCTCCTGACACATGGGAGAAGTCTGGCACACAGGGCCACCCTTGGAGACAAACAATGGAGAAACTGGGAAGACCCCAATCGAGCTGTCCTCTTCGTGGCTTAGAACGGGACGGACGAGTAGACAGTGCTAATCACTGAAGAAGAAGAAAACTGCTCATTTCAAAGCAATGCTCTCCATGTAACTTGCGGTGTCGATGTGAAGCATAAGAAGAGGGAGAATGCCCGTTTATGGACTTCATATATTGTGATTCCCATTGGTTCTGTTATTCCCTGTGTCCATCGTTTAGATGGTGCATCTCTTCTTCTGCTTCCGTTTGGTCTGAATATCATTGCCTTTTGTGATATATAGATATATAAAGATATATATATTTGTCACAGTAAACTTACAATATGGATGTCTGAACACAAGAAAGACCCACTGGAAATGATTCTGGCGGTTATTACCATTCAGGTCACAGCTGACACCACACTTACGACGTCAACACGATGACAATTCTGTGCCACTGCGAACATTCTCTGCTACCCTTTTAAGCTTGTTCGACCTGTGAACCTGCGTCACTCACATATAACCATTCCTAGACAGTGGTTTGAACACAGGGCCATCGAACAGACAGACACGTGTGCCAATCACTACACTAGCTCGACTCACTATCACATTAACCATAATCATTATAATTAGTATTAATTAGACTTGGTTTAATTACGTTTGTCCATGTCCCAGGCATTTATAATGCATATATTTTTATTTTTGTTATTATTTAAGACCAATTCAAAAAAAGATTTGTGAATGGAATATTGTATGGACGGAGAGATATAATAAGGGCAAAGTATTTACTAGCCGTGCTTGCCCGATTCGTAAACTTTTGACAGGAAACATCCGCTCTTTCGATCGTTCGTTCTTCATGCTCTTCTGACACTCCACGTTTTTATCATCCGTGTCTTCTTTAGCCAAATGGCTTCTTTAGCCTAGTGACCTTTTTAGCCCACTAACTTCTTTAGAACAATGATTTCTTTAACTCAATGGCTTCTTTAGCCTAATAACATTTTTCTTTTGCCCAATAACCTCTTTAGCCCAAATTATTATTTTTGTTTTGTTTTAGCCCAATGTCTTCTTGAGCCCAGTGACTTCTTTAGCCCAATGACTCTTTTAGCCAAGTGACTTCATTAACCCAATGACTTATTTAGTCCACTGACTTCTTTAGCCAAATGACTTATTTAGCCCATTGACTTATTTAGCCCAATGATTTCTTTCTCTCAATGGTTTCTTTAGCCCAGTTACATTTTTAGCCTAATGACTTCTTTAGCCCAGTGACTTATTTAGCCCAGTGACTCTTTTAACCCAATGACTTCTTTAGCCCTGTGACTTATTTAGCCAAGTGACTATTTGTTTAGCCCAGTGACTTCATTAGCCCAATGATTTCTTTAGCCCGCTTACTTCTTTAGCTCTATGGCTTCTTTTGTTCAATGGCTTCTATAGTCCGATGTCTTCTATAGCCCAAATGCTTCTTTAGTTCAATGGCTTCTATAGCCCAATGGTTTATATACCCCAATGACGTTTCTTTTAGCTCAATGGTTTCAATCACCCACCGACTTATATAGCCCAATGACTTCTTTATCCCATTATTGTAATACAAGATATAACATGTCACCCTAGTACTGTCTGACTGCTAGATACGAGGTCGGAACTTCCATCAGACGTTCATCGCCCGGTGCTTCCCCCACACACCAGACGACCCCCACACACCAGACGACCCCCACACACCAGACTCCCCCACACACCAGACACCCCCACACACCAGACGTCCCATTTTAGAGCCCGTTTACCCCATGACCATACAGTTCCTTGGCACATAGGTTCACGATGAACTTCGGGTTAAGTATCCCCGATCGAAGAGGGGGGGGGGGGGGGGTACAGCCGGGTACTCCACCTTTTGCAAGGGTGTCTAGTTGGCTATCGGAGGAATTTCTCCTTTGGTATTTGATAACCTTGTTTAAATGTAATGCGATAATACTTATTTGACAGGTGTCGTGTATCAATACTTCGTTTAACATACAGCATGTATTGATACTTTGTTTAAGATAAGTCCTTTGTATATAAAACACTGAGTATTCAAGTGCCTTGAATGAAGTTAACCAAATGTAAGTATACACATAATGCCATAAACAATATGGTATCAATATCTTCTGCAGTTCTGGAGAAAAAGTCACTAACATCCCATCTTGTAAATATTATGTCAAAGACTTGGTGTTGTAGAGCATATATCCCCAAAAGATAGGGCAATCGACTAACGTCTTCTCCGAAGCTCCAATAACCATATGTTGCTCTGGGCGCTAAGACCAGAACACAGAGGACATATTCATTTCTGGATTACACAAGTGGCCAGTCGGCAGTGCATAGTTATTTGTTTGGGTTTATTATTATACTTCTTCTTCTTCAGCATTCTGAGCCATTGAGGTTCTTTGCTGCAAATACAATCTGTCTCCATTCGTCTCTCTGGTGGACCTTCTCTTGCCAGTCGTTGATTCCAAGTGCTTGTATGTCTGTATGTATATTATCTCTCCACCGCCTTCTTGGTCTACCTCGGGGTCTACGGTCATGTATTTCCTGAGTGTAAGCGAGTTTTGTTTCCCTATTATCTTCCATTCTTTCTATATGCCCCAGCCATTGTAGTCTATTAGCCTTCATGATACCAGTGATTAGCGGGGACTTAAACAAATCATAAATGTCTTTGTTACTTCTTCTTTTCCACTCTCCACTTTGTGTATCCCTAATGGGTCCAAAGATGCGTCTTAAAATTTTGTTCTCAAAGGTTTGTAACAAGGCTTCGTCTCCTTTCGTTGTACTCCAGGTTTCAGAGCCATACAGCACAACTGGTCTGATCAGTGTTTTGTATATTGTGATTTTGGTGTTACGAGATAGCGCCTTTGATTTTAGTAGATGTTGTAGTGCATAGTATATCTTATTTCCAGAGTTGATTCTAGTTTGTATTTCTTCCCTTATGATGTTGGAGCAGTTGAAGATTGTACCCAGGTATTTGTATGTTTCCGTTCTTTTAATGGTCATATTATCTATTTGTATGTGGCCAGAGTTTTTAGCCATTCCGTCTCTTGAAATTACCATATATTCTGTCTTATCTTGGTTGATAACCAGCCCCATCTGTTGGGCTTTTTCCTTTAAGTGAGTCAATATTTCTAATGTCTTTTGTTCACTTTGCCCTATAATATCTATATCATCTGCATAACCAAGCAGCTTGGATGTTCCTCCAATATCACATTCCTCCTTTACCTTCCTTACAACTTTCTCTAGAGCCAGATTGAAGAGTAGCGGCGATAGTGCATCACCCTGTTTCAAGCCAGATGTTATTTGGAAGGGGTCTGATTTCCTGCCTTTATATGTTACTATATTATAAGTATCTTCCATGCATAGTTTGGTCATGTTAATTAACTTCCTTGGTATTCCAAATTCCTGCATAACATTCCATAGACTATTCCTATGGACACTATCATAAGCCTTTTTAAAATCCACAAAAATGTTATGGAGATCTCTTTTATATTCCCAATGTTTCTCGGCTATTTGTCGTAAGATAAATATCTGATCTATTGTTGATCTGTTTTGTCTAAAACCCGCCTGGTAGTCACCTAATATGTCTTCTGAATATGGTTTTAGTCTATTTAGTAATACTGCGGATAGTATCTTATAGCTTGTGGACAGTAGTGATATTCCTCTATAATTTCCACATTGGAACTTGTCTCCTTTCTTAAAGATAGGTATCAATAATGACTCTTTCCAGTCATGGGGTAATTCTTCTGTCCTCCAGATTTTTATTATTAGTTCGTATAGCTTTAGATGTAATGCATGGCCACCTGCCTTTATAAATTCAGCAGCAATTCCATCAGTCCCAGTTGCCTTATTGTTTTTAAGTCGTGTGATTACATATAGGATTTCTTCAAATGTAGGTTCTTCAATTTGTGGTTCGCATGTTAGAACCTCTTCCTGTGGGAAAATGTTACTTGGAGCTTCACAATTTAGTAATTCAATAAAATATTCTTTCCATGTGTTGCACATTTCTTCATTGGTATTTATCATATTCCCATTTTTGTCTTTTAAACCATATGTGTTTTGTTGGTGCCCTCGTTTCATTGACTTCAGTACTTTAAAAAACTTGCTGGATTCATTTTTCTGGTGATTAGTTTCCATATCTTTGATTATATTACTCATATATTCTCGCTTCTGCTGTCTGACTATTTTTGTAGCCTCTTTACATTCATTTCTATAATGCTCTTCCTTTTGGATGTTATTGATGTCATTTAACCATACATGTCTGGCATTCTTCTTCTTAGTGACTGCTTCTTCACATTTTTGATTGAACCATCTGTTCTTTCTATGCGTGGTTGACACACCGAGACATTCTTCTGCGGTAGATTGAATTGTATTCTTGATGTTCAACCAAGTTTGGTCAACGCTTTCCTCCAAAGGGTTTTGCAAAGTTTCAAGTTTACATTTTATTTCATCTGTAAATTTCTCTTTGACTGTAATGTCTTGTAGTTTTTCTCTGTTATATGTTGGGTGTAATCTTTGTAATTTAGTATAGAAAGCTCTCTTAAGTTTTATTTTAAATTTTGCTCCAACGAGGAAATGGTCACTGTGGCACTCAGCTCCTCTATAACTTCTGACTTGCTGTATGTTTGATGCATTTCTGTTGTTAATTAAAATGTGATCTATTTGATTATAGGTTCTCTTGTCACATGATTTCCAAGTTTGTTTGTGTATATCCTTTCTTTGTAGTCTGGTACTGCTAATCTGCAGTCCTTTGGCTTCTGCCAGGTTGATGACTCTCCATCCATTATCATTTGAAGTTGTATGTAGGCTTTCCATACCGGCCACTTTTTTATTAGTTTGCTCTCTACCTATTTTTGCATTGAAGTCTCCCAGCACAATCAGGATGTCCTGTTTGGGGGTTTCTTCTATGACATCTTCCAGATCATTATAAAAGTCTTCTTTAATATCATCTTCTTTCTCTTCAGTAGGTGCATGTACATTAATCATCGTTATATTTTTCCATTTACCTTTTATTCGTAATTTACTAATCCTGTCATTAAAAGCTTTAAAGATTAAAATGTTCCCCCATAACTCTTTTTTGATGACAAATCCTGTTCCTAATTCATGTTTATTTTGGGTGTTTCCTCCATATATTATAATCATTCCATTTTGCTCTAAAGTACCCTCTCCTGGCCACCTTATTTCTTGAATTGCTGTGATATCCATTTGATATTCAACCAGCTCCCGGGTTAGTTCTTCGGCCGCTCCAGCTCGATATAGTGTCCGTACATTCCATGTTCCAAATCTCAAAAGTCCTTTAACGTTCCAAGGTCGTTGTCCAGATAAGTCAGTCCGATATCGAGGCTCATGTATTTGTTTCTTAACAAAGAAAGGTTTTTACAAAGGTGGGGATGTTAACCCCACGCTTCAACCCCCAACCTGGAGGACCAGGGTGTTTCTCTTTGTCTGTTCTCTACCCTTTGACCTGTCCGGCTGTGGGAGGCCCTGCTGGTAGCTACGCTACCGCCGGCATAGCTCTCAGGGTCATTGAGAAACTCAAGCTCCCCCACCACGACAATTATTATACATTTTATAATATTATGTTATGTTGTTTTGTGTTATGTTATGTTATGTTATGTTATGTTATGTTATGTTATGTTATGTTATTTTAAACGGCATTACTGCACATTGGGCATTCACCCGTGCAGTCAGTCCCCCGATGCAGCAGCCATGTCTGTGATCTCAGCGATGTACGGTGAAGTGTACATATAGTCAGGCAATGTTCCATTTTTCCTCTCGTCATCTGCAGTGTACATTTACCTGCATGCATTGTTCCCGTGTTCCCTGTGTACTTAGGCGTGTATATGTAACTTCATGACACGTTATGTTGTTTCTTATTTACCCTGTTTGTATATTTACCTTCATGCCGAGTTTCCTTGGTCCTCATGTACTCTGCAGTGTTGGACTATCGGCGTTATCACTTTCTTCCTACTTCCACACAAGTACACTAATGTAAATATCAGTGTGTTGTTTGGTGAGGACAGGTCACTGCCGCCGTATAGGACACACATTGATAGTTAGTTAGTTAGTTACTTAGTTAGTCGACAGATCATCCTCATTGCATATCGAACCATTCAGTCCATAAGTGCTCGGATCCCCTCCTCAGAAAATCCCGCTGCGTGTAGCGGCACATGACACCAGTTCTGTGTTAGTTTATTAATCTTCTTTGGCTTTCTCCGTAGTGTTCTTATTTGGCCACACCTCTTTTATTTTGCTGTTATCGCAGCCTGACCAAGGTTGTATATTCACAGTCATCACTTGGTTCTTGTAAACGACTTACCTCTCGTAGCGCATTCAGAATGTCAGCCTGGTCCATTGCCCGCCCGTCTTCCACTGCAAGCCTGTCAGACCGTTCATTCCCTTATAAACCTGCATGCCCTGGCACGAAGATGAAATTAATCTTTGCCAGCTGAGACCGCTCCAGAGACAGCAACCACACTCTCCGGACCCACCCCATCTCTATCCTCCTGGGCATACACATTGAGTCGCTAAGGGCATATGCCCGAGGGAATGTCTTTGTCTCGAGCCATGTTATTCTTTTACTTACTGCCATGATTTCCATAGTCAGGCTCCATGCGGTCAAGGCAAAAGCGCCAGACTCTTCCATCATAGTCCCCCCCCCTCTTTCCCCCCCCCCCCCCCGCCTTGAGCTATAAAATTGCATGAACTTCTCACTGGTCGAACGACCGATCTATCCGTGTAAATGACAGCATCACCCTCTAAAGAATTCTCACAGATCAGAGCCTGTACTTCCGCCTCCACAGCAGCTGGATTTGTTTGTCTGCATTTCTTGTTTAGTTGGGTGCAAACTGAAATGGACGTACATAACTATGTTGTCACTTGTACCCACTCCTCGCCAGGTTCTAAGTCCTCTAGTGAAAACACCTGCTAAAGAATGTCTTCAGCTTGACGCATCCATGACTTTCCTACTTTTAACATGCTGCCCTTTACGTTCTTAATTTCTCTATGAAATGGATGTTGTGTGTTTGGGTTGACTCTGAGATAGGCACGTGCTCAGGAGATTTGTGTTCTGTCCCGCACTGTTGGTAAATCAAGAAGATAGCGCATCGCCCTGCATGGTTATCTGTTGTACATCCAAGAATAATACGCATAGCTTCGTTCTGTATCCTTACCAACCTTTCCATCTGCTTATGGCTGAGAGTCAGGATCGCCATCGCATACTCAAAAACAGAAATTACCAGACCCTCGATAAGAAGACATAGATGGCGCTGATTACAGTTTGCCGCCGCCATCACCCGCATCGCAGCCAAAACCCGCTTTGCCTTTGTTGTCATCTGGTCTATGTGCTCAGTGTAAGTAAGGATTCGATTAAATCGTATCCCCAAGTAATTAATTGCCTACGTTCTTTCCACAGTCTCTGAGCACATATCTATAGTTGGTGTTGGAGTTTTGACAATAAGGTTATTCAAATAGAACAATGTCACTGCTGCCTTTGTTGAGTTGACCATCGCCTCAGCTTCAACACACCAAGTGCTTATGCGATTGAGTTCGGTTTGTAGTTCCACAGGAACCTGATCTCTATCTTTACCCTGACGATACACTAAAACATCGTCGGCATACGACAATGTCCTCATTGATCCTGTGATCTGCTCACTGGTAATTCTCACAGTGTAGGCGTTGAACAGCACCGGAGATAATGGCGATCCCTGTGGCAGGCTGGATATATCGATGCTGGTTCAGAAGTCCAACTGCCACATCTACTAAACACTACGTTTCGTTGGAAAAGGGCTGCTGCGATACAACTAAAGAAGAATGGACTTATCTTGAGTGCAAGAAGCTGAACCATTAAAAAAATCCAACGGAACTCTCTTATACGCGTCCCCGAGACCAAGTTTCATTGCCTGAGTGAAAACATTCATAGACGTCATGGGCAAGGGTAGGTGGGGGAAAACCTTGTCTCTCTAGCTGGTTTGATGTTTTTCTGGCAATTAACTTCTCCAGCATCTTGTCTATTGTGTTTTGAATGGTTATTACCCAGTATCCCTGAATTCGTGTGTGGTATTTGCTAGGTTTCGGCAAGGGAATCAGATTGTGTAACCACTCCTCCTTGATGCTAGCACTCCTTATACTGTTGTTGTACATGTCTGTTAGTTCCTCTAACTCGTTGTCGGTACACATACTATTGTCATCATACCTTAACCATCTTACGCTGGTGCGCTGGTTTTGTTCGTAGCCTTGATCTCTTCCACTGTCACTGTGTCTACATCTGAAATGTTCTGGGCCTTACAACTATCTGAGGAAACTGTCTGTTTCTGCCTGATTGCTCTACTTCATATAGCGTTCGAAAATGGTTTTGCCCTTATTCTAGTCAGTCCTCTGCCAGATGTGGTCAGCACCTCGGAAGTCACGAAAACACTTATTTTTGACTACCCCGTGAAGCACAAGTTAACAGCTAATGTTTGTTATTGTATGCACCGTGTAACGAATGTTAACTTGCAAACAGTTAGAAAAAAGTTGCATTGTCTGTCTGAAATAAATTATGTTTCAACACAGTTGATGCAGTTGTGTTCTGTCTTCCAGCAGTACACATTACTTTAACATATTCAGTACTAAACAAAATGTAGATTTAAACCAAATATAAACGGATGGCGAAATATGAGAAGTACGGGTGTTATGACTTCAAATTGTTAATATGGCTGCAGACATGCTGTACGGTATATCAAATCAAAGGGAGTTGTATAGGGTAAACTACTGTAAAGATATTTTAACTATAGTTTGATATGTAAGCCCATGTCAGTTACGGGAAGTTTGAATAACACGATTTATGATCCCATGGCACTTAATCAGTCAAGTACTGTGAGAATGTGTGTTGAATACATGCGCATGCTTGAGAAGCAGAGTCGACGTATGTTCAGTCACGTGTTGTATGACAAGGAGAATCACTGGACAGATGTCATATGTAGATAGATGTTCAATAAAGATGGTCCTTGACAGGTCAAGATGGGGAGCTATGCGTAGATAAGCTCGTGTTAGTTAGCATGGGTAGTCTCTATTTGACTAGCGTAGAAACGAGTACAGGTCTGTGTCATAACCACCTCTGTACGGACGGACGTGATAAGATACACTGCGAGGCGGCTGACATGGCTGCTTTCCAGAAGAGAGCTTTGGGTTGGTGTTTGCATACTGACATATGATATTGAATGCCGATGTTTATGCCATACATATTTTCCATGCATCATTCAAGCTTTAAACGCCAGCAGACTACAATAAATCGGAAGCGGAAACTGTGTTGTAAGCAGGCGTTTCAAGAATGTAACCGCATCGTGCAGCCAGGGTCGTGGTTTGAGCGGGCAAAAGAGCAAAATTTGTACGACTGTTCGGCAAAGTCTCGATAAGCGCCCACTCTCTCTCTCGATGAGTAGTGGGCCTGCAGTCAGTAAGCTGGTATAGCTTTTTTTTCGGTCAGTCCTGCCGACGTAGCTTGAAAGCTCGTCGGTAGGCGTCCAGTGGTTTTGCATGTATCACCTTGTACCGGGAGGGCGCCCTTTAGCGATGCTACTCTTGGCTTGCGTGTGCGTGAATAGTCCGTCTGTCCGATAGATATCTGGTTGATCCTGCCAGTAGTCGTATGCTTGTCTCAAGCCAGTAGTCATATGCTTGTCTCAAGGTGCAAGGTGTGCGTGAACGTCTGGCCTGTCAGTCGCCATGTGCACTTGTGCGCTGGAGAGGCTTAACCGTAAATCGGAAGATCTGCTCGCATCCTAGACGAGCAGTATCTTCTGTGGGCAGCTTCTCGCCTCATGTATGTGTGGTCCGTACTGGCGGTCAGTCCGTCTTCGGCGAAGGAAATCTTGTTGATCCTATAAGTAATCATACGCTCATTGCTTGTCGCTACGCTTGTCTTAAAACAGAAAATTAAAGGAATTGGCGGAAGGGCCGTTTGCACGAGACTCTCGAGAGCCAATATATACAGGGATAACTGGCCGTGGCAGCCGTCCACTGCATCTGTGTCCGTCTTCCAGTCGTCTTGCCATGCTCGCCACTGGAGACAGACGGACACAGACGAGGGAGCGGGGGCGAAGGTTTTGCGCGACCACTTCCTCGCTATACAAAACCAAAGCGAAAGTCATTCGTTCCTCATCAAATAAAAGATGTAGCGTAATGAATGGTCATCGTCAAAGAATGGCCAACGTCATTCATGATGGACGAACATCGTCTCGTCATCGTGTGTGTAATTGTCTCAGATAACAGCCATATTGTCAACCTGCGACCTGCGTGTGATTGTTCCAATCGCTGTGAACACACTTGTAATCGTAAAGAACCAAATTACACACCATACACCACAACTTCATCACCAAAGGTACCACAGCACACAAGAAAATCTTCACCCAAGCCATGGAAGACCTGCATCTATGACAATGTGCCAGATTTAGTGAATGCAACAGAGAGGATAATCCACCGGATGATGCCAACAGCCACGTATCAACCCGCCTCTGTCCATCCCTCAAGACCTGGTGAATATAATATGCTGTCTGTGCCACAATAACAAACTCCAGTACGGAATGTATACTTTCCCGTATTATAATTTCCTAAAAATAGGATGGAAATATACCTTCACGTGTGATACAAGCTACTGTGTTTGCGCCTGTGGATTAAGGGGTTAATGAAACGCGGCTCACAATTTACCGAAATCTAATCTTGGGTTCGAAAACAGCATCGATCGATGTGAAAGCAGATCACTTTCTGTTAATGTGGAAATTTTATGAGACATAACTAACTGAGACGGGATTGTGGAAATATTTGATACGGCAGTACAGGAGAGAGAACATCAGAAATGATGACATTACGACTTATGTGGAGGTAATAGCAGAGCTAGATATTATTAGAAAACAACTTGAGACATGGTTCGACAACATAGCTCAAACAAGCAATGATCTACAGATCACATGGAACCAGAACTAGTGCCGACCATGTAAACGATGGGCAGATGGAATAACAATGTTCATGGGAATCTTGATATATTGAACCCACAGTCAGACACTCTCCCGCTGTTTATGCTTTACCTCAACACCGCAAGGTACAAGAGGAGGAACACGATGAGATTAAGATAATGAATGACAGCATTCTGTCGTCACCTTATTGGATCTAATGCTCACAATTTAAAAAAAAATGAATAAGATCAGTGCACATGCTCATCTCTAACCTGCACACGATGTTCGTGATAAATAATTTATTAAACCCAAAAGGGACGTTGTAATCAAGATGGTCGACGCTGTAATATACTTCCTGACAACTTATACTAAATGGATGCAGTTTACTTTGCTAAATATTTGTTTAAAACAGCTGTTAAGGTCAAATTGCCCAGAAATCACAACAGTTAATTTATGTTGGGGTTTATTGCAAGGCTCTGTAAAAGACTCGCAACTAAGTTATGAATGATGCTAAAATCTATCAGTGCATGCGATGTGACGCGTGGTTGTCCCGCCACCAGTACACGACAACACAATACGGGTACTCTAGCTGCCCTCTCGGTTACCCTTAAATGTGGTTCTCAAACATATGTAACGCCATTATAAAAGGAGTCTCGTTTCATTTCATATATCGTTTTTTTTTAAAAGTCTTTTCAACCCATCACAAATAAGCCGACGTTTTGATAATGTAATGGGGAAAATCTGAGAATTTAACTAGTGAGGATAGTAATCAACAAGAATTGTATTTTCCAGTTCTTAAAATAGGACTTGATCAAATTGGTATATGTGGAAATGTTCTGAGTGAGATGAGGTGATATCAATAATAATTGTGATAATCACTGCACAACGCATGCGAAATGTCTTTTATCCTGCGCAACCTAACATTATATTTCACCCCCGGGCATGTTCGTTTTTGAGGTAACACAAGAATAGGCGTTCATTTGTAGGGCCCCCACATTACAATTATCCACCGGAGTTGAGGTTAGAAAGTAAGGTAATTAATGGAGACGACAGCCTAACTGGCAGGTGTGTCCGAGGAACACCCAGAAGCTCAATAAATCTACACGAAGTAGCTCATGTGGTTGAATATTTCAACCGTAACTATCTCAATTGTGGTGTGTGTCAATATATGCCTGGTTGTATTCGCGCGCGCGTGCGTGTGTGTGTGTGTGTGTGTGTGTGTGTGTGTGTGTGAGTGAGAGAGAGAGAGAGAGAGAGAGAGAGAGAGAGAGAGAGAGAGAGAGAGAGAGAGAGAGAGAGAGAGAGAGAGAGAGAGAGAGAGCGGCTGTGAAGAAAGATAAAGAGGAGAGGGACAATGAGAATAACTTCGGAATTTAAATAAAGTGTTATATGATTGACGAATTCAATTATATTTGCTAAAGTTTATGAAATATTGAACTATCTATGTGAAAGTTTAAAATTTCATTTGGTTGTCGTTCGAATAAAATGGCAACAACAAGCCGACATATAATCAGTTGTTTGGAAGACAGTTAGGTTGGTTCCGTCATATTGCGTGTCTGGGTTATATAGGTTGTGGTATACCCTCCAGCGGCATCAGGCAGCCTGGGTAGAATAGATATTATAATGTTTCACAGTCATATACGTTAAAATGAGCTCATGTTTGCCGACGACTAAAGTTTACTGAAAAAGAACAATGAGGATCTTGCACACCATATACGAGGGGAAGTCAATAAGTAAGTAACAAATGGCTGTAAAAAAAAACAACTAAATATGATAACAACTTGAAACTAGTTTATTTGTATACATACATTGTCCCTTTATTACTCAACACAATTTCCGCCAACATTGATGTACTTATCCCATCGTTTGATCAGTCCTCCCTAACCGGCTGCATAGAACTGCGTGCTCTGTTTTCTAAACCACGTTCTCACTTCACATACGCATTCATTTTCTACACCCATTTGCGACTTACTTATTGACTTCCCCTCGTATATTGCCTGAACATTTGCTATCAGAATTTTGATATGAAGATTAATATCAACAAGACTAAAGGTATAACAATACGACGAACACTAATGTAATATAACATAAATATTTAAAAACAGGATAACCATTAACCAAAATGTTAGCGAGTATAAGTAACTGGGAATTGTGTTCACTGTGGATTAAAAACAGAGAAATAGTCACGAGGATGCAGAAAGCAAGCTCCATCAACTACAAGATAGCACCTGTCCAAAATCATCTAAAATAGCAGCAAGCAGACACAAGAGATCTTTATTTTTCCCTGCGCAATGAAAATATTTTCAGAAATATATAAGATATGGAAGGAATCAACATTGGGGGACAAGGCATCAACAACATTAGATATGCAGATACAGTCTTGATTACAGACAATGAAAGGGACCTGCAACATTTAGTAGGTTGTTGCACACAGTAAAAATCTAGTATTAGAATTGGATTGTAAGAAGACACAGTGAATCTGTACAGTTATCTCGGAACTGTCATAGCATCTGATGGGAGATGCCTTGAAGACATTAGGACAAGAATTGCCATTGTGAAGGTAGCCTTTTGCAAGATTAAAAATAAACTGACCAATAAAAAAAAATATCAATTGAACCGAGAAAAAGAGTGTTGAAGTGCTACATAGAATCTGTACTTTTATATGGATGTGACGCGTAGATAATGAGCAGACAAGCTGAAAAACATATGATGGCTGTGGAAATGTGGTTTCTGAGGAAAATGCAAAGAATACTAAGGACAGACAGAAAAACCAATGACTAAGTCCTATAAAAACAAATGAACGACGTACGTCCGATTAGATAAATTAGACGTAGAAAGTCAACACTTTTAATCATGTTATGAGAAGAAATAAATTAGAGAACTTGGTGACAACTGGCAAGATTGCGGGAAAAGGAGCAAGAGCAAGGCAGAGAAGTAAATACCTGGATGGCTTGACCATATGGCAGGGTCGAGACAGGAACAATGAGGTGATCCACGACTCTGTTGATTGAGTGAGACGGCGAGACATGCCGCCCACGCTTACTGGTATGGCACATGATGATGATAACCAACATAAATGACGAATACTCAACATACGTCATACGTAGACGAGTCATAGCAATGTCACCCAGTGTTACACACCTACACGACTCACTTCAGCACACACACGAAAGTGAACTGTTTGAGAACATGCATCTTTTCCGTGTCACCTAAGGAATGTACGAAGGTAAGTTAATAAGTAAATCACAAATGGCTGTAGAAAAATAACTTAATATGATAACAACTTGAAACCAGCTTATTTTTATACATACATTGTCCCTTTATTTCTCAACATAATTTCCACAAACATTGATGCACTTATCACATCGTTTTATCAGTCCTCCCAAACTGGCTGCATAAAACTACGTGCTTTGTTTTCATTTACTTGCCATCCCACATAACTGTGTGACTTACTTATTGACTCGCCCTAGTAACGTTTTCTGCTCAGCTATGCATCGCTTTACGGAACAAACATTTGTCAGCATAAACACTGACAAAGAACATTGGCGGGAGACATTTCGCGAATGACACCGAAGTTGAATGTGAAGTGAAAAACATGGTTTAGAAAACAGAGCACGCAGTCCTATGCAGCCATTTTTTGGTAGGACTGATAAAACGATAGGATAAGTGCATCAATGTTGGTGGAAATTATGTTGAGAAATAAAGTTACAATGTATCTATAAAAATAAACTGATTTCAAGTTGTTATCATATTTAGTTATTTTTCTACAGCCATTTGTGACTTACTTATTAACTTACTTTACCCGCGTACATAGTGTACTATAGCACAATCATTCCAGAATAGTACATAGACATCTGGAATTACACTTCACAGCAACAATTCTTAGAACACCGTGGGGCACAAATAATTTGTAACATACCGACATTCTAGACGGTGAGAATATGGAAGCAACTGTCTCATAAAGAGCATTACCCCGGGACAACTGAAGGACACTGGTCATATTAAACTGTGCATGGGTTCAAACAGTACAGTGATGGAGGCAGGCATCTCAAACCTAGAGGCAGGGGTCGTCCAGCACGATGCTGGACGACAGACAGTGAAAACAACGTGGACATGAACATGCATAAGTTATGTTGTAACTGGCAATGTTTGGATCGTCTTGTCAACATACATGAGCTATGTCCTACCTGGCAAAGAACGATAGATCGTCTTGTCAATATGCTTAAACTATGTTCTAACTCTCAAAATATGGATCGTCTTGTCAACATGCATAAACTATGTTCTAACTCTCATAATATGGATCGTCTTGTCAATATGCATGAGCTTTGTTCTAATGGCAATGTATGGATCGTCTTGTCAACATACATGAGCTATGTCCTACCTGGCAAAGAACGATGGATCGTCTTGTAAACATATATGAGCTATGTTCTAATGGCAATATATGGATCGTCTTGTCAACATGCATGAGCTATGTTCTAACTCTCAAAGTATGGATCGTCTTGTCAACATATACGAGCTATGTTCTAATGGTAATGTATGCATCGTTTTGTCAACATGCATGAGCTATGTTCTAATGGCAATGGATGGATGGTCTTGTCAACATGCATAAACTATGTTCTAATGGCAATGGATGGATAGTCTTCTCAACATACACGAGCTATGTCCTACCTGACAAAGAAGGATGGATCGTCTTGTCAACATGCATGAACAATGTTCTAACTCTCGATGTATGGATCGTCTTGTCAACATGGCGTGATGTAGGCTTGGCTGTACATGTTGAATGAGTAGTGTTTGAGCTGTAATTGATGAATATTCTTGTTGAAGAAGTTTTATTGAATAGGCTACGTGTAACACCGCATTGATGAATCATAACCATATATTGCTTTGTTAATAGTTCTATTTCTATTTGGTGTCAGGTCTTAGTCAGATATGACTGAGCTACCGTATAACAGTAGACGGTACTACCTGGTTTCTGTTAGCGCTGAATGTTGGGCGGCGCTTACCAAACCCGACACCCCACATTGTGCCAACGGCTTCGGGCGGAAGAGCGCAATTGGGAGGGTACAAGCCTTACCCTGGTGCGAGGAAATGCAAGCTAAAGACAAAATGTCATGGCAGGGCAGACCAGGCCCTAAGCCTTGATTGGCGACTGGTCTAGGATCGAAGCTCCGACAGGCGGACAGTTAGAGCATTGCTTTGCTGATCCGGCAGCTTCTGCAGCTTGTCTTGTTCCAGATGTAGGGGTGTTACCTTTCCTCTGGAGTAAACTAGGCAGGCCGAGAGAGGGATCATGCTGCATGGGCAACACATGATCTCTATATTTTAGCCCAGGCTTTGTGCTATGGAGAGGCAATAACTCCATCCCTGGTCTTAACTGGTCTCGGAATCAAAGCGAGAGGCAACTGTTACGGGTTATAAGTCCTTGTCAGTTGGCGTAGACATGGGGCGCCACGCGTTGCCTCTGACGGTGGGAGACACCTATAGGTGTCACTGATCAGCTACCGCCCGCCTCAAGCTGGGCAGCCCCCAGCCAATTGGGTGCTGATCCGCCACAGCCTGCCTGCTTCAATGGGTGCTTGGGGCTAGGACAAAATCTGAATCGCAGGCTGTAAAACCAATGCACCAGGTACAAACAAAAATAAAAATAGAAACCTCAAGCTACGGCTTGCAACCTGGAACGTGAGAACCATGTGTCCAGGATTTTCCACTGACTTGACCAATATTGACGATGTGAGAAAAACGGCTGTGATTGATTCCGAACTCAATTGTCTAAACATTGATATTGCTGGCCTGCAGGAGACTCGCCTTGCTGAGGAAGGGTCACTCAGGGAAAACAACTACACCTTTTTCTGGAAGGGTAGAGGGCAGGCAGAAAAAAGGCAACATGGTGTGGGCTTTGCAGTGAAGAATTCGCTACTGGGAATGATTGAAATTCCAGCAGGAGGAAATGAAAGACTATTATCCCTGCGCTTGGCAACCTCTTGTGGGTTTGCCACCATTATTACTGCATATGCACCGACACTCGATTCCTCTGATGATGTGAAGGATTCGTTCTATGAGGAGTTAGACTCCGTGATCAAGGCAGTTCCAAAATCTGACTACATTTATATGCTCGGTGATTTCAATGCTCGTGTGGGCAAGGACTCGAGTTCATGGCCAGTGTGCCTTGGAAAATACAACATCGGTCGCATGAATGAAAATGGGCAAAGGCTGCTGGAGCATTGCACCAGTAATGACCTATGTATTACAAACTCCTTTTTTAAAACAAAAGAGATGCATAAGGTCACATGGAAACATCCAAGATCCGGCCATTGGCACCAGCTGGACTTCATCATCACACGGAGACAACATCTGAACCATATATCATTGACTCGTAGTTACCACAGTGCTGACTGTGATACGGATCATTCTTTGGTTGTTGCAAGGGTTAGACTGAGACCAAAGAGAATCTACACAGCTAAACACAAATCTAGCCTCAGGATTAATATTATTAACACTCATGATCCTGAAAAGTGCTTTCAGTTTCAACAGCAACTTGAAGACGCTTTCACTGATACACCAGAAAATTGTACAGTAAATGAAAAGTGGGGTCAAATTAAGGAAACTCTTTATAAAACTGCCGTAGGGGTTTACGGCACTGTGGATCATAAGAGGCAGGACTGGTTTGCGGCCAACAGCGAGACTCTGCAGCCCTTGATTGATAAGAAGAAGAAAGCTCTCTTAAGAAACAAGGAAAGACCAACGCGTAACACTCTGAGTGAGCTTAGGCAAGCTAGGAAGGATGTGCAAAAGGCTGCCAGGCAGTGTGCAAATGATTATTGGATCAAGTTATGTGAGTCCATTCAAATCGCAAGTGATAAGGGAGACATAAGAAGCATGTATGAAGGAATAAAGAAAGCCTGCGGTCCAGTGATCAAAAGAAGTGCACCATTGAAAACCTTGACTGGAGAAATCATCACTGATAAGAAACAGCAGATGGACAGATGGGTAGAGCACTATTTAGAGCTGTACTCAAGTGAGACCAAGCTAGCGGATGATGCCCTCAACGCCATAGAGGCTCTGCCAACTCTTGACCACCTGGACACACTTCCCACCATAACAGAAGTTAAGTGTGCTATAAATGAACTTGCATCTGGCAAGGCTCCAGGTAAGGATGGAATTCCAATAGAGGTTATCAGGAGTGGGCAAGACACACTCACTATACAGATCCACCAGCTAATAGAGCTATGCTGGCGTGAAGGACAAGTCCCACAGGATTTCAAAGATTCGAGCATCATAACACTGTACAAGAACAAGGGCGATCGGAGCGACTGCAACAACTATAGGGGTATCTCACTTCTGTGTATTGTTGGAAAAGTATTTGCCAGAATTGTTCTGCGCAGACTTCAAGTCCTAGGAGATCAAGTCTACCCCGAATCACAGTGTGGCTTTCGACAGAACCGGTCTACCACTGATATGATATTCTCATTGCGACAAATGCAAGAAAAATGCCGTGAACAGAATCAACCACTGTTTATTGCCTTCATCGACCTCACAAAGGCATTTGATTTGGTCAGTCGTGAGGGTCTGTTCAAGGCACTAAAGAAGATTGGCTGCCCACCAACTCTTCTGTCCATTGTGGAATCGTTCCACACAGGCATGAAGGGTATAATCAAGTTTGATGGTGCAACTTCTGAAGAATTTGAAATCAAGAGTGGAGTTAAGCAAGGTTGTGTACTAGCTCCCACCCTCTTTGGAATATACTTTTCACTTCTACTGAAATATGCATTTCATGATCAGGATGGTGGTATATACATTCACTCACGCTCAGATGGCGGCCTCTACAATGCTCAGAGATTGAAGGCTAAGACCAAAATTAGGAGGGTACTGATCAGAGAGTTGCTTTTTGCAGATGATGCTGCAGTTACGACCCACTCTGAGGAAGAATTGCAATGTCTACTATCTGCATTCTCCAATGCTTGTTCTGAATTTGGTTTAACAATTAGCAAAAAGAAGACACAGATTATGTCACAAGGTGCACATGGGGTACCATCAATCTTTATTGACGACGCCGAACTAGAGATAGTAGACCATTTTACATATCTAGGATCAGTGGTAAATAGCAAATTATCCCTAGATCAGGAAATCAACATCCGGATTGGTAAGGCAGCAACAACAATGAACAGGTTAAGAAAAAGAGTCTGGGAGAACAGGAAGCTTACTGCCAAAACAAAAGTCCTTGTCTATCAAGCCTGTGTCCTTAGTACTCTTCTCTATGGCAGTGAAACCTGGACAACTTACTCACACCAAGAGAACAACTTAAACAGCTTTCATATGCGGTGTCTGCGAAGAATTCTTGGTATTAAGTGGCAAGACAAAATCACAAATACTGAAGTATTGGAAAGATCAGGTTGTGTGACAGTTTATTCCATGCTTAGTCTTCGTAGACTTAGATGGATAGGACATCTTAGGAGGATGGATGATGGTAGAATACCAAAGGATATCTTTTTTGGTGAATTACAGATGGGTAAGAGATCTCAGGGTCGGCCTCTACTACGATACAAAGATGTGTGTAAGCGGGACATGATTGATACAGGCATTGATAATGCACATTGGGAGCAAGTCGCCGCTGAACGTATTGCATGGAGGGCAAATATCAGAAATGGAATAAAGTCAAAGGAGAAAATTATTGCAGAAAAGTCACACACCAAGCGTTTGAGACGTAAGATGGTGCATGATGGTGGAAATGACCACGTGTTCACATGCACCCACTGTGAACGGACATTTACAGCGCAAATTGGCCTTATCAGTCACACTCGCTACCGCCATAGTTAAAAGTTATTATGCCTTTTTAAAGCACAAACTATCGTCTGTCAAGACGGCAAGGTGCCAATGAATGAATAGTTCTATTTCAAAATTGACATTTATCTTTCAGAATACACAGCTGATGTGAAGTATAACAGATCATGTAAGGACAAGAATACCAAATGGCTCAAATGAGAAGAAATAATCATACGTTAGTGGGTGTCTGGACAGGTTATAATGATCATACGTTAGTGGGTGTCTGGACAGGTTATAATGATCATACGTTAGTGGGTGTCTGGACAGGTTATAATGACCTCGTCGTATGCTAAATATTACTTTACAATTACTTTTCATTTCATATTCATAAACCACACATACTTCCACCACTATCATCCTCAGACACCCTGTAGAAGATTCACTTCCGCCACCAGCTGCGTACAAAATCAGGAGAGAACCCCACATAAAACAATTCAACAGTTACATTCGGAAATCAAACAAACGTAACCGTCTATGACAGATATACAATCATTGTTATCCAAAGGAAACATGTCAAAGTCTCATCTTCTTTAATTTTTCATTTACTTAATTCTTACGTGAATTCTCAGAGGCAAATGACACTGTGAGCATGCCTTAATTCGTGTGTAGCCAACAGAAGAGTATGCAGGCCAAACCAAAGAATTTCAAAACATAACGCATGAACTTCAGCATTATTACTCGTCCTAAACACTAACATTTAACAGCAATCTGACGATTTCCACGAACAGACCACCAAACAAATCAACAGACAATGTCTTCTAGCTAAGAGACTCTTCCAGTCAACAGGCCACCTCCAGACATCAACAGACAATCTTCTCAAGTCAACACATTTCTTGAGAAAATCAACAGAAGATCTCTCTAGCCAACAGACATTTTGTTTCAGGAATCAACCCGAGATTCTTCAGAGAACAGATTTCTTGCAAAAATAATTAATAGGAGATTAGCTAACAAATAGACTTTTTGCAAGAATCGACAGTGTCTCTTGCGGACATAAGTCTTGCAAGAATCAACAGACAATCAGCTCAAACTAACAGGCAATCCCCAAGAATTAGTGGACGATCTCCTGCAGCGAGATAACTTCATCCAACAATCAGCAGACGATCTTCTCCTACCTCCAAGAATCAGCAGACAATCCTAGAAAAAGGGTTCCTACTACTATCTATCGTATCTAAGCAGATAATATGGCACTGTCACGGAGCTTTGACGTGTTAAACACAAGTCTGAACGGGAATAGAATCTACACAACAGGGCAAATAATTAATGATGAACAGTATGACATGTTTATGTTAATAAACCACAGCATCATAAACTCATCTGTCTGTATATGTGGAGTTATCACAAATCTCTTAAACATAATCGTTTTCTTGAAGCAGGGCTTTGACAACGCGATGAACATCAGTTTCTTTGGATTAGCTATTTCCGACCTGTGTTGTATTATTACACTGTTTGGACTAATTCTGTGCTTCAGTCCCTGGTTTATGAAGCTAGACATGATCATATATCCTATGGAGATTCCCTATTTGACAGCGGGGATCCCCCACATATGTTTTAACCGCATCACTGGCTGGATCACGGTGTTTGTCACGGCAGAACGATGTCTATGCATTATAGTACCACTGAGAATCAAACAGATCATCACACCCAAAGTTACGACCATCACCGTGTGTGCTATATATTCAGGCATTATTCTGTCCATTTTCCCAGAGTATCAAACGTCGTACATTGACTGGAAATTCTACCCCAACATCAACAAAACCCTTCTGGGATTGGTATTTACCAGTGACAGAAAGAACATGGAAGGTTTGGTGTTCATCGTCAACTCCTTTCTCGGCCTGGCTTGCTTCATCGCTGTCATTATCTTCACCTGCATCCTTATCACTAAACTCAAACAGAAATCCGAGTTTCGAAAGCAAGCAAACATAGACAGGACTCGGGCCGAGTCCATCAGTAGCAGAGACAGAAAAACTATGAGCATGGTGGTGATGATCGCCAGTGTCCTCATCATCTCATACACGCCAGGGATTATAATCTCCATTACCTCTTCCATGCTGCCAGAATTCAGCGTTCTTGGGGCGCAGAGAAATATATTCTATTCCGTGTGGTCTGTAGCCTGTACATTTCAAGCCTTAAACTCCAGCATTAACATTGTCATTTACTACAAGATGAGCACAAAATACCGCGAGACTTTCAACCAAGTGTTTCGTATTGGCAAGACAACCACGACATAATCATCAAGTAAATGTCACGATTTGATTACACACATTCGGTATAGGAAGTAGGCCATGAAACATGACACCAAACTACGCTACCTAATTTCTCGTTGAATATGTTACTACACACTGACACAGCTTCTACACTAGAACTATCTGTTACTGCATACAATGATAATTCCTCAACACTAGCACTACATGTTACTGCATACAATGATATAGCTTCCACACTAACACTACATGACTGTAGCCACTAGCACTACATGACTGTAGCCACTATCCCCCACATCGTCATCATGTTTCAGGTCGGAGACGGAATATCGCTCTGATTGTGGGTAGCCAGAAGTCTTCAGCTGTCTTCTGTTACCCCGCTCCATCCAGGTTCATGGCCGTGCAGTCTGTTATTTCCTGTGTCAGCTTGGTATTACCCAGCCCGGTCACTGCTTCCAGAAACATGTCATCCATGACACTTCTTTACGATCCATTGTGACATTTGCGATTGCCAGAGAACTATACAATTCGACACATGAGGCTTGTTTTTGAGCTAACATTCTTCTATGTTTAAACTTGCAAAGTTCAGTATGTATTTTAATATTTGATCCACAGTCTTCTAGGAATATTTCCGTATCGTTGTAGGACCCCACTATGTATATAGCCCAACTGCTGAAAACACAATCTGACAAAATGTTACAGCTCATCACTGCACAGACGGAAGCACTCACGTGGCTGTCACCTGGCAACAATTTCAAGTTCCTGAGGAACAAAATAAAACATATGTCGCAGCAACAGCAAACAAATTTAAGTAAGTTTTTTAGAACCCCCATCTATCCTCACATAGGGACGTGAGTCATGGACCATATCCCAATAACTAAAGAAGAATAAATCGGGGTTTCAGCTCAAATGTGACAGAACAGTTTCAAGACAAGCGTGGGTCAAGAAGGAGGAAATTACAGACGTTCTACAAGATCTGTGGAAGAAGAAAAGCGGCTCCACAATAGCAACGTATCTCGAAAACTGACACGGGTTGGCCATATCAAAGGTCACTGTGGTTTGTAGAGAGCATTGGAAAGATAATGGCTTCTGGAAAACGATGCAGTGTTCAACCAGCATCAGGTGAGCTGTGAGCGACATTTTCTTATGACCTGCTGCATGACGTAGACGACTGAGCAGACGCACCGACCAATTAATGTTCATGCTGTTGAGATTTGGGCACTTAGGCCGTCTACCATCCTGCCAATAGTATCTCTAATATGAACTACAGTATGTCATTATCACACATTTGTAAAATATTGCAATAATACAGTAATATAAAACACGTAAGATGCAACAATATGCATATAACATATTCATGAAGTCTATTAAATTAGTGACAATGCATTCAGCACCTCATCTGTACCATCACAATGTTCTTCTGCATCATCCTCTTCATCATTATTGTTAAAATAGAGATAATGATTATAATTATAATTAAAAGGCAGATAAGTCAATATGGACTAAATGGATATGAGAGGTGGCTTTTAAACTTCCTGTAAACTTCTAGTGATGTAGCGGGTTGAATTCATTAAAACCGGTCAATTGGACTAAAATGTTGACTTCACATTTTTGACTTGGTGGCGTAAATTACAAGTACCTCTGAAGTCGGAGTAAGTTCGCCTGATGGCGAGGGCCACTGGTAACAGGGACAGCTATTCCACACTGAAACATCAGTCTACTGCACTCGTCAGTAGTAGCAACTTCTAGCAGTAGTAGCAACTTATAGCAACTTCTAGCAGTATTAATAACTTCTAGCAGTAGTAGCAACTACTAGCAGTAGTAGCAACTTCTAGCAGTAGTAGTAATTACTAGCAGTAGTAGCAACTTCTAGCAACTTCTAGAAGTAGTATTAGCTCCTAGCAGTATTAATAACTTCTAGCATTAGTAGCGACTTCTAGCAGCAGTAGTAGCAACTTCTATCAGTAGTAGCAGCTCCTAGCAGTAGTAGCAACATCTAGCAACTTCTGGCAGTAGTAGTAGCAACGTCTAGCAGTATTAGCAGCTCCTAGCAGTAGTAGCAGCTCCTAGCAGTAGTAGCAACATCTAGCAACTTCTAGCAGCACTAGTAGCAACTTCTAGCAGTAGTAGCACCTCCTAGCAGTAGTAGCAACTTCTAGCAACTTCTAGAAGTAGTATTAGCTCCTATCAGTATTAATAACTTCTAGCAGTAGTAGCAACTTCTAGCAGCAGTAGTAGTAACGTCTATCAGTAGTAGCAGCTCCTAGCAGTATTAATAACTTCTAGCAGTAGTAGCAACTTCTAGCAACTTCTAGCAGTAGTAGCAGCTCCTAGCAGTATTAATAACTTCTAGCAGTAATAACAAGTCTAGCAGTAGTAGCAACTTCTAGTAGCAGTAGTAGCAACTTCTAGCAGTAGTAGCAACTTCAAATCAGACAGGATGAAAAATACTGGCTGAAAGATCTGAACGAGACTCGCCATCTGATAATCTTTCTCTTCTTCTTGTCTTACTCTTGTGCCCTGTTTTTCCTCAATAGGGCAAAGGTCGTCAACCACCTCACCGCATGCTCCCCTGTCCTAAGCTAACGCAAGCCTCACCAGCCATGATCTTCCCATATTATGTATTTAAGTTTCTCATTATCTTCTCCGTGAGTTTTATCAATTTCGTGAGTTTATCTCAAGAAAATTGTGTACATTATTAACATAATTATATAAGCACATATAATGTTTGATTGGTCATCAAAGTCTGCTTTGTTCGCTAAGTAATACAGACCAAAAACATTTTGGATCTAACCATCCGTTACTTTTTCGTTTTTTGTTCTTTACCTGTATTGTTTTATTGCTCACCTGCTGTTTTGGTTTTCTCAGCCCATTTATCTGATTTCCTGCAGCTTTTGACACACTGGATGTTGTATAGTTCTCACACATTTTACAGGAATTCACTACAATTAGGCATAAAAACGCATATGTGAAAGACAAAGAAGTTTAGAGAATTCCATGTAAACATATTCGCATCTGCCCCGATGTGTCTCCACCTTGCCGTGGTGGGGAGCTTGCGTGTCCCATTGACCCCATGTTTTATGTCGATGGATGTAAAACAACATGTCGGACAGTTTATGGGATAGGGGCCAGACTAAGCGAGATACAACCTGCTGCTCTGCAGGTAGACTGAGGATAGCAGTCAGAAGTTTAAATCAGGCGCACGAAGGCAGAAGTTCTTGGTCCGGACACAAGCACTACGGCTCTCAGCTGAGGGTTAAGGCTGAACGCCTCTAAGCCATTAATCCTCGGACCTGAGAGCCGGACCGATACAAACCTACCGAAAAATGGAGGTGAGATGATAAGCACGCTACATGCTTAGCTCAGATACTTGTTTCGAAGGTTCTAAGCTGGGGGATATGAGGGATCCCCCGATGAGAGGGCCTGGCCGTTTTTCGCTCACTGAAAGCGCACGGAGGTAAGGTGCTGAGCCGGCAGCACATGTAGCCTACCTCGTGAGCGAGTACTAAAGGTAAAAAAGCGCCCCAGTCGCACGAAATGGTTACGAAAATTTTTTATCTATGCTCACATAGAGTTTCGTCAAAGGTAGAAAAACGTCTGAATAACACGAAATGGAACGCTTGGCTAACAAATCCATTGCGTGGTCCGAAGTCCGAAGCAAAAGCTTACCTAGTGAATGTCGTCCTGCAGACTGCCCGTTCCTGGTTTGTGCTTGAGCGACCAGTGGCAAGCGAAATGCCCAATACATGGAAGTGAGGGATCAAAGAGCCGTCTCAGAGCAGTATGTGCCGACTCTGCAATAATGGAAGCCTCCTTGGATAGCGAGGAACGCTAATGATCTGCCCCTGCCTTCCCTTGAAGGTTGACCTGGATGTCTTTGACCGTTCTATCTTGACCAGCTGAGATGTGGGCGACATCACAACAATAAGTCTAACGTGCCTTCGAAACCCGAGGAAGGCTAACCTCATTAAAAATGCTCGCCGAAGTCGGAATTGCCGTCCTACGGGTGGCAAAATAAAAATTGGTACTACGCATTTACGTCCGAGTGAAATGTCTCGTCCTGAATGTCTCTCGTGCTAGGAACAGCTCTGACTACCTAGTTTCCGAATGCTGCTCTTGTTCGGAACAGCTCTGACTAGGCAGTTTTCCGAATATCGTCGTGCTTGGAAGCTCTTTCGGGCACAACGACAAGCACATGCCTGAATCGAAAACTCGCTGAGTGGATACCATCTGCAGACCTGTCTGTTTTGTGCGGGAACGTATGTCTAGAACGAAATACCCAATATATTGAAGTGAGGAATTGAAGCAGCCATGAGCAGGACGTGACGATTCCCTCGGTGAGGCCAGCACCAGGGCGCTATGTATCGGCTCTGCAATTATGGAAGCCACCCTGGATGGCGGACAATGCCATGGACTGTCCCTGCCTTTCTTTGAGGGAAGACCGTGAAGTCTTCGATCGTTCCAACTTGACCAGCTGGGGTGTGAATGGTACCACACAAGTGAGAGTCTCCCAGGAATGCTAACCTGGTCAAAATTGCACGCTAAAATTCAGATGTGTTGGCCTAAGGGTTTCTACCCAAGGGTGCATAACGAGACACACCGCAATCACATCTGGAAAAAAAAACACTCTGGATGAACGCAAATAAGAAGATATTCTCATGTTTTGTGGATTATTCAAAATCATTTGACTGTGCACAAAATCAGAAACTGTGGAACATCATAAGGAAAACTGGCTTTCCATCACATGTAGTACAACTAATAAATATGCTCTATCTAGACTAGTGGTTCTTAACCGGTGGGGAATTCCCCCCCCCCCCTGAGGGGGGGGGGGATTTTAGGGTTTCCGGGGGGGGGGGGGGGGAATTAAGATTATTTCAAGATCGTATTAATACAAGAATCGATTACTTGATATTGTTTTTCTCTTCATACTGTACGGTTCTGTCCGTCTCACGCTTCTAAAATTCAATTTATAAAGTACAACAAATCATGTTTTATGTGGACGTCTAGACTTGTTTTAGCATGTGCTATTAAATTTAGCTTCCATTATTACGTATACTGTGTAGGAGCGGGGGTGGGATTTTTAGGTAGGAGATACGAAAGGGGGGAATGACGTTCTGAAAATATTGTGAAGGGGGGCACGGGCCAAAAAAGGTTGAGAACCACTGATCTAGACCAAAAAGCAGCGGTTAGAACATATAGCGAGACATCAGATTGGTTTGACATCACTCAAGGTGTCCGTCAGGACTGTGTGCTGTCACTTTATTTGTTTAAAATGCACGCCGAAAATATAATAAATATAAGAGATGACATAACCAGGGGCAATATGATGTCCTAAATGTACGTGGTAATGAAATACCACAGGTTCGATATGCTGATGATAGTTTAATTATCGACATCACAGAATGGTATAGAAAACTAAAAGCATCAACCCAAAAGAAAATAGTAAAAATCACAGTTTATATCATAACATAACAAACATAAGGATAATGCATATAATATAAAATACTACAGAGAAAGACATATATGAACGATGAAGAATTGGAAGTGGTGAACAATTTCGAATATCTTATGTCATTAATTACCTACAATCGTGTCAAAATAAAGGAAATTAAAAGACGAATATATATTGCTCATTAACAACTAAACCAACTGAATACATTGTGAATGGCGAAAGTTAGAACTACACAAATTAGACTTTTAAGAACATGCATTTTTCCCCATTGCAACATATGCCTGTAAGACCTGGACACTTACTAAACAAGCTGAACAGCGCATAAATGTGTTTGGATATAAACGTTATTGATGGGTTCTATGAATATCTTGGATACAGAAAAGATACAATGAACCCATATGAGAAGAACTGAATATTGAAGACTGTTGGCTACTAAAGACAATAAAATAAGCTACTGAATGATTGAATGAATGTGAAGTTGGATGAAGAATGACTTGCGCGATGACTTGGATTAAAGTGAGGAAGAGTTGCGCAATTCGTCGACCTCACTCTCTCGCCTGAGTCCATCTGAGTCCAGTGGCAAGACAAGTCGAAACGATTGGAGACGAATACAGGTGCAGTGGATGACCAGGGCGCTCTACGTGCCTTGCCGTGCTCATTACGTTCCACAACGCTTTGCAGGTAAACGCCGTCTTGCCCGTTGAATCAGGAATGATTTCTTCCGCGCAGTCTGCCGAATCCTGTCTTCACATGCTGGGTAGGCATACCCTAGTTTACCTCTTGGTTTGACACCAAATCGGATACCCATGCCTGGTTTAGCCAGCCTCTCAAAGCTGTTGCCCGGGGGGTGGCCGCTGTCGCATGCTGACAGCTACTAGGAGCCACAGGCACGAGCTGGGTGTCAGACTTGGACCAGTGGGGGATGGGTCCTGAAAGGACATGAGAGCCATCCTTACCAAAGGTGCTACCAATGCTTGACACCCCGTACCCCCCAATGAATTGAAAATTGAATGAATGAATGAATGAATGAATGAATGAATGAATGAATGAATGAATGACAAAGCTAATGAGAATAAATCAACCAATTGAGTTCCCAATCTCTATTGGTGGAAGATCACTTCAGGAGGCGGACTAAGACAGATATTTACATAGCAATGTGTATAACTCTATATATATACATTGGCACCTTTCCGTCTTGACAGGCGATAGTTTGGTACATTGTCTTCAAAAAGGCTTAATAACTACGATCCATGGCGGTGGCGAGTGTGGCTGGTAAGGCCAATTCTTGCTGCAAATGTTCTGCCCACAGTAGGTGCATGTGAAAACATAGTCATTTCCACCATTTTGCACCATCTTGCGTCTCTCACGCTCTGTGTGTGCTTTATCTGCAATCATTTTCGCCTTTGTCTTTATTCCATTTCTGATAGTTGCCCTCCATGCAACACGTTCAGCGGCGACGTGCTCCCAAACTATATATATATATATATATATATATATATATATATATATATATATATATATATATATATATATATATATATATATACATATATATAATCAGTCTTTACTATAAACAATAATTTATGACCCCACACATTGTATATCCCACACTTTTGCTACCTCTACATAGGGAAACCACAAAATCAGTTACACTATTTTAGTTTAGTTATAGGAAACACCTACACCTGTCATATTCCACTGCACCTCACCAAACCTGATTGCTAAAATCTCTATGTACTAGCCTGTTAAATGTTATTTTCCTAAAGCTTCAGGGATGCTAAATCAATCTGTAGAACAGCCCATTTAAGTAATACTCATCTACATGTCTATATCAAAAATCATGATCAAGCTGACCTCATTAAATCTTAGCTATACCTGATATAGTAATGACTAAAACCCTAATTATAATATATATTACTGCCACTTAATATTACTAATATTATTTTCCTCAATAATTTCCTACAACCCATATTTGCCCAGCGCTTACAACAACAGGCCTCTTAACTCATAATAATTTACACCGCTGTACATAAACCACTAGTTCTGAATAATCATTAAGTATGACTAAGCCTCCGTGTGCCCAATTACCTCCCAATCTGTGGAACACTATTTAACCGTATTTTCTCTTTCATCATTAGCCATTATTCCAAATTTACCTTTTAAGTTTTGTTTCGAGAACAAAGGCTAGCTGTTACTTGCTGCGATGGTCTCCCACGTGTCAATCTTCCAATTGCTGTTCCTCCATCTTCTACTTTTCAGTACTTTAATTTATCGCGCACATAATTTACTTGTAAATATTAACTCGTCGGAGTCCAGATCGGTCTGCGCCATTTTCTTCAAGAACAGGTAACTTATGCGAGCTGGGGAGAGTTCCGAATTCCATTCCCTGCAGCTGGGCTTACGGATTTCTTTTGTTAATTTTGGTTACAGCTAGAGAAATTATTAACTTAAAGATTAAAGCTAGGAATCAGCACAAGATTTGCTATATTTTACATCTAATTAGTTTGATAATCACTTCATTATTATTATACTTTCATAGCTTTACTGAACTATACATTTAAATAACCAAAATACTATATGTCATACGTGGCCTTATAAAATTAAATATATATATTAAAAAAAATAATATAAAACAAATTAATTATGGTTACATACCACTGCAAAATCTTTCAGGGTATAAACAATCTTACAATAGGCATTGGCGCCTCGTCACTTGGTGTGGTGGACTACGGAAAAAGACCGGTTCTTCCCGTGCGGGTGTTTTTATACCGGAGTCCGAGCGACTCCCGGAGTTCCAGACTAATTAGACAGTCTGTGCCCTCTGGCGGAATTCCACCATCATCGCGAGCTGAGTACAGTAGTTTGCCACTCAGAGGGTTCCTAAATCAATCAATCAATCAGGGTTACATTACAGTAACACTTGCACATCTGTTTGTTTTAAAATACTCAATTTGAGCTAGTAGGTACTTAGGCTGCTAAACAGTACACATGACATGACATTTTTTAATTCTCTGAAGTGGTGCTTCTTACATAACACATAATGGCACTTGTTTCCTTTCACAATCTCTTTGTGCATATGATTTACGTCACAATGCAAGAAACATTCAACAATTTACATATTGTGTTTCAAGCACTGTAGTGTGACAATCTGAAAGATCTTGACTGTGAATTAACATGTAAAATGGAAGACACAGAGTGTTGTATTTGTAATAACACGTGAGACTGTTTCAAATGTCAATACACATAAGATACAGAATACACATGGTCTAGTTTGCATAATAATAAATAATAAAAATAATAATAATAAAATAATAATAAACAATAATAATAAAATGTCACTTCTATCATTCTAAGAAATAACACAAGGCATTGGTTGCATGATAACATACGCAAGTGTGCAATGTTATCAATCCAAGAAACTCAGTGGTGTTGTTGCTTACATATTAACATGATCAAATCTGCCCCGGTTATTACTTTCACACACACACGTGTACCTTCTGGACTAATAGTTGCAGTTATTACTTTCACACACGCTTGTACCTTCTGGACTAATAGTTACAGTTTCACTATGTCAAGTTCACACATATATCTCCTGCTCCTTTGTTCAAAAATCAAACTATTTATACGCGGAAGAATCACCGTCAACTTGAGGTTATTACATCCCCATAGAGATGGGTGATGGGAGAATTGCTGCAAGGAATAAGTATACACTGTACCATATAATTCGCCATTTTTCTCAAGTGAGATTATAACATTATCATTAATATATCATACATGACAACACAATATTATGAACTGAAATAATGTCATTATTTAAAGCATATTGTGGAAATACGATTTTTGAAAACATATATTTATCCCCTCAGGATTGGATATTATGTACATCAGTTCTATGGCATATGTAGTAATGGCGTGGGAAGACGTCAGTACAAACATACATATATACCCAGCACTATGTTAGTGTAAAAGTTCTTCCTCCATGTCTAGAACCCTTGTACCGAGAACTATGTTAGTCTAAAAGATCTTCTACCACCCCCTCAGACAGCAACCATTATTAATGAGGAGTTAGAAATCCAGACAACATGGTCATTACCTTTCAATGTCTGAGGGTGTGTGTGTTTGTGTCTATGTGCGCGAGCGCGCGCGCGCAACACATGGTGCGATGGAATTCAATGGACTATAACAAAGCTACTTGATGATTTCGACCTCACCACCAATATTGCCCTCCTGTCACAGACACTAATTAAACGCATGATACACTAAACACAGCTGATGAAAGGCACGACACGCAATATAAAAATGCATAAACAAACAAAGAAAATACGATTTAACCACAGCAAATAGCACTATCATTTCTATCGCTGAGACCTCTCTTTAAGAGACAGAATCATAGACTTATTCGGGGAGCAATGTAAACAACAATGCAGGAACAGATGGAGATATTAAAATAAAAATACAAAAGGCAAGAGAAGCATTCATGGGGAAGTTATGGAATTCTAAGAAAGTTCCGCCATGTGCCATTGAATAGCAAACTCCACATTGCGATAGTGTAACGCCATGTAACATTGTTGCATCTGCTTACAGACAACATCAATGTTAACCACCAAATGCTGCTTGTCTAAAGACATGCACACGTGACATAGCTGTTATAGATGCCATCATATGTTAACTATCACATTCTGCGTGTATAGAGCCATGCACACGCAGCATAGCTGTTACATATGTCATCAAATGTAAAGCATCACAACTGGAGTTTTTTAAAGTTATGTTTAATTGATGTACCTGCTACAGATGGCATCAAATGTTAATCATAAGGTACTGGGATTTTAGAGATATGGACTACTGGATATATCTAGGAATCAATTATAGAACGAAAAGTCATGTATACACAGTGATGTGACGACGAACTGTATTTCGCTGAGCACAAAATGTCCCTGTCCGGACAATCTGTATCAGTCAGAACTCCCATTAACGCAGGTTATGTTATCTAATTCCTTGATGGCATAATATAACAGGAAATGCTTTAATGTTGGTTTTCCCTGGTTTTCCGCTGATGAATCATTTGAATCCGACGCGCCGGTATACCGACTTGACGTACTGTGTATCAGAGACCCCACGAGTCGGTATACCCGCTTCCATGTGTTTCTTGTGTATATCTCACAGTTAATCGGCAACCAGCCGACCAATAAACATCCAGCTTACATCTAGACATGGCTAACATAGTTTGAGGTCACTTTCCTGCCGAAGATTCAAAAAGTTGTCGATATTTGACGGGGTTGACGGGGATTTTGGCCAAAAATAATCTGTGTCGTCACCACTTGTAGCCTCAAAGACTGACAATCAAATTCTGCATCTGAACTACTTTCAATATCTACGTCATACATGGAGGATTAGTGCCAGCAGTTCCTGGAAGCCGGTCTCCCTGGTCTAGAGGTTAGACGACTTTCTCCGTAATCCCGTATACTCTCGTAAGTAACGTGACGTTGTGCGAGAATTGGTCGCGGTTCTCTCCGCTTCGGTAACTTACGGGTTATGTGAGCCAGTCGCTCAGAAAGCAATGGCAAACTACTGAGCGTAATCTTGCCTAATGAGAATTGGTCTAAGAATGGCTACCTCACACCAGTGAAACAGTCAACAACATCCAGAACCAATCAACTGGCCTACAATGGGCCTTGAACCCTTGTTCGCGGGCTTATCTCCGCTAGGAGTCTTACATGGAAAAGAGGAAGCACCTGTATCAACTCTCAAGGCATCATGCATGAGCTGATGAAACTCAATCTCCTTTTGGCGTTTTGGTAAATCTTCGTTGGTCAGCGATGCTCACACGTGTACAACCTGAAGATGTAGCAACTGGTAGTCACTTGAATCCATCTCTGTAGAAAGCAACACGCTCATTCCTATCATAGCTGCTCCATTTTCGGGTAGTCATTGTCAGACTTCGATGATCGTTGCTATAATAACGGGAATTGTGTTGTTTCATCACAGGGTGTTGTTCTATCTGTCAGTCTGACAGCGCTAAGTGGTGTAGTCCTGTGTTAGTTAGTTAGTTAGTTAGTCGACAGATCATCCTCGTTGCACATCGAACCATTCAGTCCATAAGTGCTCGGATCCCCTCCTCAGCAAATCCGGCAGCGTGTAGCGGCTAACGACGCCAGTTCTGTGTTGGTTTATCAATCTTCTTTGGCTTCCTGCGTAGTGTTCTTGTTTGGCCACCCCTCTTTTAATTTGCTGCTCTCGCAGTCTGGCCATTGTTGTAGATTCACAGTCATCACTTGGTTCTTCGCAAAAGTCTCACTTCTCGTAGAGCATTCAGAATGTCAGCCTGGTCCATGGCGCGTCCGCCCTCCACAGTAGCCTCACCTGCGAGCTTGTCAGCCCGCTCATTTCCTTGTACTCCCGCATGCCCTGGCACGAAGATGAAACTAATCTTTGCCAGCCGAGACCGCTTCAGAGGCAGCAACCATTCTCTTCGGATCGACCCCTCCTCTATCCTCTTGATGATGTTCATTGAGTCGCTAAGGAAACAAGCCCTAGTGAATGTCTGTGTCTCGAGCCATGTTATTGCTTTACTTACTGCCATGACTTCCATGGTCAGGCTACTTGTGGTTTCAGTGCAGACGGGAGACCACAGCGATGCGTTAACTGTTAGACAGACTACTGCCTGCTGACACTGACCCCGAGAGAGGTAACTGTCAGAGTACAAGACTGGTGTCATTCACATTAAACATACACCACCTCTGGTGTCATTCACATTACATATAGACCACCTCTGGTGTCATTCACATTACATATAGACCACCTCTGGTGTCATTCACATTAAACATAGACCACCTCTGGTGTCATTCACATTACAGGTAGACCAACGCTGGTGTCATTCACATTACAAGTAGACCAACGTTGGTGTCATTCACATTACAGGTAGACCAACGCTGGTGTCATTCACATTACAGATAGTCCAACGCTGGTGTCATTCACATTACAGATAGTTCAACGCTGGTGTCATTCACATTATACATAGACCGCCTATGGTTTCATTCACATTACACATAGACCACCTATGGCGTTATTCACATTACACATAAACCAGCTCTGGTGTCATTCACATTACACATAGACCGCATCTGGTGTCATTCACATTACACATAGACCAACTCTGGTGTCATTCACATTACACATAGACCAACACTGGTGTCATTCATATTACACATTGACCAACACTGGTGTCATTCACATTACATATTGACAAACTCTGGTGTCATTCACATTACACATAGACCAACTCTGGTGTCATTCACATTACACATAGACCAACACTGGTGCCATTGACATTACACAAATATCACCGATGGTGTCATTCACATAACACATTGACCACAAATGGTGTCATTCACATTACACATAGACCACCTCTGGTGAAGTTGTAACTAATGACATACTTGCAACTTTCAAACAAAGGCAGGGATACAGCCTTGGGGGCAATTAGAGTGTTCACCAACAATGCATGAACACTCCAACATGTATAATCTCCTAGGGCGTTAACATGTTTGAAAGAACAATGCATTAACCATCCAACATGCATCATGTCCTAAGGATGTCACCTTATTTAGATAACATGTAACAAAAATAAAACTATGCATTCGACGTGATGCCAGTGACATGTGAACAGTAAAACGCATGGCCAGAACAATTTTGTTGTGGTCAACCAGTCTCAAGCAGGTGAAGAATATCGTTAGCCAATTGGTGGATGTTAAATATTTGCAGTCTAACATCGCCCTATTATTGCACACGAATGTAATTACAAGGCGGAATCCATGAAAATATAGGGCCCAGTGATTAGTGACCCACGTGATTTGGTGAAATCCAGGCACAAATAGATTGACAGGTCTGGCGAGTATGTGATCAGGTATGCGGATGTACTAGTGATTCTCACTAGAAGAACTTGTGTATCTGAGAACTTTGCCTATGTGTCTATTAATTATCATTAAAAGAACTTCTGTATCTTGGAACTTTGCTTGTATGTCTATGAAAAATCATTAGAATAACTTGTGTATCTGGGAAATTTGCCTATGTGTCTATTAATTATCATTAGAAGAACTTGTGTATCTGGGAACCTTGCCTATGTGTCTATTAATTATCATTAGAAGAACTTGTGTATCTGTGAACTTTGCCTATGTGTCTATTAATTATCATTAGAAGAGCTTGGATATCTGGGGATGTGTATCTATTATTTCTCACCAGAAGAACTTGAGTATCTGGGGACTTTGTCTATTATTACTCTAGAAGAGGCATCGATCCCAAGGTGACTCATACAGGTCAGGAGGGTAGGGCATCCGAACCAGCGCCTACTGCCGAGGACCACACCATTGTTGCATCTGCTTACAAATAACATCAATGATTATCACTTGTTGTTTGACATGTTCTTATTACAATACTATCGTCTGTCATGTGTCCTTGCCTTCTTTAATCACGTGCACTGTTCATTTCTTCCTGCGCAGATACGTCTCCATTGACCTACTCTCCCATTTCGATTCAGTCTAATATGCACACCATGACATGTACTGGGAAATAAAAGATGTCAGGTTGTATATAGCAATAATTTGACAACAGAATGTCAGGCTGTACTGTAATTTACCAGTACGTGACTGGTCGTGTGATGGGCAATTCTATGTTATTGTAAGGTAATCGATGTAAAGAAAGTAATAGATGTCCACACACTACAATTTACAGGATGGCATCACGTGATGGGCTGTTATTACGAGTTGTACAGTAGCAATTAAAATACAAATGTGGTGGTTACGCTTTGTCTTAAAGTGTACATAACGAGATACGTGAATGGCGACTGGGGAATCGACCACTGTTTGTGGTTACTGTGAAATAATCTGACACTGATTTGAACATGAACACGTGTCAGCCATCTTCTTCATATACAGATTCCTGTTGTAATATGATATGAGGATGTGTAGACTTCATGAATGAGAATTTGAAACATACACATAACCTGCTTTATGCAATCCTCATATTAATGTAATTCTCATGAGTTCCACCAACATTAGTAGATCCTTTGATTGGTGGGTTGGTGGTGTTTTCTCTGAAGGACTGTCAGGTTCAGCTCTTAAGCTCAATGACTTGGCCTTCAGGTGGTATGCGTCCTAGATAGGGCTTGCGTGTTTGGGAGTGAGGCTAGCGTAGAAGTGTGTCGCCCAACCCGGTACTGAAGTACGAACTTCAGGGGAACAGTTCGAGGGCCCACATTCTCTTCTTGAATGTCAGAAATCAGGATGTGTGCCACGCCTGTCTTCCAACTGCACGGCTGATGAGAGGCATCCCAGCATGCAGCCACATCAGGATTCAGCTTTGCTCCTTTCCACTGGCTGGGATGAGAGCCAGGTTGGCCAGGATTCTTCCACTGGTGTTTGGTATTCCATGATCAACTGACTTGTACCCAATGCCCAGGGAAATCATGTTGATTGTTCTTCACTTTCTAGAAAAAGAGAAAAGTTGGTTAATTACTCTACTTTGACAACTGTCGATATTAGTTCAAACATAACCGGAGCGTGTATTCGCGGAAACAACACTGCAAGCATAATCAAAGCTGTATAACAGGAGTATTAAGTGAGAACAAGCGTCTGTGGCTTGGGGGTCATGAGCCCAGTTTCGTAATCACTATATTCCGGGTTGGAAGTTAACCGCCAGAGATCTGGGAGCTGGTGGCTCTGTGTTGATGTACTCAAGTGTATGCGAGTCGACCGTTCAGAAAGCAATGGCAAACTACTATACGCAAAGTGTCCAAGAATTCACAAACAGCCAATTATTGATTACTAAATACACAAACAATATACTGCACAATTTATTGCCTGGCATCTTTCGCTGAATCTCGTCATGTGCATTTCATTATCTCATATTGTTTCTCTTGTACGTTGCGGTGTCGAGGTGATATTTGTTATTCCCTCTGCCCATCGTTTACATGGTGGGCTTCTCCTTGTGGTTCCATTGTGTCTGTACATCATTGCTTGTTGTGATATGCTGTCAGTTGGTAGCCCAGATGTAAGGCTGAACCATTTCACTTGCTGTTTTCTAATGAAATCCAGAACTGCTATTACATTAGTCCTGATTTCATAATTTGTTTATTTTCTCTCTGCGGGTGCATGCGACAGGAATAACAGATCACCATGTAATGAAATAGCGTCATGAATCCTTTCAATCAAATTAAAAAGAACATTAACAGTGTCTTATATTTAAATATCTGCTCGGCAGTTTTATTTGTCAGACAGTATATTGTGTGTGTCTTCATTATTCAAATTCACAACAGGAAAACATTGCTATGAAATCAATAGTTGATTGGTTGTAGAAATATTGAGCGGACACAAAACAGCGTGTTTACTGTGTGCTAGCTGGCCGGATGAAACACATGAGTAAACTGTTGAAACCCGGCTGGGCCACTCTGTGGTGACGATTGATATCCGTGGGCGTAGCTCGCCTCATCTTCATGACCTCACACGTTTGACATTTTATTAAGTCTTCATTCATTGCACATTAACCTATTCATTCTTGGACCAGAACATGTTTGTCCCGTCTATATAGACTGTCATCCGACCAGCTGCAGAACAGAAGCTCTAGTACAATGACAGGCGATCAGATGTTGGTCTTCACGTGAAAACAAATGACCTCAGACTCTCCTAACCATACAATATACACATGAACTACAGCATGACCTCCGACTCTCCTAACCATACAACATACACATGAACTACACCATGAACATGAGAGCATCGTGCCAATATTGTTCCTGGTCTAATCTGACTACATACAGTACAAGCATTAAACATGTGCATCCACTGATCGATGCAAAGGATCGAGAAATATTTGAAATCGTTAATTATGTTTTCATCATCTCATTAATTTGCTTACTTGGCTTTGTGACCAATATAATTAACATTATTGTTTTCTACACACAAGGATTTCAAAGCACAATGAACATTAGTTTTTTCGGACTCGCCGTCTCCGACCTGTGCAGCCTTATAACATTGCTATGGTCAGCCATTTGCGTCAACCCACTGGTGGTCAACTCTGACGCCGCAATGCTGTCCCCAGAAATCCAGTATCTGACAGGTGGGGCACCTCATACTTGCTTTGTCCGTATCACAGGTTGGATAACGGTTTACATCACCGCAGAAAGATGTCTGTGTATCTCTCTACCGTTGAAGATCAAACAGATCGTCACGCCTAGAAGAACAACTCTGATCATCACCTCCATCTACATTGCCATGATGTCGTCGTTTCTTCCTGAGTATGCTTCTTCATATTTTGGCTGGAAGTTCTATGAAAGCAGGAACAAGACATTGCTTGGGCTAGCCTTCAGAAGCAATAGAAAGGGAATGGAGGGTCTCATTTTCTTCCTGTACTCAATTTCCGGACTAGCCAGTTTTATTGCTGTCACCCTGTTCACTATCCTGCTTGTGGTTCAGTTAAGAAGAAAATCAAAGTGGCGCATGAAGGCACACCTGGACACAGCAACAACAGAGGCAATTTCTGTGCGAGATAGGAAAACAATGACTATGGTGGCTATGATTGCCACTGTACTGATCATATGCTACAGTCCTGGAGTGGCTGTTTCCATGGTTACATTCTTCGAACGCCAGTTTAGCATCTTCGGTATATACGTCAATGCATTTTTTGTGTTGTGGTCGTTTGTGTTCATCTTCGAAGCTGTCAACTCCAGCATCAACATGTTTATCTATTACAACATGGGCACCAAGTACAGGGAGACATTCCATCAGGTCTTTGGTGTCCTCAATCCGTATCTTCCAGGGACTGTCTAGTGACCATGTATACGAGGATAAGACATCACGTGTTTGGTGTATAAAATGGACATCTTTCAGGGAGTATTTGTGAACCATGTACAGGAGTACATTCCAGCAGGTCTTTGGTGTCCTAAATTCCTGTCATTCAGGGATTACCTAGTGACCATATACAAAACACCAGGTGTGGTGTCCAGAATCGACATCTTTAAGGAAGTATCTATGAACCATGTACAAGGAGGCATTATATGAGGTGTTTGCTGTTCTAAATCCGCATCTTTCTAGGTGGATATAGCACCTCCTAAATATACGTATCTTCTATTTAACGGAAAGATTGGATTCATTTAGTGGTGGTTCTAGTTTAATCTTACAGCAGTCCTCTTCCACGCTGTCCGCAGTGCCTACCTATAGGTGATGCTACTTTACCTATAAACGAATTGGTGATTGGTGTACAATAAAACATGACTTCTAATTACCTAGCAACAAAAGCGAGCACAAAACAACATTTCTAAACAGGTATAAGAAACTGATTTATAACAAAGATGGAACACTCAGAATAAATGAAGTAAGATGTAAATTACAAAACAACCGAGATAGAAGTCAATAGCCTCAAACGACGAAACTACACGAGATAATCAGAAGTGTGATAAAGGAAGGTAGACAAACTGTTTGCAATAAATACTTGTAATATAATACAGTATTTCCAGTTGCAACATAATGATATCGACTAGTTCAAGGCAATCAGAATTCAGATCATATTACAAGTAATACATGCATGGAACAGGCATACCTTCACAGAAAGTACATATATGCTAGAAAAGCGGAATAAATACTGTGGAGAAATGTATAAAGATGCGACACATGATCTTACATAATGTACATGGAAGTGAAGAGGAACAACTGCTAGCGTTATTAGAGCACTTTCGATCAACAACACATAATCTAAGGAAATGCAAGGCATCAGGTTATGAGGACATACCAACATAACTAATCCAGGCGGAAGATATTTAACAGCGGTGTTTTGTCCAAAACATGGAAGGTAATAAATATTCTACACCCCTCTCCAACAGAAAGTAGTACCGCACTAATAAACCATGCAAATCCTGCAGCGCATCATCTGATATGTGAATAGAGAATATGAATTACGAGATCTGGCGTGTCTCTGTCCGGGCAGAGGAACCAAGCTTACATCGTCTGCCTGATAACCATTTTCGAGACATGCAGAGAGTAAATTGTATATCTCTATGAGTTGTGTGTAGATAGCGACACGGCCTTCCTTGTGTTCAACCTCAGAAATCGTGAAGTATCGTGAGAAATCGCGGGTTTTCAGCAGCGTGATCCACTGAATTGAATCATTTCCCCATAAACAGTTAGTAGCTGTCAAAGTAGCCAGGTTAAAGTCGAACTCGTTGGATGCCCAAAGGAGTATAAAGCAGAGGTGCATTCTCTCTCTCTCTCTCTATCTCTCTCTCTCTCTCTCTCTCTCTCTCTCTCTCTCTCTCTCTCTCTTCCCCCCCCCCCCTTTTCCCCAAAATCATGCTGAGAAGTCTCACGGGAACCGTCACATGTGATGATATCAGTGACATCGTGCATCCCTTCATGGCAGATGTAAATCCATTTCCAGAACTCAGATATGTAGATGAAACGAACATCTGAATTTAGAATAGTTGATTCTACCTTTCGAGAGACACAATGAAAGTTAACATCATTTTGTGTTTCATGAAAGTTAAAATCAGATCATAACATCTGATGGAAGAGGCCTTGAAGAGATTAGAACAAGAATTGCCAGATGAACAACATACTGACCAACAAAAAGATATCAATTGAAACGAGAAAAAGAGTGTTGAGATGCTACATAGAACCTATACTTTTGTATGGATGTGAAGCGTGGAAAATAAGCAGTCAAGCTGAAAAACAGCTAATGGCTTTGGAAATGTGGTTTCTGAGGAAAATGCAAAGAATACCATGGACATATAGAAAAACCAACGAACAAGTCCTTCAAGAAACAAATGAAGATCGTAAACTGATTAGGGACATTAAACGTAGACAGTCAAAATTTTTTGGGCATGTTATGAGAATAAATGAATTGGAGAACTTGGTGACAACTGGCAAGATCGAAGGCAGGAGACCAAGGGGAAGACCTAGAAGCAAATACCTGGATGGCTTGGTCTGGTGGCATGGTCGAGACAGGAACACAGAGCTGATCCACGACTCTGGTGATCGAGTGAGATGGTAGAACATGACCGCCCACGCTTACCGGCATGGCACATGATGGATGGATGGAAAGTTAAAATAAGATGTTCTCGAGCAAATTATCATTAAAAGAACTTCTGTATCTTGGAACCTTGCCTATGTGTCTATTAATTATCATTAAAAGAACTTGTGTATCTGGGAACTTTGCCTATGTGTCTATTAATTATCATTAAAAGAACTTGTGTATCTGGGAACTTTACTTGTATGTCTATTAATTATCATTAGAATAACTTGTGTATCTGGGAAATTTGCCTATGTGTCTATTAGTTATCATTAGAAGAACTTGTGTATCTGGGAACCTTGCCTATGTGTCTATTAATTATCATTAGAAGAGCTTGGATATATGGGGATGTGTATCTATTATTTCTCACCAGAAGAACTTGAGTATCTGGGGACTTTGTCTATTATTACTCTAGAAGAGGCATCGATCCCAAGGTGACTCATACAGGTCAGGAGGGTAGGGCATCCGAACCAGCGCCTACTGCCGAGGACCACACCATTGTTGCGTCTGCTTACAAACAACATCATGATTATCACTTGTTGTTTGACAGGTTCTTATTACAATACTATCGTCTGTCATGTATCCTTGCCTTCTTTAATCACGTGCACTGTTCATTTCTTCACGCGCAGATACGTCTCCATTGACCTACTCTCCCATTTCGATTCAGTCTAATATGCACACCATGGCATTTACAGGGAAATAAAGGATGTCAGGTTGTATATAGCAATAATTTGACAACAGAATGTCAGGCTGGACTGTAATTTACCAGTACGTGACTGGCCGTGTGACGGGCAATTCTATGTTATTGTAAGGTAATCGATGTAAAGAAAGTAATAGATGTCCACACACTACAATTTACAGGATGGCATCACGTATGGGCTGTTATTACGAGTTGTACAGTAGCAATTAAAATACAAATGTGGTGGTTACGCTTTTGTCTTAAAGTGTACATAACGAGATACGTGAATGGCGACTGGGGAATCGACCCTGCGTGTGGTTTACTGTGAAATAATCTGACACTGATTGAACATGAACACGTGTCAGCCATCTTTCTTCATATACAGATTCCTGTTGTAATATGATATGAGGATGTGTAGACTTCATGAATGAGAATTTGAAACATACACATAACCTGCTTTATGCAATCCTCATATTAATGTAATTCTCATGAGTTCCACCAACATTAGTAAATCCTTTGATTGGTGGGTTGGTGGTGTTTTCTCTGAAGGACTGTCAGGTTTCAGCTCTTAAGCTCATGACTTGGCCTTCAGGTGGTATGCGTCCTAGATAGGGCTTGCGTGTTTGGGAGTGAGGCTAGCGTAGAAGTGTGTCGCCCAACCCGGTACTGAGTACGAACTTCAGGGGAACAGTTCGAGGGCCCACATTCTCTTCTGAATGTCAGAAATCAGGATGTGTGCCACGCCTGTCTTCCAACTGCACGGCTGATGAGAGGCATCCCAGCATGCAGCCACATCAGGATTCAGCTTTGGCTCCTTTCCACTGGCTGGGATGAGAGCCAGTTGGCCAGGATTCTTCCACTGTGTTTGGTATTCCATGATCAACTGACTTGTACCCAATGCCCGGGGAAATCATGTTGATTGTTCTTCACTTTCTAGAAAAAGAGAAAAAGTTGGTTAATTACCTACTTGACAACTGTCGATATTAGTTCAAAACATAACCGGAGCGTGTATTCGCGAAACAAACACTGCAAGCATAATCAAAGCTGTATAATAGGAGTAGTAAGTGAGAACAAGCGTCCTGTGGCTTGGGGTCATGAGCCCAGTTTCGTAATCACTATATTCCGGGTTGGAAGTTAGCCGCCAGAGATCTGGGAGCTGGTGGCTCTGTGTTGATGTACACAAGTGTATGCGAGTCGACCGTTCAGACAGCAATGGCAAACTACTATACGCAAAGTGTCCAAGAATTCACAAACAGCCAATTATTGATTACTAAATACACAACAATATACTGCACAATTTTATTGCCTGGCATCTTTCGCTGAATCTCGTCATGTGCATTTCATTATCTCATATTGTTTCTCTTGTACGTTGCGGTGTCGAGGTGATATTGTTATTCCCTCTGCCCATCGTTTACATGGAGGGCTTCTCCTTGTGGTTCCATTGTGTCTGTACATCATTGTTTGTTGTGATATGCTGTCAGTTGGTAGCCCAGATGTAAGGCTGAACCATTTCACTTGCTGTTTTCTAATGAAATCCAGAACTGCTATTACATTAGTCCTGATGTCATAATTTGTTTATTTTCCTCTCTGCGGGTGCATGCGACAGGAATAACAGATCACCATGTAATGAAATAGCGTCATGAATCCTTTCAATCAATTAAAAAGAACATTAACAGTGTCTTATATTTAAATATCTGCTCGGCAGTTTTATTTGTCAGACAGTATATTGTGTGTGTCTTCATTATTCAAATTCACAACAGGAAAACATTGCTATGAAATCAATAGTTGATTGGTTGTAGAAATATTGAGCGACACAAAACAGCGTGTTTACTGTGTGCTAGCTGGCCGGATGAAACACATGAGTACACTGTTGAAACCCGGCTGGGCCCTCTGTGGTGACGATTGATATCCGTGGGCGTAGCTCGCCTCATCTTCATGACCTCACACGTTTGACATTTTATTAAGTCTTCATTCATTGCACATTAACCTATTCATTCTTGGACCAGAACATGTTTGTCCCGTCTATATAGACTGTCATCCGACCAGCTGCAGAACAGAAGCTCTAGTACAATGACAGGCGATCAGATGTTGGTCTTCACGTGAAAACAAATGACCTCAGACTCTCCTAACCATACAATATACACATGAACTACACCATGAACATGAGAGCATCGTGCCAATATTGTTCCTGGTCTAATCTGACTACATACAGTACAAGCATTAAACATGTGCATCCACTGATCGATGCAAAGGATCGAGAAATATTTGAAATCGTTATTATGTTTTCATCATCTCATTAATTTGCTTACTTGGCTTTGTGACCAATATAATTAACATTATTGTTTTCTACACACAGGATTTCAAAAGCACCAATGAACATTAGTTTTTTTCGGACTCGCCGTCTCCGACCTGTGCAGCCTTATAACATTGCTATGGTCAGCCATTTGCGTCAACCCACTGGTGGTCAACTCTGACGCCGCAATGCTGTCCCCAGAAATCCAATATCTGACAGGTGGGGCACCTCATACTTGCTTTGTCCGTATCACAGGTTGGATAACGGTTTACATCACCGCAGAAAGATGTTTGTGTATCTCTCTACCGTTAAAGATAAAACAGATTGTTACGCCTAGAAGAACAGCTCTGATCATCACCTCCATCTACATTGCCATGATGTCGTCGTTTCTTCCTGAGTATGCGTCCTCTTATTTTGGCTGGAAGTTCTATGAAAGCAGGAACAAGACATTGCTTGGGCTAGCCTTCAGAAGCAATAGAAAGGGAATGGAGGGTCTCATTTTCTTCCTGTACTCAATTTCCGGACTAGCCAGTTTTATTGCTGTCACCCTGTTCACTATCCTGCTTGTGGTTCAGTTAAAAAAGAAATCAAAGTGGCGCATGAAGGCACACCTGGACACAGCAACAACAGAGGCAATTTCTGTGCGAGATAGGAAAAACAATGACTATGGTGGCTATGATTGCCACTGTACTGATCATATGCTACAGTCCTGGAGTGGCTGTTTCCATGGTTACATTCTTCGAACGCCAGTTTAGCATCTTCGGTGTCTACGTCAACGCATTTTTTGTGTTGTGGTCGTTTGTGTTCATCTTCGAAGCTGTCAACTCCAGCATCAACATGTTTATCTATTACAACATGGGCACCAAGTACAGGGAGACATTCCATCAGGTCTTTGGTGTCCTCAATCCGTATCTTCCAGGGACTGTCTAGTGACCATGTATACGAGGATAAGACATCACGTGTTTGGTGTATAAAATGGACATCTTTCAGGGAGTATTTGTGAACCATGTACAGGAGTACATTCCAGCATGTCTTTGGTGTCCGAAATTCCTGTCATTCAGGGATTACCTAGTGACCATGTACAAAATACCAGGTGTGGTGTCCAGAATCGACATCTTTAAGGAAGTATCTATGAACCATGTACAAGGAGGCTTTATATGAGGTGTTTGCTGTTCTAAATCCGCATCTTTCTATTTGGATATAGCACCTCCTAAATATACGTATCTTCTATTTAACGGAAAGATTGGATTCATTTAGTGGTGGTTCTAGTTTAAACTTATAGCAGTCCTCTTCCACGCTGTCTGCAGTGCTTACCTATAGGTGATGCTATTTTACCTATATACGAAGTGGTGATTGGTGTACAATAAGACATGACTTCTAATTACCTAGCAACAAAAGCGAGCACAAAACAACATTTCTAAACAGGTATAAGAAACTGGTTTATAACACAGATGGAACACTCAGAATAAATGAAGTAAGATGTAAATTACAAAAAAACCGAGATAGAAGTCAATAGCCTCAAACGTCGAAACTACATGAGATAATCAGAAGTGTGATAAAGGAAGGCAGACAAACAGTGTGCAATAAATACTTGTAATACAATACAGTATTTCCAGTTGCAACATAAAGATATCGACTAGTTCAAGGCAATCAGAATTCAGATCATATTATAAGTAATACATGCATGGAACAGACACACCTTCACAGAAAGTACATATGCACTAGAAAAGCGGAATAAATACTGTGGAGAAATGTATAAAGATGCGACACATGATCTTACATAATATACATGGAAGTGAAGAGGGACAACCGCAAGCGTTCTTAGAGCACCTTCGATCAACAACACATAATCTAAGGAAACGCAAGGCATCAGGTTGAGAGGACATACCAACATAACTAATCCAGGCGGAAGATATTTAACAGCGGTGTTTTGTCCAAAACATGGAAGGTAATAAATATTCTACAGCCCTCTCCAACAGAAAGTAGTACCGCACTAATAAACCATGTAAATCCTGCAGCGCATCATCTGATATGTGAATAGAGAGTATGAATTACGAGATCTGGCGTGTCTCTGTCCGGGCAGAGGAACCAAGCTTACATCGTCTGCCTGATAACCATTTTCGAGACATGCAGAGAGTAAATTGTATATCTCCATGAGTGGTGTGTAGATAGCGACACGGCCTTCCATTGTGTTCAACCTCAGAAATCGTGAAGTATCGTGAGAAATCGCGGGTTTTCAGCAGCGTGATCCACTGAATTGAATCATTTCCCCATAAACAGTTAGTAGCTGTCAATGTAGCCATGTTAAAGTCAAATTTGTTGGATGCCCAAAGGAGTATAAAGCAGAGGTGCATTCTCTCTCTCTCTCTCTCTCTCTCTCTCTCTCTCTCTCTCTCTCTCTCTCTCTCTCTCTCTCTCTCTCTCTCTCTCTCTCTCTCTCTCTTCCCCCCCCCCCCCCTTTTCCCCAAAATCGCGCTGTGAAGTCTCACGGGAATCGTCACATGTAATGATATCAGTGACATTGTACATCCCTTCATAGCAGATGTAAATCCATTTCCAGAACTCAGATATGTAGATGAAACGAACATCTGAATTTAGAATAGTTGATTCTACCTTTGGAGAGACACAATGAAAGTTAACATCATTTTGTGTTTCATGAAAGTTAACATCAGATCATAACATCTGATGGGAGATGCCTTGAAGAGATTAAAACAAGAATTGCCATTGCGAAGGTAGCTTTTAGCAAGATGAAAAACATACTGATCAACAAAAAGATATCAATTGAAACGAGAAAAAGAGTGTTGAGATGCTACATAGAACCTATACTTTTGTATGGATGTGAAGCGTGGAAAATAAGCAGTCAAGCTGAAAAACAGCTAATGGCTGTGGAAATGTGGTTTCTGAGGAAAATGCAAAGAATACCATGGGCAGATACAAAAACCAACGAACAAGTCCTTCAAGAAACAAATGAAGATCGTAAACTGATTAGGGGCATTAAACGTAGACAGTCAAAATTTTTTGGGCATGTTATGAGAATAAATGAATTGGAGAACTTGGTGACAACTGGCAAGATCGAAGGGCAGGAGACCAAGGGGAAGACCTAGAAGCAAATACCTGGATGGCTTGGCCTGTGGCATGGTCGAGACAGGAACACAGAGCTGATCCACGACTCTGGTGATCGAGTGAGATGGTAGAACATGACCGCCCACGCCTACCGGCATGGCACATGATGGATGGATGGAAAGTTAAAATCAGATGTTCTCGAGCAAACACTATGTGTCTATCAAATAGGTCAGCCAGCAATGAATAAATTGAAGATACGGCAAAACCCAGACTGACCACGACACTGCTGAAGTTATAAGGTATGGAGAGCTTGTGACATAGCAGCAACAAACACAATAAACTACAAATGAAGATGAATATTTCTTGTCGGAACAAAGGATGTCAGACATCGGTTAATTCGCAGACGGTAAACAACCAAACGGAGGATTTGTTACATATCACAATACAATTCATAGAATACCGCGTACCAAAAACACAAGAGAAAATAAACATGCTGTCATTCTATGAGATATGAACGTAGAAGACACCTGACTCATGAGCAGCATCATGTCTTCGGACACTGAAGTACTTGGGACAAACAGTCATGACATAGACATCATCATGTCTTCGGACACTGAAGTACTTGGGACAAACAGTCATGACATAGACATCATCATGTCTTCGGACACTGAAGTACTTGGGACAACCAGTCATGACATAGATATATTATCATGTCTTCGGACAATGAAGTTCTTGGGACAACATTGGTACTGGAAGAAAAGGCAAAGACGGCCAGCACGAAGATAAACACGGCAAGTCTAAGACATGCCAGCACTGAACACGGGAGATGTAGAATACGCCAGTCCTGGACACGGAACATGTAAAATACGGCAGTCATGAACATGGGGCATAGAAAGTACGCCAGTCATGAACACGGGACATATAAAATACGCCAGTCATGAACACGGGACATGTAGAATGCGGCAGTTTTGAACACGGGACATGTAAAATACGCCAGTTCTGAATACGGGACATGTAGAATACACCAGTCCTGAACATGGGACATGTAGAATACGCCAGTCATGAACACGGGACATATAAAATACGCCAGTGGGACGCAGAGGTGTTTCCAAGGCACCAGGGCCGGGTTATATACTGGCCAAGACCTATTGACGCGTCCTCGTCGAGCGTCCTGGGCAACAGGTCCCTTCGGGGTCCTGGCTAAAGTCAGTAGGATCGCCGATTCCTCCGAAGTCGGAGAGTGTCTGCCTGTACGGCGAGGAACCACCAGTCTGCACACCAATAAGCCAGACATGGGACAACGGATACTCACGCAAACCTCAGGTCCTGTATGACATCACACTGATGTTGGACAACAGGATGTCTTCATCCGACATACAGGACTTCGCGTTGGAGCTCAAGCCAACGAACACAAGCAAACAAGCAAATACGCCAGTCATGAACACGGGACATATAAAATACGCCAGTCATGAACAAGCGGGACGTCTGTGGCGAAGGGATTCAGCAATCCCGCATTTGATATCAGCTGCAGGAAGATGTGGTAGCAGATCCGTCGTGTTTTGATTTCTAACATTGGTATGAGAGTCAGTGGTTCAGAAATCAATGGCACACTACTGAGTGTAAACGTACCTAATAATCCACAAACTGTCTAAAAGCTGAGGTTAGTTATGGCTTCATGTGAATGACATGCAACTAAGCTGTACGCATGACAAGTCATGGGCACAGGAGACCTGGCCACAGGAACACATCTTTTCTGCGGGACGTGATGAAGGACGACGCTTTGCGAATGACCCGCTATATGATGATGATGTTGCATGTATAAATGGAAAGTTCTGGGCGATTAGTTTAGTTTAGTTTAGTCGTTGGATCAACATCACGGCACACGTGTGTAACCCATAAGTGCTCCGTTCTCCTCCTAACTCAAACCTGAGTCTGGAGAAACTCATCTCAGTGCACGAACTCCGTAGCACCGGCGAGGATCCTGAAATACGTTGGGTAGATTTTTAACTCGAAATTTTGCCCGGGCAGCGCCGTTAGGCTACTCTTCTTCGATTTCCAACTGCCAAGGGATGGTTTACGTGCGCAACAATACACACGGGCAGTCCGATCTCACTACCCAGAGACCAGGGAGAATTTATTACTAGAAGTCCACGAGAAAAAATCCGGGTCATCACCGGGGCTTGAACCCAGGGACCTCCAGCACTCGAGGCGGACACCATACCTCGAGACCACGCAGCCCCAGCGCCCAGTCCTGGGCGTGATGGAGATCAGGTCTTCACAGAGGACAGTGCCAGAGCGGTGTGTGTTGCCTCGTTGTCTTCTTCACAGAGGACAGTGCCAGAGCGGTGTGTGTTGCCTCGTTGTCTTCTTCACAGAGGACAGTGCCAGAGCGGTGTGTGTTGCCTCGTTGTCTTCTTCACAGAGGACAGTGCCAGAGCGGTGTGTGTTGCCTCGTTGTCTTCTTCACAGAGGACAGTGCCAGAGCGGTGTGTGTTGCCTTGTCTTCTTCACAGAGGACAGTGCCAGAGCTGTGTGTGTTGCCTCGTTGTCTTCTTCACAGAGGACAGTGCCAGAGCGGTGTGTGTTGCCTCGTTGTCTTCTTCACAGAGGACAGTGCCAGAGCGGTGTGTGTTGCCTCGTTGTCTTCTTCACAGAGGACAGTGCCAGAGCGGTGTGTGTTTGCCTCGTTGTCTTCTTCACAGAGGACAGTGCCAGAGCGGTGTGTGTTGCCTCGTTGTCTTCTTCACAGAGGACAGTGCCAGAGCGGTGTGTGTTGCCTCGTTGTCTTCTTCACAGAGGACAGTGCCAGAGCGGTGTGTGTTGCCTCGTTGTCTTCTTCACAGAGGACAGTGCCAGAGCGGTGTGTGTTGCCTCGTTGTCTTCTTCACAGAGGACAGTGCCAGAGCGGTGTGTGTTGCCTCGTTGTCTTCTTCACAGAGGACAGTGCCAGAGCGGTGTGTGTTGCCTCGTTGTCTTCTTCACAGAGGACAGTGCCAGAGCGGTGTGTGTTGCCTCGTTGTCTTCTAGCTGGAGCACTCCCGCTTGTATTCACTGTGTACACGTTATGAATGTTTACAACACGAGACATCTGAAGTATACTGGTAGTGAATCCGACGTCAACCCTTCGCAGATGGGGCTACAAAATATTAGGCTGTCCTGTGTGCACACTGCAGACCTGAAGACTTCCCCCTACATTTAGCCAACACACTGTGTTGATACAAAAGATTACTGCCCAGGCTAACTTTGACGTTAGGACAATCCCCATCCGAGAGAGCGGCGGTTGCATTGTGGTTAACGCTCTAGGAAGCAAAATCAGTGGTTAGCGTTCAGTTCCCAGCAGCGGCAGTGGTATTTGTCCGACAGGTCTTAGAGGCCCAGCCTCATAAATATGCTTGTCAGACTTTTCTCAACATTTTCTGGGAATTTCCAGAGAAAGAATGGGAACAAACAGGGGCGTCTCCACCCCGTGCCATATGTTGTGACACAACATGTGAAGACCGAACGCTACATACCCTACGGGCAGTTCCCACTATGGTACTTACTACCTTTGTTAGTTCGACTTCATCTTATATATAAATTAGGATGTGTGTGGATATGTATGTCTGTATGTCTGTATGTCCTTTATACGTTCGCGAACGGCCCATCCGATTGAGATGAAATTTTCTACACGCCTTCCTTTCATTCCAGCGCTGCCAACTGTCGTATTTTTTTTCTTCTTCCTCCTCCTCCCTCCTCCCATTCCCAAAATACGTACGTAAATATATGATGATGATGATGAAAGAATCCCCGAACCAAAACGCTAGGGAAAGGGAAGAAAATGACGTGACTACACAGAATCGTCACACGGCAATCATCATCATCATCAAGTGCCGTGCCGGCTGGCGTAGGCGTTCAACTCTGCTGCTGATATATATGCCTCCATGCCACGGCAATATCAATAACAATTCATCTTTTTATGTGTAAGGAAGTTATCTACAGTCGTGTAGAAGGGAAGAACAATCAATGGAAGGACCGAAATCACAGAACCTAGACGAGTATGAATTCGGAATGGCGAACTCCCTCCTCCTCTCTTCTCCTCCTGCCTCTACCTCCTCCCCTCCTCCTCCCTCTACCTCCTCCCTCCACCCTCCTCCTCTTCCTCCTCCCTCTACCTCCTCCCCCTCCTCCCTCTCCTCCTCCTCCTCCTTCTCCCTCTTCCTTCTCCCTCTTCCTCTCCCCTCCTCCTCCATCCTCCTCCCTCCTACTCCCTCCGCCTCCTCCCTCCTCCTCCCTCTACCTCCTCCTTCCTCCTCCCTCTACCTCCTCCCCCTCTTCCCTCTCCCTCCTCCTTCTCCCCCTCCCTTCTCCCTCCTCCACCCTCTCCTCCTCCCTTCTCCTCATCCCTCCTACTCCCTTCTCCTCCTCCCTCCTCCTCCTCTCTACTCCTCCCTCCTCCCTTTTCCTCCCTCTACCTCCTCCCTCTACCTCCTCCCTCCTCCTCCCTCCTTCTCCTTCCTCCACATCCCTCTTCCTCCTCCTCCCTCCTTCTCCCTCCTCCTTCTACCTCTACCTTCTACCTCTTCCTCCCTCCTCCTTCTCCCTCCACCTCCTCCCTCCTCCTCCCTCTCCCTCCTCCCTCCTCCTCCTCACCCACCTGCGATCTCCTCCTCCCTCCTCCCTCATCCTCCTTCTCCCTCCTCCTAACCCTCCCTCTTCCTCCTCCTTCTCTTCCTTCACCCGCCTCCCTCCACCTTCTCCTCCTCCCTCCTCCTCCCTCCTCCTCCTCCTCCTCCCCTCCTCCTCCCTCCTCCTCCGCCTCTTCACCCTCCTCCCTCCTCCCCTCCTCCTCCCTCCTCCTACCTCCTCCCTCCTCCTCCCTCCTCATCCCTCTTCCTCCTCCCTCCTCCTCCCTCCTCCTTCTCCCTTTCCCCCCTCCTTCTCTTAATCCCTCCTCCTCCCTCCTCTCCCTCTACTTCTCCCTCCTCCTCATCCTCCCTCCTCCTCCTCTCAGCCGCCTATCTCTTCCTCTCCTCCTCCCTCCTCCACTCTCTTCCTCCTCCTCCTCCTCCCTTTCCTCCTCCCCTCCCTCCTCCTACCTCCTCGCCCTCCTCTTCCTTCCTCCTTCGCCTCCTCCTCCCTTCTCCTCCTCCCCCTCCTACCCCTCCCTCCTCCCCCTCATCCCTCCTCCTCCTCCTTATTCCTCCCTCCTCCTCCCCCTCCTCCCTCTCCTCCTCTCCATTCTCCCTCCTCCTCTCCTCATCCCTCCTCCTCCTTCTACCTCCTCCCACCTCCTCCTCCCTCTACCTCCTCCCTCCTCCTCCCTTCACATTCCTCCTCCTCCCTCTTCCTCCTCCTCCCTCCTCCTTATCCCTCCTCCTCCTCCCTCCTCCTCCTCTCTCCTCCTCCTCCTCTCTCCTCCTCCCTCCTCCTCCTCCTCCTCCCTCTACCCTCCTCCCTCCTCCTCCCTTCACATTCCTCCTCCTCCCTCTTCCTCCTCCTCCCCCTCATCCTCTTCCCTCCTTCTCCTCCCTCCTCCTTCTCCCTCTTCCTCCTCCCTCTTCCTTCTCTCTCCGCCTCCTCCCTCCTCCCACTCTCTCCTCCTCCTCCCTCCTCCTCCCTTTCCCTCCTCCTCCCTCTCCTCCTCCTCCTGCGTTATCCTCCTCCCTCCTTCTCCCTCCTCCTCCCTCTTCCTCCTCCCTCCTCCTTCTCCTCCCTCCTCCTTCTCCCTTCCTCCTCCCTCTTCTTCCCTCTTCCTGCTCCCTCCGCCTCCTCCCTCCTCCTCCTCTCCTCCTCCATTCTCCTCCTCCCTCCTCCTCCTCCCTCTACCTCCTCCCTCCTCCTCCCTTCACATTCCTCCTCCTCCCTCTTCCTCCTCCTCCCTCCTCCTTATCCCTCCTCCTCCCTTTCCGTCCTCCTCCTCTCTCCTCCTCCTCTCTCCTCCTCCTCCTCCTCCCTCTACCTCCTCCCTCCTCCTCCCTTCACATTCCTCCTCCTCCCTCTTCCTCCTCCTCCCCCTCATCCTCTTCCCTCCTTCTCCTCCCTCCTCCTTCTCCCTCTTCCTCCTCCCTCTTCCTCCCTCTTCCTTCTCCCTCCGCCTCCTCCCTCCTCCCACTCTCTCCTCCTCCTCCTCCTCCTCCCTTCCCTCCTCCTCCTCCCTCCTCCTCCTGCGTTCTCCTCCTCCCTCCTTCTCCCTCCTCCTCCCTCTTCCTCCTCCCTCCTCCTTCCTCCTCCTCCCTCCTCCTTCTCCCTCTTCCTCCTCCTCTTCCTCCCTCTTCCTGCTCCCTCCGCCTCCTCCCTCCTCCTACTCTCTCCTCCTCCTCCCTCCTCCCTCTCCCTCCTCCTCCCTCTCCTCCTCCTCCCTCCTCCTCCTGCGTTCTCCTCCTCCCTCCTTCTCCCTCTTCCTCCTCCCTCCTCCTCCCCCTCCTCCTCCACCCTACTCCTCCCTCCTCTTCCTAATCCCTCCTCCTCCCTCCTATTCCTCCCTATTCCTCCTGTCTCCTGTCTCCTCCTCCCTCCTCCTCCCTCCTCTTCCCTCCTCCACCTCCCTCTTCCTCCTCCCTCCTCCATTTACCCAAGACAGACAGACAGACAGATAGTCGGGAACGGGATCTTATATGACTACTTATATGATTTAAATGAGATGCTCTCCACCATGGGCTGGGCCGGGTCAGACAGACAGACAGACAGACAGATAGATAGACAGACAGACAGACAGACAGACAGACAGACAGACAGACAGACAGACAGACAGACAGTCGGGAACGGGAACTTATATGACTACTTATATGAATTAAATGAGATGCTCCCCACCAGGAGTTGGGCGATGCCGGGCCGGGTCAGACAGACAGACAGATAGATAGTCGGGAACGGGAACTTATATGACTACTTATATGAATTAAATGAGATGCTCCCCATCAGGGTCTGGGCGAAGCCGGGCCGGGTCAGACAGACAGACAGACAGATAGACAGACAGACAGACAGATTGTCGGTAACGGGAACGAGAACTTATATGACTACTTATATGAATTAAATGAGATGCTCCCCACCAGGGTCTGGGCGAAGCCGCGCCGGGTCAGCTAGTATACTTATACAGAACAGCTTTGACTTGGCGACGTAAATTACAACTACATCTAAAGTCGGAATGGGTTCGCCTGATGGCGAGGGACACTGTTAATAGAGAAAGATAATCTACACGCAAAATTCAGTCCAGTGGTACTAACTACTATGCATGGACTACGCGTGAGTTGAAAGCGAGCGAGCGCCTAAACTAATACATACAAGAATGCATACACATATACAGCGAGGTAGGGGGTTCATTCTACACACCGGTGCATGGACTTTAACGTTTGCTGATCTGTCAGAATTAGTGCACAGATCAGGTTGTGTGGCGGTTTATTCCATGCTCAGTTTCTTTGACTAAGACGGATAGGACACATTGGGAAAGTGACGATTGTAGAATAACACAGGGCATCTTTTTGGTAAAATACACAGACGGGTAAAGCACCTTGCGACTGGACTCTACTAAGATACAGAATTGTGTGTAAAAGGGGCATGATTGATACATGCATTTATATTGCACCTTTGGAGCATGTCGCCGATGATCACGACGCATGGATGTAGAAGATCAGGAATGGAATAAAGAAAGAGGAGATCATGATTGCAGAAAGGTCGCACTCTGCGTTTGTGAGGCCTCAGATGATGATCTGCGTCTCAAACACTTAGTGTGGAGGACTCTGGTTTCTGCAATGATGGTTCCCTGAAGACTGCAGCTGAAGAAGCCCCAATCAACATGATTCACATCACCTTGACAAGCAGGATTGTGACCTGCTTGGGAGGACTGATACTTCGGTTTTCCGGTAACGAGCGGACGTCTTTTCACATGCTGGGAATATTGTGTGGTATCTGGGTGGGGGATATGTGTGTGGTGTGTAAGTGGGGATGTGTTGGTGAGGGATATGTGTGTGTGTGTGGTGCGTGGGTTGGAATATTGCGTGGTAGGGGGTGTATGTGATGTGCGGGTGGGGGATTGGGTTAAGGCATGTGTGGGTGGGTGGAAATTGTATGTGTGGGTGGTGGGGTGTGTGTGAGTGGTTTGGGGATGTATGGGTGGTTAGGGAGATGTGTGTGTGTGTGGGGGGGGGGGTAGGGACATGTCAGTTGGTGGGGATGTGTGTGTATGGTTTGGGGATGTGTGAGTGGATGTGCGATGTGTGGGTTGGTAGGGGATTGTGTGCGTGGGTGGGGAATATGTGGTCGATGGAGATGTGGCTGGGGGATGGGATGGTTTGAGGTGTGGGTGGGGAGAGGATGTGTGGGTTAGGATGTGGATGGGCAGTGGGATGTGTGGGTTAGTGGGGGAATGTTTGTGGGTGGCGAGTGTGTTTTGGTTGGGGGATCAGATGAGGGTAGTGTGTGTGGGTGGGGGATGTGCGCGAGGGGGATGGGTCGGTTGGTGGAGTATGTATGTGTCCCTGGTGTGCGTGTGTGGGTAGGTGGGGGTGTGTGTGTGAGTGGGGTGATGTATGGATAAGTGGGAGATGGGCCTCATAACATGGTAATAAGCCTTGTTTATGTTTACAACATTATTTCACAATGTTTATGTTTCTTCCTATGTAAATGTTTAATGCTCTTGATGAACAAAAGACGAGTGATTGGAAGGGCCGAATGTAAGACGGGCCTGCGCGCCCAATTTGTGACCCTAATAAAGTTGATTTGATTTGATTTGATAAAACGATGGGATAAGTGCATAAATGTTGGTGGAAATTATGTTGAGAAATAAAGGGACAATGTATGTATAACTGAAGAAAGTTTACAACTAATGGAAACAAGAAGACAGAACAAAAATAATCCTGCCAAATATGAAGAAATTCACAGAAAAGTCAGAACCTTATGTAAGGAGGCTAAAGAAACATGGCTTGAGAAAAATTGCAGAGAAATTGAAAAACAACACAACAGTAAAAATGCGAAACTAATGCACAAAAGAATTCAGGAGATTACTAATCAAAGAACACGTACATCAGCAGGCTGCCTAAAGACAAAAGATGGAAGAGTCGTAATAGAAAAAGATCAGATTTTACATGTATGGTCAGATTACGTGAAAAACCTTTATGACGATAACAGAGACGAACAATATATTGTTCAAAATAACAATGAAGGGCCAGCAATTTTGAAGACAGAGGTTCAGAATGCTCTTAATCATATGAAATCTGTCCAGACAGCGTCACAACAGAAATGATTAATGCTTTAGAAGAATATGGAATAGATAAAGTTACCAGTCTGCTTAATACAATATATGATACTGGAAATATACCTCATGAGTTATGTAATTCTGTATTTATTGCAATCCCAAAGAAATCAGGAGCCTTGGAATGTGATCAACATCGAACAATTAGTATAATGAGTCACATCACGAAGATTTTGCTAAGAATTATCATGCAAAGAGTTAGGAGGAAAATACAACCTGAAATAGGAGAAGAACAATGTGGGTTTGTAGTAGGCAAGGGTACAGTAAATGCTGTGTATATACTGAGAACCGTAATCGAACGTTCTATAGAAGTAAACAAAGATCTACACCTTTGCTTTATTGACTACACAAAGGCTTTTGATAAAGTGAGACATGTCAACATGATAAGGATGCTTGAAGATCTACAAATTGATGGGAAAGACCTTAGACTTGTAAAAAACATATATTGGAAACAACAAGCTGCCATAAGAGTTGATAATGAAGTAAGCCAATATCAGCCTATTAAGAGAGGTGTGAGACAGGGATGTGTAATGTCTCCAGATCTGTTTTCCCTGTACAGTGAAAATATTTTCAGAAATATTGAAAATATGGAAGGAATCAACATTGGGGGACGATGCATCAATAACATTAGATATGCAGATGATACAGTCTTGATTGCAGACAATGAACAGGATCTGCAAAATTTAGTAGATGCGGTTGTTACACACAGTGAACAACAAGGGTTAGAATTAAATTGTAAAAAGACACAGATTATGGTCGTCACTAGGAAGAACGAAATACCACAGTGTAATATACAAGTAAATGGGAATATTCTTCAACAAGTGAATAGGTACAATTATCTCGGAACAGTAATAACATCTGATGGGAGATGCCTTGAAGAGATTAGAACAAGGATCGCCATGGCAAAAGTAGCCTTTAGCAAGATGAAAAACATACTGACCAATAAAAAGATGTCAATTGAAACGAGAAAAAGAGTGTTGAGATGCTACATAGAACCTGTACTTTTATATGGATGTGAAGCTTGGACAATGAGCAGCCAGGCTGAAAAACATCTGATGGCTGTAGAAATGTGGTTTCTGAGGGAAATGCAAAGAATACCATGGACAGCCAGAAAGACCAATGAACAAGTCCTTCAAGAAACAAATGAAGATCGTAAACTGATCAGAGACATTAGACGTAGACAGTCACAATATTTTGGGCACGTTATGAGAAGAAATGATTTGGAGAACTTGGTGACAACTGATAAGATCGAGGGGAACAGACCAAGGGGAAGACCTAGAAACAAGTATCTGGATGGCTTGGCCTTGTGGCATGGTCGAGACAGAAACACGGAATTGATCCACGACTCTGTTGATCGAGTGAGATGGCAGAACATGACCGCCCACGCTTACCGGCATGGCACATGATAGATGGATGGTATGTATAAAAATAAACTGGTTTCAAGTTGTTATCATATTTTGTTATTTTTCTTCAGCCATTTATGACTTACATATTAACTTCCCCTCGTAGATATGTTTTAATACGAATTAGACATGGCCGTGGACCAGTGTAAACGTTTTGAATTGACTGTCATCAATTGGAACTTTCAGTGTCAAAGTAAGGCAATGAAAAGTTCGAGTGGTGTGACTTGTGGCTATGGCCTAGATGTTAGGAATGAGAGACGTGACAGATTGATAACATGGGCAGAATACCATGAAATGGTAATAGGTAATATTTAGCTTAAACAATACCCTTGACGATTATACACGTGGAAGCCCTAGAGATAATATTCGCAATCAAATTGACTACATACTGAGACCAAAGAGATTCAGAAGCAGTTTAGTAGGAGCAAAAACTAGACCAGGAGCAGATGGACATAGCGATCGTGTGCCAGTTATATGAAAGATGAGGATAAGACTTAAAAATCCTAAAGAGCATCAAGTTAGACCTAGCATTACTTAAAACAGACAAAGAAATTAGAGAAAGGTACAATGTTACTGTAAAGAACAGATTCCGAAAGGAGCTCTCCTGGATTTCTTCAGTGTCTGCCCTTATACCGAATGTATTCCGAAAGAAGTTCTCAAAAAGTACTCTCCATCACCCGGATAGAGGCATGCCCAACCATCCCTCCCCTCAGCACCAACAGAACCGGGGTGATTTTGAGATTCTACCCTAACGCTATTTCTGTTTCCACATCCCCCCATCGTCTTATCATTATGCTTCGTTCTGATCTGGCGATGGCCGATATTTATTGCCAACCATATCGTTGCCTACAGGCGTGACTACACTCTGAATGACACACTTGTTGGAAGCAGGCATCAGATCTGCACATCACTCTCTGAAGTCACTAACTAATGCTCAGGCACTTCATGCAAAACATGTCGCTGTGTTATTCACATCCCTTCCTGGATTCCAAAAGGACATGTTTGAAATTAAGGAACAAACCATTACATACGCGAATTCACTTAACTTTAGTTCAGTTCAAATCATTATGTGTTAAAGATGTACCAAAGTTAGGGATTGACTCCATGAACGTGTTGGTGAGGTTGAATGGCTGTATCGTTTATATATATATATATATATATATATATATATATATATATATTATATATATATATATATATATATATATATATATATATATATATATATATATATATAAATGTGTGTGTGTGTATGTGTGTGTGTGTGCCTTGCCAGTGAGAAGTCCTGATCGTTTGGGGTCCACATCTATTGACGGACGTCAAATTGGGCAATCTTGAGCATAACCTACGATGGGTGACGTTGTGATATTCTATTATGATAATTTGGCTGTGTGTCCAACGTGTGCCGTGTGGTTACACACCCGCTTCACACGCCGGTGATCCTGGGCTTGTTTCCGGATCCGGTCAGGGATATGCACTACTGACGAGCTCAAACGAGGGCGAAACTTGAGTATAGTGCTTCCATATTGACGTGGATAGGCCTTAGGTTCATACCAGAATACGATCAGCGTTGCCAGTAGTGGGTTGTGCTCAATATTTAAATTTCAAATCCCGAAATAACCAAATAAATCAATATATATATATTCTCACTGAACACTGTTTGAAAAGATAACTAACATATATATGTACCACGTATAACACTCTTACCTCTCTTTGACGGAGGCGAACATAAGGAGCCCAGAAGTAACCACCACATCATAGATAAGTGATAGGCAATTTCCTTCGCAGCAACAGAACTCGCTTACACTCAATGAAATAAAGGACCGTAGACCCCGAGGTAGACCAAGAAGACGGTGGAGAGATAATATATACGGACCTACAAGCACTTGGAATCAACGACTGGCAAGAGAAGGTCAACCAGAGAGACGAATGGAGACGGATTATATCTGCAGCAAAGAACGTCATTAGCTTGGAAGAAGAAGAAGAAGCAACAAAAGCAGGACAGTTGGCTTATGATAGAGAGGAATTTCGAGAGACTGTTATAAGTGGACGGGATTTGAGCAGTACACCCTCCACTGGCAGGTGACCATGATGATGATCATGATAATGACGATGGTGATCTTTCTCTTTCCCACCTCCAATATGAGTTTCCTTCCGTCCTGTTTTCTTTCCTTTCTCGGTGTTTGGGTGTTGGCATATTGTTCAGAATTACCTGTGAGTGATGCATTTCTGTCTTCCAGCTAAATAAATAGTCTTAATTTATTTCTTTATTTCCTTTAATTGTTTATTATGTTTCCGTTGATGAAGACTTTATAGAAACGATGGCTTGCCCCACTTGTGCCCAGCTTGTCATGCATGTTTTGTGTTCATTCGTTTTCAGCACTGAATGATGACTTGTAGCTGATACATCATCATCATCATCAAGTGCCGTGCCGGCTGGCGTGGGCGTTCATGGCTCTCCATAGATCTCGGTCTTTGGTTTTCTGGATCAACTCTGCTGCTGATATTCCTCCATGCCACCGTCTCAATCCATCCAGCATCACTTCTCTTGGTCTACCTCTGCCTCTCTTCCCCTCGATCTTTCCAGTTGTTACGATGTTCTCCAATGCCTCTCTTCTCATCACATGACCGAGGAAAGCTGTTTGTCTCTGTCTTATTGTTGTATATAATGTTCTAGTTTCATTAGCCTGTTTCAGGCAGTCGTCGTTAGTTACTCTGGCAGTCCAAGGAATTCGCAACATTCGTCTCAGGAACCACATCTCTGTTGCTTCTAATTTCTTCTTAATTTGTTCATTTACATTCCAAGATTCACTGCCATACAGCAAAACTGGTTCTACATAGCATTTCAGCACTCTCTTTCTTACATTCAGTGATAGTGACTTATTGCATAAGATACTCTTCATTTTCTGAAATGCGGCTTTTGCCTGCCCTATTCTGCTCCTAATCTCTGTTGTACATCTTCCATCTGATGTTATAAATGCCCCTAGGTATCTAAAATTATCAACTTGGTTAAGGATTTTCCCTTCTATTTCTATGTCACATTTTGGTGTCACCATTTTCTTTGATATTACCATTGTTACTGTTTTCTTGATATTCAAGGAGAGTCCTTTCCTTGCACTCTCTGTTACTACAACGTCTAATAATTGTTGTAGGTCTGTTGAATTATCCGCCACCAATACTGTGTCATCTGCATACCGTATATTATTTATATTATAACCTCCAACTAGTATTCCTGGCATCTCTTTGATCTCTCTCATTATTACTTCGCTATACAGGGAGAAAAGATCTGGTGACAAGACACACCCTTGTCGTACTCCTAGCTTTATCTGTTCGTAACTACCCTCTTTATTTCCCATTTTAATTGCTGCTACTTGGTTCCAGTAAATATTCTTTATTATTCTTAAATCTTTTCCATCAGTGTTGATATCTTCCAACATTTTAATCAGTTCATCATGTTTTACTTTATCAAATGCCTTAGTATAATCTATGAAGCACAAATATATGTCTCTCTGTTTCTCTATTGACCTTTCTATTAGTGTCCGTAATGTATAAATTGCATTGTTTGTGCCCTTTCCTTCCACAAATCCATACTGTTCTTCACTAATTTCCATTTTTATTTTATTTTTGGTTCTTCTCATTATGATTCTGAGTAGAAGCTTAGTGATATGGTTTATAAGGTTAATTGTACGAAAATCTTCACAATCAATTGCTCCTGGTCTTTTTGGTATAGCTATAAATACAGATTTCAGCATATCACTGGGTAAATATCCACTGCTGTAAATATCATTCAACATTTTGGTTAATATATCTACTCCAAATTCTCCCAATACTTCTAATTCTTCTATTGTGATTTCATCTGGCCCAGCTGTTTTTCCTTTCTTCATACGTTTCATAGCGTCAGCGACTTCTTCTTTCAGAATAGGTGGACCTTCTAAGTTACTATCTTCTGTTAATTCTTCCCTTTCTCCTTCATATAATTCTCTTATATACTCATTCCACCTCTTCATTATAGCATCTTCCTCTAATATTATCTTTCCTGTTTTTGATTTCAAACACCCTGTATTTATTCTTATTTTTCTTCCTGTAAGCTCACTGATTTGTCTGTGCATATTTTTTGTATCTTTAATGGAATTTAATTCAATTTTTTTGCATTGCTCGTTTAACCAACTTTCTTTAGCCTTCCCACATTTATCTTTTATTTCTTTATTTATCTTAGCGTATTCTTGTTTGTCATTTTTACTCTGTTTTCTTTTGTCCATCAGTTTTAAGATATCTTCATTCATCCATTTTTTCTTAGCTATTTTGCCTCTCTCCTGGTAATACTTCTTTGCTAGTTTGATGAATGGAGTCCCTTAACATTTCCCATTGTTCATCTATACTCTGTATTTTAGTTATTGCATTGTACCTATTTTTCACAGTCACTCTGTGTTGTTCTTGCATTTCTTTATCTATTTTCAGAACCTCTTTATTAAGTCTCATGTTCTTAACCATTTTTTTCCCTCTCTTTAATCTTACTTTTATTTGTCCACATAGTGGTACATGATCACTATTACAGTCAGCACCAGGCATTGTCTTTACATTAATTAAAGCATTTCTAAATCTTTTATTAATTAGTATGTAGTCAATTTGGTTGCGTATTTTCTGATCAGGGCTTATCCATGTGTACAGTCGTCTTTTATGGTGTTTAAACCATGTGTTTCCAATTATCATATCATTGATATTTGCCCATTCTATTAGCTTTTCCCCTCTTTCATTTCTTGTACCTAAACCATAATTCCCCACTACATCCTCCATTTTTCCCTTTCCTACTTTTGCATTAAAATCACCAAGTATTATCTTTATTTCTTGTGATCCAATTTGAGCCATCGCCATTTCTATTTCGTCGTAAAAGTGTTGTATTTCTTCATCACTACTGCTTGCTGTATATACTTGTATTAATATTTATGTCTATTGGTTTGCCTTTGATGTTTACCATAATAACTCTATCTGAAATACACCAGTATCCATTAATTGACTTGGATGTTTTTTCGTCTAATATTATTCCTACACCTTTTTCATGTGTATCCCCTCCAGAATAAATTATTGTGTGATTGACAGCTATAATTTTGCCCGATCTCTTCCATCTCATCTCACTAACGCCTAGTATATTCATTCTCATGCTATCCATGTCTCTTAGACCATTGGTCAACTTTCCTAGCTCATTTAATGTCCTAACATTCCATGTTCCTACTCTAAATTTATTTATTTTAGTTAAGATTTTGCCATCAGTAGCTGGATGACGGTCAGGTGTCACCTGTGGCTCATGACTGTCCTTACCGGACGAGGATGCCCTAAGACAGCCATTAACGTCCTTCACTAACTTTGATATATGTTTTGCCATGAAGTCTTGGGAAGATAATGTGGTGGTTTCCCCTTGCCTTCCACATTCACATGGTGGTCTTTTTATCTCTGCCTTTGACAGCCATTTCCGACTGTAAGGACAAGTGAGTGCCCAGCCCTACTCAGCTGCAGAGTTGTCCACTTATTCCGGTGGATACTCGGTCCCCAGAGCTGTGTTAGCCACACCGTAGTGTGTTTCCATCCTCTACCACAGGGAGGTGCAGTTGGGATTTTCCCTTCATAAAGTTATGGTCTCTGACCAAAACTCTCCAGTACTTTTAGCGGACAAATACACAAATTAAAATGTTAGCCTTCTGTATTAGCGTACGCTCTAGAGTACTAACTTTCTTTATTATTACACACGTTAGAGAGTTGACTGCCCGCGGTATCTCATACGGTTTAGTGTTAATTTGCTGTGTTATTACAGTAGTTAGAGAGTTGACTGTCAGTGGTATCTCATACGGCATTGTGTTAATTTGCTGTGTTGTTAGACAAGTTAGAGAGTTGACTTTATACATTAGCAAACAAATTAGATAGTTACATTTATAAGTTAGCAGTAAAGTTCTAGTTGTTACGTTAAGACTGTGAACTCAATTTGTACATTATGTATTGTGGTTCATGAGCTTAGTGTGTTACATTGTCGACTTTCTGTACCAGAGTACTCGTCCCGTTGTCTCCCAATTGTCCAATATAATTCCTTTTGGCTAATTGTTGGATTCAGTTTGTTGACAATGAAATATAGAAAACTGGGGAAGGAAACATCATCAACCTAAGTTTCTTCTTCTGCGTTCATCCAGAGTGTTTTTCAGATGGAATTACGCAGTGCCAAGTTTATTTTATTACAGGAGTCTCGACAAACAACGGCCCGCTCAGGCACACTGAGCATAATGCCGCCGCCTGAATGCCACACAAAAGTCCTCTACGAAACATACAGGTCATCACTGATGGAAGCGGAAGTCACTTTCCCAACCAGATGTTCGTCTACAAAGTCTCGATATCTCCAGATGTCGCTACTCCGTCTCCTGATGTTCTCCAGCCAGCCACACCATTCCATCTCCGAAATGTAGTTCACGCAACAAAACAACCTCGAATAGATGTAACCCTTCACTGTACATAATGCCGTCGCCAGAATGCCAACACAAAAGTCCTCCTCGAAACCACAGTTTATCATCTATGGAAACGGCAGTCACCAGACAACCAGCAGCCACACATTTCTGACATAAGGCAAGAAAAACCGGTCGCTTCTGCGACACACCAGCCGCCATATATGCAGATATTTCTATATGTTGTTCCGTTTCTAGATGTTATCTAACCAGCTACGCCATTTTTCGAGCATGTAGTTCACACCCACAACTCCTCGGACAAATGTTTTAAAAAAAAATAAAAAACATTTCACTGTGCATAATGCAGTCTCCAGAATGACAAAACAACAGTCCTCCACGAAAGCACAGTTCATTGTCAAAGGAAGCGGTAGTCAACCAGAAGACCAGCAGCCGCAATTTTTGCATAAGGCACAAAACCCGGTCAATTCTGGGACATAGCCAGCTGCCATTGCTCTGAACATGCAGTTCACGCTCCACAACCTCTGGCAGATTTAAAAGCATTTCACACGAAATTCACAGCTCACAGCGTCGCGCCACGCACTCAACTCAGTAGCAGGGTGAAGGAACCACAAACTACCAGTCCAACATGAGGAAAATGCGGATGCAACGGTAGCCACGAGCATAAACACCCAGAGGCCATTACCGTTTCACTGCCTATCCTCCATGTTCGTGACCGAAAGTACCTATAGCATGTGACATACTAGTATGTTAACATCCCAATCGCAGTACCAATAATATGTAAAATACTAGCATTTTAACATCCCAATTGCAATACCAATAGTATGTGACATAGTAAAATGTTAACATCCCAACCGCAGTGCTTATTAAGAGACTATCTTTATGTTGTATTATTACTTAACGCAGTCGGTTGTTGTTACATTTATAGACTATGTGAAATGTAACTACCGCACATATAATTATACACATTAATGTGATACGAAGGTCATCTCAACCACCGGCTGTTAATAATGGAAAGGAAATTATGCTGTCATCTATCTTCTTATATGTTAATCAGGCCGAGTATAACTCTGTATGTGTACGCATGTGTATGCGTGTATCTGCGTGTGTACGTGTACATGTGTGTATGTTCGTGTGTGTGTGTGTGTGTGTGTGTGTGTGTGTGTGTGTGTTTATCTAGTATTAGAATATTACGAGAATAGTATACTAATTAGTAGATTAAAAGTTGCCAATAATATTTAACCTTTCCCAATTGGGTTAAAATTACATGTGGCATGTTATTTTCATGACATATTCTATATCTTTAAGATTTACAATCACCTATAGTTTTGTTGTTGTTGTAGCGTAAGGATAGATATGTAATGTTCACCTAGGTGCGGGTAAATAGGAAGACACTGTAATTAAGTTACATTCAAGTCATAGGATGAGCCGTCAGATAATTACGATAATTACGTATAATTCAACGAAAGTATTAACATGAAGACAACGTAGCTCAGTCAGCGGCTAGCACGCTTGCATCCAGGCCGCGTGTCTTGTGTTCGAATTCTCATTAAGACGTGAATATATGCTTTACTATCAAAACTCAAAGGTCGAGACAGACTAACATGTGTACTTGCAAATATCGTGAGACATAAAGGCGGATGGCGTCGTCGCAACAACATCACTCAATGTCGCCTCAAGTCTAAAAATATAAAGCTAAATGTATACCTATTTCGCCCCATGACATGAGGCGGGATCATATTTTTCTCTATGTAATTGCTGACACGCTGTCGTTTTTCTGTATTTATTGGTTGTTAGTTTAATAACACAATTAGTATGTGCAATGCCTCTAAATTAAACTTTGTGTATGTCTCTTTTGATGTAGCTTATATTGCTGAACATTAATAGTTATATTCAGTGTTCAGCATTAAACTGTTTATATAATAATATACAAATGTGTACACACGTCTTTATTTACAGCTGTACACAACACCTGATACGCAATCTCATATACAACAATGAATGTTACCTGACATTTTGAAAAGTTAATTAGAATTGTTAGTTAGTTAGTTAGTTACTTAGTCGACAGATCATCCTCATTGCACATCGAACCATTCGTATTTTTGTATTTAAAAAAAAAATTCCGGTCAAGATGGCGGTGGACGGTTGTGTTGTTTTGTGACAGTTCCGTTTTTCGCATAGGAGATGGATATTTTAATCTCTTGCATGCAATTTGCGTGCCAGGATGTGAAACTAAGAGTTTCTTCTCTTCTTCTGCTTAGAATTGTAAAACCTAACACCATGTATTGAATAGAAATGTATAATGCAGTATTATAGACATGTGTAGAATGTGTTTAAACACTAAACATTTATATCATTTTTTAAACCCTGATAACTTTACATGCAGAAGTGCCCAACATATGCAGAATAGGAAAATAGAATGTTGGCCTACACCCGCTTCATTTCAGGACACACTCCATGGGGATATCAAGCATAAGTTGACTGTTGCTTTAATCGGATTTATTCGTATTGACGTCTGTAAGTGAACGAAGTTAAATAAGATACATTTAGATAGATGGATACTCAGAAGATTACATAACGTTTAAGAAATACCAAACCAAAAAAAGTGTTACATAAATAATTTACTTATGTCTTTAGGAATCCTTTTTGTTTGTGTTAAAGTTAAACTACAATGTTTCATAAACTTTACATCTGTTCAGAAACTCATGTCTAAGCAAGTATACATACAGGTGACCTGCATCGTGATCCATGTCTCTTCACGTAACACTCTAGATTCACCTGGTTAAATAGCATAATATACACGGTTGCTAAGTCTATTTCGCACAACAGTACCCTGATCCTGTCCAAACTTACAAACATACATTCAAACGCATAGACACATGTACATGAAACTGTGCATACAAACATACACACTATGTGCATATAGCTATGTCTACAACTGTGCACATAACTCAGAATGTTAAAATGTTCACTATGACAACCGGTTATTCAGTAGAATATTCATGCATACAGCTTCACACATCGACAACAGTATTTACAGCTGCATATACTATTCCATATACAATTGTACATACAACACATACATACAACTGTACACGCAATAGTGCATGCAAATACACTTGCAAACTTACACACAAACGTTTAGACACATGTATATACAGCGGTACATACAATTGTGCACGCACAAAATACACTGTACTTTACATCCATTCTACAGAAAATTGTATATGCACACGCCTATACAATTAAGCATTAGGGTGTAATCATACCTTCCAATTTATCTACAAACACAACGATATATATATATAAACGTGTAGCCATGGACCAGGCTGACATTCTGAATGCTCTACGAGAAGTAAGACTTTTGCGAGAACCAAGTGATGACTGTGAATCTACAACCATAGTCAGACTGCGAGAACAGCAAATTAAAAGAGGTGTGGCCAAACAAGAACACTACGCAGGAAGCCAAAGAAGATTGATAAACCAACACAGAACTGGCGTCGTTAGCCGCTACACGTTGCGGGATTTGCTGAGGAGGGGATCCGAGCACTTATGGACTGAATGGTTCGATGTGCAATGAGGATGATCTGTCGACTAACTAACTAACTAAACGTGTACATATAACTAAACACTCAACTGGGCATAGAACGTTACACAATTGCACGTACATACACATACGTGTTTCTTTACAACTGTACATACAACTCTACATACAACTACGCATACAACAGTGCACTTTACTGATTTTTGCGCGTTGCCAGTAGTGGGTTGTGCTCAATATTTAAATTTCAAATCCCGAAACAACCACATAATCAATTGATTATTGCTCACTGGATTTAGGAGGCCTGGTGTTCCTTGCCAGTGAGAAGTCCTGATCGTTCGGGTCCCATCGATTGACGGACGTCGGTCGCGGCGATTGGGAAATCTTGAGCATAGCCTACGATGGGTAGCGTTGTGATGTTCTGTTGTGATAATTTGGTGTGTCCAGTGTGTGCCGCGTGGTTACACACTCGCTTCACACGCGTGATCCGGGACTGTTTCCGGATCCGGTCAGGGATATGCACTACTGACGAGCTCAAACGAGGGCGAAACTCGAGTATAGTGCTTCCATATTGACGTGGATAGGCCTTAGGTTCATACCAGAATGCGATCGGCGTTGCCAGAAGCAACGTTGCCAGTATTGTGCTCAATATTTAAATTCTAACTTCTCTCCAATCAAACTAACATTCAAACTTGTCTACAATCAAACTAGCATTACATCTTGTCTCCAATCTAACTAACATTCTAACTTGTCTCCAATCTAACTAGTGATAAAAACTCCGCCGCGGAACAAATACGACAAGGGGTGCTGATCATCTGAAGCATCCCCCTTCCCCGAATATTTCTGCCCTTCTAACTACTTGACATTCTCTAGGGGTGGGCCCGTTCGGGTCATGACTCCGGGCGTCTTTCCTCTGTCATGCGAAACATTTGATCGATTTTGTTGTCCTTTTTGTTTGTGCTTGTCGTTTAGCTGTGAACATGTCCATTCTCAAGCCTCCCATCCCTCAGTCAGAAGATCCCGTGCAGCCAGTGCTTGTGCCATCACATTACTTAAGCACATGTAATCGTGGGAAGCCAGCTTCCCCCCACCCCCCCAAATCACCGCCTCCATTGCCTACATTCGTCTCCGTTGCCGTGTTCCTTCTTCATGTCCCGTTCACGGCGCCGCATTCTACTAAGAAGCCGGTTCTTCCTCTGGGTTTCTTGACCCACCTCTAGGTCTCTACAGCTGAGTGCGACTTACGGAAGACCACTACCCCCCTGGTATGGAGGTTGGACTTCGGCCCACATTTACATGATTTGACGGCTGCTGCCATGCGGCGATTGCCCCACCCAACAGAAAAGTAATTAGATGCACTACCCTCACTCAGAGGGAAGGCTGTGGAGTCGACACGAGACAGTGCAAGTTCTTGTTCTTAGTTGGGAGATTATTATTCCCTCTGCAGTTACTGCTTCAACAATACACAATGTCCCAATCCATGTTTCCACACCCCAGACGAGACCTCTTCGGCTGCCTCACCCAGTTATTTTTGTGGCCGATTCCAATTCCAATTCCAATTTTCACAACAAAAATTCCAAATTCGGCCTCGTTCAACCTGCTTCCTCAGCGTCGGTTATTGTTGATGTCCGTGGTTTTTGTGGGTTCGTTCACCCTAATTCTTGTCTTGTGAGTCCTATTTGGGACTGGTTATGTTGGTTTGTGTCTGTGACGTCAGCTGGGGGATCGGTCGGCGGCTATCTTTTGTGCTCGTCTGTTCTTGTGGTTTTCTTTGTTGGTGCAGGTTCCTGACTCGTCTGGCTTGACTGGCTGCAGTCCTTAAAAGGACTTTTTATTAGGTCTTTTAGTCTTCTTTTTTGTGTACTTTCTGTTGGAGCTTTTCGACGTTTCTGTTTTCCTCCTTGTGCCTTTTTTCTTCTTCGAGTTTGAGCTTCTGTTGCCATTCGATTTGTTTCCTCCGTGCTCAGCCAGTATTCTCTCTCCGTCTTCTATATAGTACGAGTAGTCGGTATCACATTCCAAGTGTCTAGTTGGGTATTCTACCGGTCTCCTGAGTTTTTTATTTGGTTTCTTCTTTTCTCTTTCAATCCAGCACCTTTTGAATTCCTGGTGTCTGAGTTGCTCAATCCTTGCCGACTCTCGTATTTCCTCCAAGGTAGACCACCGGGGTCTCTCCGTGTTGTTCTTCGGGTGCTCGTCTCGGTGGGTGAATGGGTGTGTAGTTGGGGGATGGGTGTGTAATGGATGTGGGTGATGAGTGTGTGTGTGGGGGTGTGGGTGGGGGGAGGTGTCTGTGAATGGGATATGTCTGTGTGCATGGGGTAAATGTGAGTGGGTGAAGGATGTATGTATGAGTGGTGAGGATGTTTGTAGGTGGGGGTGTGTGGGTGGGTGGGGAGATGTGTGTGTGGGTAAGAGATGTGTGGGTGGGGATGTGTATGGGGAATGCATGTGGAGGATTGTGTGTGTGGGGGGAGGGGGATGCTTTCATGGGTTTAGTTTTGTGAGGGAGGGGACATGTGTGAGAGGGGACATGTGTGAGAGGGGGGAGGTGTGGGATGTGCAGATGGATGAGGGATGTGTGTTTGGCTGGGTGATTGGGGTGTGTGTGGGTGGGAGGGTAGATGAGGGATGCATATGTTGATGGGAGGGTGGGTGATGTGTGGGTGTGAGTGGTTGATGGATGAGTACGTGAGTGGGTGGTTGTGTGTGTGAGATGAGTGTATGGGTGGGGGATGAGTGTGCTTGTGGGAAGATATGTGTTAGCGGCGGATGTGTGTGGTTGGGTATATGTGGGTGGTGGGGTGTGTGTGGGTGGTAGGTGTGTGTATTTGTGTGTTTATTGGTGGGGGATATGTATGGGCAGGTGAGGAGGTGTGTTTGTGGGTGGGGATGTGTGTATAGGTGGGGGATGTGCAGTTGAGATGTGGCGGATATTGGGTGGGTGAGTGGGCGTAGGTTGGCTGATGTGTGTGTGTGGGTGGGTGGGGAAAATTGTGAGGGTGCGGGAAGTGTGTGGATAGGTGCGGGATGTAAGGGTTGGCGGGGGTATGTGTGTGTGGTTTTGTGATGTGAGGTTTGCTGGGTTGTTGTGGGTGTGTGGATGGGTGTTGGAGAATATGTTGGTGGGTTTGTGCGTGTCGGTTATGGGATGGGTGGGGATGTGTGTGTGGGTGGAGAAATGTGTGTGGGTGGGGGATCAGTGGGTTGGTGGTGGCATGTATGTTTGCCTGTGTATGTGTGAGTGCGTGGAAGTATGTGTGGGTGGGTGGGGTAGGTGTGGTGGGTGGGGGATGTGAGGGTGGCTGCGGGATGTGTGGGTGGAAGGGGATGTATCTCACACCATTGCAATATGCACTGTTTATGTTTACAACTTTCATTTGACAATATTTTTTCCCCATGTGAATGCATCATGCGTAATATGCATTGTTTATGCTTATAAAATCCATTTGACAATGTTTTTTTCCGTATGTAAATGTAACATGCACATTTGATGAATGAAAGATGAGTGATTGAAAGGGCCGAATGTAAGACGGGCCTGCGCGCCCAATTTGTTTTTTTTTTTTTTTTTTCGCGTTCCATCCTGTTTCAGGATATTGCGGTCAACACCAGCATCTTTCAGCTGTATGTTGATTCCTAGGCTAGATTACGCTCATCAGCACGCCACGACTATCTGAGCGACCGGCTCCATACTCTCATAAGTCACTTTTGCAATTCGAACCACTGCTAATTCTCGTCGCGTCACGTGACGAGAGTATTCGGGGTTAGCGGAGAAAGATGCTAACACCTCGGCCATGGAGCCGGCTGCGCCCAATTTGTTACCATTTTAAAATAAAGTTCGTTCGTTCGTTATCTTCGGATGTCTGGCGGGATATTGTCGCCGCTGGGTTGCTGGCTTTGTCTAGCGGTTCCGGCTCGGTCTCTTGTTGAGTGTCATCTTGCTGTTTCTCTGTGTGCTTTTCTGTTTCTTGTGCTGGTTTGTTTTGGGTTGGCTCCCTTTCAGTTGTTAGAATTTCTCTTACCGATTTGATGTCTCGCAGAATCTCTTCATTTATCTTTGTCATCTGCCTCATATTCTCCACCTCTTGTTTGATGTCCCGCTAGATCTCCTTTATTTCGGCAAGAAGTTTCCCATTGTCGCTGGTTGGTGCCGATGTTTGCAGTAGCTTGACTTGCTTCTTTAACTCCTCTATCTGGCTTTGCAGTTGCTCTTTCTCTGCTTGTGAGATGCATGTTGCTGTCTCGCATCTCCGCATTGCTTCGTTGTATGGTGTCTTTGTTGTGATGGCGATCTTTAAGATGTGTCTGTGTCTTTGCAGGTACGGACAGCCCAGGTATCTTGCTCCATGTTTGCCCAGGCAGTTGACGCACTTTCTTTTGTTGTTGGGTGCTCGGAGATCCGTGTCCAACTCAGCCAGCGGACACTCCTTGAAGGCGTGATGATCGGCGCAATATTGGCAGATTTCCGTCTTACTGCGACACGTTGCTCTGCTATGGCCGGCCTTCTGACATCTGGAACATTGATTGATTCTTGGGATGAATCTCTCTGGTTGCTGCATTCTCTTGTTGAATTATACTGTGGTCGGCATCTCGCTGCCCTCCGATGTCACCACTGCCAAGGTTGTAGGTATCTTGAAGTAGGTGAGTAGCCGCTCCGCCTTCACGAATCGGATGTGAAGATTCTCTTCTCGTAGCTGCTTCAGGATTTCTTCATCTGTCAGCTCCACTTGAATCCGCTTGACAACCCATCGGACTGTATTTGAATCGGTGTTCCCGGCTCTGTTGTCTTTCTTCTCCTTCTTCTCTGTTGTCTTGATTCTTGTCTGTGTTGGGCTGTCGATCTTCTCCCTCGTGGTAGCTTCAGTAATAGCTGTAGTATCAGGCTCTTTGATGCAGCTAGCAGGTAGGCTCTCCACGTTGTTCTTCTTGTTGTCGGCTCCCACGCTGCACATCTTAGCTACCGCGTGTTTCTTGTTGTTGGACTTTCGACGTGACATTTTCCCGCGTATCAGGATTCTTGACAAGATAAGGCGACTTGACTTGATAGCGCTCGCAGTGCGAATGGCAACGGCCCGCACTTTTGTGGCCGAGTTCTTGCTTGTTCTTTTATACCCATCTGTTGTAATACATCATACACGCAGTGAGAAACTAGACCTCTTGCGCTCACCTCAACGGCGAATGTCCTGACAGTGTACTCTTCCTTTCTCAGACTCGCAACCATGTCTCAGTACTTTCTACACATGTTGCTCCTCCTATATTTAACTTGTATGGGACTGTCAGCTGAATCAGCGTTAGCTGTTTGGCCGACGAGGATTGAATCTAATAATCTAACTTTCTAACTTGTCTCCAATCTAACTATATATACTAGACTCCTAAGAGTCAGAGACAGACTGTGGGTTTGAAATACATGTGGGCAGGTCTTACAAAGCGATCGAAGACGTGCTACCGTTCCAGAAAGAGACTTGTGAGGTTGGGGTAGACTGCTTTGGATCAGCACATCCCTGAGGTCACGATCCCGCCTGTATGCTACCAGCGGAGCCTCTGAGAAGACATCGCGAGTGGTCAGGTCCGCCTGGAGAATGGATAGATGTCCCAGGAGGATATTCTTGGCAGCAATATTATGGGGATTGTATCCTGGTTTCGGTATGGAGGAGAGAGCCTCAGCACGACTGATAGACTGAAAGCGGTGAAGAGCTGTGGACAGAACATTCTCAGGATAGCCGCGAAGGCCGAAGAAATTTAGCATTTCGTGTGCTTTTTGGTGGAAGTCGTTATTATCCTGACAAAGTCGTCGGAGACGTAACAGTTGGGAGAAAGGAATAGAACCCATACTCGAGGGAGGGTGGGAGGAGGTGTAGAGAAGTAATGCCTGCAAGTCAGTGGGTTCATAATAAACCGTATTGCATAGACCCTCGGAATGTAAAGAGACTTTAAGGTCTAAGAAGTTGACGGTCGACGAAGAAATGGTGGAGGTAAGTTTGATACTGTGATGAAATGTTTTGCATATTCTTTACAGGGCATCGCTGTCAACATCAGCATCTTTCAGCTGATTGTTGATTTCTTGGCAAGATTACGCTCATTAGTTTGCCATTGTTTTATTAGCGGCCGGCTCACATACCTCGTAAGTTACTGACGCGATTCGAACCACTGCTGATTCTCACCGTTGTCGCGTTACTTACGAGTGTATACGGGATTAAGGAGATAAGTTGTTAACCCCGTGGCCAGAGAGACCGGCACTGGGATGAAAGTCGGAGAAAAATGGAATGAAGTTCTAGAGGTCAGGCAGGGGCATGTCTGAAAAATCAAAGCAGTCATCGATGTACCTCCTGTAGAGCTCCGGGAGCCCACCGGTGTATTGACTCCATACCTGGTGTTCCAGATAGCCCATGAACAAACAAGCATAACTCGGACCCATGTTAGTACCCATAGCCACCCCGCTTATCTGGTCGAAATAGTCCAATAAGAGAAACACTCTAACTTGTCTCAAATCTAACTAACATTCTAACCTGTCCCATTCTAACTAACATTGTAACCTGTCTACAGTCTAACTAACATTATAATTCGTCTACACTCAAATCTAACAATAATCTAACTTGTTTCCAATCTAACTAAATTATAACTTGTCTCCAATCTAACTAACATTCTAACTTGTCTGTTATCTAACTAACATTCTAACTTGTCTCCAATCTAACTAACATTATAACTTGTCTGTTATCTAACTAACATTCTAACTTGTCAACAATCTAACTAACATCCTAAGTTGTCTACAATCTGTAGTGTAATAATGTAAGTAATGTAGTAATATGACAGCTTATTACAGCAACGCTATCTCTGAGTTAGGGGAGGAAGGTGACAAGATATGGAATGTGACAACTTATTACATGAACTCTGTCTCTGGGATAGGACAGGAAGGTGACAAGATAGGGAATGTGACAACTTATTACTTGAACTCTGTCTCTGGGATAGGACAGGAAGGTGACAAGATAGAGAATATGACAACTTATTACTTGAACTCTGTCCCTGGGATAGGACAGGAAGGTGACAAGATAGAGAATATGACAACTTATTACTTGAACTCTGTCCCTGGGATAGGACAGGAAGGTGACAAGATAGAGAATATGACAACTTATTACTTGAACTCTGTCCCTGGGATAGGACAGGAAGGTGACAAGATAGAGAATATGACAACTTATTACATGAACTCTGTCTCTGGGATAGGACAGGAAGGTGACAAGATAGAGAATATGACAACTTATTACTTGAACTCTGTCCCTGGGATAGGACAGGAAGGTGACAAGATAGAGAATATGACAACTTATTACATGAACTCTGTCTCTGGGATAGGACAGGAAGGTGACAAGATAGAGAATATGACAACTTATTACTTGAACTCTGTCTCTGGGATAGGACAGGAAGGTGACAAGATAGGGAATGTGACAACTTCTTACATGACCTCTGTCTCTGGGATAGGACAGGAAGGTGACAAGATAGGGAGTGTGACAACTTATTACTTGAACTCTGTCCCTGGGATAGGACAGGAAGGTGACAAGATAGGGAATGTGACAACTTATTACTTGAACTCTGTCCCTGGGATAGGACAGGAAGGTGACAAGATAGGGAATGTGACAACTTCTTACATGACCTCTGTCTCTGGGATAGGACAGGAAGGTGACAAGATAGGGAGTGTGACAACTTATTACTTGAACTCTGTCCCTGGGATAGGACAGGAAGGTGACAAGATAGGGAGTGTGACAACTTATTACTTGAACTCTGTCCCTGGGATAGGACAGGAAGGTGACAAGATAGGGAATGTGACAGCTAATTACATGAACGCTATCTCTGGGCTACGAAAGAAATGTGACAAAGTATTATCTGAACACTTATCTCGGTATTTAGGTTGAGAACGTCACAACTTATTGTCTGAACTATATTTCCTACTAGGTAGGAAAAATAATATATTGTTATATTTTACTGCGAGCTGGATCGGATATATTGGCATAATATTGTCTGCAGCTTATCTCGTCTCTAGAGAAAGAAAGTGACAACATATTACATGTAATGTTATCCCACTTGCCAGAAAAGGAAAGCGACACCATTTTACCTCAACTCAGCGCTATATACTATATTTAATCTTACCTGGTTTCGTAGAAGATTAAAGTGAGACAAATTACCTGAACTTTACCTTAGCACTTGTAAAGGTACATGACAACACATTAAATTGAATGGAATCGTATCTCGTTTGGTAGGAGAGCATAGTGACACATTACATGACATGTTATCTTGTTTACTAGGAGATGAATGTGAGGACATATTACCTGAACTTTATCTCAACGCAAGGAAAAGAATGTGACAACATATTAAGTGAAATCTTATCTCATGTGCTAGGAGAGGAAAGTGACAACAAATTAAGTGAAATCTTATCACATGTGCTAGGAGAGGAAAGTGACATGTTACCCTAATTATAATATCTTTAATTCTTTAAATGTCTAACAACAGCGAACTCGCATTTACGAAACTAGTCAGCGACAGGGACAGGGAAATTATTGAAATTGTCAATGCTGTTTGCATTACCAGCTTCATCTGCATGTGTGGATCTGTGACAAATATAATCAACATCATCGTTTTCTGTAAACATGGCTTTCATCAAACAATGAACATTACACTCTTCGCGCTATCCGTCTCCGACCTGTGTAGCCTTCTGACCCTGCAATGGGCAGTTATTTGTGTCAACCCATACTTCGTCAACTCCCCTGTACTGATCGCACCTAAAGAGATCCAGTACCTGACAGGTAGTTTGCCCCACATCTGTTTTTCTCGTATCACCAGTTGGATAACTGTCTTACATAACAGCTGAAAGATTTGCGTGTATAACTTTTCCATTAAAGGTTAAACAGATGATCACCACAAGAAAGACAACTCTGATTATTATTACAATCTACATTTCAATGATGGGTTGCTTCTCTCCAGAATACATCACCTGCTATTTCGAGTGGAGGTTTTTTAAAGGCAGAAATAAGACTCTTATTGGTCTGGCTTTTAGAAGCAACAGGAAAAGTATGGAAGGTCTTATATTTTTTCTGTCTTCAATGTCAGGTTTCGTGTCATTTGTATCTGTGAGTGTATTCACAATTCTTCTAGTGGTTCAACTGAAAAGAAAATCAAAATGGCGCATGACGGCCAATCTGGATGCAACTGCCACAGAGAGAGTCACTGTCCGTGACAGAAAGACCATAGTTATGGTTGTCATGATTGCTAGTGTGTTAATTGTGTCATACACGCCCAGTGTTCTGACTTCTATTGTTACAGTAATAGAGCCACAGTTTAGTATTGTCGGTAAATATGTCAATGCTTGCTTTGTTTCCTGGTCGTTTACTTTTATCTTCGACGCTGTCAACTCCAGCATCAATATTTTAATTTACTACACTATGACGTGCAAGTACAGGCAAACATTTCATCAGGTGTTTAGCGCCTGGGCTTATTTCAAATGCCAGAATAAGACAGAAGTGCCTGCCTGAAGTAGCCTCGTGCTAACATCCAGTTCACGAATTGTGTTCTGAACTGTCATCACCAGTGGAGCATACCAGCTGGACAGGAAGTCACTGAGAAATCACTCTGCGTGGTTACTGAAGTCAAGTAATGTAAACAAATGTCGTTCGTCCGTTCGTGATATGTGCGTATATACATGTTGAGTATGTGCACCAAATATATGTGTGAACTAATTCCCTGCTGCCTATAGAACCACTGCTTGTTACTAAGTTATGGCTTGCATTGTTTGTGGTTTTGGAAATTATGTCTAGTTTTGATATCGCTACTGTAAAACAGATCATTAATTTGACAATAGATGTTATTAAATATCAGGTTACCAGGGACACCTGGATTTGTTCCTGTCTATAAGGCATTCAGACTGCCTGATCTGTGGTAATCACTCAGGAAGACACGGGGTGGTGTGAGTGAGAGGCGGAGGGAAGCGAGAGAGGTCAAATCATAAAGTGAGAATGAAAATAGAGGGAAAGAGGGATATAGAGAGAAAAATGGGAGAGAGTAAAGTCAAGAGTCCAGTCCTGCTTAAGAGAGTTCTCTAAGACGTAGAGTGGTGTGAGCGAAAGGTGATAGGTGTCGAACGAGGCAAAATACTAGAATAAGACTGATGTGTGTGTGTGTGTGTGTGTGTGAGAGAGAGAGAGAGTGGTGTGTGTGTGAGAGAGAGAGAGAGAGGAGAGAGAGAGAGAGAGAGAGAGAGAGAGAGAGAACGAACGAACGAACAAACTTTATTTTCAAAATGTTAAGAATTGGGCACGCAGGCCTGTCTAACATTCTGCCCTTCTCTCACTCTCTTTCATACATTATTTCATTCACACATCATTCAAGGCTAACAGAGAACAGCAACAATAAAAAAGATATGCATTATAAAGGCATGGGCAAAATGCGAACATCAAAACTACACGACGCAGTAAAATTAGATAATGGTCTGACACTTGTTATTAGCCATGTGGAATATACTGGCCTACCAACAGGGGACTGGCTGTTATACTAGGGTTTTGTTATTATTATTATTATCTCTATTATTAAGGGGGAAGATAATCCGTACTGAGATAGTGTTCGAGTAATTTGCGATTATATGAATAGGGATTGGTGATGTTTTTGATTTCTTGTGGAAGATTGTTCCACAGCTGAGCTGCAGAGTACGTTAATCTTGTTTTGTATAAGTCAATCCTAGGCTTCGGAATGTGTAATATATTTAAACGTTTACTGTGTCTAGCATTATATTTAAACAATGGCCAAAGGTAATTTGGGGCATTCCGATGCAGGATTTTGTGAATTAGTTTAGCTTTATTGAAAAGCAGGCGTTTGCGGAGTGGTAGTAACTGAAGGCGTTTATACAGGCTAGGATTGTCAGATAAATGTTTGTTATAAATTAGACTCATGGCCGTTTCTGGAGTGAGTAAAGTCGCTTGGTGTTTGAATTAGAACAACCGTCCCAGATTGTAGAGCAGTAGTCAAAGTGGGTCTGTATATGAGAAGTATAGAATAGTTTCCTTGTGTCCTCATCAAGGAAGTTTTTAATTTTGGCGAGTTGGTAGACTTTTTTCGCTGTTTGTTTAATAAGCGCTTGAACGTGGGAATTAAAGGTTAGGTTTCTATCAATGATTATGCCTAATGTTTTGTGCTCAATTACACTTTCTACTGGCATGTTATCGATGTGAAGTTGAAGTGATGTGTGTGAGCTTAGAGTTTGAAGTCTTTGTCTGGTCGTTAGTTACATTGATTTTGTTTTAGTGATGTTAATGTGCATACGGTTTGAATAGCTCCACCTAACTACATTATTTAATTCTTGTTGTAAAGACGACTCCAATAAAATACAGTTTTCAGCATTTGTGTACACTGTACAGTCGTCTGCAAATAGATCGCAGGACGACGAAAGATGCAAAGGCAGATCGTTAATATATATGGCAAATAATAGAGGGCCAAGAATAGAGCCTTGCGGTACTCCAATATTGAAGGTAGTGGTTTGAGATAGACATTTATTATGTGATACTACTTGCTTTCTGTTTGATAGAAAAGATGATATTAGAGTGACTACATTAGGGCCAATTTTCATTGTCTCAAGTTTTTTAATTAAAATAACATGGTCTATCATATCAAATGCTTTCTTGAAATCAATAAACACAGTTCCACATAGACTGTTGTTGTTTATATTCTGGTGCCAATTTTCTATCATGTTTGTTAGGGCCGTATGGCAAGAATATTTTGGTCGAAATCCTGATTGGTTGTCAACAATAAGCTTGTTGCGAACTAAATACTGTAATGTTACTTTATGGATGTGTTTTTCTAGTGGCTTAGATAGTGATGATAGTAAGGAAATGGGTCTGTAATTGTTCGGGAGATCATTGTCCAATGAACCAGATTTAAGAAGAGGGTACACTTTAGCGATTTTGAGAGCTGATGGAAAGTGGCCTTTGGTGAGACAATGATTATATACATAGGTTAGTGTTATACAGATCACTGGCGCAGCACAACGGAGAATCCGGTTGCTGATTCCATCTAACCCAGATGAGGTTGTGTTTTTTAGGTTACTGAGGTAAGTGAATACCTCAGTGATTGTCATTAGCGGTATGTCGGAAAGAATATCGCGGGAGCATCTATTCTCGCAAATCGATGACAGTAAAGATAAGTTGCAAGGAGAATTAGGTATTGAAGCCTTCAACTGGTCTATGTCAGTTTGAAAAAAATTACTGAATTGGCCGCATGTAATATGATTTGATGGTAAAGAATTTCGGAAGTTACACTTGTTTGTCAAGGTGTTAATTGCCTTCCATATATCCTTACTATTTGTTTTATCCATTACTAAGTTCTTAAAGTAATTTTTCTTTTCCCGTCGTATGGTATATTGAACTTTGTTTCTAAGAGTACGGTATGCGCTGAGATCCCGCTTTGTATGTGCTTTATCCCTGTCTCTCATAATTTGAAGTATTTCCTGGGTGATCCAAGGTGGCTTGACGTGGTATTTTACTCGAACTTCCTTGATTGGCACATGTCTGTCAAAAACATCAATAAATGTTTTCATCCAGAATTCCAGAGTATCGTCCGGGTCAGGAAGCTAACAAACATTGTCTAGAGGTGAACTGAGCAAGTCCTGTAAAAATGCGTTTTGGTTGAAATGTTTGTAACTTCTATATTTTACACTTATGTGTTTATGTTTAGGAGTTTTAATTCCTTGTTTAGACCACGTGCAGCATATTGGGTAGTGATCGCTCATTGCACAATTGGGTACAGCGCATTCTATGATGTTGTCTGAGCAAGTTACATAAATGTGATCTATGACTGTTGAAGATGACTTTGTTACTCTAGTAGCCTGTTGTACTATTTGTTGGAAATTGTATAATGCAATTATATTTCCCCATATTATGTTGGATTTGTTGGTGTCAATGTTAAAGTCTCCGAGTAGTATAATTTCCTTCCCGGAAGCGAAAACCACATCCATCATGGTAGTGAAGTTTTCGTACCAGACGTGTCCAGCACTGGGATGTCGATGGAGGTAGCCAATTATCAGGGGTGTGCGGTTTTGAAGTTTTAGCTCTAACCACATACATTCTATTTCGCAAGTTTCAAAGTCTAGCCTACGGTGAGCATTTAGTAAATTAGAAACAAAGGTTACTATGCCTGTCTCTTGTTTCCTACATGGATCCCTTCTAAAAACTTGTACCCTTTAATAGATATGTCCTCATCTGAAATGTTATCATTAAGTCTACTTTCACTAAGGCCGAATAAATTAAAATTTTGATTAAGAATAGAAGATAACTCTGGTAGCTTGTTAAATAAGCTGCAAATGTTTAAGTGTCCAAGGCGTATTCCTGACTTATTGAGCCAGTGTTGCCACTTCTCAGACATTTCATCCATGAAGAAAGTGTAAATTAGTCAAAGTTAAACAAAAATACAAGATCATAAAAAAAAAAATATCACAATTACATTAACTTACAAAATATCAGTAATACAAATAGATATGTAAATGACAATATTATAACGATATAACTAATTAGACCAACGAATATAAGGCAAACACGGAACAAAAACGAATTAAAGAACATACAACAAATAATTAACCTGAAAAAAACTACTTCACAAGCTAAGTAACCAACTGTTATCCAAAAGAATTAATAAATGACTATATAAGTCAATGTCTCTGTTTAAAGCGGAGTATCCCGCACTGGAAATAAAACGTTAAACAGTAAGCAGAAGGAAGAACAGTGAAGACCCCCTCACTCACAGTAAAAACACAATGAAAAGTATTATAAAAGCTATACAGCTAAGTACTATCCATTGATATAAAGTCAAAACAAGTCAATGTTTGTAGTTGCTTATAACCTAATACGTTACTAGACCAAGTAGTAACCAAATATGCAGATAAACGTTCAAGGAGAGGCTCTTTCTTGTACCGAGATCCGGTGTAGCTTTGTGCTAAGTTGCTAGTAAATACCAGGTTATGTTGGTTGTTGGTATAGCGACATTATAAGTGCTTGACGAAGTGTAGCTGGGCTATACCGTGTGAGGTGCAACTATTCTGGGTTACAATGAACTGGGTACTGATGATGTCTCATGGGTATGTAATGACTACCAACTAGAGCCTCTGGTTGGTGGCTAACAGGAGGTTGTGGTGGCACATCGTTGTTGCTGAGAGTTGGTTCCTTTCTGAGAGATAGAGAGAGATAGAGATAAAGAGAGATAGAGAGAGAGAGAAAGAGAGAGAGAGAGAGAGAGAGAGAGAGAGAGAGAGAGAGAGAGAGAGAGAGAGAGAAAGCCAAGTGACCGTCCAGTCCTACCTAAGAGAGTACTCAAAGACGTAGAATGATTTGAGGCAGGAGACGCAGAAAGCGAGTAGAAAAGACGATCAAGAAGAAGAGGTATCGTGGCGAGTGGTGAGCGGTTAAAATCTCTCTGGACTGGCACCTTGCCGTCTTGACAGACAATAGTTTGCTACATTGTGCTGCAAAATATGAATAATAACTACAGCCCGTGGCGGTAGCGAATGTGGCTGATCAGACAATTCGCGCGGTAAATGTTTGTCCACAATGGACGCATATAAACACGTGGTCATTTCCACCATCATTCACCATAAGACGTCTCACATGCTCAGTGTATTACCTATCTGCAATCATTTCCTCCTTTGTCTGTATTCCATTTTTTATCTTTGCCCTTCATTTATCAAGCTCAGTGGTGACTTGCTCGCAAGGTGCAATAAATCCGTCTGTATCAATTGTATCCAGCTCACACACATCTTTGTACCATAGTACAGGGACAGTGTTTTGGCAGTAAGCTTCCTTTTCTTCCAGTCTTTTTGTTAACCTGTTCATTGTTGCTGCCGGCCTGACAGTCCCGATGGTAATTTCCCGATCTAGGGATCATTTATTGTTTTCCTCTGATCGTTGATAAGCAAAATAGTTTACTATCTCCAGCTCTGCTTCGTCAAAGAAAAAAAAAAGATTTCTTTGCACTTTGTATCACAATCGGTGTCTTCTTTTTGCTGATTTTGCTGATTGAAAAATTCAGTAGTGTGGCAAACACTTTCACTGCATGAGCAGTTGTGAGATCTAAATCCGGACTCTATTAGGTGTTTCCTCCATAGTAAATTATAACATTCACCACATAGCCAGTCGAAGAATCGCAAAGGCCAAATGTTTTGCTGTGGTACGTGTGAGGCTTTGTTGCATTGTATTGTCTGTGCTGAAATCTGCCCTTCCACCAAATAATTATTTCATCAATGGACACATTTTCAAATGGGTAAAATGCTTCCTGGAATTTCTTCAGAATCATGTCAACAAGAGGATCGATTTTTTTTTTTTTTTTTTTTTTGCCTCTTGTTCACATATGTGAAACATGGTGTGATAAATAGATTCAAATCGATTTCAAGGGAAACGTAGTGGCAGTGGCATACCAAGGAGTATATAAATGTGCACTTGTACACCAGTAGTCTTTGATACATGGTCTTGGATTAAGTCCCATAGCAATAATGACAGATGTAAACTTCAGCAATTCGTGCTTCGTTGTCAGACACTCAGCTGTTGACGAACATTCACTGGTTTTTCTTATCACCACGTGCTAAAACTTTAGACACAACTAAAACTTCTTTCTAAATATTCACTGATATCAGAATCACTATTGTTTAAAACAGTTTCAAACATTAACCTAGCTAGATCTGAAGTCATTCTACGCGGACGCATACTGGTGGGCGTTTCCATTGTGAAAAGCCAAAACAAACAACTTTAAAACTGCAAATACACAAACATCCAATGTTAAGAAATGTATGACGGCACAATCATGATGTAGCTCTTTTCCGGTTGTGCGACTTTTCAGTTTACTGTAACTTAAAATTCCGAAATGGAGCAGAAATGAATCAAATAAACCACTGATCATTCTGTGTCGATAAAACTACCAATTGCCACTACAGTCCATCCAATGGGGCACGAGATCGGCTCGTGGTAGCGAAAGAGTTAAACCACATTCATAACAAGCATTGAGAAATGCAGAAGCAGACGTTGTAATTCTTACTCAGAGTTGGTCGTAATTGCATATTAGTTCAAAGTTAGTTGCATATCCATTACAGGACGTTGAGTCAACCCGTACATTTTTGGTTGTTTATGATTTATTGGCAGGTTTACGTTGAGTAGTTTGCCATTGTTTTCTGAACTACCGGCACTTATACCATTATATTAAAACCAACGCAAGGCGGTTTGCTTTCAAATCGCCTGCAACTGTGTTTGGAACGCAGTATGCGGGATTATGAACTACGTCAGTTAAGCCTTCGCGACCGAGTCGGTTAATTGCACATTAGTATGCAAAAAAAGGGGCTGCGTGGTCTCGAGGTATGGTGTCAGCCTCGAATTCTGGAGGTCCCGGGTTCAAGGCCCGGTTATTTTTTTTTTTTTCACTTGGACTTCTAGTAACAAAATTTCCTCTGGTTTCTGAGTAGTGAGATCGGACGCCCGTGTGTATTGTTAGACACGTAAAAAAATCTCTTGGCAGTTAGAATTTGAAAAGAGTAGCCTAACGGCAATGCTAGTGCAAAATTTCGAGTTAAATATCTACCCTAAATATTTCAGGATCCTCACCGGTGCAACGGAGTTCATGCACTGAGCTGAGATTCTCCGGACTCAGGCTTGAGTTAGGAGAAGAACTGAGCACGTTTGGGTTATACCCGTGTGCCGTAATGTTGATCAGTCGACTAAACTAAAGTGCAAAAAGCAACTCTCTGATCAGTACTCTCCTATGTTTGGTCTTGGCCTTCAATCTCTAAACATTTTAGATTCTGCCCCTGACTACGGCTATCATTTCTGTCTTCCTTCCAGGTTGGCCTTCTAGATGTTTCTCTTCTAAAAATAGCTACCTGAGGCGCTTCTCGCTAACCGGGACATCTAGATCACTGAGCTTTGTGTGTATATGGGTAGGGGTGTGTGGTTACGGGATGTGTGGCTCGGGGGATGGGTGGGTGGAGGATGTGTGGTTGGGTAGAGGATGTGTGGGTGGGTGATTGTATATGAGTAAGGGTGTGTGGTTAAGGGATGTTTGGTTGGGGGATGTGTGGGTAGAGGATGTGTGGGTGGTTAGAGGATATGAGGGTGGGTGAGTGTGTGTAGGTTAGGAGATGGTGGGGGATGTTTGTAGGGGTGGGCTCGGGATCTGTGAGTGGGCTGGGGGAGATGGGAGATTATGTGGGTGGGTTCGGAATTTGTGTGTGGGTAGGTGCGGGATATGTGAGTTGACGGGAAGATGTGTGTGTGTGCGTGTGGGATGTGTGGCTGATGAATGTGTGTTTGGCTGAGTGGTTGGAGGTGTGTGGGTGGAGGAGGATATGTGGGTGAGTGATTGTTGGTGGGTAATGGGACGGGTAGAGGATATGTGAGTGGGTGGGGAGATGTGTGTAGGTAGGGTGGATGTGTGTGGTGGGGGATGTGTGGGTTGGGGAATGTATGTGTGCTTAGGGTGTGGGTGGATGGGATGTGTGGTGGGTGAGAGGTGTGTGTGGGTGGGCAGATATGTAAGTGTTGGGATGTGGTGGATGGGTGGGGGATATATGTGTGTGTGAGTTATGTGTGTGGTTGGGTGGAGGAGTTGGAGTGAATTGGGGATGTGTGGGTGGGTGGTGGATGTGTCACATAACATAGTAATATGCATTGTTTATGTTTACAGAATTCATGTGACAATGTTTTTTCCTATGCACTGTTGATGAAAGAAAGATGAGTGATTGGAAGGGCCGAATGTAAGACGGGCCTGCGTGCCCAATTTGTTACCCTTTGAAAATAAAGTCTGTTCGTTCGTTCGTTAGCTTCATAAGTGCTGTTGAATGAGATAACATATGAGAGGGAAGAGAGAAGAAGGGAGAATGTCAGACGGGCATGCAAGCCAAATTCTTAATCCTTTGAAAATAAAGTTTGTTTGTTCGTTCAGTACGTTCGCTTTGTTGATTACTGTTTACATTTGTTTACATTATGTTTACATTATGGACCATTCTTGAAGACTATGGGATAGAAGGGCAACTGCTAGAAAACATCATAGCCATGTACCACTCGAGCCAAAGTGCAGTAAGAACACAAGAAGGTATATCAGATATGTTCACAGTCAATACAGGAGTGAGACAGGGATGTGTGCTCTCTCCCCTGCTATTCAATATCTACATGGACAGAATTTCTAAAGAAGCAAGTCTCGACAGAACAAATTCAGAAAATTTAGAACTCTTTACTCCAGATGAAACAACTGACCCACAAGGAATAAATGAACTTCTATTTGCAGACGATCAGTGCCTGTTTTACAGCGATGAGGGCAGACTACAAAATCATATTACTAATCTGAGTTCAACCTGCAGCAGATACAATATGAGTATAAATACAGCCAAAACCGAAGTAATGCAAGTTAGCAGATCGCCAGGCCCACTAAGTATACAGATAAATAACACACCTCTGAAACAAGTTAAAGAATTCAAATACCTTGGAAGTATGATCACAGAAGATGGCAGATTGGACAGAGAAATTGAAATCAGATGTCAAAAAGCTAGTGCACTTACATATCAACTATCACCCTTACTGAAGCATCCAAACATACCCATGTCCGCAAAACGACAGATAATAAACAGCATATTCACACCAACCCTATGCTATCAATCTCAAACCTGGACTTTATCCAAATTAAACCTTCGCAAAATCAACACCTGCGAAATGGGATGCCTGAGGAGAGCTGCCAACTTAACAATCCGAGACCGAGTAAGAAATGTTACGATCAGACAGACTGTGGGATCAACACCTATTTGTGCCACATTTATTGAAAGACAGAAGATCAAGTGGTTTGGCCATGTCGTTAGAATGCAACATCAGCAACTACCATCACTGGCCTTACATCAAAGATCATCTGCGACGAGACCACGAGGACGTCCAAGAAGAAAATGGATTGACGACATCAGAGACATTGTACAACCACAAGGAATGACACTATCCAGTGCAGTCCACCGGGCGCTGGAACGCACATTATTCCTCCCCACGACGTTTGACGGCAGAAGTGGAAGATGATGATGATGATGATGATTATGATGATTTGTTGTATAGTGACGTAGTGAGACGTTCAATGTGGACATATACATTTCACATCGGGTATATTTTAAGAAGCAAAGGTCATTTATTTAGAAGAACGAACACTGAAATGGAGCATATTACCAGACATATCATCATGCGCCTAAAGTGAACGTCTACCTTTTTTACCTTACTCCCCATTGGGGTGTTGACAATCAAACAACTCACTCTACGACTTCCTATTTGTTGCTGTATCTTGCCGCTTCTTTCGTGACCACTCTATAATTATTCCTCTCTGACTTTAATTCTCTTTTACATGTGCTTTGTATGTCACTCAATAGTTTGTTTGTCTTGTGGATTGTAGCCAAGTGAGAGTCTAGTTATAATATCCCCATGTTGTCTCAGTGTGTGTCTTATCTTGTGGGTTCCAGACAAGACAGTGTCTAGTTATACTACCCCAGGCTGTCTCAGTATGTGTCTTATATTGTGAGTTCCAGACAAGACAGTGTCTAGTCATACTACCCCAGGCTGTCTCAGTGTGTGTCTTATATTGTGGGTTCCAGACAAGACAGTGTCTAGTCATACTACCCCAGGCTGTCTCAGTGTGTGTCTTATATTGTGGGTTCCAGACAAGACAGTGTCTAGTCATACTACCCCAGGCTGTCTCAGTGTGTGTCTTATATTGTGGTTTCCAGGCAAGACAGTATCTAGTTATACTACATCCAGGTTGTATCAGTATGTGTCTTATCTTGTGGGTTCCAGACAAGAGACTGTCTAGTTATGATACCCCAGGCTGTCTCAGTGTGTGTGTTATCTTGTGGGTTCCAGACAAGACAGTGTCTAGTCATACTACCCCATGCTGTCTCAGTGTGTGTCTTATATTGTGGGTTCCAGACAAGAGAGTGTCTAGCTATACTACCCCAGGCTGTCTCAGTGTGTGTCTTATCTTGTGGTTTCCAGACAAGACAGTGTCTAGTCATACTACCCCAGGCTGTCTCAGTGTGTGTCTTATATTGTGGTTTCCAGACAAGGGTGTGTCTAGTTATACTACCCCATGTTGTCTCAGTGTGTGTCTTATCTTGTGGGTTCCAGACAAGGAAGTGTCTATTTATACTACCCCATGTTGTCTCAGTGTGTGTCTCATCAAGAGCCAGGGCCTTGTCCTCACCTCTTGGTTCACTAAAATGTTTGTCACTGAGCTGTGGCCAAAGTAAACAAGACATATGTTCGGAATGAAGCGTGATGGAAGCAATGGCTACATGAAGAACATGCCGGGGTCGTGCAACACACAGATTGACACAGGACATTGGGGTCACCTTGAGCTGGAACACATGAGGCAAGGGAGATGGTGAGGGATCATCATTCTTGTGGGCGGGCCGTGGAGAGAGCGACGTTCTGCAATATGCCTGCTACGCGATCATCAATGCCAGGCACAGCTTCCTGATCACGAACTTACTATCAGTCATACATTGACTCGATACGCTCACCATAGGTCGATGCCCACTATTGTTTTTATGGAATTCAGTTCACGTGACTTCAAGTGTCTCACTAGTGAATAGAACGTGTACCTCGGTACTGAACAATCACAATATGTTTACCAATAAACAAGTTGTATATACGCTTGCCAGTTACTTACCACACCTCACTCCTGTTATAATTCCGACACTTTCTTACCACATTTGTGTCATACGTTAGTGCCTCTTCATACTTGAAAAGTATTTAAGCTTCTTGTCATCTTTCCTGTCTCATGACCTCTTATCCCAGAAGTCATATCAATGACCGCGTGTTGACAAACACTTATTCTTTCATCTGGGCCCTGTCGTCATTTGGAAGCGGAAGTTTAGAATAACTCGTGTCCTTTTAGCTTTCAAACTGCATAAAGATCACACGAGTCTTCGTATTCCTGTGTCTTCCCATTCCTTGCAATAGATTTATGTCAATACATGTGGTACACATATAACAAGAAGCATCTCTTCGTCGAGACACCAGTTATACAAATGGAATGCACAAGTGTACACGGACATTCAACAAACAAGCGTTTTGGTACAACCAGAAAAGAAACTATGTCATATGGATTATTTTCTGGGAATACTAACAATATCTGGAACGCATACAAAATGAGGCAATTTGATCCATTCTCGGCTGTATAAGGAATGCATGTTTTATATTTATGCAACATATTCTGGCCTTTCCACTCAAAAATGACAGATACAAAATGCTACAGGTCAAGACATACCCGAGGATGGCAGCAGAGATAGAGCATCCCACGTACGAAGGCGTAAATGGTAACACGGGTTGAAGAGAGGCGGGTGTTCCTGCAACACAGCATATTCTGGGACATAAAGGCGGTGGCCGTTTTACAGACCACACAACCGGTTGGGTGATGATTGTTCTGTAAGCACATGTGGCTAGCAGCATGAAAGCCTTTATTTACAACTGAAATATACTTGGGGCTTCACATGAAAACCATAAACGTGTGATAGAAATTACAGTAACCATGTCATTGTCTTGTAAACTGTCAATATTGTTGGTAAGGATATCAGGAGTGTTAAGGGCGTGAAATCTCGGTACAGACAAACACGATGACGTCATAAGGACAATTTAAAGATGAGAGACTGACACCAACGAAAAGCAGTCTTCTGTTATCGGTTTTTTTTTATAACTGAAGCGGTGAAACCTATAGAAATTCATCGGCAAATGAAGGTCCAGTATTGTGATGCATGCCTGTCAGTCTAGCAAGTTTATAAGTTCTGTAGGAAGTGTCAAAACGGCGATTTTTGTGACATTCTGTTTATGACCGGTCAAATTCTACCAAGCCAGCAATAAGCACTAAATATATTAAGCCAAGATTGAGCATTAACAATTACAAGACATCAGTAAGCAGTAACTATATCAAACCAGCAGTAAGCAGTACCTCTATTAAACTAACAGTAGCTATTTTAAACCACAGTAAGCAGTATCTATATCAAACAAGCAGTAAGCAGTAACTATATCAAACAAGCAGTAAGTAGTAACTATATCAAACCAGCAGTTAGCAGTAACCATATCAAACCAACCGTAGCTGAATTAAACCACAGTAAGCAGTAAGTATATCAAACCAGTATTAAGCAGCATCTGTAACAAGCCAGCAGTAAGCAGTAACAATTTTCAGCCAGAAATAAGCACTAATTACTCGTATATTCAGCCAGCATTAACCAACAAGCATGCAGTAACAATGTCAACACTGCAGTTAGTAGTATCGTTATTAAGTGGCAGTTAGCAGTATCAATATCAGGCTGAGTGTAAGAGTTACAACAATTAATACAGCAGTAATCAATTGCTCTACCAGCTAGCAGTGTCTGCCTGAAAGTATCAGTCTGCTGTAGGCCGGTCCTTATATGTTGATCAATATAAACATATATGTTGTCCTCTGCCTGAGATTACATTTGCCGCTTTATTAGTAAAAATTAATATCTCGCTTGTTGTCTTTGTGAGACTGGGTAGATCAGTTGCTAGTCCTGTAGTCTGCTTGCCCAGTGGTTTGTGTCCAAATCCCCTCTCTTTGTGGGAATTGTTTAAAAGCATCGACCTGGGATACTTGTCAATCCTATTTAAAATAAGTAACTGGAAAACGTCTGGGGGATAAAGGCGGCCTGGGTGTTACTGACCACATTACTCCTCGGCTGCCCACTAGTCTATAATAAAGTAGTGTAGCACCATATACCAAATATGCTTCCAGGCATATAAAAAAGGATGTAAAAGGCAAATTATTCGACTTCATTGCACCGGGTTTTATCTCTTATGGTTCAGTCTTTCCACTGGGCGGCCCGTTGAAAGTGTCGCACAAAGCTCGAACTCTGTAGCTCCAGCGACAACCCCCAGGAGTCTCAGAGAATACAGCACTCGTGAAACGAACGACATAGGTCAGAATCGAACCCACAACCTCCGAAGTGCGGACTTGAGGTGTAACCACTTTCACCAAGGAGACTCCTTAATGCATAGAAATTATCCTTCACTTATGTTTTTTATGCTGTCTTTATAACTGAGCGCTGCCTGCTGTATCATGAAAGCTGTTATGCCTAATGACTAAATATCATGGCAGGGAAGATGAGTTCCTAAGACTTGGTCGTCAAATGGTTTAGGCCGATGGTTTAGTGCCGACAGCCGGACCGTTAGAGCATTGCTTTCTGATCCGGCAGTTTCTGGAGCTTGTCTTGTTCCAGGCGTATTGGTGTTGCCTTTCCTCAGGAGTAAACTAGGCAGGCCGAGAGATCATGCTGTATGGGCAACGCACTGTCTCTATATTCAGCCAAGGCTTTGTGTTATGGAGAGGTATAACTCCAATTTACACACTATCGTCTGTCAAGACGGCAAGGTGCCTTCTTTTTAAGTGTTAAGTTGGTAAATTTTATTATAGAAATACAACTTAAATATGCATCCACTGTCACAAAGAGACACGCCCATGTCAAATCAGTAAATTCCAGAACTCATAACTTGGCCAATATTGATTTCAAAATAATGACAAATAACCTTAAACATAATGCGTATAACAATCGCTTGCCAGATACAGTGCAACAGTGCTAGCTATAATTGCTTATTAATTAATGGTATTCATCATGCCAAATTGCACAAGACAACGTAATCTATGTACAGTGAATCCCATCATGACATAATGATAGTGCATCACTCGTGGATGAATGTATCCACGTATGGTTTATTATACGACATTGGGTTAAAGATGGTAATTTTCTACCAGTTGCAATTTTCGTTGTTTGTAGTCTGATATAACATGTTGTACATATGTTGTGTTTGAAAGTTTAGCCAGCGGTAATTTTAGACGGCAGTGTTATTTCCGATTCGTAGATCTTACTAGTGTATTCAGCTGACCACTGCGGCTAAGGTGTAGCGAAAACGATTCGTAATTTCGCATAGCGCCTTCGAAATCAGTTGCAGGCGATATGGAAGCAGACCGCTGTATGTTAATTTTTTAAGAGTGGTATGAGCGTCAGGGATGAGTGGGAAACTACTGAACGTAAACGTACCTAGTAAATCACAAACTGATAAACACAACGCCATGTTTGATTGCGACGTACTGTAAACTGCATGCAATTAACTGTTCAACTAATGTATTATTTGCGCTGTGGAATCATAATCAGATCTATTTCGCTTTCTGCTACATAATATCGTTTGATTATTGAATTTGAATCAACTTCCGGAATGATCAGTAACACCGGTAACCCCTGATGTTTAAAGCTGTTTTCTGCGACGCGCGTATATTCTATACAACATATATGTATTTGTTCCCCACCTAGGATGTTTTCTAATTCAACTTTTTTTTTCTGTTGCTAACTCCCTCCACATTCTAGTGCATTATTTACAGTCTTTGGTATGCAGATGCTCTATTCTCATGTTTCCTGGCTTCACTTGACTTTTCAGACGGACCTTCACTTATTGTGGTTGAACCCATTAGGGGCACGGGGTCCCGTACTGCACCTGCTTGAGAGTCCATCACATGGCGACCACAATACCATTGTAGAGATATAGACATATTTCCGTTGCGTTTATGAGTGGCATTCTGACTGCTGTGGTGCTCCTGAATGCCCTGGAGAAAAGATCCAACACATGCGCCCTATCTTCTTTGATTTTTAATTGAAGATTGTCACTCTGCACGGGTGGGAAGCATCGCCTAGATCTTTTCTCCGGGGCATGCCGGTGTGCTGGGGAATGAACAGGCGGACAGATTGGCTGGCTCTGCAAAACTTAGTGGAGTATTAATACATGACAAGGCAGACGTGGTTGCGGCCTTGTGGGAGAACGTTTACACCTCAGTGGAGCAAATTGATCATAGTGGTCTGGCAGGAATGAGGCAGCGAGGAGTGACAAGGAGATCTGGCAGACGCTCGACGCTCAGAGGAAAGGCGACACGTACATATAATCAGATTGCTTCTAGTACTATTGGTGTTAGAACTCTTCGCTGGCTGCTGAGGATGGGGATGGGGCGCCTATGGGGATGCTCCGAATGATATGATGTTGGTCCCTAGATCAATCAATCAATCAATCAATCAAATTGCACGAAACATTCCTGTCTTCACCTTTCTCAGCTTGCTCTGTAAATCGATGACGATCACGACACGTGTGTTCTGTTTATCCTCAAACCAGCAAACAACTGATAAGACTGACGCCATCACTATTATCAGACTAGATATGATATATATTGTTCTCATTGCAATATCTTTTTGAAGTCTTTCATTACCACATATGTTTGCTACTTGCAATTTATTTTTCAAGTCTTCCATTACCACATATATTTGTTACTTGCAATATCTCCAAGAAGTCTACAATTAATACACATGTTTGTTACTTGCAATATCTCCAAAAAATGGAGTGGGATTCCCCAATTCTAACAGAACTCTTGATATAAGAAAACCCGTAACGGCTCAATAAGTCTCCCTAGGGGCGGAGACATTATATAGTTAGGTGTTCTCACAGAAGGCCAAATGGAGCACAAGACCGTTACCTAACCTCAGAGAGGACACTCCTCTGTGCACGCTGAATGTTCTGGTGATTGTCCTGCCACAATGAGCTCCATATTGATGATGTCCCTTGATAAATATTATCATTAGAACACACATGAAAAAAATCAAACACCAAATAACAAGTACATAAAAAACTCTTAAATACTACCTTATATGGGTAAAACCTGGGGAAAAAGGAGAGCACATTTGCTCATGGGATATAGCATGATGTTACAAAAACCACAATAAAAAATACAATAACAAATTATTAAAAGCCATATTAATTATTTCAGACTTGTTAATTACTGTTCATGTGCTTGCACAGCGAAAGAAGTAACTAACACCTTTTAAATCCACAAAGCTATGACGGTCTATATTTAAGGTGCTGTGATAAGTGTCTAATTGTACAGCACCCGAAGGAAAGTCCATGTTTTCCAATAACACCGGAACTATCCATGTTCTTAACTAACACTAGAAAAAGTCCATTTTTTTAAATAACACTGGAAAAAGTCAATGTTCTTAAATAACACTGGAAAAAGTCCGTGTTCTTAAATAACACACGGGGAAGTGTTCATGTTTCAATGAAGAGTCCCAAAACACATTAATACTTTGGTTGGGACCAGGTGGGTAGTGAAATCATGTAAACAAGCAGGTATTGATAAAATACTTATCTGTTTTCACCAGGTAGGGATCGGGTCAGCCATCGGATGGGCCAATGATGATTAAGGGAGGTCCATTCTTTCTGCATTTGGAAAGGCGATCTCCTCCTCTAGCCTTGAGGAATTAGACCCTCCGGATTACATTCATCATCCTTCATGAACATACCGCAGCTACAGCCAAATTAAAACCTTTTCAGCCCAATGAAGAAACCATCGTTTCCTGTAGACAATATGTGCCAAACACTATAGTCATACCCATAGAAACAAGTGAAAAAAAGAAAAGACAACCATCACCAAACAACAACAACAACAAATATCACACACACACACACACACACACACACACACACACATATATATATATATATATATATATATATATATATATATATATATATATATAGAGAGAGAGAGAGAGAGAGAGAGAGAGAGAGGAGAGAGAGAGAGAGAGGTGAAGTGATTATGACACAAGGGTGGGTCACTTAGACCTGGCCCTGTCGGGCCCCATAACCTCAACATCCAATGCAGTCCCTCACTCCCCATACTATTATGATATGTCTTCTCTCACTCCTGCCTTATGGTTGAGAATCATTCTCCTTCTTCCAAGGCTCTAGCGCCGAGAATATCTGGTGGACATCAGCAAGGTCGATGCCATTTTTACCTTCTTGGCAGTGCCAAGATATAAAGATGTTGTTAACCCCATATTCATGTATACATTTATAAATAAATTCACTATTGATTCCCCTCTTAGTCAGATATGACTGAGCTACCGTATAACAGTAGGCGGTACTACCTGCTTTTCTGTTAGCGCCGAACGTTGGGTGGCGCTTACCAAACCCGACACCCCACATTGTGGCAACGGATTCGGGCGGAAGAGCGCAATTGGGAGGGTACAAGCCTTACCCTGGTGCGAGGATATGCAACCTAAAGACAAAATGTTATGACAGGGCAGACCAGACCCTAAGCCTGGTTGGCGGCTGGTCTAGGATCGAAGATCCGACAGGTGGACAGTTAGAGCATTGCTTTGCTGATCAGGCAGCTTCTGCAGCTTGTCGTGTCCCAGATGTAGAGCTGTTACCTTTCCTCTGGAGTGAACTAGGCAGGCCGAGAGAGGGATCATGCTGCATGGGCAACACATGGTCTCTGGAGTGAACTAGACAGGCCGAGAGAGGGATCATGCTGCATGGGCAACACATGATCTCTGGAGTAAACTAGGCAGGTTGAGAGAGGGATCATGCTGCATGGGCAACACAGGATCTCTGGAGTGAACTAGGCAGGCCGAGAGAGGGATCATGCTGCATGGGCAACACATGATCTCTATATTTTAGCCCAGGCTTTGTGCTGTGGAGAGGCATTTAGACACCTCAAGCTACGGCTTGCAACCTGGAATGTGAGAACCATGTGTCCAGGATTTTCCACTGACTTGACCAATATTGACGATGTGAGAAAAACGGCTGTGATTGATGCCGAACTCAATCGTCTTAACATAGATATTGCTTGCCTGCAGGAGACTCGCCTCGCTGAGGAAGGGTCACTCAGGGAAAACAATTACACCTTTTTTTGGAAGAGTAGAGGGCAGGCAGAAAAAAGGCAATACGGTGTGGGCTTTGCAGTGAAGAATTCGCTACTGGGAATGATTGAAATTCCAGCAGGAGGAAATGAAAGACTATTATCCCTGCGCTTGGCAACCTCTTGTGGTTTTGCCACCATTATTACTGCATATGCACCGACACTCGATTCCTCTGATGATGTGAAGGATTCGTTCTATGAGGAGTTAGACTCCGTGATCAAGGCAGTTCCAAAATCTGACTACATTTATATGCTCGGCGATTTCAATGCTCGTGTGGGCAAGGACTCGAGTTCATGGCCAGTGTGCCTTGGAAAATACAACATCGGTCGCATGAATGAAAATGGGCAAAGGCTGCTGGAGCATTGCACCAGAAATGACCTATGTATTACAAACTCTTTTTTTTAAAACAACAGAGCTGCATAAGGTCACATGGAAACATCCAAGATCCGGCCATTGGCACCAGCTGGACTTCATCATCACACGGAGACAACATCTGAACCATATATCATTGACTCGAAGTTACTACAGTGCTGACTGTGATACGGATCATTCTTTGGTTGTTGCAAGGGTTAGACTGAGACCAAAGAGAATCTACACAGCTAAACACAAATCTAGCCCCAGGATTAATATTATTAACACTCACGATCCTGAAAAGTGCTTTCAGTTTCAACAGCAACTTGAAGACGCTTTCACTGATACACCAGAAAATTGTACAGTAAATGAAAAGTGGGGTCAACTTAAGGAAACTCTTTATAAAACTGCCATAGGGGTTTACGGCACTGTGGATCATAAGAGGCAGGACTGGTTTGCGGCAAACAGCCAGACTCTGCAGCCCTTGATTGATAAGAAGAAGGCAGCTCTCTTAAGAAACAAGGAAAGACCAACGCGTAACACTCTGAGTGAGCTAAGCAAGCTAGGAAGGATGTACAAAAGGCTGCCAGGCAGTGTGCAAATGATTATTGGATCAAGTTATGTGAGCCCATTCAAATCGCAAGTGATAAGGGAAACATCAGAAGCATGTATGAAGGAATAAAGAAAGCCTGTGGTCCAATGATCAAAAGAAGTGCACCATTGAAAACCTTGACTGGAGAAATCATAACTGATAAGAAACAGCAGATGGACAGATGGGTAGAGCACTATTTGGAGCTTTACTCAAGTGAGACCAAACTAGCGGATGATGCCCTCAACGCCATAGAGGCTCTACCAACTCTTGACCACCTGGACACACTTCCCACCATAACAGAAGTTAAGTGTGCTATAAATGAACTTGCATCTGGCAAGGCTCCAGGTAAGGATGGGATTCCAATAGAGGTTATCAGGAGTGGGCAAGACACACTCACTCTACAGATCCACCAGCTAATAGAAGCTATGCTGGCGAGAAGGACAAGTCCCACAGGATTTCAAAGATTCAAGCATCATAACACTGTACAAGAACAAGGGCGATCGGAGCGACTGCAACAACTATAGGGGTATCTCACTTTTGTGTATTGTTGGAAAAGTATTTGCCAGAATTGTTCTGCGCAGACTTCAAGTCCTAGGAGATCAAGTCTACCCCGAATCACAGTGTGGCTTTCGACAGAACCGGTCTACCATTGATATGATATTCTCATTGCGACAAATGCAAGAAAAATGCCATGAACAGAATCAACCACTGTTTATTGCCTTCATCGACCTCACAAAGGCATTTGATTTGGTCAGTCGTGAGGGTCTGTTCAAGGCACTAAAGAAGATTGGCTGCCCACCAACTCTTCTGTCCATTGTGGAATCGTTCCACACAGGCATGAAGGGTATAATCAAGTTTGATGGTGCAACTTCTGAAGAGTTTGAAATCAAGAGTGGAGTTAAGCAAGGTTGTGTACTAGCTCCCACCCTCTTTGGAATATACTTTTCACTTCTACTGAAATATGCCTTTCGTGATCAGGATGGTGGTATATACATTCACTCACGCTCAGATGGCGGCCTCTACAATGCTCAGAGATTGAAGGCCAAGACCAAAATTAGGAGGGTACTGATCAGAGAGTTGCTTTTTGCAGATGATGCTGCAGTTACGACCCACTCTGAGGAAGAATTGCAATGTCTACTATCTGCATTCTCCAATGCTTGTTCTGAATTTGGTTTAACAATTAGCAAAAAGAAGACACAGATTATGTCACAAGGTGCACATGGGGTACCATCAATCTTTATTGACGACGCCGAACTAGAGATGGTAGACCATTTTACATATCTAGGATCAGTGGTAAATAGCAAATTATCCCTAGATCAGGAAATCAACATCCGGATTGGTAAGGCAGCAACAACAATGAACAGGTTAAGAAAAAGAGTCTGGGAGAACAGGAAGCTTACTGCCAAAACAAAAGTCCTTGTCTATCAAGCCTGTGTCCTTAGTACTCTTCTTTATGGCAGTGAAACCTGGACAACTTACTCACACCAAGAGAAACGTTTAAACAGCTTTCATATGCGGTGTCTGCGAAGAATTCTTGGTATTAAGTGGCAAGACAAAATCACAAATACTGAAGTATTGGAAAGATCAGGTTGTGTGACGGTTTATTCCATGCTCAGTCTTCGTAGACTTAGATGGATAGGACATCTTAGGAGGATGGATGATGGTAGAATACCAAAGGACATCTTGTTTGGTGAATTACAGATGGGTAAGAGATCTCAGGGTCGGCCTCTACTAAGATACAAAGATATGTGTAAGCGGGACATGATTGATACAGGCATTGATAATTCACATTGGGAGGAAGTAGCCGCTAAACGTGTTGCATGGAGGGCAAAGATCAGAAATGGAATAAAGACAAAGGAGAAAATTAATGTAGATAAGTCACACACCAAGCGTGTAAGAAGTAAGATGTTACATGATGGTGGAAATGACCACGTGTTCAAATGCACCAACTGTGAACGAACATTTACAGCGCGAATTGGCCTTATCAGTCACATTCACTTCCACCATACGAAAAAGTTATTATGCCTTTTTAAAACACACTCTATCGGCTTTAAAGACGGCAAGGTGCCAATGTATGATTCCCCATACATGAATATGCTTGTTATAAACATAGTATCCTCTGAATATAGAGACAAAGAAATTATAAGAGATTTCCCAGGACAATATCATCTATAAACACTACAGATGATATTATGGAACAGTCTCATGAGAGTTCGTGTGGAATCACAACTAAATATGGAAACTCTGAATGACTAGAGGAAGTGAAATCCATCTCTCATATATCGCATGTACAGAAGAAGACTAAATTTCAGTCACTATCTCCCTTAGTCGAAGAAATAATTACATATTATCTTCTTAAGATTACTCTATGACTTCATAAAGAAACACTACTATATATTCAGATATACTTAGACTAAGTCTATGTTTGTTCTATATGATTTTCAACTTACCAAAACCCATTAGGAAGTAAAAACACAATAACATCCTAAACTGGACAGGCCAACATGTCCTATTCTGTTAAGGCATTCTTGGTAACTGCAAGCCAATGTTGTTCTACTTTTTGAATATCTCCAGGACTCCCTCCTTAACCTATTATGTTAATAGGTAGCAACTTTTCAGCACACTGAAAAATCTCTAGTATGGGTAGGAGTTTGTTGACCTCTCAGAAATTGTAAAAACAAGGGAGATCATTTCCCAGTTGTCGCCCTTTGTCACAATCCTGCGTTACTCGCATTCAGGCAACGTCATCCGTACCTCAAATATAACTTCAGCTCGTACAGATGTTTTACACGGATTTTATTTCAGGCAAGCCTGACACTCATACATATGCGACAAGGCATTATCTGCCTGTCAAATCAATACACTGATCGTCACACAATATATATATATATATATATATATATATATATATATATATATATATATATATATATCTATATATATATATATATATATATATGTGTGTGTGTGTGTGTCTCTCTCACTATATATATATATATATATGTGTGTGTGTGTGTGTGTGTGTGTGTGTAAATATATATATATATATATATATATATATATATATATATTATATATATATATATATATATATATATATATATATATATATATATATATATATATATATCATTAAACATGATCACTCTCTCTTTAAGATCGCATGCGTTCACAACAATAGATAATGGCTTCAGAAAAATATTACGTCCAGTCCGAAAGCCGTCTCGTCGCTGTCTGAAGCAGCTCAGTCTGTCGCTTGCCTACGTTGTCAAAATCCCTTGTGCGGTCAGCAATTCTGCGTGCTGTTCTCTTTGCACGTAGTACTGTCGTCTTAGTACTGGTTACCCCCTAGAGTCTTATTATAGTTTACGCTGTCACGGTATTCTCCGTGACCTAATGTACCCATCCCCTATTCCCGGTGTTGGTCCCTCTGTTGTCCTACATATGACACGTTAGTGTCTCCACCCGAGTCTGGTCTTATAACTGTCATTAAGTCCTAGCTTGGGTGCTGTCTCTATTCTGTCTATACCTTTATAGAGGTCCTGTCTCTCTGTCCTCTCAGTCTTTGCCCCAATTCTGTCACAAGTCTGTCCTACTAGAATCTAACACCTTGACACCCTTGTCCATGCAAGCCATTATCAACTCAGGAATTCTGAAACAATAAAGGGGAGGTAATCTGACGGTTGTTTGCCCTTTCCTTCCACTACTTTCCTCTACTTCAGTGTGACAATGTAGGCATCGATAGATCATAATTGCTTCTGCAAATTTTAACAAACGAGTATTTTGTGTTCTAAACAACACGCGAAATGCAGTGTCTCTGGACACAACGTGGCCACTGGCAACGATGTGCCTGCCGATTGAAGACGCCGGGAGCTTCCGGTGTGTCGGCTCCTCGCGGCTAGCATTTCCTGTGTGTTGTATCTTGTTGACCCATTGAGGTATGTGTTCTGACATCCGTTTGTTAAGCTGTCTCTCCGTTCGACCAATGTAAACGGCCTGGCATCTACATGTGAATTGGTAAATACAATTGTTTGTGGCGTACAGAGGAACAGGCTCTTTGACTGTTGGTGTAGGAATGGGTACGGTTTTACATCTAATGACTGGAGTTGCCGCACAGAATGTTCGGACCTACTGCTGTAATAAGCCGGTCTTGTAGACGTTGCATTACGTCATCCCCTCGAAAGGTTAGCTGGATGAATACCTTGAGTTTAGGGACTGTAGTTACGTCTGCTTTGGGTTTGGGCTGTTGGCAATGGCGCTTTATAAATCCTGTGGAGTACCCATTCAGGTTTAAGACATTCTTCAGAGTTTCAAATTCCTCTGTCAGTGTGTCCTGGGTGCATATCTTTCTAGCACGGTCAAACAAGGTCCGTACTAAGCCCCGTTTGTACTGGACAGGTGTGAAGCTCTGAAAATTTAGGTATTGGCCAGTCCATGTTTCTTTGCGATACACCGATCTTTGAATTGTGCCGTCTGCTCTACGTCTCATTAGAATATCTAGGAACGGCAACGCTTCGTTGTGTTCGTGTTCCATAGATAGAGAGATGTTTTTTTTGCGTCTTGTTCATTGTGGCCTGAAACGATGTTGCTTGTAGCTCGTCTGTGGTGATAATTAGTATATCGTCCACATAACGCCGGTAAAAGGCCAAGTTGTTGATGTCTGAGGATCTCTTTTCTTCTAAGTGTGCCATGAAGATGTCCGCTAGAATAGGACCAAGAGGACTCCCCATGGCCACTCCGTCAATTTGGCGGTATGACTTAGTTAGAAAATTGAATTGGATGTTGGCGGTATATAGTAGTAGTAGCCTCTCCAGAATAGGTGTTGGTATGCCTAATTTTAGTTGTTTCTCTTCAATGCGTTCCCTTATTATTTTCACTGTCTCCTCTAATGGAACGTTAGTGAATAGGGAGACATAAATAACAAACACATGGCATCCATGGATATAGCCATGGAAATGCTAGCCGCGAGGAGCCGACACACCGGAAGCTCCCGGCGTCTTCAATCGGCAGGCACATCGTTGTGTCCAGAGACACTGCATTTCGCGTGTTGTTTAGAACACAAAATACTCGCTTGTTAAAATTTGCAGAAGCAATTATGATCTATCAACGCAAGCCAGAATTGTGTAAACAGAAAGACATGTTAGTCAGCTTAAAATTACCGTGGTAGATAAGTGACATTACTGTGCAAAATTGTGTATATTTCAACTTGAAGGATTTATCTAGTTAATTTCACGTAAGTTGTGTGATTTCTGCAGTATGTACCTGACGAGATGCAGCGAAATATGCCAGGCAATAAATCGTGCTATCTATTGTTTGTGTCTTCGTTATTAAAATTCACTACGGGAAAACATTGTTTTGAATGTAGGCATCAACAATCTACAATGGGATTGTCTCCAACATCTCGCCTATGATCAAACACCAGGGATTCATTTCAAGCTTCCGTCAATATCCCAACGTCTAGACGGTTTATTTTTAGCTTCTGTCATCGCCAAAATGCCAAGATCCTGCAAAACTTGTTAGTTTTAATAACAGGTGTGGTCCTGGTTTTCCATTGTGAACAATTAATGCGATGTCCATTATGGAGTCTAAATGTTGTTGATAGGCGTATGTCACAGATCACCACTACTACCTATGTTTGTTACTTGCAATATCTCCATGAGGACCACCATTACTGCATATGTTTGTTCGTGCAATATCTCCATGAAATCTTCCATTACCACATATGTGTTACTTGCAATATCTCCATGAGGACCACCATTACTGCATATGTTTGTTCGTGCAATATCTCCATGAAATCTTCCATTACCACATATGTGTTACTTGCAATATCTCCATGAAGTCTTCCATTAGGAAATATGTTTGTTACTTGCAATATCTCCTTGCACTTACTAACACAGTTGGACAGCACATAAATGTCTTTGAATATAAATGCTGTAGTAGTGTTCAAAGAATATCTAGGATACAGAAAAGAACAAATGACTCCAAACGACAAGATCTGAATATTGAAGAAGGTTGACTAATAAACACGATAAAACAAAGAAAATTAAAATGTTTTGGACACTTGCCACATCATGAAAGTTTGGAGAGAACAATCATGTAGGGGTATTTGCCCGGGAAGAGAGGAAGAGTAAGACAAAGAGAAGAGTGTGCAGGATGTGTCAGACAATCTCCAGATGGGTGTAAATGACGCGGGACATTTTGCTTATGACCAAGAAGTTTTCCAGACGGTTGGTATGGGAGCGAGGTTATGCAAGGGACATGCTACTAATGAATGAATGAATGAATGAATGAATGAATGAATGAATGAATGAATGAATGAATCAATGAATATTAATGTCTGCATGAAGTCTTCCATTACCACATTTGTTTGTTACTTGCAATATCTCTTTGAAGTCATTTGCCATTACCATAAATGTTTATTACTTACAATTTATCTCTAAATATTATAATTACCCCACATGTTTGTGATTTTCCATGTATCTCTGCATACCCTCATAATCATATACAGCTCACTACTCGCTATGTCTGAATGCATGTTCTGATATCCTATACCACTTGTTTTTTGCCACGTCACTTTTCATGTTCTCACATGTTTTTCAACTTGTTATTACTGAAGTCTCTACTAACGATATGATATCAATGCCGCCTGTAACGTGTAATCTTTCTGCTACCAATCTGACATTCCGTGATCCTTGTTACTTTTTGGCGACTTTCTAAATGTATAAACTTTTCACACGTTCCATGTGCAAAATAGGGAGATGCTATTTGGATGAGAAATGCCTGCGTTTTTTTTTTTTTTTGGCTCTCGCCCACTTTGAACTCAAACGCAGCCCATAGACACTACTTCTAGTAGTGCTAAACTGAATTTTGCGTGTGAATTAGCTTTCCCTATTAACAGTGTCTCTCGCTATCAAGCGAATTCACTCCGACTTCAGGGGTACTTGTAAATTACATCACCAAGTCAAGGAGAAATAGGTCAACATTTTAGTCCAGCTGTACGGTGACGGGGTTGAACCGCTTACCTCGGTATCCGCACACCGGATGTTTAAGAACACGCCGTCTTATCCATTCGGCCATGCTTACTTCCTGGTCTTTCTAATCGATGCCTTCTCAACATAATTGCCGCTTCTCTTTAGGGGAGAATACCCGTATTTTCTACGCAAGCCACGTTTTCTTGGTGACTTCCCTGGAACACTGTTCTTTAATGCTTGAGATGTATGAGTAAAATGCAATATGGTTTCAGTTACTCTGTTGTGTGCGAACCATCTTTGGTATCCTTTTACGACACATTTGTTGAATTATTATAAGAGTTCGCTTTCTTCTTATCGGGCATGGTAACACGTACCGACGTCATTCCACGTACGCATTATCATCATGATCATCATCAGCATCAGCAGCAACAGCAACAGTCGCACAAGCAGTATCATCATCATCATCATCATCATCATCATCATCATCATCATCATCATCATCATCATCATCATCATCATCACCACCATCACCATCATCATCATCATTGTCAGGGATCTTTTGGTTGAGTTTTACTACATGCAATCAGTTTCACTGTAGAATATCTATAAGAATACTTCGCAGGATACAATAACGTTTCGCATAATATATTATCTCGGTAAATTAACACTCATATCTCAGTAAATACACTTCACACATCCAGGCTATACTTATTTAAACTAACTGTATTTTCATATGGGGGAAATATATAATTTGCTATGGCCAGCACGACTTCTGATCCGTGCATCTCCTACGACTGTCGCAGCTCGTGTGTTCCCCTGTTTTAATAGTCCTTCCTCTTGTGTATTCATTCAAATTTCAATTTATTTATTTCAAACCCACAACATGTCAAGAGCTAACTTTGGCTCTTGACATTCACCTCCGCCCAAATACATGCGTGGGCTCTACAAAACACATCACATGCATGTTTACACCCAAACATACATACACTAATTTATTCATATATATATATATATATATATATATATATATATATATATATATATATATATATATATATATATATATATATATATATATATATATATATATATATATATATATATATATATATATGTGTGTGTGTGTGTGTGTGTGTGTGTGTGTGTGTGTGTGTGTGTACTAATCTAAATAATTAGGAGCAGAATAGGGCAGGCAAAAGCCGCATTTCAGAAAATGAAGAGTATCTTATGCAATAAGTCACTATCACTGAATGTAAGAAAGAGAGTGCTGAAATGCTATGTAGAACCAGTTTTGCTGTATGGCAGTGAATCTTGGAATGTAAATGAACAAATTAAGAAGAAATTAGAAGCAACAGAGATGTGGTTCCTAAGACCAATGTTGCGAATTCCTTGGACTGCCAGAGTAAAAAACGACGATTGTCTGAAAGAGGCTAATGAAACTAGAACATTATATACAACAATAAGACAGAGACAAACATCTTTCTTCGGTCACGTGATGAGAAGAGAGGCATTGGAGAACATCGTAACAACTGGAAAGATCGAGGGGAAGAGAGGCAGAGGCAGACCAAAAGAAATGATGCTGGATGGACTGAGACGGTGGCATGGAGGATTATCAGCAGCAGAGTTGATCCAGAAAACCAAAGACCGAGATCTATGGAGAGCCATGAACGCTTACGCCAGCCGGCACGGCACTTGATGATGTTGATGATGAATTTAAATAAATATAGTCTTGTATCCGACCTCGTTCAGTTGATTTTGCTTGGGTATCAGTGCCGGTAGTTCAGAAAGCAACGGCGAACTACTGAACGTAAACTTTTCAAGAGATCACAGCTGCAAAAATGCTGGTGTTGACTGCGATGTCCTGTGAAACGATATGCAAACAAAAAATGTCTCTTATCTATCCCTGTTGGCAGGCAAGAAAACACTTGGGACGACTCTAAGATGTATATAACTTATTAATAATTATGTTTACTCCATGTGATATATATTTATATATAACCATCATTCAAACAATTGCTGGTGATTTTATTCTCGAAATTTGAACTAGCTAAATATAATCATTTAATTACTCCTATAATTTATCTATACTTAATACTGTAAACAATATGCGTGACATTTTGATTTAACTATCATTTTAAATGAATCTATTTAAATTAACTGCATTAATAACAACATGATATGGCATAACTGCATAAACATCAATGAAATTATTCTTCTACCACCATCATTGTATGAACAATATCTTCTTGGAATTTGAAAGCTGGTGATTGCACAATAATTAATCACCCACTGCGTGAACAATCTGAAAATACACATCAAATTGAAATGACTTGAATAAAGACATGAAAACAATGAAAGTAAAATATGACAAATGATGATTAGATATATAAAATAACACCTACACGATAGTTCAAAAAATAAAGAATACAGATCTTTCAGCTAGGAAACATCGGCTCAGTGGGGGATTAGAATATGAAACATTTAATATGATTAATTCTTGATTCATAAATATACATTAGAAAATGTGAATCTGGAGCAATGTTGATTAGTCTCATACACTAGCAAGGGGAAGATAGAAAGGCAAGATAATTACTTTTAAGTGTTTCAAGGCTAGGCTCAATGAAATGCTAGGACTTGGAAATATTACAGTAAAAGTACTTTTAGTGCCACAGCCCAGATTTTGGTCAATGATACAGTGAAATTTCAGACATCGATGAACAGGTCACCATACTCTTATCATATATTGACCAGCACCCACAGAAGACAAGGTGAAACAACATTTCAGTAGTACATTATATCATGACTCAATCATTAAGCATCTGATTACATTATGCACTTTACAAAAAGCAACATGATAGGTATCGTTATACGAATAGTATAAATTTATGGAACAGCTATCTGAAAATCAGTTCCAAACTTTAACTTTTGGATTTACTCTATGTATTTAAAGATAATTCATCAGCTGTGATAAACATATTATACATCCAGCTGACCCTAAACCGACAGCCAACTCTATATCCAGCCAACCAGGTTTATACCTCCAGAAGCTACAACGTCCATCTGGCATGTAGATGTTCTGTCACTTGACATCCAAGACACGAAGTCTCCGAAGTGACCATCACCCTCACTTTTTCGTCCTAATATATGCCACTCTTCTGTTTGTATGCTATTTCAATACGCTTGATATGTGATTTGCCAGTCATTTGTGGTTGTTTTCCTGTAATCATAACTGAAATTAGATGCATATAATCATAAAATATAAATGCTAACTCAGTTGTGAATCAAAATTGTACATAGCAAAAAACAATAAAAACAAAACAATTTTGAAGCATAATCAATGAAAATTAACTCTGAAATCTGAAAATTGTTTTACACTAATAATTGTGCCCTCCAACAGATATTCCTGGCATGTCTTGTATGGATCTTACTATAATTTCGTCGTGCATGTATATATTGAGAGCCGTTGACAATTATGCATTTGTTTCTACATTATTTATTTATTTTGAAAACGAACCCTTCGATCTTGTGGGATTTCCCAACCATTTGTACAGGTATTCTAATTGAGTACCAACATGAAAATATAGACCAACATGACCATCTATACAGGCCGGCATTGTAAATGTGTACCAGCATGAACATCAACGGCCGAAATGTGTCTACACTGATAAGTATTAAGGACAGGGAAGTCCTTGAGGTCGTTAACTATTTGTTTATCAACAGCCTGATCTGCAGTTTTGGCATCCTCGCTAACGTGTTGAATGCTTTAGTTTTCTACAAACAAGGATTCCACAACACAATGAACATCAGCTTCTTCGGACTGGCGCTGTCCGATCTATGTGGCCTGATAACCTCGTTCTGGTGCGGCACGTGTGTCAACCCTCTGTTTGCTGATTCCGATGTCCCGTTCCTACCTCGTGAGATCCAGTACCTGACGGGCGGTTCCCCACACACCTGCTTTGTCAGGGTCACCGGCTGGATAACCGTATACATCACGGCCGAAAGATGTCTGTGCATTCTTTTCCCGCTCAAAATTAAGCAGTTAATAACACCAAAGTGGACAGTGGTCACCATCATCACTATATTTTTGCTTATGATGGCGTCGTTTGCTCCTGAATACGCCACATCGTATTTTGACTGGAAGTTTGTTCAGTCCAGAAATAAAACTTTGCTCGGGTTGATGTTTACACGAAATAGGGGGCAGGTCGAAGGGTTGACAGTTCTGTTATACGGGCTGTCAGGGTTCACATCCTTCATTGCGGTTATTATCTTTACTGTTATTCTGGTGGTTCAGCTGAAGCGAAAATCTAACTGGCGAATGACGGCGAATTTAGATAAATCTCGCTCAGAGACGATGTCTATACGCGACACGAAGACAATCAACATGGTGGCCATGATTGCTGCTATTCTGATAGTCTGCTACATCCCTGGTGTTGGTGCCTCAATTTTGATGTTCCTGGTACCCGAGTTCAACATCATGGGGAGATACGCCAACACATTCTTTGTCATGTGGTCTTTTGTGTTTGTCTTTGAAGGTCTCAACTCCAGCACCAACATATTTATCTACTATAAGATGAGCACGAAATACAGAGAGACGTTCCGTCAAATGTTTACAGGCTTAAAATGTGCCAGGCCTAGTGTTTCTTGTTCTGGTGGCTAAGGCATTAACAATACACTCGTGTGGTATGATACGCAAACAATAAATAACATTATATGAGTACTATTTACAGTAATAAGTGTATTACATGCACTATAATTGAGAAAAGTGAGTGTAAAATGGGGACAATACAATTCATGCACAAAGTATAACTACAGAACGATTCACAGTAGAGTTTGTAAATCAGCATAGCCTGGAGAGAATGGAGAGGTTGGAAGTGACCATCAGATCTGGCCTACAATCAGTACTCCGAGGAAAGGTCAGACGGACACATATTCAGGTTGCAGCTGGTACCAATAGAATTAAAACCCTTCCCTGACTGTTGAAAATGAAGATGTAGCAGGTATGGAAAAGTCAGGAGTACTGTGCTTTTGTTCTTGACTCGATTCAACTCATCTATACTTAACAGTAGGAAAAGTTTTACATTACTGTTCACATCCGGGGGTGTACTACAATACTGTTAACAACAAGCAGTGTGTACGATTCTCTGCACAAAGTGGACTACAATAAGAATCACAAGATGGTTTGTTCTGCAATACGATTCACAGCACACAGTGAACAATGGTTCACATCAGAAGGTGTGGTACTATACGATTCACAACCGGAGAATGTACTACCATCAATTGACCTCACGATTCACAGCAGGACTATAATTCCCGTATAACACGGTGCCAGTAGAACGTATACTATCGGTAGTCGGCAGTCGTTGTGTTCACACTGTGTAACAACGGGTCACCCCATACTTGCTCCCTTCGTGTATAATTGAAAACCACCAGAAATATGCATAAGTGCCAGATATGAACTAGATGAGGACCCACGCCGTTCTTAAGTGTACTATAAGTTAAATGTACTATAGTACATTTCACAGCAGGAAGTACAATACAGTGTGATTCACAACGAGAGGTATACTATTGCACAATTTACAAGATAAAGTGTACTACAATATGGTGATCTCATAGTTTATCCTATAACAAAATGCACGATGTGTTGCATTTGTACAAAGTGCTCACGGCAGGTGCCCATATACTGTACCGAAAAACCATAAATGAAACAAATGAGCCTTTTATTGGGACAAAGTATCACGGCTGCAAATCCCGGAAAACAAATGCTCAACATGATTGCTACAGAGGACGAATCTGAAGCGTCACGGTAACAGCCGGAAACAAAGTGTGGTTCAATGCATAGACAAATTCTTTTTCGCCTGTTGTCAAGAAACTGATGGTCTCACAGCTATGCCGAGCCAATCCTCATATATGGAAGTGAATCATTGAGAATTAGTAAACTGGTGAGGAATGAGGTGGAAACTGCAGGAAAGTGGTTTTATGGAGGAATGATATGAAGACCGTGGTCAGATGACACTACTGATGACGATATTTTGAAAGCCGTTAACTCATAAATTGGACTGTTGACTCGCGTCAGAAGACATCTTTGCTCTCTCTCTCTCTCTCTCTCTCTCTCTCTCTCTCTCTCTCTGTCTCTCTCTCTGTCTCTCTCTCTCTCTATCTCTATCTGTGTGTGTGTGTGTGTGTGTGTGTGTGTGTGTGTGTGTATACGTGTGTGTATCATGGCATGTGGAAAGTTGTAGTAAGTCATGGACGTGGACAGAAAGAGAAGCAGTGAGAGAAAAGAGCGGCGCTGCATGACAGTTTTCCCATCATGGTATAAGAGAACATCAATCACAAATGAATGGCAATACAAGAGACAGAAAACGTGGACTGACATAATGACCAGTGACAGACGGCATGAAGAGGAAGGAGATCGGCTCTTTCACCTGTATTCTTACTAGCTACAGACAAGGAAAATAAAGTAAACAGAACAATGTGATGGATGCGTGTTCAGGTTATCTGGTGTATCAACTATATACTATTAGTTCCATATGTTTAAACAATTCGCTCTTTATAGGGGACGTGGTCAACAGCACGGCGGCCATCTTTACTTCCCAGAGAATACCCGATAAGGATGTTAGCCTGATTTGACCTGGGAGTTAAGGTCAATGAAGACAACATTCACATCATTCAAGGGGATTCCAGAAAATGATTCCGTGACCAGCTTATTTTCAAAGGGTCACAAATTGGGAACGTAGGCCAGTCTTAGGTTTCGTCCTTCCAATCACTCATGTTTCGTTCATTAATTGTGCATGTTACATACACATAGGAAAAACACATTGTCAAATGCTTGCTTGCTTGCTTTTGTTCGTTGGCTTGAGCTCCAACGCAAAGTCCTGTATGTCGGATGAAGACATCCTGTTGTCCAACATCAGTGTGATGTCATACAGGACCTGAGTTTTGCGTGAGTATCCGGTGTCCCATGTCTGGCTTATTGGTGTGCAGACTGGTGGTTCCTCGCCGTACAGGCAGACACTCTCCGACTTCGGAGGAATCGGCAATCCTACTGACTTTAGCCAGGACCCCGAAAGGACCTGTTGCCCAGGACGCTCGACGAGGACGCGTCAATAGGTCTTGGCCAGTATATAACCCGGCCCTGGTGCCTTGGAAACACCTCTGTGTCCCACATTGTCAAATGAAAGTTGTGAACATAAACAATGCAACAGACAACAAGGTGCCCGACAGATGAGTATATGTCAGCAGCTGCGCTACAGCGGATATCACCAGGAACGTGAAGTAGAATGAACATCTGACATCAAGAAACATCCAACATATATTTCTTTGACTTTAATTTCATACAAAACTGTGTGTATTTACAAGGTACGTTATGTGTTTTCCTTTACATTTGCGAATACATTCATATACACATATGATAATGTTACATTCATGGCATGGTGCAATTACATACCCATTACTTGGTGATGATGATGATGTTGATAATGATGATGATGATGATGATAATGGAGCTCTCATGCATACTAACATCGTTCAATAGAAATCCTTTAATATTTCATGTATTCTTATTCACACCTATATTTATTTAAACATTTTAACGGCATCTTCTCTTTGTTAATGGGCCTTTTATTCCCACTATGTGCCTTTCTGCCCACAGTGGTCCATCATGGTCGATAAAAGGACCTATTGTTGATGTGAATCAATCATACAGCTGCATGTTTGTGACGATATCTTCTATAGCATGTGTCCCCACCTGAACGATCTGCAGATATCTCTCTGTCCTCACATAATTTACCTGATTGTGTGTCTGTCATAATGCATCCTAATCTATCTAAGATGAAATCTTCTTCGTCTCTGTGGATACTTACCATTATAGTATACTCTCTAACTCCCTTGTCTTTATTTGAAAGTGAAGGAACGTTTTACACGCACTGGGTGTAAGGTGCTGGAACATGTATTTTACATATTTACTGACGACTTTACAGTCTAGCCTAGAATATGAACTGGCCCTACTTCCTGGCCTAAACCGTAGTGTGTTGGGTCGTGGGGTTACTTCTAGACACAGACTTCAGCCGCCAGTTAAATAGGGATTCAAAGGCAAATACATAGACTTCATTGCATCGGGTGTGTCCCATACAGCTCCATCTCTCTCCACTGAGCAGCTATCCACAACCACGCATAGTGGCTGGGGCGACGACGCCCAGTAGTCTCCCAAAAGAGCTGCACTGGAGAACAGAATGGCGGAGACTAACAAGTAACCTAAGACAGCTTATCCGCTTCAGCACAGTGACTCACTAACCACAAATATGCTAATGAAAGGGCAGTGAACTTACACGGGCAGATGCCATTGAGGGAGGCCAGTTACTGGGGCAGCTATCTCTAGAATTTAATTCAAAACTCAGTGGCAAATCCGTTAGGACCTCCTATGGACAACACTCCATTTCAAATTAATATCAGAAATGTGGCTCATTCAGTCACATGATTATTAATCTGAGGCTGGGATTGGCCCTAATTATAACTTCTCTTCTGAGTTAATAACGTCTAAAGGTAAAAGAACAAGCGACCAGTCACGTGCTATCGACGGGCAAGAGGTGTCATACATAACTGCTCCCCACTGCTACCTTACAAACGCAGTCTTGGCGTCTAACCATACTAAATCAGTGGAAGGCTGAGGAAAATCACCGTTGTATTCATCTCATCTCATCTCATCTCATCAGGTTCCTCTTGTACCTTGCGGTGTCGAGATGAAGTATAAACAGCGGGAGAGTGTCCGCTTATGGGCTTCATGTATCGATATTCCCATACTCTCTGTTATTCCCTCCGTCCATCGTTAACATGGTCGGCCTCTTCCTCTGCTTCTGCCGGCGTAGCTTGAAAGCTCGTCGGTAGGCGTCCAGTGGTTGTGCATGTATCACCTTGTACCGGGAGGGCGCGCTTTAGCGATGCTACTCTTGGCTTGCGTGTACGTGAACGTCTGTCCGGTCAGTCGCCATGTGCACATTTGCGCTGGAGAGGCTCAACCGTAAATCGGGAGATCTGCTCGCAACTTAGACGAGCAGTATCTTCTGTGGGCAGTTTCTCGCCTCATGCTTGTGTGTGGTCTGTTCTGGCGGTCAGTCCGTCTTCGGTGAAGGAAATCGTGTTGATCCTATAAGTAATCATACGCTCATTGCTTGCCGCTTTTCTTGTCTTAAAACTGAAAAGCAAAGGAATTGACGGAAGGGCCCGAGGCTCCCGAGAGCCAATATAAACAGAGATAACTGGCCGTGGCAGCCTAACGTCCACTGCATCTGTGTCCGTCTTCCAGTCGTCTTGCCATGCTCGCCACTGGAGCCAGACGGACACAGACGAGAGAGCGGGGGCGAAGGTTTTGCGCGACCACTTCCTCGCTATACAAAACCAAAGCGCAAGTCATTCGTTCCTCATCAAATCAAAGATGCAGTGTAATGAATGGTCATCGTCAATGAATGATCAACGTCATTCATGATGGACGAACATCGATCACATCATTGCTTGTTGTGGTATACTGTTAGTTGGTAACCTACTTTGCATGGCCAAACTATTTGACTTGCTGCCTTCTAATAAAATCTAGTGCAGCTACAACCCCCACTTTAGTCCTGATTTCTTCATTTCTAATCTTATCTCTTCTTGATACATTGAGTATTCGTCTCAGGAATCTCATTTCCATTTTGTTTTGTTTTTTTATTGTGATTTTTCCTTTCTCTTTTTCTATCATTGTCCAGGTTTGGCATTGGTAGCATAGAGTTGGTAGAAGATTGTGTTGTAAAGTGCTTAAGAAGCATCATGTGCTACACATGGTGCCCGGATCGTCATCCTCCAACTGTATGCACATTATATTTTACAGCTAGCTTAAACATTGGTACATGGGATGTCAGAACACTTCAAACAATAGACAACTAGGAAACATCAGAAATGAAATGGATAGAATCAATATAAATTGATGCGCATTGACCAAATTCTCTGAAGCAAACAAATGATAATTACGGAATTATTTACTCGGGAAGGAAGAAACAGAGCAGTGGTGTTGGTATATTTGTGGATCACCACTGTCAGGGTCTTAAACCTGGCTCGTTTTACCTAACACATGTGAGACAGTACAAGTACAACGTGATTTGACTTGAGACTCAACGACACAACGTTCAATGGATTTATTTACAGATCATATACAATACGATGATCATTACAAGATATAAGTTATACTTCAATACACTTACAGACACAATACAGCTCACAGTCTATCTCTCAAGATGTACAAGCACTCGACTTTCGGGCACAGAAACCACACAACGCCTTTCTCTCATCATACGTCCAGTCGAGTCCACGTCCCAGAGCTGTCTGTCTATTGCTCGCAACGTGCCTCCCCACCTGAAGTGGCTTCACGAGGCCTGCGTGCGTCTTGCGTTGTCCTTGCCTGACCGCTGGCCGTCTCGTCAGCCAGCAACCTCGCAGGCAGGTAACTAATACTCGCCTGGCGGGCGTAACGAAGTTACGGCATCCCGGCTGGGGACTAAGTCGCCTGGCGGGCGTAACGATGTCACTGCATCTCTGCAATACTTTAGACTCTGACATGCTCCCCCGGGGCATCTTCATGAAAGATGTCATCTTTCATGTATACTATATGTACATACTGGGTTAATATTTTAACCTTGTCAGAGTCGACCCTTCTGTTGTTATATACATTGGTATAGAAATACATAGGAATACACATCTTGGCATAGAAACACATAAGAAATGGAAGTTGTATTTAAAGACATGTGGTGTTCAACCTTTAACACTTGTCAAGTTTCATCCTCTCGATGGCTGATTACCTTAATTGCATTATTGACCCAGTCAGATCGGTAGTAACAGCTTCCCAAGCAACTACCTCGCAGCCTCCAAAGAAAAAGTAATAATATGGTTTTTGAAACAAAAACCATCTGGCTAGACCGAAATACGGCTTTATATAAGTCGCATTAAACGCTCAAACCCTGACCTCATTTGGCCAGGAGCTCTTGTGTTGGTCTGCAATGTCGGTAACACTCTACCATGCCCAGTAGATGGCTTCTTGGTGTGTTAACAATCTGGCAACAACATGGTTATTTATATACAACACATAATCGTATACATTTCAATTTATCGCCCTTGGTGTAATGATGTAATAACAATTAAATGAAAGGGGAATAACTTCAAAATTTATGAAATATAATATCTTACAATAATTATTCTATTTCTCAGCGTCATAGCTTGATGTTTCTCCATACTAGCGAAAAAATGTCGATAGTATGAATAAATTAATCAAGATATGATTCTAAGATTACACTAAATGAAAAATATTAATACACAATTCGTGTATTCAAAATTGTTGATTCCTAAAGATTTTAGAATCGTCATAGCTTTTTAAACTTTTGTTTGTCGTCTGCTAATTTTGAACTAAATTTCTAACTAATCCGGAAGTACACACGAACAGCTGATGTTGAAACTTGTAGAACACACTTGTTCCGGTCTGATGTAGTTACGGAATGTACAATGTTCTGATCGTTCATGTGTTGGTTGTTTCACTGGAAAAACTTCTGGATTTCGATTGACTGCAGTGGTGTAGATGTCAATGTTCAGGTCACACTTTCACACACGGATTTAAAATATCACTGGAATGTTCCAAACGCAGATACCACTGTTAAATTGGATAGTTCGCTTACGGTAAGTTTTGAGCGAATGTGGCACTGTTCTTGTTTCGTAATATATACAATTAATAAAGTTCGCTTTCTACCACACACTACACAATTATACACGACAATCACTACATTAATTAGTAAAATAAGAAAACTATATATATTGGGAATAAACCCTATCACATCACATCGTAGACATTACACAGCTTTCGTGAATGAAAAAAATATTCACTGATGGATGGCTGTGTTGATCTGAGTGTATTTTACACACTGCACTCAGACATTGGTGCTTACTGGGTCGGTCGGACAACGGGACAAAAGATCGGCAATCGTGTTGGTTCTGCCTGGGATATGTCGAACCTCGAAGCTGTAATCTTGGAGCTTAAGAGACCAGCGCGCTACCATTTGGTTTGAAGGTACACCTGAATTGATAAATCGCAATGGACTACTGTCAGACTCCACAATAAAATGGCGTCCTAGGAGGAATCTGGACAATTTAGTTATACCCACCACTAGAGCTAGGGCTTCCAACTGAGGTATTGACCAAGCCCGTTCTCTCGGTTTTCAATTTCCTGGAGACAAAGTACACAGGATGAAGGATGTTATTATGCTCCTGTAACAAGACTGCTCCAATCGCCACGGAGCTCGCGTCTGTGCGCAATCTGAAAGGGATTTGTAAATTGGGCAATTTTAGAATAGGATTATTTAAGCTATTATCAGAAAAACTAAGATAATACTTTCTGGAATGCAAATTTTAGGCATTCATTGTTTACAATTTTCTCAGGTTGATCTTTTGTTAGTAGGTTAGTAAATACTTCGGTCAGTTCAGAAAAATCAGGTATGAACTGCCTATAATAATTTATAAGTCCCAACAAACTTCTGACTTGCTTTTTCGTAGTCGGAAGTGAGAGTTTTAGTATCTTGGACACAATGTTATCGTCTGTCGTGACAAAGCCATTGGATATTTTGTACCCCAAGAAGGATATTTCCTGATAGGCTATGTCTACTTTTGCAGGCTTTACCGTCAGTCCGTGCTGTCTAATGCGTTCAAATGTCTGTTCTAATGTCTTTATGTGGTCTGTCATCGTCTTTGTGTGAACACAAATGTCGTCTATATAACAAATTATGTTCGGTATATCTACTAGTAACAGTCGTGTCATACGTACGAATGTCGCTGGGGCATTGACAAGCCCAAATGGAAGTTTGCACCATTCGTACAGTCCCCAAGGTGTGGCAAATGCTGTCAGATGTCTGCTCTGTTCGTCTACCGCTATTTGCCAGTAACCTTTAGTCATGTCTACCTTCGTAAAGAACCTAGCGTCTGTCAGTTCTGTCAGTAGATCTTCATGAGTTTGCCATTGGCTCCAGATCTAGAAGAGTTATCTTATTTAGTTTCCTATAGTCGACACAGAGTCTTATCGTGTTGTCCTTTTTGCGTACTATGACCATTGGAGATGAGAAATCTGATTGGGATCGTCTAATAATGTTGTTTTTCTCTAAGTTGATGATCTCCTGATGTAAGTTTTCTTTGTAATGCAATGGAATGGTGTATGGTCTGCATTTTATGGGTGTATTTGACGTGAGTGTGATGTGATGTTGTACTAATTCTGTTTGTCCTGGGTTGTTGGAGAAGATGGTGTTGTACTGTTGTATGAGATGTTTGCAACTGTCTGTTTCTGCTTGAGTTAACTTTGGGTTGATTTTAATTTCCTTCAAGCAGTTTGTCGTGTCTAATGCAGGTGTTGGAATTTCGTCACTAGCCTCGTCATCTTCATGGTCTATTATCACTGTACAAGCTGTTGTATCGTCTTGTTCGTTGTCTCTGTTGTAATATGGTCTTAGCATATTGACGTGGAATATTTTGTGTTTGTCTTTTATTTGAATCTCATAGTCTACAGGTGAAATCTGTCTTGTCACTTTAAATGGTCCTTGCCAAGAATCAGTCAATAAGTGTCTGTCACTAGGTAGTAGAAGAAGAACGTCCTGTCCAGGTGTCAACGTTATTGTCCTGTTACCTTTGTCAGCATATTGTCTATAAGTAGCACCAGATAATTTTAGTGCATCCTTTGCAATTATACAAGATTTGATGATTCTTTCACGCAATGATGTAACGTATACGTATGATGATATGGGTTTAAGTACTGGAGTGGAGTCAGTTAACATTTGATGATAAATACTTAATGGGCCACGTGGTTTGGCACCATAGATAAGTTCAAAAGGAGAGAAACCTGTACTAGAATGTGGCACCTCGCGATAAGCAAAGAGAATAGCAGGTAAATATACGTCCCAGTTATTGGGATGCTCTTGCGTGACTTTAGCAAGCATGTGCTTTAAATCGCCGTTAAATTTTTCTATTATCCCACTCGAGTGAGGATGGTACGGGGAATTGAAACATTGCTTCACTCCTAACATTTTGGTGAAAGCTTGAGTAGATGCGGCGATAAACTGAGTTCCCCTATCTGATTGGATAGTGTCTGGAAATCCTATCCGTGAAAATATATGGAAGAAAACTTCCATTATATCATTGGCAGTTATGTTCTTTAGCGGAATCGCTTCCGGCCAGCGGCTACATTGATCAATGATGGTTAGAATATATTTATTCCCTCTAGTTGTTATCTGATTAAGAGGGCCCACTATGTCGACAGATATTTTCTCAAAAGGTCGACTGGCTAAGTCAGTAACTTGTAACTTTGCCTGTGGGTGTTTACCTTTCTTTACAAGTTTTTGGCAGATGTCACAACTTCTGCAATATTGCTTAATGTCATTGCAGAATTTGGGCCAATGAAACTGTGTTAATAATCTTGATCTGGTCTTAGCGTATGCCATATGCCCTGCAAGAGGTATATCATGGGCAAGATGTAAGGCTTGCTTACGATAATCAGTTGGCAAAACAGTTTGCTCTGTTGTGCTGTCACCTCTGGTATAATACCTGGTGAGGATACAATTTTTCAAAGCAAAATGCCATTTTGCATTTTTGGTTACCTTTGGCTTTTGGCCGATCAGATTAAAATATTTCGACAATGAAGGATCAGCCTTTTGAGCTGTTACAAAAGTCTCCTTCATGGTTTTAGGAGGTAGTGATACTGGGCTAAGCATTTGTATAGCCTCAGTTTGATTAATTTCATCTTGCACTCTAGCAGTAGATCTGGTTACTGCGTTCACACATTCAATGATATCAGATGGTGATGAAACAGTGTTATCAATGATGTCATGAGATCTTAGTGCTACATTAGCTACCATACATTCATTAGGTGGTGTAACATTATCAATGATGACATTTGATGGTGATGTGTTATGATATCATCAATGCAAAGAGATGTTATGTCATGAGGCATATCATTCACCTCTGGTAAATTTCCAATTATAATATCACACACCGGGTTTGTTAATGCAGCGCATTTTACTTTCCCAGTGAGGAAAGGTGTTTGAATATATGCCCATGCTAGTGGGTACTTTTCAATATTGCCTGAGAATGTTCTGCATGTTACGTGCCTGCCTGTATAGTCTGTAGGCATTATGAACGTTCTCTTTAGACCAATAAGTGAACTTCCCGTGTCCCGAAGGACTGTAGCAGACTTGCCATTCACATATCCCTGATGGATGTTTATTCTGCCTTTGGAATCTACTACCAAATTAGCTTCTTCATTGGCAATAGGAATGGAGTGGCCGCATGTTAAAATGCCATCTTCATAAAAGGTATTACAAACAGTACATTTATTTGCGTTAAACATATCAAAAGCCTGTGCTGAGTTCACAGGATGTTTCTCTGATTGTTCTTCATCTGATGATGAACTATCAAATAAGGCGGCATTTGCTTTGTTGGTCATTTGCCTACCTTTACAATCATGGCGATAATGTCCATACGCCTTACAGAGGAAACATTTACGCAAATTTCTAAAGGATCTACGCTCCTTATCTTGTCTGTTTACAATGTTTTGTAGATAAGTATGATATGCGGGGTTCTTGTCACACATCTCACCTTGATGGTGTGAAATTTTACAATATCTACAGTGATTGTACTTCTCAGATGTAGGCTTATGAGGTTTTTGCCTACTATAGGGTTTGTCATAGTTAGCCGATGCTACAAAATTTATATCAGTAGCTTCACTGGCAAAACAATGTTTGTTGGCTGTGTAATAAGCCGAACCACGTCTCTCAATCTCATCTACACTTGTGCATTCATTCTCTTGCAAAAATTTTGAAAATGCTGATGGAATGGATGAAATGACTTTATCTCTGATGATCAGATCTTCTAACTTTTGATAGTTTTTATCAATTTTAGCTGCTGAAGTCCATTTGGTAAATATATCTCGGACTAAGCAGAGGTAGTCAGAGAACGTTTGAGTCGGTTTTGGGCTCAACTTGCTGAATTGTTCTCTGTAACCTGCCTCATCTAACATAAAATGTGCCATAATCTTTGATTTTAGATAATGGTAATCTTTTCTGAGGTCTTTGGGGATAGTCTCAATGACTTTAAGAGGCTCCCCTGATAAACTCCTCATATAAATAATATTCCATTCAGACAGTGGAACCTGGTAATGGTCCATTAAAGTCTCAAAATTTTGGGTAAAGGCTGCGATGCAGTCACCCGAGGTATAATTACGTACGATACCTTGATATTTCTTGTACTGGTTTTCTTTCTCCAGTCTCTCAGATTTCTTAGACTCTTTGTTAATGGCAGTCTCAGTATCAAGTTGTTTAATCTTTAACTGTACCTCCAGTTCTTCTCTCTTACTCTGAGCTGCTATTTCTGCCTTCTTTAATTCTGTTTCTCTTTCAATCTCTGCTTGCCTGTTTTAGATAGTCTGCTTCTGCTGCTTGGCAGCTTCTTCAGCGCTCTCGTGGTATTCAGAGTATTTCTTCTCACTCCACTTCGTTAACTCATCACCTGTTAACTGTAACTTTAACCCCATATCGATGAAATCATTTAATGAAGACATGATGGAAAATGCAAATGAAATACCAGCCACACAATTTGTTACAAGTTGTTAGTAAAGTGAACAATTTACAATTGTGTTCTATTGACAATATGTGCCTAAATTTGCATCCGAAAGTATATGAAAAGAAAAATATACTCAAGTACACTGGATGCGGTGAAGAACGGTTGAAATCGGGCTAGGAACTGTAGGGTCGCTACTTCAAACACAAATGACCTCTACGGGCAAGGGTTTCAGATGGCACAGAAAACCTGCTTTATTTTTGGAGGAAATAAATTAGCGTCTATTTGATGTGGTGTGCCTGCTTGTCACTAAGTTTTGATTAGGTTTGTATGGCGTTGAGTGTAATTGTAGGTCGTAATGTTGTCAGTCAACAATTTTTTTTTTTTCAAAACACAAGTCACTTTCTTTCCAAAACTTTCTGCTTTCCACAACTCAATTCACAAAGACAATCTAAATATATCTCAACACTCTACAACATTGATGACACATCACTTACATTAAGATGACATTCAGTAAGGACATAGACATCAAGTTTACAAGATGGCGACAAGGTCACAATGGCGACAACTTCACAATGTCGACAAGGTCAAAACGGTGACAAGTTCAACAATCACTGATGTTTTACACGTTTACAAGATCAAACAATATGTATGTACTTTACGTTCACAACTAGTCTCCATGTTCAAACAATGTAATAATATATATCAAAATGAGCCTTCAACGATCACATTTACATGTACAATAAAGTTGGACAAAAATTCTAAGTTCACAACTCTAGGTTTAAATGTTAATTACTTAAACTACGTTCATTTCAAAGCCGGACGAATGCCACCACGTCCACACATGTCAGGGTCTTAAACCTGGCTCGTTTTACCTAACACATGTGAGACAGTACAAGTACAACGTGATTTGACTTGAGACTCAACGACACAACGTTCAATGGATTTATTTACAGATCATATACAATACGATGATCATTACAAGATATAAGTTATACTTCAATACACTTACAGACACAATACAGCTCACAGTCTATCTCTCAAGATGTACAAGCACTCGACTTTCGGGCACAGAAACCACACAACGCCTTTCTCTCATCATACGTCCAGTCGAGTCCACGTCCCAGAGCTGTCTGTCTATTGCTCGCAACGTGCCTCCCCACCTGAAGTGGCTTCACGAGGCCTGCGTGCGTCTTGCGTTGTCCTTGCCTGACCGCTGGCCGTCTCGTCAGCCAGCAACCTCGCAGGCAGGTAACTAATACTCGCCTGGCGGGCGTAACGAAGTTACGGCATCCCGGCTGGGGACTAAGTCGCCTGGCGGGCGTAACGATGTCACTGCATCTCTGCAATACTTTAGACTCTGACAACCACATTAAATAATAATGTTTTAGTAGGTTGAATTGAATACTCTGGCTATTCAAATCCATTTTTGTTGTAATTACTATAGTTCTGTAAAGGAACATTACGACGAAAGATACATAATTTTAATCTACACATTATAGACGCATTATATAAGGGAAGGACGCTAATGGAACTAGAGCATACAACTATAGGACAGAGGTAAAGCACATTCTTTGTTCATGTGATGAGTATCCGTGGAGAACATCGCAACAACTGGAATGATCAGACAATAGCGGCAGTGGCAGACCAACAGAAATGATCCTGAATGGAAGTAGACGGTGGCGTGGAGGAATATCGTCAGCAGTGTTAACCCACACCACGAGGTGTAGAAATCTGTGGAGAGACATGAGCGCCGGCGCCAGTTGGCGGGCACATGGTGATGTCGATGATCATGGGGTATATAATACATGTACTATATATAGCGCCGGACTCCCTGGCAAAGTGGTTAGCGACTTTCTCTGTAATCCTGTATACTCTCGTGAGTAACGTGACGTGCGCGAGAATCGGTGGCGTTTCTCGTCGTGTCGGTACCTTACGGGGTATGTGAGCCGGTCGCTCAGAAAGCAATGGCAATCTACTGAGCGTAATCTTGCCACGAAATCAATAATCAGCTAAAAGATGCTGATGTTGACATCGATGCCCTGTAAAATGATATGCGAAAAAGAAATGGCTAACCTGTCTGTTATACAATACATGCATTTTATATTTCTATCATGGGTGTAGTATGAACAATGTGTTATAAAACAAATGTGTTATACATTTCTAACCTGTTATATAATAAATATAATATACTAGCTGACCCTGCCCGGCTTCGCCCAGACCCTGGTGGGGAGCATCTCATTTAATTCATATAAGTAGTCATATAAGTTCTCGTTCCCGTTACCGACTGTCTGTCTGTCTGTCTGTCTGTCTGTCTGTCTGTCTGTCTGTCTGTCTGTCTGTCTGTCTGTCTGACCCGGCTCGGCATTCCCCAGCTCCTGGTGTGGAGCATCTCATTTAATTCATATAAATAGTCATATAAGTTCCCGTTCCCGACTGTCTATCTGTCTGTCTATCTGTCTGTCTATCTGTCTGCCTGACCCTGCCCGGCTTCGCCCAGTCCCTGGTGGGGAGCATCTCATTTAATTCATATAAGTAGTCATATAAGTTCTCGTTCCCGTTACCGACTGTCTGTCTGTCTGTCTGTCTGTCTGTCTGTCTGTCTGTCTGTCTGTCTGTCTGTCTGTCTGTCTGTCTGTCTGACCCGGCCCGGCATTGCCCAGCTCCTGGTGTGGAGCATCTCATTTAATTCATATAAGTAGTCATATAAGTTCCCGTTCCCGACTGTCTATCTGTCTGTCTATCTGTCTGTCTATCTGTCTGCCTGACCCTGCCCGGCTTCGCCCAGTCCCTGGTGGGGAGCATCTCATTTAATTCATATAAGTAGTCATATAAGCAGTGGCGTCACTGGGGTTGGTGTCACCCAGTGCGGTAAACTCTTGGTGTCACCCCTCTAGACTTTCACCATGGTCTTCTTCCTGAGTGTTCCTGTACCATATATAATCGCATATAGCAATTTTTTTATTTTGGTGTCACCCCTTGATGGTGTCACCCGGTGCGGCCCGCACCCCCCGCACCCCCTAGTGACGCCCCTGCATATAAGTTCCCGTTCCCGTTACCGACTATCTGTCTGTCTGTCTGTCTGTCTGTCTGTCTGTCTGTCTGTCTGTCTGACCCGGCCCGGCATCGCCCAGCTCCTGGTGTGAAGCATCTCATTTAATTTATATAAGTAGTCATATAAGTTCCTGTTCCCGACTGTCTATCTGTCTGTCTGTCTGTCTATCTGTCTGCCTGACCCTGTCCGGCTTCGCCCAGTCCCTGGTGGGGAGCATCTCATTTAATTCATATAAGTAGTCATATAAGTTCTCATTAAATTCATACAACAAAAAAAGTAACTTAAAAGAATGTCCTTCCACACACCATCCATTATTTTTAATGAAAACTCTTTCTAATCACCTGCATGACTACAGTAACTTCTTAAGCAAAAAAAGATGAGTTACAATGTTATGCATTGTGCATTATTTTTATGAAAACTTTGAAAATGCCTTACAGATTGTATCATTATTTATTATAACTCATATGCCGGTACATAACTATGGACAAAGAGTTTATAAATCTTTGAAAACGATGCCACAATATGACTATAAGTTATACAGAAAAGTTATGCCCCTTGAAATAACTTTTACAGAGTTAGGTCCCCTGAGATATATGAAATTATAATGAAAAATGAAAAATGAAATAATACTGAGTAAGCAGGCGATTTCACACTAACAAAATATCACAGTTGGCAGCGCTGGAATGAAAGGAAGGCGTGTAGAAAATTTCATCTCAATCGGATGGGCCGTTCGCGAACAAATAAAGGACATACATACATACATACAGACAGACAGACGGAGATCGCCTTTTATATATAAGATTTATTGCTACTCGGTTTGTTATATAATAAGTGTGTTTGTATTGCTAACGTGCACGTTATGTAATTGATTCAGTGTGATTCAATGTGATTCAATGAGCATGGTTCGGAAGGTCGAAGCTCGATCTGTACGTAGACAGTGGACTGGGTCGCTGCGGAAGACTGTTGTCGGTAAAGTCACCTTCATCTTTGTCCCGGGACATGCGGGAGTCGAGGGAAATGAACGAGCTGATAAACTGGCTGGCTCTGCACCCCCTGCAGATGGCCAGCCCATGGATCGTGCCGATGTTATTAACGTCCTTAAAGACACGTTGAGAACAGAAGACTTTGACGTCAGTGAATCCACATCGCTGTCCAGGATGAAAGACTTGTAAGTAAGAATTGGCACGGCCAGACACGAAAGGTACATCGGGAAAACGAGGTGCCTCGTTAACCAACACAGAACTGACACTATTAGCCACCGTACGCTGATGCATATGCTGGGGGGGGGGGGGGGATCTGAGCACCTATGGACTTGTCCGGAGTGCAATGAAGATAACCCAACTGATAACTGATAACTGAACTTGTTTTTAAACACACAAACCACAAACAATATTCCGCACCATTTATTGCCTGGCATATTTCGCTGCATTTCGTCAGGTGCATACTGCAAAATTACATATCACATCAAGTTTACATATATTACTAATGTGTGCGTGAGTCAATAAATATAAGATCAAAGATTGTACGGAATTCCAGTTTGCGATGGTAATACAAACAATCTACGCAATGTAGATGAGACTGTATTCATGTCTGAAAACCAAAAGATCTACAATATATGTCAGAATTATTAATAGCAGAGTGTACATAAAACGAATGTTCATAAACATCAGTTGCACAGAAACAATGGCTATTTTACAGAAACAGAATACACCAAAATGTGACGTTATAATTGACGTGAAATGCATAACCAGGTTAACGAATTCAAATATATAGGGCAATTATAACATCACGAAACAGATGCTTTAAAGAAATTAAGAGATCAATGGGCCCAGCAAATTCGGCATTTCAGAAGTTGAAATGTATTTTATTTAGACGGTCCCTATGAATCATTGTGAAAGAGACGTGTACTTACAGTACATAACGTGAGTAACTGAGAAGGAGAACACGGACGAGTATATTGCAGTTAGAACATTATATACTATAAGAAATACACAAACCTTGTTCTGTGCTCACGTAATGGGAAGATATTCGTTGGCAAATCAACAAAGTTGTTTACCAATGTATATCTTCCCGACAATAAATAACAGCGAGAGTAGAGGCAGAGGCCAACGGAGACAAATGATTCTGAGTGACTGAGATTTTGGCAGGGAGGAATACCATCGATAGAATTGATCCAGCACACCAATGGTGGAAGGTCTGTGGCGACAAATGAATTTCTTTGCCTTTTGATAAGAACAACATTATGATGCGGTTGATGATTGTGATGGTATGCTTAGGAAAACATTATTGTCATCTGTGTCTGGTCTTAGACAGATATGACTTAGCTACCGCATGACAGTAGGCGATACTACCTGCTTTCTGTTAGCGCCAAATGTTGGGCGGCGCTCACCAAACTCGACACCCCACATTGTGCCAACGGCTTCGGGCGGAGGAGTGCAATTGGGAGGGTACAAACCATACCCTAGTGTGTGGAAATGCAACCTAAAGACTACATGTCATGGCAGGGCAGACCCGGCTCTAAGCCTTTGTCGACATCTGGTCTAGGATGGAAGCTCTGACAGGCGCAGAGTTAGCGTATTGTTTTGCTGATCCGGCAGCTTCTACAGCTTGTCCTGTTATGGATGTGTTGTTGTTACATTTCCTCTGGATGACACTTGACAGGCCGAGAGAGGCATCATACTGCATGGGCAACACATTGTCTCTTAATTCAGCCCAGGCTTTGTGTTATGGAGAGGATCACTGATGTGTCAATGTTGGAAGCCATAATCTTACATAGCAACAAACAATTCGTACTCAACAATGTTGTTTCAGTTGTGGATGCCATAAATCTGACTGGCAGCACATTTCTTCTCGGCTCACCCTGTTATCATTATCTTGTGCTATAATCTTGCACGAGTTCACTAATGTATTCTTAATTAAGGCACGTCAGGCAACATCTTTCATGGACATCTGATGTATTATTTCTGGATCTGCATAACAGCATATTTAGTACTTCACGAAGACACTTGCTTTACAGTAATAGAACATAAATTATACTGCACCAATACACGAATATATCATCTGCACAACTTTTTCGTCAAGTTCGACTGTAGGAAGACAATTCTGCAACCAAGATAAGTAAATACATATATTAGATGGACGCATATAAGTCGTCCATATACATATAGTATCAGGGGTAAACATTATATTATCACTAGATCAGGAAATCAGCATCAGTATTGGTAAGGCAACAACAACAATGACCAGGTTAACAAAACGAGTCTGGGAGAATAGGAAGCTTACTGCCATAACAAAAGTCCTTGCCTATCAAGTCTGTGACCTTGTTTATGTTGCATATCCCTTGCAGGACGTAGCAGTCAACACCAGCATTTTTCAGCTGCTGTTGATGTACTAGGCAAATTTTACGTTCAGTAGTTTGCCATTGCTTTCGGAAAGACCGGCTCCCATACAACACGTTAAAAACAACGCGTCACGGTCTACTGCACAAATCGGTCGCGGCTGCGTTTCGAACGCCTGGTACCTGGCAAGCCTTTGGCCACGGAGAACGGCATAGTGTCCTTAGTACTCATATTTATGGCAGCGAAGCCTGGCCAACTTACTCATACCAGGAGAAAAGTTTATACACCTTTCATCCGCGGTGTCTGGACCAATATTTAATATTAAGTGGCAAGACTAAATCGCAAACACTAAATTATTGGAAAGATTAGGTTGTGTGACAGTTTGTTCCATGCTCAGTCTTCGTAGACCTAGATGGATTTACCACATTAGGAGGATGGATGACAGAAGAATACCACATGACACCTTTTGTGTGTGTTTGTGATGGGTAAAAGATCTCGGGGGTGGCATATAATACGAACAAAGACGTGTGTAAGAGGGGGGGGGGGGTGGGCATGATTGATGCATGCATTTATATTGTTCCGTTATAAGAAGAAAAATTAGCTTAAAAGTCGACAGGGTCGACTTCATTGCAGCGGGTTTTATCCCTGCAAAACTTTATGGTTCTGTCGCCCTGCTACTGAGTGAGTACATTTGAATATTCCAGCATCGCATGGGTCTCAATGACTCTCACACTGGCAACTATGGGGCACCGAATGGTTCTCAGTGACTCTCACACTGACAACTATTGGGGTACCAAATGGGTTTCAGTGACTCTCACATTGGCAACTATGGGACACCAAGTGGGTTTCAGTGACTCTCACACTGGCAACTGTGGGGCACCGAATGGGTATCAGTGACTCACCCACTCTCAACTATGGGGCACCGAATGGGTCTCTGTGACTTACCCACTCTCAATTATGGGGCATCGAATGGGCCTCACTTACTCTCACACTAGCAACTATGGGGCACCGAATGGGTCTCAGTGATTCTCCCATTGATAACAATATGGCACCAAAGCAGACTTGAAAATGCATGTGTACTTCATGATTGCCTAGGCATTGACTGAGAGAGCGCGCGCGAGAGAGCGAGGGAGAGACAGACAGAGGGAAGAGAGAGAGGAGAGTGAGAAACGAGAGAGAGCCAGACAGAGAGAGAGAGAGAGAAACTGTGCGCACTATCGACCCTTCAACACAAACAATACTGGGACACCCGTGCAAGCTTCAAAGCGAGCCTTTGTCACATAATACTGGAAGGTTGGCGACCCTACGATAAAACCAAACCAGAGATCGCCTATATCACACGAGGATTGAAGGTTGTTGACCCTAAGATCAGAGAACAGAGATCGCTTCTGTCCCGAGATGATTGCAGGTTGTTGACCCTAAGATCAAATAACACAGAGGACGATCAAAACAGCTACCACTTGTTTGTTGTGAGACGGGGGCCGGTAAACCACGATCACAACGCTTTGAACACCGAAGACGGAGTCACGATCAAGCAATATCACAACCCTTTGACCACCGAAGACGGAGTCCCAATAAACACGATCGGAGGTCTTTTGAAGTACGGGAACGTATGTCCGTGATACCGAGAAACGAGACGATATCAAAGGATAATCATAGATGTCCCGAAAAGATCGTTTATCCAAAGAGATTGTCAGCATGTTGTTGTATGAAGATCCAAAGAAAGGATAAGAGAACAGGGGGCTACAGGGTGGAATATACCAGTATAGTCCTACATAGCCAAAGTATAAATGGTCGGAACATACAATTTTAATTGAGTGTGCTACTAGGTCTTCAACGAGAGGAAGTGGTGATCTATTCTTGAGCTAGTACGAAAAGGGATTGACAATGTTCCGCCTTGGTTGAAAACAACGAGCATTTGTACTGGATGTGCATATGTATTCCGAATTCAGGCTGAGGATAGTGATTATAAGGTAGTAGTGATGTAGAGTAGAACTCGAGCGTAGTGAATTTGCGTGTGTGACCGTAGTATCGAGTGTCAGCAGCATTTAGCTGAGAAGTAACTTAGTGGGTCGAGTAAGGTGTCAGTGCACTCGATAGAATAAGTACTATGACAATAGAAGATAGGCAGTAAGGGGGGAGATAAGGATAGGTCTATGATAGGAGATTCTAGTATAGGTGTTTACTGGGATTTCTGAACTTTCCTATGACTTTTCCGTCTTTTACCTAGTCTTAAGTTATGTGAAGAACTACTATGTCTTATATCAGAGGTCAGTTCTCTGAAATTATAGAGGTTACTAACTGATAATGACCGTAAGCCTACTCTCACCTCTGATGAGTCTGAGGTAGGTTGATATCACCTGGTATTGTCTCTTCGACATTTTCCACTAGAAAATGCAATAGCTACACTCCTGAGAAGAAGGAAATTACCATATTCGGGTGCAGTGATACTTATCATCAAGATTTGAGTCTGATATCATAACTAAGGTCACATCGTTCTTGAAATCAAGGAAACTTAGAATGCAGTCATGATAAGAGACTGACAGCAGAATATATTTCAAACAAACATAGAACTGAATGTCATAAATGTTCACATGAACTATCATATAAATGGAAAGGCTGTAATGCGAGAACGTATTCTCTGAGCAAAAGAACACTTACTGAAATAAATGAAAGCAGTGTGTCGGTGATAATCTATAGACAGTGGTTTGGTTGTTCATTGATACATAGACGATAGTACATTCAAGTGTATCAGATGTATAGACATTACCTGGACTATAATAACTTTCATTTTATTGGATATATAAAACTGAAAGACACTACCTACAAAAAAAACACGCAGTGGTGAACATACTGTTTCTTTCAAACGTTTTTCAAGGAGATATTGTGAGGAGCGGCTGGCCGAGTGGTTACAACGCCGGACTCTCATTCGGGAGACCCGGGTTCGATCCCCGGTAAGGTGTGGGATTTTTTTCTGTCGGGGGCAAAAAGAAAATCCTAACCTGCACAGTTCGTGGCGACTGCACTAGCCAGGCGGCCTTTATTCCTCAGGCTCAAAGACCCCTCTGCCATACGCCGCAAGGTACTATATTGGCAGTAAATGACAGTGACAGTTATTGTGAAGAAATCAACATCATTCAGAGAGACACTTCACAGGGTGAGCACATTCCAGTTCTATGCTGTTGAGAACTGTGATGTGGATCCTAGACTATCAATCTTGTCTCACTTACACGATAGAATATACTACAGATATCTTTGCACCTACACGATACACACCCATGACACATGTTATTCATTAAAAAAATTTAGTATTTATTGGATGACAGTGTTGTGTGGGTGTGTTCTGGGGGAATGTGGAGAGGGGTATGGTCTTGTGATAATAGAGAGAGAGATAGTGAATAAAAGACGGGAAAGGGGGTGTGTAGACGAAGGTCCGGCAATAGACCCAAAAACTGAAAATAAGGGAAGTTTGAAGTGTGCTTGTTGATTATACTGTCCCCCCAGAGACGACAAGTGACAGCCTTGTCGGAGTAGTTTCTTTACAAAAGTTGATTCCTGCAGGAATAGATTCTTAGCAACAGTTGATACCTGCCGGAATAGATTCTTAGCAACAGTTGATCGCTGGCAGAATAGATTTATAACAAAAATGGACTCCTGCCGCAATAGATTCTTAGCAAAATTTGATTTCTTCTGGAGTAGATTCTTAGCAAAATTTTATCATTGCCCTAATAGTTTCTGAGCAAACGTTGATCAGTGCCCTAATAGATTATTAGCAAAAGTTGATTAATCCCCTGGCCTAATAGATTCTTAGCAACAATTGATCGCTGCCCCAATCGATTCTTAGCATAAGTTGATCGCTGGAGGAAACAAATTATTTCCAAAAATGTATTTGGCTAAATTTTGAAGATGTAAAGTAAATCTTTATTCTTTATTTTCCAAGGGTTAAGAATTTGGCACGCAGGCCCGTCTGACATTCTGCCCTTTTTCTTCTCTATTTCCTGTCATACATTCTTTCATTCAACAATGTGAAACACGCAGGTCACCCACCCCTCAAAATTTCATGGTGTTTCCAAATCGACAGAGAAACAGAGAGAGCGAGAGAGAGAGAGAGAGAGAGAGAGAGAGAGAGAGAGAGAGAGAGAAAGAGAGAGAAAGAGAGAGGGAGAGAGAGACAGAGAGAGACAGAGAGAGAGCGAGAGAGAGAGAGACAAAGACAGAGAGAGACAGAGAGACAGAGAGAGAGACAGAGACAGAGAGAGATAGAGAGAGACAGCGAGAGAGAGACAGAGACAGAGAGAGACAGAGAGAGACAGAGAGAGACAGAGACAGAGAGAGGAACAGAGAGAGACAGAGAGAGAAAGAGAGACAGACAGAGAGAGAGACAGAGAGAGAGCGAGAGAGAGACAGAGACAGAGAGAGACACAGAGAGAGACACAGAGAGAGCGAGAGAGAGACAGAGACAGAGAGAGACAGAGAGAGAGACAGAGAGAGCGAAAGAGAGACAGAGAGAGACAGAGAGAGACAGATAGAGAGACAGAGAGAGACAGAGAGAGACATAGAGAGAGACAGAGAGAGCAAGAGAGAGAGAGCGAGAGAGAGAGCGAGAGAGAGAGCGAGAAAGAGAGCGAGAGAGCGAGAGAGAGAGCGAGCGAGAGAGCGAGATAGAGAGCGAGAGACAGAGAGAGATAGAGAGCGAGAGAGAGAGAGACAGAGAGACAGCGAGAGAGAGAGCGAGAGAGATTCAGAGAGGGAGACAGAGAGAGAGAGAGACAGCGAGAGAGCGAAAGAGAGAGAGAGAGAGAGAGACCTAAATTAAAAACGTGTTAAAAATAACCAGGCATGCTTCCTGTTAACCTTAAGACGCTTAACTGCAATAATGTGGTTATAAAAAATGAAACATCACTTAGTTGTTTCTCGATTCCAAGAGGCTGGACAATCACACAGCTAGGCTGGTCAGGACATGTTTGAGGGAAAGGCTCAGGCATTGTCTTATAGAAGTATCATATGATATTGTGCAGTCCTGTTTTCTGTTCTGTAGATCAGACGTATAACCTTCTGTGGGGTGGCTTGTGATATGCACTTTGGTAATCTTGTCTCTATCTCAGTTTATAGAGGGTACAAACTACATTTTTATATATATATATATATATATATATATATTATATATATATATATATATATATATATATATATATATTTTTTTTTTTTTCCGCGTTTCCATCCTGTTTCAGGATATTGCGGTCAACACCAGCATCTTTCAGCTGTATGTTGATTCCTAGGCTAGATTACGCTCATCAGCACGCCACGACTTTCTGAGCGACCGGCTCCATACTCTCATAAGTCACTTTTGCGATTCGAACCACTGCTAATTCTCGTCGCGTCACGTGACGAGAGTATTCGGGGTTAGCGGAAAAGCTGCTAACCCCTCGGCCATGGAGCTGTTATATATATATATATATATATATATATATATATATATATATATATATATATATATATATATATATATATATATATATATATATATATATATATATATATATATATATATATATATATATATATATATATGATGTGTATCATGCAGTACAGTCGTAATTTGTGACTAACTGCAGCTTACAATACTGCAGCATACACTATTGCTGCCTACATTACAGCAGCCTACACTATTGTAGCCTACACTACTGCAGCCTACATTACAGCAGCCTACACTACTGCAGCCTACACTACTGCAGCCTACATTACAGCAGCCTACACTACTGCAGCCTACACTACTGCAGCCTACACTACTGCAGCCTACATTACAGCAGCCTACACTACTGCAGCCTACATTACAGCAGCCTACACTACTGCAGCCTACACTACTGCAGCCTACATTACAGCAGCCTACACTACTGCAGCCTACATTACAGCAGCCTACACTATTGTAGCCTACACTATTGCAGCCTACATTACAGCAGCCTACACTACTGCAGCTAACATTACAGCAGCCTACACTATTGTAGCCTACACTATTGCAGCCTACATTACAGCAGGCTACATTAAAGCAGTCTACACTACTGCATCATACATTACAGCAGCCTACACTACTGCAGCCTACATTACAGCAGCCTACACTACTGCAGCCTACATTATAAAAGCCTACATTACTGAAGCCTACATTACAGCAGCCTGCATTATTGCACCCTACATTACAGCCGCCTACACTACTGTACACTATATTACAGAAGCCTTCACTACTGTAACCTACACTACTGTAACTTATACTACTGTAACCTACACTACTGCAGCATTCATTACAGCAGCCTACACTACTGTAACCTACACTACTGTAACCTACACTACTGTAACCTACACTACTTCAGCCTACACTACTGCAGCCTACATTACAGCAGCCTACACTACTGCAGCCTATATTACAAAAAGCCTACACTACAGCAGCCTACACTACTGCAGCATACACTACTGTAACCTACATTACTGTAACCTACATTACAGCAGCCTACACTACTGCAGCCTACATTACTGTAACCTACACTTCTGGAGCCTACACTACTGCAGCCTACACTACTACAGCCAATAGTACTGCAGCCTACACTACTGTACCCTACACTACTACAGCCTACATTACAGCAGCCTACACTACTGTAACCTACACTACTGTAACATACACTACTGTAATCTACACTATTCTCTACACTATTGCAGCTTACATTACAGCAGCCTACACTGTTGTAGCCTACATTACAGCAGCCTACACTACTGCAGCCTACATTACAGCAGCCTACATTACAGCAGCCTACACTACTGCAGCCTACATTACAGCAGCCTACACTGTTGTAGCCTACACTACAGCAGCCTACACTACTGCAGCCTACATTACAGCAGCCTACACTATTGCAGTATGTATGTATGTATGTATGTATGTATGTATGTATGTATGTATGTATGTATGTATGTATGTATGTATGCATGCATGTATGTATGTATGTATGTATGTATGTATGTATGTATGTATGTATGTATGTATGTATGTATGCATGCATGCATGCATGCATGTATGTATGTATGTATGTATGTATGTATGTATGTATGTATGTATGTATGTATGTATGTATGTATGTATGCATGTATGCATGTATGTATGTGTCTGTGCTTGCTTGCTTTTCTGTATGCCTGTCTGTCTGTATACCTATTACTGTCTCTATGTGTCTGTCGGCCTGACTGTCTCACCGTTTGTCTTTATATGTGTCAGTCTATTGTGTTGTCTGTCCATCTGTTTGTATGTACGTGTCTACATCATTATATATATATGCTTTATATGTCTATCAGACCGTGTATATTCGCTTTTCTATGTCACTCTATCTCTATCTGCTTCTATCTGACTGTCTGTCTGGCTGTCTGTCTCTCTGTTTGTCTCTGGCTGCGTGTCTTTCTCTAAGTCAGAAACCAGTACAGTAAATGCGTCCGCTGGCTAATTATAATAAAAATACATATTGTCATTTATCTAATTGGGGTAGCCGTATCACTATTGCTACCTACCCGTAGTAACATTACGTATAGTCGTAATTGCTACCTGCTGACTGATGGTCTTGCTAGGTAGCAACTGAAGGTGATGCATGCTCCATAATTAGACCGAAGAAAGCATCCATCAACACGTAGACATCCGTTGTGAACATTGATTCCTTCACCGCCCCGGGCAGCTTTTTCCTCGGCTGTGACTGGAGCAAAAGGTGTAATCCATAAACAGTCATAAGTGAAAGCTAAAAATGTACACCCACAATAATATCCAATTGTTATCTGTTGAATAACATTCCCTTATGAACGACTTGTAATGTTTCAACATATTTAGAAATTAGCAAAGTATGTTTTCTAGCACACATAGATTCCTACTTTTCTTAGTTACTCGGGTTTTCTTGTATTTCGGCGTGTACCGTAATTCTTCATAAAGTTGTTTACCCTTCGAGGGTATTTATTTAAAATTCTAAGCGTAGTCTATTTCGGAACAAATAAGAAAATCAATACAGCATAGATAGATTATCAGACGCTGTTAGACGCCCATCTCAATCTGATTGTTTGATCATATGACTGAAATTTATTTTAAAGTTATGATTTTTATAACCAGATAGTTTCCAGAAACAGACATGTTTTTTGTTTTTATTTTTTAATATTCTGTTCAGTTCCACTATTCATGATTCTTCTTCTTAGTCAGCGTTCCGAGCCATTGAGGTTCTTTGCTACAGATACAAGCCATCTCCATTCGTCTCTCTGGTTGACCTTTTCTTGCCAGTCGCTGATTCCAAGTGCTTGTAGGTCTGTCAGAGTCTTGCGTAGAGCAAGACAAGTAGCTCGTTTTCTGGCAAGTGTGAAGCAATATCAAACTATCAAATCACACGAAGTGAATATCCGAAAGTATTATTCACACGCTTTATTTACGCGCGGCATTTATTATCGCACAAACATCGCGCACTGACAATCCATAGCAATCATTACAGCATGAACAATATCACTACAATACATAATAATACATGCAAGCAATAAACATCTCACTTACAAGTCAAACTATTCAAGCGTTCGAACCAGTCTCCCACTGTCGTACAGGCTAGCTCTCAATGCAGATTCAAACACAACTCGCATACCCATGCGACCTGTTCATTCAACAACCTAAGCCCGTCTGCCAGTTCTGGCGTCCTACACGCTACACGCTCACGTCAGCTGGTGTCCCCTGCAAGGTTCACGGGGTGAACTCAATTGCTGTGCGTGGCTGCTTATCCGGGCGTCGTCGAAGACGCCGCGTTCTCTCTGCCGTGTTTAACCTCACTCAGGGTTGCGTGTTGTTATGTTGTCTGGCGTTGGTACAGACAACGCGTTGCAACCTCGGATGTGAGACCTTGACACTCTCCACACCCCTTTTTCATGAAAGGATTTCCTTTCATGTACAATATATATCTAGGTGTTTTTAAACATGTCAAAGTCGAACATTATACTTTCATAATTATAATAAATATATACAGGTGAATAGTCAACAATATGTATACACCAATTATGTTGCACTATGAAGTACAACAGTCAAGTACAATCTATTTAATGGGCATTACCTCGCTGTGACCCAGCTAGTCCGGTAGGTATCGGCTAAACTGGCCCCTACCTCACAACCAAGAACAAAAATACTAAAATAATCAGGTCAAGCCGTGAGCATCTCCCTCTGAGATGACTCCTCCATCAGACCTCTGTTTAGAGTTTTTAATGAAGGTCAACAGTTTTGGCAATATACTGTCCATATCTAAACGACGTTACATTGACATGTTATTTATCAAGCACACATGTTAATGGTTATAATACATATTTACATCTCACCAACAATTTAGAATAATGTCCCCTGGTTATTATACAAAAACTTTAGGAACAATAATTTACCGTCGTTTACAAGACATAAATTACAATTGCAAATTTATTTCTTAGTGTCATAATTTGATCCTTATTGACAAATGTGCACAAAAAGTCACGTTTGTAAAGAAGCAATCAAGTTACGATGCTGAGATTACATCCTATAAAATCGACATATACAATTCCGTATATGGAAATATTTTAAATCACATTTAATACAATTGTCATACATTCTAGACTTTTTAGCGTAGTTTGCTAACTTTTAATATTAATATGCAAAAATCGGAAAGTATACAGCTGTACTATTACATGTGTTGTGGTGTCATTCATACAACGTTGGTCCGTTCTGGATGGATCTTATATAAACGGAGTAGTAGTTGTTACTATCAGCTGTTGGATCGTCTCTTCCGCCTTCTGCTCGGATTGTACTGTCGCAGTCATCTTTCGTACCTTGTTAAAACGTCTTGGACACCTCGGTCTGGATACTTTAGGATTACCTCACGTTGTAGTGGCTTGGTAGCTTCCTGGATCCTGTAGTGTTGTCCCGCGACACTTCTCTGTAGTGTCTGGTTGTTACAATCTTTATGTATTTACAATAATAATTACATTCTTTCTCATATCTCACAGTTATACAACACATTAGTTTACAAAATACTGATTCCATTCTTTCCCATATCTCACAATTATACACGCATTCATTTGCATGATAATAATAAGAATCACAATATGTACATAAGTTATATACATTGGGAGATACAATCTACCCCATCACAAGGGTGTACACAGCGTTACTGACACATTGTCACAATTGGCTGTGGTACTGAGCACTATCTACGTTGCAGTTTTATATACCCTCTGCACTGTGCTCTGGTGTCGACTGGGTATTAGGTTCGTTATATGGACATCTCGACAACAGGTCTGCAAGCCCCCACGTTCGCACTTGTCAGAGTCTTGCGTAGAGCAAGACAAGTAGCTCGTTTTCTGGCAAGTGTGAAGCAATATCAAACTATCAAATCACACGAAGTGAATATCCGAAAGTATTATTCACACGCTTTATTTACGCGCGGCATTTATTATCGCACAAACATCGCGCACTGACAATCCATAGCAATCATTACAGCATGAACAATATCACCACAATACATAATAATACATGCAAGCAATAAACATCTCACTTACAAGTCAAACTATTCAAGCGTTCGAACCAGTCTCGCACTGTCGTACAGGCTAGCTCTCAATGCAGATTCAAACACAACTCGCATACCCATGCGACCTGTTCATTCAACAACCTAAGCCCGTCTGCCAGTTCTGGCGTCCTACACGCTACACGCTCACGTCAGCTGGTGTCCCCTGCAAGGTTCACGGGGTGAACTCAATTGCTGTGCGTGGCTGCTTATCCGGGCGTCGTCGAAGACGCCGCGTTCTCTCTGCCGTGTTTAACCTCACTCAGGGTTGCGTGTTGTTATGTTGTCTGGCGTTGGTACAGACAACGCGTCGCAACCTCGGATGTGAGACCTTGACAGGTCTGTATATAAATTACCTCTCGACCGTCTTCTTGGTCTACCTCGAGGTCTACGATCATTTATTTCCTGAGTGTAAACGAGTTTTGTTCCCCTATTATCTTCCATTCTTTCTATATGCCTCAACCATTGCAGTCTATTAGCCTTCATGATACCAGTGATTAGCGGGGATTTAAACAGGTCAAAAATGTCTTTGTTGCTTCTTCTTGTCCACTCTCCACTGTGTGTATCCCTAATAGGCCCAAAGATCCGTCTTAAGACTTTGTTCTCAAAGGTTTGTAACAAGACTTCGTCTCCTTTAGTTGTACTCCAAGTTTCAGAGCCATACAGCACAACTGGTCTAATCAGTGTTTTGTATATTGTGATCCTGGTGTTACGAGATAGCGCATTTGATTTTAGCAGATGTTGTAGTTATTCAATTGAAGTAATACACTGTTTCGAGTTGTATGTGTCAGTAAAGACAAGTGTATAAGTTACAGTTAGTAACCTATCCTTTTCAGGACGTAGCAGTCAATCCCATCATTTTTAGACTGCTTTCTTGGTATGTTTACGCTCAGTAGTTTGTCATTGTTTTCTTAACGTTGCTGTAGCTGTGACAATACACACACAGCATATTACACGTTACGTACTGTCAAATTACATACATCATACATACACGAGTGGCCGCGGTGGGCAAGTGACTAGCCTGCCGGCTTAGCAGTCTTGTGATAGAACACCGTCCAGGTGGGGCTGTGTTCATTGAACGTCCAGGTAGGGTTGTGTTCATTAAACGTCCAGGTGGGGTTTTGTTCATTAAACGTCCAGGTGGGGTTGTGTTCATTAAGCGTCCATATGTGGTTGTGTTCATTAAACTTCCAGGTGGAGTTGTGTTCACTGAACGTCCAGATAGGGTTGTGTTCATTAAACGTCCAGGTGGAGTTGTGTTCACTGAACGTCCAGATAGGGTTGTGTTCATTAAACGTCCAGATGGGGTTGTGTTCATCAAACGCCCAGGTGGGGTTGTGTTCATTAAACTTCCAGGTGGAGTTGTGTTCACTGAACGTCCAGATAGGGTTGTGTTCATTAAACGTCCAGGTGGGGTTGTGTTCATCAAACGTCCAGGTGGGGTTGTGTTCATTAAACTTCCAGGTGGAGTTGTGTTCACTGAACGTCCAGATAGGGTTGTGTTCATTAAACGTCCAAGTGGGGTTGTGTTCATTAAGCGTCCAGGTGGGGTTGTGTTCATTAAACGTCCAGGTGGAGTTGTGTTCACTGAACGTCCAGATAGGGTTGTGTTCATTAAACGTCCAGGTGGGGTTGTGTTCATCAAACTTCCAGGTGGGGTTGTGTTCATTAAACGTCCAGGTGGGGTTGTATTCATCAAACGTCCAGATAGGGTTGTGTTCATTAAACGTCCAAGTGGGGTTGTGTTCATTAAACGTCCAGGTGGGGTTGTGTTCATTGAAATAGACTCCCAGAAAGACCAATCCTAACAATGGTACCAGAAATTTACCCGGCAAGTGAAGGTCGCCAAGTCACCCATGCAGCGGCGAGTGGTGTGTACCTCGCGTTAGTACCTTAAAACAAGTACTTCTCGTGCTCGGGACCCTTTGCTAGTATTTTGCTTCAATACAATAAACACCAGGCCGGTCTCCCTGGCCGAGGTGTAAGCAGCTTTCTCCGTAACCCCGAATACTCTCGGGGTTGACGTTAGCGCACGAGAATTGGAAGCGGTTCGAGTCGCGCTTATGAGAGTATGGAGCCGGTCGCTCAGAAAGTCGTGGCGTGCTGATGAGCGTAATCTAGCCTAGGAATCAACATACAGCTGAAAGATGCTGATATTGACCTCAATATCCTGAAACAGGATGGAAACGCGGGGGAAAAAAACCACGCACCAGCGCTACGGTGGCGTAGTGGCCAGACGTTCGACTGCGGTAGCGTGGTGGCTAGACGCTCAACTGCGGACCCTGTGGTCATCTGTTCCACCCGTACTGCGGCAGATTCGAATTGATCTAGGCTGCCAGGTCGACGGAGCCTAACGTAGACAGCCATAAATGCCCTGGGCAATACAGGTGGCTGGTGCGCTACTGACCACACCACCCTCCGACAGCCGATTGGCTTCACAAATACGAGGTTAACCAGCGCGTGCCCATTGCTCAATCATGCCTGTAATAGGGGCGTGTACATTTATTTTAATTCACATGGAAAATAGAGAAATTATTACGGTTCTGCTTGCAGTAATATCGCGTTTCTCTGTACAAAATAGGCCATTCGCCTTCTTCAGCTAACTTTGATCTTCTCCGCACCCTGTTTATTTCTTCAGACAGTCTTTAGCTTTTCCACACTCCTGCTATATTGCTATATCTTCTGACAGTCGTTAGCCTTATTCACACGTATTGTCCTGCAATAATGTTCTCAGAAATAACTATGTATCGAAACATCATTATCACGTAGCATGTTCTTTGTAGGACATCGCTCTCATGACGGACGGCCAGAACCATTCCGCAGCTGTAGCCGTGGACACTATCCTGCCGCGTGCAGGGCCTGCTGCTGGTGAGACTACAACCATGTCTTAATGGCGTGTGCGACTCAAACCAGCTTACATTTTTCACCAGATGATATGGTGATATGGCAGGCGCTTGTTCTCCGTGCTGTGATGAATGAATTGACTAGAACAAATTTGACGGACAGTTGCCTCTTGCCCACATAACAACAGAGTGTGCAGGAATTGTTAGCTACCGTGCGGTTGCTGCTATAACATACATGGTACAACTAGTACAATAATGACAGAGCCGTTCTACAGAAGTGTTACACTCCTGGTACAGCACTTGTACACCAAACGTCGATCCATGGTGCACACGTGCTACAAACGTTGCGTACATTCATGGTACAAGAGTTGTACAACATTTGTATACCTGATATACATGCACGATACATCCCTATTATTCCTGCAGTACACCAGTAGTATAGTTATGATAAATACGTAAAATAATTGTTACAACTGGTACTTACAAACACGGTAGTACACTTCTGGTGTACATGTGGTAAAATCGTTAGTACATTTATGGCAAGAGTTGTAGATCCATTGTTTATCTGACGTACGTATCTGACAAGAGTTGTACAACATTTGTATACCTGATATACATGCACGATACATCCCTATTATTCCTGCAGTACACCAGTAGTATAGTTATGATAAATACGTAAAATAATTGTTACAACTGGTACTTACAAACACGGTAGTACACTTCTGGTGTACATGTGGTAAAATCGTTAGTACATTTATGGCAAGAGTTGTAGATCCATTGTTTATCTGACGTACACGCAAGTGACTTCAGTATTACACCCGCAGTACTGCAGTAGTGCAGTCATATACACATAGTATATACACCCGTGTTACAGCCGTGATATACACATAATATATACACCCGTGTTACAGCCGTGATATACGCATAGTATATACACCCGTGTTACATCCGTGATATACACATAGTATATACACCCGTGTTAAAGCCGTGATATACACATAGTATATACACCCGTGTTACAGCCGTGATATACACATAATATATACACCCGTGTTACAGCCGTGATATACACATAGTATATACACCCGTGTTACAGCCGTGATATACACATAGTATATGCATCCGTGTTACAGCCGTCATATACACATAGTATATACATCCGTGTTACAGCCGTCATATACACATAGTATATACATCCGTGTTACAGCCGTGATATACACATAGTATATACATCCGTGTTACAGCCGTGATATTCACATAGTATATACACCCGTGTTACAGCCGTGATATACACATAGTATATACACCCGTGTTACAGCCGTGATATACACATAGTATATACACCCGTGTTACATCCGTGATATACACATAGTATATACACCCGTGTTACAGCCGTGATATACACATAGTATATACACCCGTGTTACATCCGTGATATACACATAGTATATGCATCCGTGTTACAGCCGTCATATACACATAGTATATACACCCGTGTTACATCCGTGATATACACATAGTATATACATCCGTGTTACAGCCGTCATATACACATAGTATATACATCCGTGTTACAGCCGTGATATACACATTGTATATACATCCGGGTTACAGCCGTGATATACACATAGTATATACATCCGTGTTACAGCCGTGATATACACATAGTATATACATCCGTGTTACAGCCGTGATATACACATATTATATACATCCGTGTTACAGCCGTGATACACACATAGTATATACATCCGTGTTACATCCGTGATATACACATATTATATACATCGTGTTACAGCCGTCATATACACATAGTATATACACCCGTGTTACAGCCGTGGTACACACATAGTATATACATCCGTGTTACATCCGTGATACACACATATTATATACATCCGTGTTACAGCCGTCATATACACATAGTATATACACCCGTGTTACAGCCGTGATACACACATAGTATATACATCCGTGTTACAGCCGTGATACGAGAGTGATGTTGCTATGGTACAACAGAGGTACACAAATATTACATCAACGTGCACTCGCCAGGGCCTGACTGTGGCTATTTAGAAGAGTCAGTACAACCTGTGCTGAATGATAACTAACCACGCCAAAATCGAAATAAATGACAAACTGTGGATAGTCATGTACTACATCATTATGACACAGTACACGGCAAGAAACAAAGAAGACGATCGGATACATCCAAAATAAAATAAACAAGACAAACAAGCAGATATAAAACTGGCACAGACGCAGAAGATAGAAAACAAACTACGGAAGCTCTGATGTATACAAACGATAAGACTGAAAATAATATTCAATCAATCAATCATGTGCCATGCCGGAAAGCGTGGGCGGTCATGATTCGCCATACTTTTCGCCATACAAAATAATATTACAGAAGTTAATTAGAAATATTCACATAAGAAAATAGAGGACAAGAATGAAGAGATTAATAAGATATATCCACATAACAAGATACAGCAGATGTCACAGGACTTCAAGAAACCTACACAGATGCCACCGAAAAACTAGAACCATACATACTTAAAGAAGAAATTATAGAAGCAGTCAGATTAGCCCCATTGAACAAATCACCGGGACAAGATGAAATACCAAATGAACTAATTAAAGGAGCAAGAGAAGTAGGAACATCATGGCTACATAGACTACTCAACCATGTTTGGGTAGAACAACAGACACAACGAGACTGGGGAAACGCCATAATTATCCCAGTTTTGAAAAAACAAAGGCAGCAAAAGAGATTGCACACAATACAGAGGCATTTCACATACTGGGAAAATATTTTGCAAAATTCTTGAGAAAAGATTACGAACTACTATAGAACGCCAGCTAAGCGAAACACAACTTGGATTTAGGAGATACAAAGGATGCACAGATGCCATTTTCGCTCTTAAACAACTTGTAGAAAAATCAGTCGAATTCAATGAAACACTTTACTTAGCCTTTGTCGACCAAGAAAAGGCATTTGATAGAGTAGCTAGAAACAAGCTGTGGGAAATCCTTAAACAATATGGAGAGAGTACACATCTAACAAACCTATGTAGAAGCTTATATAACAACAGTGAATGCATAGTGAGAGCAAATGGAGGACACTCAGAACCATTCACCATAAGATCTGGAGTACGGCAAGGTTGTGTCCTGTCCCCTCTTTTGTTCATAACATATATAGACAACATATGTAAAGAAACAGCCAAACAGAGAAAGCAAGAATGCCGCATGACGAGAACACAGAAGAAGCACCGTCTGCATATCTAACCATTAGAGAACTCCTGTATGCAGACGACCAAGCACTAATAGCAAAATAAGAAGCTGAATTACAAGATCACATGAAAAGTCTAAATGAAATGTGTAGGGAACATAACATGGAAATTAGCACAAGCAAAACAGATGTAATGACTATAACTAAAGAAGAAAAAACAACAATTCACCTAATCGAACATCATTTGAAACAAGTAAAGAGTTTCAAGTACCTAGGAAGTATAATATCATCAAATGGCAAATCAGAAGACGAAATCGAAAATAGATGCAATAAGGCAAACCAACTCATTGGACAAATGGCACCAATACTAAAGAATAAACATGTATCAATAACTACTAAGAAAGCACTTTACAATACAATCTTCCTACCAACTCTATGCTACCAATGCCAAACCTGGGCAATGACAGAAAAAGAGAAATGAAAAATCACAACAACAGAAATGAGATTCCTGAGAAGAATACTCAACGTATCAAGAAGAGATAAGATCAGAAATGAAGAAATCAGGACTAAAGTGGGGGTTAAAGCAGCACTAGATTTTATTAGAAAGCAGCAAGTCAAATGGTTTGGCCATGAAATTAGGGTATCAGTCAACAGCATGCCACAACAAGCAATGATGTACAGACCAGATGGAAACAGAGGAAGAGGCCGACCACGTAAACGTTGGACGGAGGGAATAGCAGAGTCCATGGGAATATCGATATATGAAGCCCATAAGCAGGCACTCTCCTGCTGTTTATACTTCACCTCGACACCGCAAGGTACAAGATGAACATGATGAGATGAGATGATGATGAACAAGATACATATATAAGACAAAATGGCATACAAACAAATACCGTACGGTTCTTTTATATAGCATGGTATAAGGTAGAATTGATGGGAAAGATGTTAAACCTATCAAACACACATATTGGAAGCAACAAGCTGCTATAAGGATAAATAATGAAGTAGGTCAATATCAGCCTATTACAAGAGGTGTGAGACACGGATGTGTAATGTCATCTGATCTTTTTTATTTATTGTTTTTCGTGTACAGTGGAAATATTTTTAGAAATGTACAAGATATGAAAGGAATCATCAATGGAGGAAGAAACACCAATAACATTAGACATGCAGATGATTCAGTATTGATTGCAGACAATGGCCATAATCTGCAACATTAAGTAGGTGAGGTTGTTGCACATAGCGAACAATGTGGTTCAGAATTAAAATTGTAAGAAGATACAGATTATGGTCGTCAATAGGAAGAACGACATACCATACAGTAATGTACAAGTACAAGTTAATCTGTACAAATATCTCGGAACAGCTATAACATCTAATGGCAGATGCCTTGAAGAGATTAGAACAAGAAACGCCATGGCGAATGTAACTTTTGAAAGAAGAAAGACATAATGACTAATGTTTAAAAAATGTCAATTGCTACGAGAAAAAGAGTGTTGAGGTGCTATATAGAGCCTGTACTTTTGTATGGATGTGAAGCGTGGACAGTGAGCAGTCAAGCTGAAAACCATCTGATCGCTGTGGAAATGTGGTTTCTGAGGAAAATGCAATAATACCATGGACAGACAGAAAAACCAATGACCATGTCTTATAGGAAACACATGAAGATCGTAAACTGATTGGAGACATTTGACGTAGACAGTCACAATGTTTTGGGCATGTTATGAGAAGAAATGAATTGGAGAACTTGGTGACATCTGGCAAGATCGAGGGGAAGAGAACAAGGAGAAGACAGAGAAGTAAATACCTGGATGGCTTTACGACGTGGCAGGGTCGAGACAAGGTCATGGGGCTCATCCACGACACTGGTGATCGAGTCAGATGGCAACACATGACCGCCCACGCTTATCGGCATGGCACATTGTAGCTTGTAATCCCGGGAGGAACGTGGAATCAACAAGCACACCTTTAAGCTTATTATCTTTTGGGATTATTGACTGACTGTTGTCTACACTCCTCCCTTCCATCTTCCATTCCATATCTCTCTCTCTCTCTCTCTCTCTCTCTCTCTCTCTCTCTCTCTCTCTCTCTCTCTCTCTCTCTCTCTCTCTCTCTCTCTCTCTCTCTCTCTCTCATATTCCTTCATTACATATTCCGACAACAGTTTCCTTCATCAATTAATAAAATATTTATTAATAAAAACTATGTCTGGTGTATGTATGGACTGTGTATATGTAGTTGGTAGTGTATTCTATTGTTGGTGCAAGAATGAACTCGGAATGTCTAGTCTCCGTATCACATCTCGCCCAGTCACACGGCCAAACCACAGGACATCAACATATAACAGGACAGAGGTAAATCCGTTATTGAATGAAAAAAAAAAAAAAAAAAAACTGTTCACCACTGGATCACCGTAAAGTAATAATATTCCAGTAAGTCTATGACTTCACCCGAGTCTGCTTCACGAAGTTAATAATCCAACACCGGAAAAACCACATCACCACAGTCCAGCATATTGTCTCTATCGACTATCAATGTTCTGACTTGTCTATTGTTTCTTCACTATGAGTCTACAGTGTAAACGTATGTAGTTTTATTTGGTTTTGCTTTCCGCAAGATTATCTTCCTTTTTCATTGTTACTTTGGTTATCTGGATATCCTTTTCTTCTTTTTCAAAGTTAATTTAAGGCTATATTTTATTTCGTCTCACTATTTGACCTTGTCTATGTTCTTCCTTGGTTTATTGAAATATTAGATCTTCGCCCAAATGAAATGCCTTGAGTTTATCAACAAAGCTTTTTCTGTACACACGACGTATTGGTCTATCTTCTCTGATAGGTCAGGATGGGAATTGGAACCTGTGAAGATGTATAGTAAATCAAGTGATATGCTTCTGCCACCTAATACTACTTATGTAAGTGCCCTTCTCCAGCCGTAATGAAAAGGCTTCCGAAGGATACACTCACATAAGACATACGAATTCACCAAAGTCTAAACTATTCACTAATAGAAAGCAATGGTAAACGCTATGCACCAACATCTAATTCCCTATGCTAATATTATGCTAATATTAGTTTACCTTATTTCTTCAATTATCATCCCGGAATCGAAATTAATAATTAAGCACATCGGCACTAATATCCCATTGCCCTAAACAATACGGGACTATAATTTCTTTTCCACGCCTGGGCTTAATAGATATCTCTGTCCAGTTTGGAACACACACTAAAACAGAAAACCCAATTTCTACTATTTATATCGAGTGGCCCATCCTCCGTTATTGTTTGATGTTCATACCTCAACACTCATCTCTTGACGTATCCTGCACATCAAAAGCCGGTGAAATCACGTAGTGATTAGTTGCTCGTTTCGTTTCGTTCTTACGCTGTTTCCCTGGGTTCCCCTTACGCTAATACTTCAAAGCGTCCGAACCCGTTGATCGCCTTCTCCGTTCATTTTTCCCCAACGCGATCTCCCCGTTTCCCGTGTCCGTCCGATCAGATCGTTAGGCAATGACCTCTGCGAACACCTGTATCCTATTTTTATATCCGTCGGTCAATGATCTTTAATTTATCCTCCTCTCAGACTGAAGTACACTGATTGTTAACCCGTCCTCCTACTATTGCATTAATGTTTATATGTAATTTATCTAAGGAATCACTAAACTAGCAGTTATTCCTGTGACATAGGCTCCCCTCTTAAGAGAGTTGACCGCGTCGACTCTTCATCACTGTAGATTTGATTCCTATGATCCTCCAACCTATTCTTCTTCCTCTGGAGTTGGATGTCTAGATAAGAAATCCGCTTCTACATTCTCCTTACCCGGGATGTATTCCACTGTGAAGTTGTACGGCTGCAGCAACAACGCCCATCACATCCACCGTGCGTTGAGCTTCTGCGAAGTAGCTATGAACATCACGTGTTGATGATATGACTTGGATCCTCACATGGCTCACCTCCTCATCCAGTAGGCGACCTCATAGACACCCTACTATACTACTCATGACCGAACTAGTGTTGGCACATCGCCCCTGTACGTCCTGTCGACCTTCTTTCGACTTGCGTCAACGACGGCTCACAATACAGACGGATTGTCCCATCCTGATTGTAACACTGCTTCCATGTCCTCTTGGTTTCCCCCGGCTTTGCCTCTGGGGATGTTCCACCTCGTCCGCGTTGGACCGAGTCGTCTTTCCCAAACCTCCTGCACTTTTGCTTCCAGGACCATCTTGGCGATATTGTATCTGGTCAGCCAATCTTCGGTTGGAGTCCTGGGTATTTCTCGCCTTTCCCGACGTTACCCACCCCTCCTGAACTTGGTTACTAGTGAAAGTTTCCCTCTTGTCCTTTCCCTGACGTGTGATTTCCCTCCTTCCTTCGTTAGGTAAATCTGACCTATCACGTACTATCCCATAGGCTCCTCCTATGTTGTACTGGCGATCTCTGGTCTTTGTCTGGACTTGTAACCTTTTTCTCAATGGCTGCCATCACCATAAAGTGCGAAGCTTTGCTCTCGGATCTCTCCTCATATTTCTTAATGAGATGTCTAGGTAGATTTTTCCTTTCTCCCCCGATCCGGATTCCATAGGTATTTTTGGACACAACCTTTTCCACAGGATAAGGTCCTTTCAATCCTACTTGTAGTATATTAGTCTCTTCTGGACCCCATACTTCCACTTTGTCTTCCACCTTAAGAGTTATTTTACTCTTAGTCCGCTGGTTGGGTGGTGCGTTCTGGCACTCCGAACAAGACTTCACCCACCGGCGTACATCACCGGTCATTCCTGGCCAGCAACAATGGCCGGAAATCTGCTGCAAGGTTTCTCTGACACCCATATGTCGATTCTCTGCTATGATTTGTCCACTCTGAAGAATGTGAGGACGGTGGGTCTCTGGAACCACCCACTTCTCGTGCAGGTTGTCTCCCCTCCCAGCTCTCCGATAGAGTAGTCGATTCTTCAGAAAGTACTGTCCCCGTTCTGGTGGCTCAGCACTTCTTTGCAGCTTCCTGTAGCAAGGACGCAACGTAGTATCCTTCCTCTGAGCAGTATGCAATTCTCCTATCTCTGAGTTGTCGCATAGTGTCTCTGCCTCTTTTTCCTTCCCTTGAGATCCACTGGCTACTGCTCCCCTGTGGGCTGGCTGTTTGGGCATCCCCAAAAAGACATATTTCGTGCCAATGATCATGGGAAATAAGGAGTCAGATAATACAGCAGCTGGAATAATGCCCGTGACGTACCTGGATTTAATCTCCACCTTGGCGATTGGCAGCGTCATGGTAACAGCACTCCTCATTGCCGGCTGTATCTCTATGGTCTCCCCTGTAAGTTGGTCTGGGCTTACCAGGCTGGCATCTATCACAGCTTCCCCATCCAAACCTGAATCGTAGAGACAAGCCACCTGTTGGCCATTGACTTCAATCAGTTCAACCACAGGTGGTCTCTCTTGGTCAGGAGTGTCTTTCATCTCCTCGACCTTTTCCTGGCATCGGCAGTCCACAGTAGTATGTGTTTTCGACCTGCAGTGTGTGCACCATTTTCAGTTCCAAACTTTCCGTGGGCTCTCTTTGGTCAGAGCTTCTCCGCCGACCTCAGCCGTTTCTGTGATCCTCTGCTTATGAATCACTTGGCATGCCGCGAAGTAAGAACATTTCGGTTTCGATCTGCAGTCCTTTGTGTTATGAGAGGGCGACTTGCAAATCGAACACCATTTCTCATACCACGGTCTTTTAGCTGAGAATTCGAGGTGTTCTGGTTTCCTTCCTTCACCTTCTCTGAACTCTCCATTGACGTCTTTATATAAGGTTCCACGTTTTCCCCTTCCCCGTTTTTATATTTCTTTCGGTCTTGTTTCTCCTGGCCTTTTGTGGGTTGTATATTGGTTTCTTTAGCTTCCCCATGGACGTCTACGAATCTTTCCGCCAGCTTATTCACAACGTCCAGCCGTTCCGGCCCTTGTTCTCCTAAAAATGTCTTCAGTGGTTCTGACATTTGCTGCCGCATCTGGTCGACCACCATGAGCTCTTCCAAACTGTCATAGTCCCGCTTGAACTCCGCCAAATCTATCCATTTTGGGAGGTAGGATTTCAGACTTAAACTGTAGGCGGCGAATAGCTCTCCCGGCTCCCGTCTAGACGATCTAAACTTCTTCAGATACGTTTGTGCTGTGACTTCATAATGCTTCATCAAAGCGGCTTTTAATTCCTCGTAATGATTTTCATGTCCTGGTGGTAGGCGTGGGTAGACCTCGTACCCCGAACCACGTAATGCCTGGGATAATTTAAGAGCCCATCGGCTTCTATCCAGTCCCATAGCGACGGCCATTGCCTCAAAGCGATTCGCAAAGTTGTCAAATTTTTCTTTAGACTCATCATAAACAGCTAAGGGAAACTTCATTGCATGGTAGCTAGATCCACTCATGTGGGTTGCACCCAGTAAAGATGATCCGCCTTCCGCTCCATCTATTTCTCCCTTAGTTTGTGTTTTGAGTTCCATCTCTTTCATGCCGTATTCATGTTCCCGTATCATGTTGGCCTCTTCCGCGTCCAACCTCTTTTTGGTCTGTTCCACTTCCGCATCCAACCGCTTGTTGATCTGTTCCATTTACATGCGTTTCAATTCCAACTCGGCATTTCGATCTTCTCGTTCATGCTTGACGAATGTCCCTTCTCTCTCTCTCCTGTACGTAATCCGTTAGGGCCGAAACCAGATAACCCAATTTCTTCCCGTTGGCCCTAAGTTCTGCTGTTGTTAGTTTAGGAGTGGCCATATTAAAGAAGGTAAGTCAGCAGATAGAGTAAAGACACTTCAAGGCAGTAAAGCAATACTCACTATAGAAATATATTCTATTATAAATCTCTATTATCTATGTCTATCTAATTTATATATTATCTATGATACCACACAGTACAATACAACTACTCTCACAACCTCACGAGAAGATATAGGATACAGACTTATGTAGACGTGTGAAAGTGTGAACAGGTAAGTACTGTGTTTGAACACCTATCCACAATAATCCTGTCTGGATCTTTCTCACTGTAAGGTCCACAACATTAAAGTAATGGCACCATATATCCAATGGACAGGCTTCCATTAAAAGTCATCAATATCTATACTTATAGGTTTATCCCAATATGTAGGTATCAATGTGCATGTACCCTGCTATGCAGTTACCTTTTAATGTACCTATATGCAGGTACATCGCTAGGGATGGTACCACTAAGCATTGGCTGTTACCCCGCTATGCTCCACCATTTAATGTAGCTTGTCGTCCCGGGAGGAACGTGGAATCAAGAAGCACACCTTTAAGCTTATTATCTTTTGGGATTATTGACTGACTTTTGTCTACACTCCTCCCTTCCATCTTCCATTCCATATATCTCTTTCTTTCTCTCTCTCTCTCTCTCTCTCTCTCTCTCATATTCCTTCATTACATATTCCGACAACAGTTTCCTTCATCAATTAATAAAATATTTATTAATAAAAACTATGTCTGGTGTATGTATGGACTGTGTATATGTAGTTGGTAGTGTATTCTATTGTTGGTGCAAGAATGAACTCGGAATGTCTAGTCTCCGTATCACATCTCGCCCAGTCACACGGCCAAACCACAGGACATCAACATATAACAGGACAGAGGTAAATCCGTTATTGAATGAAAAAAAAAAAAAAAAACTGTTCACAACTGGATCACCGTAAAGTAATAATATTCCAGTAAGTCTATGACTTCGCCCGAGTCTGCTTCACGAAGTTAATAATCCAACACCGGAAAAACCACATCACCCAGTCCAGCATATTGTATATATCGACTATCCATGTTCTGACTTGTCTATTGTTTCTTCACTATGAGTCTACAGTGTAAACGTATGTAGTTTTATTTGGTTTTGCTTTCCGCAAGATTATCTTCCTTTTTCATTGTTACTTTGGTTATCTGGATATCCTTTTCTTCTTTTTCAAAGTTAATTTAAGGCTATATTTTATTTCGTCTCACTATTTGACCCTGTCTATGTTCTTCCTTGGTTTATTAAGATATTAGATCTCCGCCCAAATGAAATGCCTTGAGTTTATCAACAAAGCTTTTTCTGTACACACGACGTATTAGTCTATCTTCTCTGATAGGTCATGATGGGAATTGGAAACTGTGAGATGTATAGTAAATCAAGTGATATGCTTCTGCCACCTAATACTACTTATGTAAGTGCCCTTCTCCAGCCGTAATGAAAAGGCTTCCGAAGGATACACTCACATAAGACATACGAATTCACCAAAGTCTAAACTATTCACTAATAGAAAGCAATGGTAAACGCTATGCACCAACATCTAATTCCCTATGCTAATATTATGCTAATATTAGTTTACCTTATTTCTTTTCCACACCTGGGCTTAATAGATATCTCTGTCCAGTTTGGAACACACACTAAAACAGAAAACCCAATTTCTACTATTTATATCGAGAGGCCCATCCTCCGTTATTGTTTGATGTTCATACCTCAACACTTGTCTCTTGACGTATCCTGCACATCAAAAGCCGGTGAAATCACGTAGTGATTAGTTGCTCGTTTCGTTTCGTTCTTACGCTGTTTCCCTGGGTTCCCCTTACGCTAATACTTCAAAGCGTCCGAACCCGTTGATCGCCTTATCCGTTCATTTGTCCCCAACGCGATCTTCCCGTTTCCCGTGTCCGTCCGATCAGATCGTCAGGCAATGACCTCTACGAACACCTGTATCCTATTTTTATATCCGTCGGTCAATGATTTTTAATTTATCCTCCTCTCAGACTGAAGTACACGATTGTTAACCCTCCTCCTACATTGTAGATTTTATGTAAGTTATCAAGGAATCACTAAACTAGTTTTCCCGTGACACACATGGTGGATGGATATATATATATATATATATATATATATATATATATATATATATATATATATATATATATATATATATATATATATATAAAAGTGTGTGTGTGTGTGTGTGTGTGTGTGTGACAAGATACAGCAGTAAAGGCTAAAGAAATCGTTAAGTTAGTTGGCTTCAACAGACTATAGAGTAACTATGACACAATGACTAAATGTAAACTCCAACCATCAGACTGCATTGAGAAGCGTTCATTCTCTAATATAAATCACAGTTTAAATAATTACTGCCATTCCATTCTATAACTGTATTGGCCATCACATAATTAGTCCTTAATCCCCACCATGTAGTCGGTTATTTGCCAAACACGACTTTCATCACGACTACTAGGGCCACGATGGACCTTCATCTATGTTCTTGCCTTGCATGGTCATCCCTGGTCAGTCTGTATCGCCCTGTACCCATCGATCTGTTTGCTGACCCTAGTCTCATCTCTTACTATTTTTGCTAAGCCACTTTGATGTTTAATATGCTCAAACCATTTCAGTTTCCGAGAACATAGTCTGTTTGTTAGGCAGCTGTCAACGATGAACCATTAACATTTCAATATGTTTGATTTATAATACCGGATATCTATGTGCGTATATATGTCAATATAATAAGCACGATTACGTCAAGAGATTATATCTATATCCATTGCTACACATAGTCCAATAATATCAAAGTCAAAACGGTTGAAAATGCATGATATTAACAGCACAATAAGGTTAGCATATTTAATCAAGATCACACAAATTGTCAGCGACGAGGCCAGAAACATAATTATGTTTATGAATTACATGGTTCTGGTAAACATAATTAGTATCATCGGCTGTGTGACCAACGTCATTAACATTCTCGTCTTCGTCAAGCAAGGGTTCTCTAACACCATGAACATCAGCTTGCTGGGTCTGGCCATTTCAGATCTCCTCAGTCTGGTTGCCTTGTTATGGTTCGATTTGTGTTTAAACCCTTTGTTTGAAAGATCCAGGGTCCCCATGATCTCTCCAGAAATACAGCATCTGACTGGAGGGATTCCCCACATCTGCTTCGTGAGGATCACAGGCTGGATCACCGTGTTCATCACGGCAGAGCGGTGTCTGTGTATAACATTGCCGCTGAAGATAAAGACGATTTTCACTCCAAGAAGAACTACAGTGATCATCTGTATCATATTCATCACTATTATTGTTTCTTTCTTCCCAGAGTACGCGACTTCCTACATTGGCTGGAAGTTCTACCCTAACAAGAATAGAACCTTACTGGGTTTACTTTTCACCAGCAATAGGCAAAGTATGGAAGGGGTTGTGTTTATCATGTACTCATTGCTTGGAACAACATCCTTCACTGCAGTCATCATATTTACAGTTATACTAATTATCAGCTTAAAACAGAAATCTTCCTGGCGTAGGAAAGCCAGCGCAGACAGAGACGGTTCTGTGTCAAATCGTGAAAGGAAAACCGTGACAATGGTGGTGCTGCTGGCAGCCATAGTTATCGTCTGCTACATCCCCGGCGTGGCTGTGTCAATGGTTGTTTTCTTCGTCCCAGAGTTCAGCATCGTCGGCAGATATGTCAATGCTTTTTTCGTGTCTTGGTCTTTTACCTTCATCTTCGAATCGACAAACGCCAGCGTCAACATTCTTCTCTATTATAGGATGAGCACCAAGTATCGACACACATTTCGTCAGATCTTCTGTAGTGACGGTGAACTCCTCGTAGATACGACTGCTCTTGAAGTAAACAACAGATCTCATACATAGTGACACAGCGCAATCATTACCAACAGACGAATGTCAACTGTTTGTCTGACATAGCATGCTTTCTATACTTCTATTTATAGAATCAGAATGGAGATGTTTTCACGCTATGTATCATTGCGTTTCGTCACTGTCAAAAAGACTGTTACAGGTGTGAAGTCCTGTCCAGGACAAACTAGATTAATGCATTTATTAAGTGAATGAGACGATCTAATAATAAATGATACTGTGTCAAATAACATGTAATATCAGTAGACGATAGGGAGATAGTAATCTATTGCTGTATGGTAGATTGGATAACAGCGAAAGCTCTTAAACTTCCGGTGTGTTGATGGCGAGGTAGCGGGTTCAACCCTTACACCGGTCACTTTGACTAAAATGTCTTCGTGTCCTTAATGTTGTCAAATATGTGGCCATTAACTTGTATGTCAAATCTTCTACCTACTGTTTAGCTCCAACGCCAGTCTATACTTGAGGGTTGCTGTTTTGTTTTACCCGACTCTCCTTGTTAACTGTCAAGCAAAATATTCAATGTTGATGACATGTTCAATTTCTTCAATGTTTACATTCTTTTGTATTGCATTTTTGTCTGTCTGTGCTATGTTTATTTACTCAACGTTTTGGAATAAGAATTTAATTGTAACTTTGTCAAAACAGCACCATTGGGTTCAGAATTAGATATCAAGCAAGCATAGGCACAATACATATAAAAACACGTCGGACCTGAGAGCTGGGTATCGTATATTGCAAATATATAAACAGGAGCAGTGATCGGCTGTTCCACAGGTGTCCTATGCTTTCTAATTCTTCCATCTATTTCTATGAGAGATAACCAATACCCGTGAATGTGTATTCCCATGCTGTCTATTGTCTTCAGGTGTTCTATGGACAAGGTCGGGGTGGTCGTGCGTTTGTGGGACCAGGTGGAAGAGGCAGAGGAACAGATTGAGAACACATATGTGGAAAGAATGAGATTGCGGAGGATCGGCAGGGGTTCTGGAAGAATCTCAAAACTGAGAGGGAAGACCAGGATAACTTTTAATCAGATAGCGGTGGGGACGATTAGTGGTATGACTCTTCGCTGGCGGTTGAACGAGGGGACTGAGCACGTAAGGCAATGTCCTGAGTGCAGTGATGTTGGTTCTTAACTCAACTGAACTCAACTCTTCAACAATGCATAACTGCCAACTATCTATATTTGCTTCTCTGTTGCTCGCAGTTCTTGGGCTTCCTCTCCAGCTGGTTATGTAGCCACCTCTCTAGCTAGGGTATCAATGAAAAGCTGTTTCACCACAACACGTGTTCCAGACTTCTCGATCAAGTAATTATACGTCAGTTCTGTTTGTAAAGAGCCACAGTGAAAACTAAACCCACAAACACAACAGCGTGGTCTGCTTTAGACACAGGGTATTGCCCAGGAAATAAATAAATGGTGAAAGGTGGGACTGGAAATAATGAGCTGTAGCAGCAGAAGAAAGACGTTTACTAAAGGAGTCTAGGCTATGCAGTGAGAGACTCTTCACTACAGTGGCAGCAGATCTTGCATTGATATTCGGTACACTTCAGTTTATGACAGAGGATAGCAATAGTATCAGATGTATTGTTATAGATATTAACATAAATAAGGTAAACTAATAACTCACGCCATGTAGCCAGACAGTGCATGTCACAAGCCAAGCTCAGAACCCAATTACAGACGCCATCGTTTTCTTTCTCCTTCACCCCTCTTTCCAAGGGAGTATGCGACACTTTGTTGTTCACCTCAAAAGTAAGTGATTGCTCCCACATCATGTGTTTGTGCAGGGACGCAGAGGTGTTTCCAAGGCACCAGGGCCGGGATCTATACTGGCCAAGACCTGCTGACACGTCCACGCCATGCGTCCTGGGCAACAGGTCCCGTCGGGGACTTGGCTAAGATCAGTAGGATCGATGATTCCTCCGAAGTCGGAGATTATCTGCCTGCATGGCGAGGAACCACCAGTCTGCACACCAATAAGCCAGATATAGGACAACGGATACTCACGCAAACCTCAGGTCCGGTATGACATCACATTGATGTTGGACACCAGGATGTCTTCATCCAACATACAGGACTTCACTCTGGAGTTTACAGCCAGCGAACACATGCAAGCAAGCAAGACAGATTCTATTCTATGTACCGCGCTCCAGCAACCCTCGGGTATGCTTCCATTGCTAACAGTTGTGCCAAAGGTACAGCCTTGCGGGGCAGAAGCTGTAGCATAGTGACTTGAAGCTTGTGTGCCGATCCGGTGGTAATGGGTTCGAATCCTCGTCTAAACGGATGTTGTGGGCTGGTGTCGCTGACACAGAAAGATCACTATGTCTAAGGAACGAAACTAAATTACAGACTTCCCACAATGCTTCCAGGTAAAGAATGATTTATGTTGAAACCTAAGTAAATACGACTGTCAGAAACTTCATGTGGCAAAGGAAAGAGACTTCTAAGCAGACAATAACAAGGAAATCTTAGCCATGAACCTACCTCTACAAGACTTAGATGGCCAACTGTTTGGTGACAGATAAAAAAGGCTCGGTGGCCCCAAAACAATGGAGATCCTGGTGGTTTATGCAGCATTGATGCGTTATGTTACTTAAGGAAAACGTACATTCATTGACAATTAACACTGTTGACATATAGAAATAAACCTAAAATGTGGAGTACAGTTCATTTCTTTTATTGAATACAATGTAATTTGAAATCTTAGAGCAAGCTGTGGTATTTATGACAGTGTATGGCTGGTGATCGACACTATAGACTTAATTTCTGAGTTTTCATTTCTGCTCCTTCCAGCCCCAACTTGTACACTTGTTACCAGGTGGCATGTTCTGAGCGTGGCTTGTCAACATGGGTTTCATATTCCAACACCTTCAACAATACTAAATCTGGAACTGTTGAAACAAAGCGGACACCTAAGATAGACTTTTAGGAACTGGATTTTAGCCCAGATATATAAAAAATCACAAATCCTCATATAATCAATACAATGAACGGCATTACCACGCCTTACAGATCCGCACATCTGTTCTTGGGTATACAATCTAACTCATACCTGTACACACCCAAGCTTTGGATAGCTGAAAGCATCATTTACATAACTGTTTGCAGTAGTATAATTTCAAACTCACAGGTTTCCATTTTATCGATGAAGGATATTATAATGACAGTGGTTGCATAATATCGGTCTATCACCGTGTGCTTTGTATCCTTATAGCATGTAGAGGGGTCATCTACTTATTTAAGTTTTACTGCCATGTTGAGTACAATTTGTAATTTTCAAGTGTCGCAACATTTTGAACATGCATAAGTTGCCCACGGAACTTCATGATCTCGCTCATTGTCGACATGACTACACAGGAGACAATAGATGCGGGTGATATCATTAGAGATCATTTGTCTTTGTAAGCATTGCCTGCCCTATTCCGGAACCAGTAATTTATTAGCCTGAGTCAGACACCACAACCCCTCAGCCAGACATCTAGAACTCTTAAACTGTCACAACTCAGACAATGACATGTCACTTTCACGCGCACTGCTAAGCCTGATCAGAATCATTTAGCGGGTTATTTGGGGAATCTGGCTCTCATCATGGCCTAGGACTGCCTCTCATCCTGACCTCAACTGACCTGGAACCTGGCTCTCGTCATGGCATGCAACCTGACTCTCATGATAGCCTGACAAGAAGTTTCGCGATCTCTGGCCATGTCTATTGCCTCATGTAACATAATGATTTCTACAATGTCCACGAAACACTCCTTCCATCATTGTTCTTGTCCAAACCACTGTGACGATTAGTATGTTCCAAATATTTCAGTTGGCAACACACAACACTTGGTACTTGAGATAAATTCAAGAAGGTGCCAGCGCGTCGCTAAATCATTGTTGGAATATTGTCATTCAGCGTAGCTCCGTGATGGCCAATACCCAAGGATGTGAAGTGTACGGTCAGCACATCGTCTAGAGCAGTGGTTCCCAAGCTTTTTAAGCCGAGGGCCATATCTACTATTTTCGGTAGTTAAGCGGGCCACAGCGTTGTAAAATTATAAAAGTCGGGCAATATCATTCTTACCTTTCTTACCTTACCTCAACAAAATTCTAAAACTTTAAAGGCAGTCAGTGTCAGTATTACACTGCGGTCATTTTCTTGGTTTAAAATCAAAAGTTCATTTAACAATAAATCTTAAATCAATTTCGAAAATCGCTATTAATGTAATTAATTTGCAATTGTAACTGTTCTTCATAACCAGTTACTTAAGTTCAGATGCCAGTTTATCAATGTCTGGGCACAAATATGCCATGCCCAAAGTCATAACCACAGCTAGATTACTGTCGATAAGTCTGGAACGTTAGTTGTTGTTTTTTTTATATATATAACGATCAATGCGGAAAATGACTGCTCGCATCTGTAAGTCGAACCAAAACGACAAATGTATCTCTGGGCGAATGAACGCAAGTGTTCAAATTGTTCGACCGGCAATAGTCGCCAGAATGAAATCATATGATCAGCTGAAGGGAAACACGCAGCTCCAGAAATTTACATCTCAGTGCAGAATTGCATTTCAAATCAATTACTTCGTGCTGAAGGTTTTGCTGAAATTTACAGAGCTGGGCATCAGGAAATACGAATGGATTTATAAAGAGGGCAACATTATCCTCCTCTATTGTGAACACTTGAAATCTCGACTGAAACGAGGCCTCGCGTGCCACTTTCTGACAGCTGGCGGGCCACCAGTGGTCCGCGGGTCGTGGTTTGGGAACCTCTGGTCTAGAGCACTACATAATGCGCTAAAGGGGCCAAGTCCCTTCCTGGCCATTGTTCCTGATGTGACAATACTCGACTAGTCTGAATGTTGTATTTCATTACTGTTTAGCGTGCCTTAAGGCCTGGCTCTTGCAGTCGCCACGAACTGTGTTGGTTAGAGTATGATTTTTGCCAATGCGGAAAAAAACCGAATCATTACCTATAAGGCAAACCCAGGTCTCCGAAATGTGAGCTCGGTGTTCTAGCCACTAGGACACGATAATTGTTGTATGGTACCCATTTATTGAGATAAGGCTAGCTCTTGTATGAAAGACAAACATCGTGCGACTGACCACACAAACATATTGCCAATGACCACATGAGCATTATGTCACTGAGCAAGCAAGCACCGTGTCAGGGACTTATATGTAAGGAATAGTGTAAGTGCCGGTATGTAAGCGAGAGTCAGTGTAAGTATAGCTGAGGTCAAGGGCAGTAGGAGACATCACGGCTTGGCTAGCGGACGGTCAGGCAAGAAGCCCGTGAACAGAGCCACGTGATGTGGGAAGGTCAACGAGGAGAGAGGCAGTGTGTGTGAGACAGCGGATAGAGACGGACGTGTGGAGATCTAGAGAGCGATAGAACGATAGAACGATAGTGTTTGTGACGGATAGATGGAGATGAACGTTGTGTGTTGATATTCGAGGAATGTACTAACTGTGATATGTGCGGGATGATGTGAAGTTGTGATTGTGAATGATCATGCGGGCGACAGTGTAAAGATCGCCATTGTGAGCTAGCGCGTGGCTGTTGGTGGTGAACGATTGTTTGAGCGTGAAGTGCGACCATGTTGTCAGCCTGTAATATATTGTAATAAATGATTGTTCAGGAGATAGCTCCTGCCAGTTTCCGATTGCATTCATGTGTTATTAGTATATGTGTCGTAGATGTTGTAATTTGCCTGTCCAAGTCCAGTGAGCTAGACGGAGCTAATAGTTAGGACTCTGACAGGTATAATGGTGTCAGAAGTACACATGAACCACATTCCCATGTAAAACGCATAAAAGAACGCTACTTTTGTAAAGAAGAAGATCAAGTGCAGAATGTTGTAAAAAGTTATAAATCGGAGATTTGTTAATAAAGTCAGAACGAAAATAACATCTTTTCTTTCCACAGCAGGTTTCAATTCTACAAAGCGACCGACGTAACCAGAACAGGTCAACGGTAACCAGCACGAGAATCACGTTCCTGTACATCAAGCGTTCGAGTAGTCAGCAGATAAAGATAAGTTGATAAATTTTGATTGCTAAGTACCCAAATCTGCATTCTTTGATTTGCTTGTATAAATACCATCATTAGTAGATTTGAATATTAATTAACAGAAAATGAGTTCAGATGATGAACACAGCCCAGATCAATCACACTTCTGGGGCACAAAACATTACAGAAGGTTTCAAGATTCTTTCGAGAGTACACGGGCACAAGACAAAGCAAAGTGTAATATAAATCATGACCTAATACGGGTGTGGACACAGAATTTTGAAAAGAAAATGCAAGACTACAAAATCCCAAAAGATTATTGGAGTGTATGGTACACAGCATACGTACCAATAAAAGGTAGGAAACTATCGGAGATCACACCAGATTTGTCAAGTAATGACTATGAATATTATAAAACAAAATATTAACACACTATCTAACCTCTTTCGAGACTCTAAAAGTAGAAGTACAAAATTTGAAACCAACCACAGACAAGTCATTCACCCAGTATATAAGGGAATTAGAAGAATCTTTCAGAAAACTAACATTGGAAATTAAACATACAGACAACAATCAAGGAGTAATAAATTTCTTGTTAGTGGAAAAACTAAAAGCAACACTCCCAGCCGAATGCGGAAAATACTTAGAAGAACATAACAAAGAGCCTATCAAAAATTTACTAGAAAAATGCCGCGAATATTACAACCAAAGTATGAACCTGGTTAAGAACACTCAACAGAAGAGTACTGTGAAAGCAACTTCATCTGCAGCCACAGATTGTCAAAATAAATCACAGAAAACAAAACCAGTACTGTGCAAACATTGTAACACTCCACATACAGAAAATGGAATATGCGATAAGAATCCCACTTATCAAGAATACCTAAATACTATTATAGCACAAAAACTAGGGGAAGGTAAACCAAAGGAAATATAGAACAAAATGTCATTTTTGCCTTGCGTATGGCCACAGACGTTTTGAATGTGAAGGAGTAAAAAGAATACAGAAAGAAAAAGCAAATGCAGCCATAAACATTACAACAGACAGTTCAACAAAGAACTTAGAAAAAGTAAACGTCACAGAGACGAAAACAAGACCAAACACTGCAAATACAGAACATACTGAGTTTTACCCATCAGACTTTGTACCATATTTCAATAATGTTGTTAAGTATCACTCAGCCTCATTCCTTATTTAAAGAGGGCAATACTCAACAAGAAAGTGAGGAAATGAACAAAACCTCAAGACTAGTCGTTAGGAAAACTAACATTCCATGAAGGGATACATAAATGACACAGTATGCACATGTGTACGCGACACAGGGTCCTGTCTTATCGGTCTTCGGAAGACCCTAGCTGATCCTAAAGACTACCTAGATGAGTACATCTATTGCAGAACTGTTTCAGGGACAGTAGAGAAATATCCTATGGCATGGGCCAATATAAAATCACCTTTCCTATCAGGCAGAGTAACTTGCGCATTATTAGACAATCCATGCTGTGATTTATTAATTGGAAATGTATTAAATGTGATAGACTACACAGAGTCCAAAACCCAGACATGGCAGAAAGTTAACACCACAACAAACACTGCCTTAACTACACCACTCATCATACAACAACATGATGAACAGACCAAAGTACCACACCATACCAACTTGATTACCATCTCACAACAAGAAAAAACAGAAACTGGTGTGTATCAACAAAGAAAAGAAGGTACAGATAACAAGCATTTCACAAGGGCGAGAAAAGATCACAAAACATCATGGTACATACTATACCTCATGTACTCCCTGTTAACTACATACATGCCCAAGTGCACACAATGGATGGTTCTACTCGCACTACTCATGGTAAATGCAAAACAAATGTCTTCACAACAGTTTTATTCACACATCATCATGACGCAACACAGATGATATTACTCATGACAAACCAGCTAACTTTGTTACTTATATCATTACTGTTGAACCAAAGTTTGTTGTTACCACTGATAAACTCTATGTCAAATCAACTCAGACACATACTTATGCTGAACAATGTAAATCATCAGTCGGTGGAATTACTGACAAAAATCAGCAACAAATTACCCTACATATTTTGGAAAATATACACAAATTGCAGAAAAGCATACAAACATGCACGATTACATTTCAAAACTATACATGGTGTATTATTATTATTTGAACTATTGAATGTATACACACATGTACGAGTGCAGGTTTGGAGATAGCACTCAAAATGATCTCAACATGAAATTTGAAAATCCCCACCCTTCGGAAAATATTTAACCGTAACCCACTTTATATCTGTAGATCGAGTAACTCCAGAGTTGCCTTGTCTGCTGTACGACTCCAGCGCTATGATACTAGCACACTCCATTGTACAGACCAACATAAACGTTCCTTCAACGTGAAAATTGTCATCAACAGAACAGTAAGACTCAACATGTGATTTCAGGTATCTAACAGTAAGATATACCCATATTGACTTTGTTTCAAACGAGTATCTACAGAATCCACCTTTTGAAATCGACTAACAACGACGACAGCTTCACAAGTACAGACATTCATTTCCGGTGATCAGTTTAATGAACCAGATGCCAACCTACAAACTATGGCAAAGACAGTCACAGACAGACGCACCATGGCCACACTCAAAATTAAGGCCACCGAACTTAATTAATTCTTATTTTATACGTGTGAATTCCAGCAATTTTACAGAACGGACTTACAAATTGTCCAAACTTGGTGAAAAGTCTTAATCACTATACAGAAGGAAAGACAATATCATGATATACAGAAGACGTCAATAATCGGTTCAGAAAGAAGAAATGCCAAACATTCCAGCACCGCAATGAACAGTGAACACGAGTGATTTAATTACGTGTGCATAACTTTCAAAGGACAAGAACAGTATCCAATACATGCATAAAGGCAGCGACGATGAACATTTTATTGTATATGTATTAACTGTATGACATCCAATGTCTAATTTTATTATTATATTAGTTAGTATTGTTAGAATGTGATGTGTATATATAAACGTAAGTACAGTGTGAAGAGGTATAAGGTGCAATGCTGAGAATCAACGCCTGGCAATCCCAATACGCGAGTGTTATCAAACTTTCTTTCGCGTATGGTGGATGGCCCGACGAATGACGCTTAGCAATAGTGGTACAGAATTAACATCATAAGATGGTAACAAGAAAGAACATACCAACAGGGTGATGCCAACCAAAGAGATTAATAACAAATCTCCATAACAGTAAACGAGGTGTACCCAAAAAGGGAAACAACTCACGGTCTGACATAAGATGAGGCAAGGGGGACTATAACATACATGAAGTATATTCGAACCATGACCACAACATTGACATAGCGTGCTCATAAAGAATCGATTAAGGTGCATTAACTATAGACGAGGGAAACCACGTCTGAATAGAGAGAAAATCTAAGAATGCTGTAAGAGGAAGTTGTAGCCTTATTTGAGGCGTAAACCAATGGAGAATCCTTAAACCAGCATAGCCACAATAACTATGAGATGAGAATGCACAGACAATCGAGTGAGAAAAATGAACAGAATGTAATGTCACGGAGTGTGGATTGAATAATATAACGAGGTATGACAAGTAGACCCAACCAGAACATTTGTCAGACCACGACAAAACCTTGAGAGAAACCTCAATACTGAAAAAGAGAGAACAATAATTGAAGTTAATCTCGGAAAAGATCAGAGCAAAAAGGGACACAAGCGTATACTTATGATCATATAATCCCCTGACAAGGGTAGAAAGATATACCAAGAGTAACAACAACAGAATGTGTCACATTTCCAAGAGAAAGTGCCACATTGTTTGTGCGGGGGGAGAGTGTCAGGGACTTATATGTAAGGAATAGTGTAAGTGCCGGTATGTAAGCGAGAGTCAGTGTAAGTATAGCTGAGGTCAAGGGCAGTAGGAGACATCACGGCTTGGCTAGCGGACGGTCAGGCAAGAAGCCCGTGAACAGAGCCACGTGATGTGGGAAGGTCAACGAGGAGAGAGGCAGTGTGTGTGAGACAGCGAATAGAGACGGACGTGTGGAGATCTAGAGAGCGATAGAACGATAGAACGATAGTGTTTGTGACGGATAGATGGAGATGAACGTTGTGTATTGATATTCGAGGAATGTACTAACTGTGATATGTGCGGGATGATGTGAAGTTGTGATTGTGAATGATCATGCGGGCGACAGTGTAAAGATCGCCATTGTGAGCTAGCGCGTGGCTGTTGGTGGTGAACGATTGTTTGAGCGTGAAGTGCGACCATGTTGTCAGCCTGTAATATATTGTAATAAATGATTGTTCAGGAGATAGCTCCTGCCAGTTTCCGATTGCATTCATGTGTTATTAGTATATGTGTCGTAGATGTTGGAATTTGCCTGTCCAAGTCCAGTGAGCTAGACGGAGCTAATAGTTAGGACTCTGACACACCGAACCAATGATCACACAAGCATCATGCCACTGACCACACACGCATCATGCCACTGACCACACAATCATCATTTAACTGACCACACAAGCATCATGCCACTGACCACACAATCATCATGCCACTGACCACACAAGCATCATGCCACTGACCACACAAGCAACATGGCACTGACCACACAATCATCATTCCATTGATCACATGGGCATCATGCCACTGACCACTCAAGTGTGATGCCACTGACCACACACGCATCATGCCACTGATCACACAAGCAACATGGCACTGACCACACAATCATCATGCCACTGACCACACAAGCATCATGCCACTGACCACTCAATTGTCATACCACTGACCACACAAGTATCATGCCACTTTCCACACAAGCAACATGCCACTGATCACACAAGCATCATGCCACTGACCACACAATCATCATGCCACTGACCACACAATCATCATGCCACTGACCATACAAGCATCATGCCACTGACTACACAAGCAGCATGCCACTGACCACACACGCCTGATCCAAGTTCTTGAAGCAACAGCTCGCTATCTATCAGGTCACCTTATCAATGGACACAAGTAACACTGTTTACTTATTGGTTACTGTCCGTACATTGAACTCTTCTAAGTGGCTTGCAGTGGATAAGTAATTGACCCACGTAACTGCATGGCTCAGCAATGGTAAGCTGGAGGCTCCGATGATGTGGACTGAGACAATACAAAAATGCGCAAACATTTAGTCTCTCGCCAAGATAGTCAGGTGAAGTCGGTGTCTCAACGCTTGCAGAGCTGTCCCCATCATGGTAAGACAACACAATAACGCACATTACATTACATATAATTGAGTTGAAGAGATTAGAACAAGAATCGCCATTGCGAAAGTAGCCTTTAGCAAGATGAAAAACATTCTGACCAATAAAATGATGTCAATTGAAACGAGAAAAAGAGTGTTGAGGGGATACATAGAGCCTGTTCTTTTGTATGGATGTGAAACTTGGACAATGTGCAGTCAAGCAGAAAAACATCTGATGGCTGCAGAAATGTGGTTTCTGAGGAAAATGCAAAGAATACCATGGACAGATAGAAAAACCAATGACCAAGTACTACAAGAGACAAATGAAAATCGTAGATTGATTAGACAAATTAGACGTAGACAGTCAAAATTTTTTGGACATGTTATGAGAAGAAATGGACTGGAGAACTTAGTGACAGCTGGCAAGATCGAAGGGAACAGACCAAGAGGAAGACCGAGAGGAAAATACCTGGATGGCTTGGCCACATGGCATGGACGAGACAGGAACACTGAGCTGATCCACGACTCTGGTGATCGAGTGAAATGGCGAATCATGACCGCCCACGCTTTCCGGCATGGCACATGATTGATTGATTGAATTGAGACCAATACCTGTCAAGAACATTATAATTAGAAACTAGGTTACGTGAAGTAAACGTTTCCCAACATTTTGAGGTATTGGGTATATGGTGCTAAAACCACATGTTTATAGACCTCTCGGTACTAGATGGGTTTTGTGATTACTATCACAGCAGCCGTCAGAATATTCCCTGCCCCATTTCAGATCGGACAGGGCTGGTTGTACCAGCACGGGGACAAACAGGCAAGCGTAAAATGATAACTACAGTTCATTTCATTGATTATCGTGATTACTCGCCTGGTCTCATGCTGCCAGACTGGATGGCCGAGGGTGCAAAATACCTGCCCCACACACAATAGGCGTGTGTCGTAGTATGGAGCATCTCTAGGTAGTATGGTATATCCACAGATGAGGATCACTGTCCGAATAACGTTAAAAGTATAGCCATGCCTCTCCCGAGATGTGAAGTTCCGTTACCAGATTTACGCACCCCGCTATTTTCTTAGGGAAGGAGATCTCTGCAAAACAGTTTTTGTGGGGATCGTGAGCCGCTACCGGGTCACAGGGCAAGTATTTCCGTGGAAGTGGCCAGAACACATGCCGGTCCGATTGTCACGGTAGTGTGATGGTTGGACACGCTCCAGCTGGTTCAATGGTCACGGTAGCGTAGTGGTTGCAAACTCTCATGCCAGCCGATTGTTATGGTAACCTTGTTGAAAACTCTCCTGCCTGCCGGTTGTAGTGGTAGCGTTGTGCTTGGACACTCTAATGACAACCATTGGTCACGGTAGCGCTGTGGTTGGACACTGTCCTACCAGCCGATAGGCACGATACCGTGGTGGTTGGATACTCTACTTCCAGCAGATGGTCACAGTAGCGTGGTGGTTGGACATTTTCCTGTCTGCCGATGGTCACAGTAGCGTGGTGGTTGGACACTCTACTGCCAGCTGATGGTTACGGTGGCGTGGTGCTTGGACACGCTCCATCTAGTCTATGGTCACGGTAGCGTAGTGGTTGGACACTCTCCGGCCAGCCGATGGTCACGGTAGTGCTTTGGTTGGACACCTCCTGCCAGCCGATGGTCACGGTAGCGTGATGGTTGGACACCTCCTGTCAGCCGATGGTCACGGTAGCGTGATGGTTGGACACTCTCCGGCCAGCCGATGGTCACGGTATTGTGGTGGTTGGACACTCTCCGGCCTGCCGATGGTCACGGTAGCCTGGTGATTGGACACTCTCCTGCCAGCCAATTTTAATTGGTGTGATCCGCATCGGGGAGGATTCGGACTTTTTAAAATTTGACATTGGTCTATAAACGTATGCGTCTAGCACCACATGCTCAATGCGACTCCAGGCGAGTAAAGGTGTCCTTTACTGCTTACTGCCACCATAGAGGAACGCGGCATTTAACGAGGGATGCGACTTGAGGCGAGTAAAGGTGTCCTTTACTGCTTACTGCCACCATAGAAGAACGGGGCATTTAACGAGGGATGTTATTGCAATGTCCTCATTCCACTTTTAATGACATGATACGTTGATTGCAGAAACGAAGGTTTCATCTTCATTGAACTAGGTTAAAACGTGTTGATTGTCGAGCACAGCTGTTCTGATTGATCGATCATATACTACTGTCACGCTTTGCGTGACTCGTTCAGTTTAGGAACCACATAACGTGCATGGTGCAGGAGAACCTGGCATATGATACCACAACATCTAGCCTGAGAATTGACGAGGGTGGAATCACAGCGTCGTTCTACTGACAGGAGAACAATCGGCATGCACAAATTGTGATTGTAAAGGACCCATAATGTACTGAGAAAGGTGGAGACAGGAATGTCTCGTTCAGACTGGCAGGATTCAATTCAACAATCATAAATAGGGGGGGGGGGGGATCTGCAGGTCCCTTCCCCCCAGGACATGCTGGTGTGGTGGGAAACAAGTTGGCGGATAGATTGGCTGTGTCTGAAAAACCACTGGGTGGGGTATTGCCGCATCATGATACGGCAGATGTGGTCAACGCCCTTTGGGATCATGTGATTAATGCATAACAACAGTTAGATCATCATAGACTGGACAGAATAGTGCTGCAGGCAGTGACCAGAGGATCTGGCCAACACACGTGACTTCCAGGAAACGTCAGGCGGACACATAATCAGACTACAACTGCTACCATTAGTATTGGGACTCTTCGCTAACCGTTGAAGACGAGAATGGAGCACGTATTGGACAGACATGAGTACTTAGATGTCGGTTCTTGACTGAATTCATATTTTTAATTCATTACAAAATTCCGACCCCAAATGGTACCAGTTGCTTCATTAACATAAAGCATTCCGTCACTATCATCACAAACTATTGTTATGACGACACACTCTCTATTCTGATACAAGACATCGACACATTATAGTCTATGATATGTTAGTGATATTACCGGCTATTTACTGATTTAACGTTTTGTAGTTGATTACCCGAGCTATATTTGTAACAATATTAAATTTCAGATAGCAAAATATCACTTCAATCAATCAATCATGTCCCATGCCGGAAAGCGTGGGCGGTCATGACTCGCCATTTCACTCGATCACCAGTGTCGTGGATCAGCTCAGTGTTCCTGTCTCGTCCATGCCATGTGGCCAAGCCATCCAGGTATTTTCCTCTCGGTCTTCCCCTTGGTCTGTTCCCTTCGATCTTGCCAGTTGTCACTAAGTTCTCCAATCCATTTCTTCTAATAACATGTCCACGTCTAATCTCTCCAATCAGTTTACGATGTGCATTTGCACAAATATCACTTAACGAAGTCAAAATTCTGTAGCTGGGAAAACAAGCGCATTACTTGTTTATCACTCTATAACGCGAACTGTAGCTGAGAACACACTGTAACTCTTCTTCTTCTTTCGTTCGCTTGAAATATGTCTATAACTGCAATGTTGTCTTTTGTAGGAAGCTAACAGTCTTTTTTAGTTCACTCAGCGGTCCATAGAGTTTATCTTCCACTGTTGTCTCTCTAGGCCAGAAGGTTTGTCTGGATATGTTGTAGTTTGGGCAGTCCTGGAGTATGTGCTCTGCTGTCTGTGACGCCAACCACGTGTGCACATGGCTGAGTCAACAATCTTGAATTGTGTATACATGTGGTTGCGTAATCTGTTGTGTCCTTTTCTGAGGTGCAGAATAATGACGTTTTCTGGTGTGTCCATAACGTGGTAGTCGTCTTGAGCAGATTTTGGTGGCCTTCGGACTGATTTGATCATTCTTTTCTTTTGGTGGTATGTAACTTAACTCTATAACGCAGTCTGTACCTGTGAAAAAACGTTCATTCTTTCTCATAACATGATCATTAACATCTACACGATTAATCTTTTCTTCAAACCTCAATTTCCTAGAATGCCAATTCAAGCACTTTTAGTATTAGCATACGTTCTTCTACTAAAGGGTTTTGTGAACAATGCACACTGATCTGTTTAAGTGAGTCCTAACTCTTTGACTAATTCCGGAGGTTGTATTGACAGAATACTATATATATATATATATATATATATATATATATATATATATATATATATATATATATATATATATATATATATATATATATATATATATAGAGAGAGAGAGAGAGAGGAGAGAGAGAGAGAGAGAGAGAGAGAGAGAGAGAGTTGTCCAGCACGCATGTTATCCAAGATAACACTTCATAATTTAGTCTGCTTTATTGTTTGAGATGATCCTAGCCGAATCGCCACTGAGAACTTCGTCATGACAAAACAGCTCACGAAACGTCTGTCGGTATTTAGTACTCATGCTATAGTAGAGAAAGATGTTTACGCTGGCGTTTGTTGCCTCAAAGACGAAGGTAAATGACCAAGCCACAAAGAAGATATTCACGTAGCTACCAATGATACTGAACTCTGGAACAAAGAACACAACCATTGACACAGCCACCCCGGGAATGTAACAGACGATAACAATGGCTGCCAGCAGCACCACCATTGTGACCGTTTTCTTGTCACGGTTTAAGGTAGAATTATCTCTGTCCGCTCTGGCTTTCCGACGCCAGGAAGATTTCTGTTTCAAGCTGACAATTAGTATAACCGTGAATACGATCACTGCAGTGAAGGACAATGTGCCGAGGAAGGAATACATGATAAACACAACCCCTTCCATGCTCTTTCTATTGCTGGTGAAAACCAGACCCAGTACTGTCCTATTCTTTTCAGGGACAAACTTCCAGTCAATATATGACGTGGCATACTCTGGAAAGAACGAGAACATCATTGTTATGTAAATGATACAGATGATCAACACTGTTCTTCTCGGGGTGACAATTTGCTTTATCTTCAGCGGCAAGGTGATACACAGACACCGCTCTGCCGTGATGAACACAGTGATCCAGCCCGTGATCCTCACGAAGCAGATGTGGGGGACCCCGCCAGTCAGATGCTGCATTTCTGGAGGGATCATAGGGACCCCGGATCTTTCAAACAAGGGGTTTAAGCACAGGACATACCACAGCAATGCCATCAGGCTAAGAAGATCTGAAATAGCCAAACCCAGCAAGCTGATGTTCATGGTGTTTGAGAACCCTTGCTTGATGAAGACGATAATGTTTGCCACGTTGGTCACACAGCCGAAGACACTGATGAGGTTGACCAGCGCCACGAAGTTGACAAACATGTATATTTCTCTGGTTGTGTCACTGACAATTTGTACATGTATCACGTCTTGTTGGTTGTTGGACACGTTCACGTCACTCATTGTTGGCACATTTCTTAGTAATACACAGTCATCCTTTTCTGCACGCTCCTATTGGTTGACAGAGTATGTCTGTTAGTTACATATACATAGAAGACTGCACCATATATATATATATATATATATATATATATATATATATATATATATATATATATATATATATATATATATATATATAGTGTGGGGTGGGGGTGAGTGCCTGCGTGCGTCTGTCTGAGTCTGTGTGTGATGCACTGTCTATAGTACAAACTCGAGAAAGTTAAGTTGTCCCACGATAGAGGAATACAATACTGCGATAGTTGTCAGATGGAGAAACATGTTACAGTGGCCACCACTCAATCGTGATGAATCAGCAGCAGAAAAACAAACAAACCTACACATGTGTTTGATAGAACCTGAGGGGAATGTGAGCACGAGGATCCTGAATTCTCCTTGTTTGTATAAACCATAGCTAGCCAGACTAGCGGGGTGTTACAGAATATATACAACATAGCTAGCCAGACTGTCGGGTGTTACAGAATGTATCCAACATAGCTCGCCAGACTGGTCTCAGTCGTGACAGAGTAGCATGTATTCGAATGAATGATTTGTTTCATTAAATTGTTGGGACGCAGAGGTGTTTCCAAGGCACCAGGGCCGGGTTATATACTGGCCAAGACCTATTGACGCGTCCTCGTCGAGCGTCCTGGGCAACAGGTCCCTTCGGGGTCCTGGCTAAAGTCAGTAGGGTCGCCGATTCCTCCGAAGTCGGAGAGTGTCTGCCTGTACGGCGAGGAACCACCAGTCTGCACACCAATAAGCCAGACATGGGACAACGGATACTCACGCAAACCTCAGGTTCTGTATGACATCACAATGATGTTGGACAACAGGATGTCTTCATCCGACATACAGGACTTCGCGTTGGGGCTCAAGCCAACGAACACAAGCAAGAAAGCAAGCATTAAATTGTTTATATTGTGACTACGATTGAAGAATTAGAAATTGATGACGAAGAAGGATCAGTTCTTAGCCAAACACATGCAACTAGCCACTCAGAAGCAAAAACAATCGTATTCAAGTGCATCGATTGGTTTGGAATGGAAAAGAAAGCAAATGCAACATAGATCCTGCTTGTGTCTAAGATACGGATTTTCTCCGCGCAGAAAGCTCGGGCCTCAAAGCCACAGAAGATGACATATTATATTCAAGTAACGTAGGTTTATAGTATTACAATACGTTTCTTTACATTACCACTCTTATATTGAAGTTTATGTTGATTATTTTGTAACATTGTATACAATATGTATGTATTATTCACTTTTAAAAGATTTTATATTCATATTCACTCTAAGCCTGCAGTGAAATCACGTACATATGTAATAAAATATTTCTGTTATCCGTCTATTCGGTTATCCGTCGCATCCCTAGTCCCGACGGTAACGGTTAATCGAAGTGTAACTGTATCTACATCACATGCACATGACTGATGGGTCTGTAACTATAAGGGTCATGAACCACCACCATATCTCAACAAGGTTACAGCCACCTTGCTTTTCACGGTCGATAGACTTTTCGATTTCTTGGACGTAAAGCTCATCCTGCAGGTATCTCTGGCTAAAGAATTAACGTCTTTCTCTGTATATTCTCGTATATTCTCCGTCTTTCTCGTATATTCATGTAGAGTAACGCAGCTGCGCGAGATTCTGTAGCGGATCGCATCGAATTGGCTACTTATTGGGGTATGTGAGCCGGTCGCTCAAAAAGCAATGGGGAACTACTGAGCGTAATTTTGCCAAAAAAATCAACAACAGCGCGATAAAATGCTGGTGTTGACAGCGATGTCCTGTAAATAAGATATGAGGGGAAAAATGCTCGTCCTGCACCAGCGAATCGGTTCTTCTAATCTGAGGATCATGCTGCGGACCTGGCCCTCCTTCAGTGTCAGGACGGTCGTGTCGTCCATGAAGGCCTTCAGTGGCGACTTGTTGCACTCCTCATCTATAGAGTTTTAGATCCTCTGCATAACCGGATGCCACATCCAGGATCACCTGCATAGCCATGACGAATAATATCTGCGAGACCGTACATCCCATGGCAATACCCACCTGCAGGTCAATCCATCTAGTCGTGAGCATTGATGACGAGAAGCGAAGAGAGAAACCCCAGTGGTACTACATGAGGATTGTTGTCTCCTCTGATACATGATATGTCTTGAGGGCTTGAGAGAACATCTGACATTCGGGACACTGACCCGTACGTGTTGGCCAGGTCCAACCAAATCATGCGGACATCTTCCCTCTTCGTCTTCGCTCTCTGTATATCTTCCCAGATAATTGCACCATGCTCCGCACATCTGGAGACCCCGAAAATACCCTCTTGTGTACTGTTGTGTCGATCAATTCTGTTGTTCCTAATCAAGTAAGACGTGATTCTGCTGACTATGATTAGGGAGAATATTTTCCTCTCAACGTTCAGGAAAGAGATAGGACTGAGTTGGCTAATGCTGGTCGAGTTTTTCTCTCTGCAAATGTAGATTCCGTTTACTTTCTTCCATATCATGCTAACGTGTTTGTGCTTCCAGGTGGATCTCGGGATCCAATGGAGTCGCTTTGGGACATTCAGGCATCGTTTGTATACGGTGTACGGTACACCACTGAGGTCTGGTGACATTTAGTTAGTTAGTTAGTCGACAGATCATCCTCATTGCACATCGAACCATTCAGTCCATAAGTGCTCGGATCCCCTCCTCAGCAAATCCCGCAGTGTGTAGCGGCTCACGACACCAGTTCTGTGTTCTTTTATCAGTTTTCTGTGGCTTCCTGCATAGTGTTCGAGTTTGGCGACAAATCTATTAATTTGCTGTTCTCGCATCCTGACCATGGTTGTAGATTCATAGGTATCATTTGGTTCTTGCAAACGATTTACTTCTCATAAAGCATTCAGAATGGCAGCCTGGTCCATAGCGCTGGTGCCCTCCACAGTAGCCTTACCTGCGAGCTTGTCAGCCAGCTCATTTCCTTGTACTCTCGCATGCCCTGGCACGAAAATGAAACTAATCTTTGCCAGCTGAGACCGCTCAAGAGACAGCAACTACTCTCTTCAGATCCACCCCATCTCTATCTTCTTGAACATGCTCATTGAGTCGCTAAGGAAACATGCCCTAGTGAAAGTCTGTCTCGAGCCATGTTAATGCTTTATTTACTGCTATGACTTCCATACTCAGACTACTTGTGGTCACAACAAAAGCACTAGAGTCCTCCTTCACAATTCTCCCTCCGGCCAGAGCCGTAAAGGACCTTGAACTTTTCACACTATGACTCTGCTGTGTAAATCGCAGCATCGCCGTCTAACGAATTCTCTAACGTTAACGCTTGTACTTCCGCCTCCACAGCAGCCGGATTTTCTTGTCTGCAATTACCGCCTAGTTGGATGCAAACTGAAAAGGACGTACGGAAATCTGTTGGCACTTAGACCCACTCCTCGCCAGGATCTAAGTCCTCAAGTGAACACACCTGTTAAAGAATGTCTTCGACTTAACCTATCCACGACCTTCCACTTTTTAACCTGCTGCCCTTAACCTTCTTAATTTCACTATGCAGTGGAAGCTGCGTGTTTGTATTGGCTCTGAGGTAGGCACCTGCTCTGCAAATGTGTATTCTGTCTTCAATGGTTGGAAAATCAAGAAGGTAGCGCATCGCCCTGAATGGTGTATCTCTTGTACATCCATGAGTAAAATAATAATACGCATAGCTTCATTCTGTATCCTTTCCAACCTTTCCATCTGCTTACGGCTGAGAGTCATGATCGCCATCGCATACTCAAAAACAGACATGACCAGGCCATCGTATAGAAGACATAGATGGCGCTGCTTACAGGTTGCTGCCGCCATCACCCTCATCGCAGCCAAACCCCACTTAGCCTGTGTTATCACCTGGTCTATGTGCTCATTATAAGCAAGGCTTCGATCAAAACGTATCCCCAGGTAATTCATTGCCTGTTTTCTTTCCACAGACTCTGCACACAGATGTACAGTTGGTGTTGGAGTGTTGACAATATGGTTATTCAAAGAAAATCATGTCACTGTAGCCTTCGTTGGGTTTAACATTGCCCCAGATTCCACACATCAAGTGCTGATGCGATTGTGTTCATCTTGTAGTTCCACAGCAACCTGATCTCTACACTTACACCATGACGATACACTAACTCATCGTCGGCATATGACAATGTCCTCTTCGGTCAAGTGATCTGCTCGCTGGTGATTCTCACAGTTTAGGCGTTGAAAAGCACCGGGGATAATGGTGATCCCTGTGGCAGGCCTGGATATATTGTTGTTGGTTCAGAGGTCCAACTGCCACATCTAAACACTACTTTCCGTTGGAAGAGGGCTGCCGCGATCCAACTAAGAAGGAAACAATACTATGTGTGTTTATGTATATAACTGTCTCAGCAGCCTCAATGGGTTCTCCAATTGATTCCCCGTGTTATACGCGTACAGTACAGCATTAGAATAGACCAATCATTTCTCTTCTTTAAATGTTTGTTAATACATGACACAGCATTACGGTGTATTTGTGTGTTTGTTATTTGACATACGTTGATGTGTGTTTGTGTGTTTGTTATTTGATCTATGCTGGTTTAATATAAATTATGAGACCAATGGTGCTATCTCTAAGGATTGATACGAATTATGTCCGTGTTCCATAGTTGTCGGTTAAAGTGTATGATAGACATGGCTAATGCAGACACTTTATTGGAGTGTCTAGCTGATCATGCCTCGAAGTACCCTTGTTTATGCAGCGAGGCGCTGTCGCTATTTGGAGGTGACGGGTTTGAATCCCGGTCGGTAACTATAGCATTCAAAATGTATGTTGTCTAGTGCCTCCTCTAGTCTCTACTTCCTTCTTCTCCTTCTGTGAGCGCCAAAAAAAACTATGTGTGTTTATTTATGTAATTGTCCAACTAAGAAGGTTTCGACTTGTCCTGAGTTCAAGAAGCTGAAACATTAACAAATCCAACGGCACTCTATTGTACGCATCTTCAAGATCAATCGCCGCAGCAAATGTTTCAACGCCTAGTGGAAACCTTCATAGACATCATGGGTAACAACTGCTTCATTGGTCTGGGTTTCTGTGTTTGGACGATACCCTCGAAGGGTAGGTGAGAAACAACCGTGCCTCTTTAGTGGTTTGATATTTTCCTGGCGATTAACTTCTCCAGCAGCTTATATTTTGCATGGTTAATATCCGGTATCCCTGAATTTGTGTGTGTTCTTTGCCAGGCTTCGGCAAGAAAATCAGATAGCCGTGTAACCACTCCTCCTTGATGCTAGCTCTTGATGTGCTGTTATTGCACATATCTGCAAGTTCCAGGTACACATAATGATGTCGTCACACCTTATACCATCTGGCCATGGTGCGCTGTTTCTTGCTCGTCGAAGAACAGCCTTGATCACTTTCACTGTCACCGTGTCTTCAGCTGCATATTCTTGGCCTTACACCTATCTGAGGTAACCGCTTTGGCAAAACATCGGCCTCTCATGTCAGTCTGGCTGCTTTGCTCTAAATAGCGTTCGAAAAGGGCTTTGCCTTTATTCTCGTCAGACCTCTGCCAGATAAGGTCAGCGCTTTGGAAGTCAGGAACATTCTTATTCCTGACTACCCCATTCATACTTTTATGTAGTCGCCAGAACAATTTCAGTGACTTGTCTATGCTTATTCTTTGACAGACCTCTGCCCATTTTTCACTTTTAACCACTTTAACCAGTTTTTTATTTATTTACTTAATGTTTTGTTTGTTTAAAAGCTAAAAACGGTGTCCATCTCTCTTTCTAATTGCACAATACGACTAGGATGAGCAGCTCTGTTCTTCTTGGCGTTTTGCCATTTCCTTACAGCACTACGCTTATCCACCCAGGCCTTCTCCACCTCACAATTCCACAAAGGTGGCTGTTCCCAGCTTGTTTTCCTGCCATGATGTTTCCTGCGTTTGTCACGTCTTATTTTACTCACCACATCTTGTCCTGTACTGTCATACTGGAAAGTCTTTACCTTTAGCTTGTGCTGCCTGGTTTTGCCGTTCTCCACCAATATGCTGCAAGGGTGGTGGTCGCTGCTATGGTACCCTAGGACATCCCATCTACACACTGTAGTAAGTGAGGGAGACACCATCGCCAGGCCAATAACACTGTTCTCGTCACCTGGACAACCTGCTGTCATGGTGAGGCAGCCACTGTTGATACACACTAAGTCACTGGATTCAAGTGCCGCCTCGAGCTCCTTCCCCTGTGTGTTGGTAGAAATGTTACCCCATGATTTGTCCTTTGCGTTGAAATCGCAACAGAAAATGGCATTCCTCTCCTGACATAATATGTCACTCAAACACTGCCATCTATGGGAATCCACACTCGCGTTATAGGCATAAACAGTCACCAACACAAATGGTAGACAGGAGTGAACTCTCACAGCCTGTAAGTGTATCTCATCACTGTCCCACGTGCCTGTGTCCAATTCCGAAACCACTATACTGCCTCGAATCAGAATCGCCATTCCCAGGCGTTGCCTGTTGTAAAAATATATGAAGCCGGCTATATGGAGTGTCTTATCAACGCCCAGTCTCGTTTCCTGAAGCGCAACTATATCTTTCTTGTATGCCAGGCTTTCGGTCACGTTTTTTTACCGCTGGCACAATTCCAAAATAGAATAGGCGTGTACTTGAGGCCCAGTCGTTCGCTTTGCGTCTGAGGCATCTGGCACCGGACCTTTTACCTTGTCTCGTAGGTCGTGGACCGCGCCTTAAAAGTCGAAACGGTTTGTTTACCTTATATACGGGGCACACACGCTCGTCCGCCATTTTGAAGAATCCAGAAAACAACACAGTAACCCAACACGCTACGGAAAGCACTCAAGGATTGATTCGCTCAGATGCAGGAACTCCGTAGCAGCGGCGAAAATCTTAAAAAGAAACTTCTGGTTTATTTCCTAGCGCAGAAAGCACACGCACGAGAAGAAATTATCCACCTCCTACGTTAAAAATGGAGCGGTTTTAACATGACACAACCGCCCTCTGCCACCTTGACTGGAAACCTCCAGGTCTGGTGCTAACTTGCGCGTATCTTCTTAACCACTGCCACGTCCTCGCTCCACAAAGGTTGCTTGGCGTTGAAACCCACTGTTGGTTTTCTTTTCCAGCCTTACGAGCCCCCCCCCCCCCCCCCTCCATCTCTCCGAGTGGAACGCCCGAATGAACATCTGAATAAGTCTCCAAAAGATGTTCTTCCAGCTATTTCCTTATATTGAGGCTGCCATATCTTCGCTGCTTGAAAACGTCTCTAGGAAACTGGTATGGTCCGGGGAAGAATTTTCTCGTGCCTTCCGTATTCTCTGTCTGTTCCTGCAGAACCTTTTTGCTCGACATGTTTTCCGATGTTGCCACACCCGGCGCATGCCCTGTTTCTTACTATCAACTGCGGAATTAAACCGTTTGGGAGCAGCATTCTTCTGCGCCCTTAGCTTCTCGATAAGCGTTTGCCGCTTGCTCTTCTGTGGACTAACTACTTATTACCTGATACTGGTACCAAATTGATGCAAGGAGTGAAGGTACACGATCTCTCCGAATGTATGATTCTAGCGATATTTGTTTCAGGTAATCCTCTAAAACTTGGGACACAGTACTATAGAAATTCGACCATGCCTCCTTCTCAGTAACGGAATGGAACTTGCTATTTACCCTAGATCTGTCAGAAGGGTGTTGAAGAGCGTTACAAGGGCCATCAACTTGAATATTGTCACCTCTACGGGGTTCTGCTTGGCTGAGACCACCGAATATATTACCCTCATTGACGGCGCGATGTCTTTTCTCCTGTGACGTTCTCTCGCATTTCTTCAGCCCATCATGAATTCGCATTTCCCTGCAGGTGGCTGTGGCATAACGCTAACTACCATTATTCATTTACCAAATACCGCAAGCCAAGAAGAGGAAATAATTAAACAAATGACTTCACAACCGCAAACTGAAACTAGGACTTAAAACTTAATATCGAAACTGGAACTGCATAAGTGACAGATGACGTGGATTCTTAGAAAGATTTCATCAGACAAAGCTCGGAAGACCATTGGACGAAATAGACATGTGACCCGCTTTCGCGCCAACGCATGTTTTGCATATGTTAATATTTCATCAGAATATGGTAAGCCCGCACTTTTTCCTGCAACCAGCCTGATGAATAGACGTGAGAAGCTAGTGTGACCAAATTTTCAAACATGGGATTGCGGAGTGTCTAGATCCGAGGTAAGCTTGTAATTCCCGAGATTAGACTAAGAACCCGATGTATCAGGTGTCCAGAAATGGTATCCAGTGTTTGTAATGTCAATTGAAATGTATTATTATTAATTAAAACCTCTGAAATGTAAAAAATGCTCGACTGTAGATTCTGACGACGCAGAGCCGTTCCCGGGCAAACTGACACTCTAATATTCTCTTCGATGAAACTGCAATCTCTGATATTCTTAAAGATAATTATTAACTTTAAGAAGTGCATTATACTACTCCATTCTATTCTGAACAACTGTACGAAGTGATGATTCTAAAGCAATCTTGTGCATTTCACCAGAAACACTGATAAAAGATGCTATCACTACCTACAGCTAAAATGACAGTTCGTGTACTAGAATAAGTGCCTTGTTTTAAAACAGACTTATCTATGTCTATTTTCAATTTAGAAAGTTGAGAGAGAAATCCAATCTTTTCTTTCTGCTTCATCTATTGAATGGATAGGGTTTGAAGGATAAATATTTATATTTATGTCAAATTTTAATTAGATAAGAGCACTTATGAACTGCATTACATCAGAAGAGTTGAGCTTCGTGGAACTCCATCACACGAAGTGAACTTAACTCATTACTCAACATAACTTAAAACACAACACCACTCAACACCACTCATCACCACACAACCCAACACTCAACATCACAACAACAACAGATAATGGGAGAGAGTTATTAGACACAGAAGAAGAAGAAGTTGGTTAATTGGGAAAACACAGAGAATTATTTATACACATTATAAACACCATTGAGTGGAAGAAATGTTATAAATGTATGTCATTTATTTACATGCATCTTGACACCTTCTCACTCTTGTCACTGTCTTACTGTACACGTTCACTGACCCCAGGTCAAATGAGAACTTACATACAGCAGGAACAAGTTGATACAAGGCGTACACAGTGTGATAAACTCTGACCACCCCAAATTAACCCAACACTAGATTAGAGAAAAAAGAGGGGGAGGGGAACTAGTTCCTACTTCAGGAATTTAGATTTCTTCCGACCTACTTCTAGAATATTGTATTGGTAGGAATGTATATATTTATGTGAATATTCATCAGTGATCTTGGTGGCTACATACCAACAACCACCCAACACATCAGCAAACTAACCACCTAAATCAGACCTGAAAGAGGGAAGCCGAGAGAAAGAGATGAACCACAAGTGAGATGGAAGATGACTTGGCCATGAGCAAAGTATGGGGAGGCCTTCAGAGGAGCTATACGGGCAGACCTGAAGTGGATCCATCAGTCAATGGACCCTGGCTTACCAAATCTTCCAGTCACCAGGTTACCTTTCTAATTGGTAGACACCACACCCAATTTCAGGAAACTGATATTTAATTGTTGAATCATTTTCACACTTAACATGTACAACATCAAAATGGTTACTATGTTTTCACACTTGTTGACCTCTCATGTATTGATGCTTGTTTATTAATGGCCTGTGACAATGGTCCAATGTGCAACTTTTCTAATATATCTTGTGTAAATCACAATAGAGATGTATGTACTGGCCAGAAGGCTCAGGCCCAGTCAATAAATGATTAACATGAATTGACCTTCTGTTAATTTATCAGTTCAGACCTATCTGTGAGTCTCCAGCTTCTTTGTACATCATGTTGTCAGAATCTAATGTGATTGATTATGTGTTTGCTTGTTTAAAAATAATTCCACTCATAATGACTTACTAAAATGGGGGAGAGAAGACTCTAGATCTATCAACTGCTCAATATCCATGTTTTCTTCATCTAAATCAGGCTGAGAAAATTCTCCAGACTTTCCTCAGATTTGATAAACAAAAAAAGGGGGCTCCAGAGCTACAGAATCCTTGGAGAAGGGGCAGAATCCCAGTTGGTAATCATTATTCTCACCAGGGCCATAATCTATATCTCCTAGACTACTTAATAGAACGAGGCCTGCAGATAACTCAAGGTTCATATTCTGGGGTTATTGAAGATAGAAGAGGATGGGGCTCTACTTCTTTTGTTAGAAATGGGGCATGCACTACAGTGATCTCCCACTCCCTTCAAAAATATATGACATATAGTCGGCTACGTCCTGGATGGTTCCCATATATTAACCTTTAAACAATTACATAAAACATTAACACAGTTATCTTTAGATTTTGAACAATGTCATTTTCTTATATTGATTGACAGCCACATGATATGAAGGACATTTACAGATAGATAAGAATAGGTGACTGATCATTCCTCCTGAAGAAGGGGGCCAGTTCCAATAGGCGTATACTTCAGGAAGAGGTGCTCCGGGAGGAATATCAAGTATAAATCTACTATTTAAACACTACTTCTCTTCCAGAGAAGATGTTCTTTTCCTGTGGAGTCTGAACTTAACAGCATTTCATCAACCACCGGAAAATCTTATCCGTTGGGAAAACTCTGTCTAATTTCAGATTCTTTTCTTTACTGGGAATTAATTCTGGGTGCTTCAGTGCCTACTGCCTTTGGCTTTTCCAGCATTGACAGACAGACATAACATAGGGTGTTTTTAATAATGCACATGCCCTGTTGTATATTTGCAGATCAGGGACTGACAAGCTTACGCGGATCAGACTAACTGCAATTATATTTTTTAGGCAGAACAAAGCAATAAATTATAGACATGGCGGAAACTGCAAAGTTTAGAGCCCAAATAACAGAAACAGGTAGGGAATGCGGGTTAGATGGCCCTGAGCTAGCTAACTATGTTTCGGATGCATTCGACATAAGAGAAAGACTGCAAGCGGAATTGGCTCTCAAAGAAAAACAGCTTCAGGCTGAATTGGCTGAGAGGGAAAAACGACTTCAGGCAGAATTGGAGGAGAAAGAGAAACGATTTCAAGCAGAACTGGAGTTGAGGAGAATGGAGACTGAAGTGGAGATCCGGAGAATAGAGAAAGGGAGTGGTCCTACACCCTCAACCTCATCAGGATCGCCAGTGACAGAACCACCTCCTCACGTCTCTCACCTTAATTCAGGAGCTATGTCATTTCCTCTGGAACCCTTTAATGAACAGACTGACCACATCGAAGGATTTTTATCACGCTTCGAGGCAATGGCTGTCAGCTGTGGGCTTGAAGAAAGTAGATGGGCGACGAAGTTAGCGCAGGCCTTAAGATCCACGGCGTATGATGTGTTCTCGCGCCTCACTAGAGAGGAACAACAGAACTACACAACACTTAAGACGGCACTCTTGAGCCGCTTCGAAGTGGACGCCGAATCTTATAAAACTCAGGTTCAAAACCGCAAGGAAGGAACCGGTGAGAGTTACGCGCAACTAGTTGAAAGACTGAAGTCATACATACAAAGATGGGCTTGCTTGGGAGGATTTGAGGAAAGTTTTGAAGGACTCCGTGAAATGATCATCATTTATCAGATCAAGGCGAAAATGCAGAACGAAATGGAGGCATTCTTAACCCAAAACGGGGCGGACCGCCTAGAAACTATAATCATCCTGGCAGAGAGATTTGAGAAATCTCAGAAGGAGATGGGAGGAAAGGGACGTTCGAACAACACCCCTTCTCAAAACAAAACTCCACAGCCAAAAGAGGGTGAAAACACTGTAGCCACCAAGAAAATGGGAAATCCCAGAAAAACACTCAAAACACAGCCCAAACAGCGCCGAAGGAGGACAAACCATTCTGTACCCATTGATACACAAAAAAAGGGGGCTCCAGAGCTACAGAATCCTTGGAGAAGGGGCAGAATCCCAGTTGGTAATCATTATTCTCACCAGGGCCATAATCTATATCTCCTAGACTACTTAATAGAACGAGGCCTGCAGATAACTCAAGGTTCATATTCTGGGGTTATTGAAGATAGAAGAGGATGGGGCTCTACTTCTTTTGTTAGAAATGGGGCATGCACTACAGTGATCTCCCACTCCCTTCAAAAATATATGACAGTGGCAAAGCTTTAACCATGAACTTACTGTCAGTCCGGTCGTATGGCTGGAGTCGTAGTGGGTTATTCGGTCTGGATCATCATTGTGCCGTCACTTGAGGAACCATCAGACTTCTCTCTTTCAGAGGATCCTAGACATGCACATTATACAGCATACGCAGGTGTCATCTCGGTCTGCTGTCGACTCCGCTGTTTCACCAGTAGATTCAGTTTCATAGCTGCGCTCAATTTGCCAGTCTTTCAAGGGATTTATTTCGTCTATCCATATTGTCTGGTAGACTGAGGACACTTCAGTGGTAAAACTCCGCCGCAGAGCAAGCATGAAAGGATCGTCACAAGGTCCCTCTTCCCACAATGGTTGGAACCTCTACCTTCCTTACATTCTGTGTGGGTCATGAATCAGGGTGTCTTTCACCTGTCGTGCGTTCGTATCCTATTTCCAGACATTTATGTCATTTCCTAATTATCCCATTATTGCTCATTGTGCCTGCTCCCAAGCCAGCTCTCCCTCGAGGAGGAAAACATCCCTCATTGGGTGATTTGAGTACTCGCACAGATTCTTGCATGTTTGGTGTCAAAGATCTACAACGGAGCTTCGAGAGTTAAGACGTTTGACACCCATTTGTGGTGTCAGAAGTGGGATCTGAACCCACGCCCACAACAGTGGACTTCTGACACCAAATGAGTCCTGCCTGTCAGCAACTTACTTGCGACAGGTAATTCAGGACTCCCTACTTTTGCACGACACGAATCAATAAATCGTGTGATTTACAAAAGGATACATTTTTATTTACACACAAGCTCTGCGAGCGGAATACTTCATTGATAATCAACAACATGGTATGTTTCACAGATGCAATGAAGAGGTGGAAATAATGATACTATTTACTAATTGGAATCTAAACCTAGCTAACACTATTGTCTATAAACTATATAGGGATCCTAGCGAACAGGTCTGGTCTCTATCCGTCCTTGTCCCAGTCTGAGGCACGCTTCTAGTTGCGCGTTCAACCACGGACATTCAGTCCTCCGTGCGCTGGCGAGTTTGCGTGCTTAGAGTCCCAGCACGCTTGGTCAGTTGACTAAAGTAACTGGTATTCTCCAGTTACTCGTCGAGAGGCGAGTTTCCTATACTCATGGGAAACCCTCGCTCATAAGCACTCAATGACCTCTTAGTTGACACGAGTGTGTCCTGTTGTCAAGCTAAATATAGTGCCCGTGTCTCTCCTGTCTGGTGTTCTCTGCATAGCTCCGTCTTAACTCTCGAAGCTCCGTTGTAGATCTTTGACATTTGGTCTGAAGAAATCAAATCCTTCCCCTGAGTTTCGCCTCTGTCGCGCCTCCACGTCGGCGATTCACTATACAACAGTGTTGCCTTCTTCGGACCTAGTTCATGGCTCATGGAGTTGAATTGAGTTGAGTTAAGAACCGACATCAATGCACTCAGGACATTCCCATACGTGTTCCGTCCCCTCGTTCAACAGCCATCGAAGCATCATACCACTCGTCGTTCCCACCACTATCTGATTAAAAGTTCTCCTGGTCTTCCCTCTCAGTTTTGAGATTCTTCCAGAACCCCTGCCGATCTCCCGCAATTTCATTCTTTCCACATACGGGTTCTCAATCTGTTCCTCCGCCTTCTCCACCTGGTCCGACCAGCGCACGACCACCACCCCTTGCCTATAGACAATCTGCCGCCAAGAGGCGCATTCCCTGCTAGCCTATCCACCTGTTCATTCCCCCGCACCCCCGAATCGCCAAGGCAAAATATCCATACAATTCTCACAATCTGTGACCTCTGATGCGACGAGAGCCATTCCACACGAAACATTCCTTTCTTCACCTTACTAAGCATACTCTTTGAATCCGTAATGAATACAACGTGTATTGCAGTAATCTCCTCTTGCCAACCGTTTGCCGCGGTTACTGCCTCCACCTCCATTCTCATGCTATAGGTCGTAGTCTCATATGCCAGACTCTCCTTTTTCAAGACTCTCCCATTAGCCTTTGCAATAAAGCCCCAACCACTACGTCTGTTTCTCACCACTGACCCGTCGGTGTAGATGACTATGTCACCTTGATGTGTGTTATTCTGCACTTCAAACTCAGTGCGGCCCGCAGCCAATTCTCTGCACTCACAATCCAGTGTTATTGTTACATTGTGCCAGTCCGTCATGTTTTCCGGAACTTCAACCCACTCTCTTTCACGATTAATGGTCTCTAGATCACATACCAGACGTATAGAATGTTCTGCCTGTGCCATCCAGGACCTGCCTCGTCTTAGTCTATTACCCTTGACTATATCCATGGCTGCATGCAGCGGGTGATCCCTATCTTCGGCAACTCTCAGGTACCATTTGGCCTGAAGGACCCTATGTCTATCCGTCATTGTTGGTAGTGCCAGGATATGCCGCATGCATATAATTGGTGTGTCCTTTGTGCACTCCAGGATTAACCGCATGGCAGCATTCTGTTTGCGTTCCAACCTTTCAAGCTGGCTCTTTGATACTGTCAGCAGCTGCAAACCATACGCAATGAAAGAAATTATTAACTGCTGAAAGAGCCTGTACAGCATCCTCTGATCTACCCCAGTTGGTACCATAGCCCTCAATGCATTAAGCCCCTACCAGCCTTCACCACCAAAGCCTCCACATGATCCTTAAAAGACAAACACCTGTCAAAGGTGATACCCAAGTACTTCAATTTACCCTCTCTCCTAAGAGGACATCCATTCAACATAATACCTGGGACATCTGCCTTGACGATTCGGTTACCCAGGGAGTACCACACAACCGATACCTTGTCTGGGTGTATAATGGCCCCTGCGTCCCTGCACCACTCCGCCACCCTATTTACTGCCAACTGTAAGTGGTTCGCCAAACTGACCCTGTCACTGCCCTGTCTGTACACTAACACATCATTTGTAAAAGTCAAGATTCTACCCACACCTGGTGTCTCAATAGCTGCAATTTTGCTGGTGAAGACATTAAAGAGCACTGGGGACAAGGCAGATCCCTGTGGCAACCCAGGTGTAATAGTACAGGGGTCAGAAGTCCAGGAACCCATGCGCAGTGCAACCTTACGCTCATAAAGGACCGCCGCAACCCATCTAACAAGGCAAGGGCAGACCTCCATGTCCAACAGTTTGTATATTAACCGATCATACCTGATACTGTTATACGCATCCTCCAGGTCAAGAGCTACCGCCACTGTCTCTTGTTTATCCTGGAAGCCATCGTAGACATCAAATGAAAAAGTTGCAGCATTGGCATAGGTGTCCTTTCCAGACCGGTAACTCCCGAGTCCTTGGGGAAGCAGATTACGACTTTCCAAATGTTACTGGAGCTTGCGTGCTACTATCTTTTCGAGGACTTTGCCATACGTGCTTTGCAGGGTTATGATTCAGTATCCATTAAGTCTTGAGTGATCCTTACCTGGCTTTGGGAGTGGGACCAGGTATCTATGCAGCCAATCGTGGGGTATTTCCGCCGTATTCATGCTTAGATTGAAACAAAGAGCCATCTCCTCCACGTCCCCATCATTTATGTTACTCATATGGGAGTACCTCACTCCAACCGGACCTGGCGATGTGTCTTCGGTACCCTTCTAATATCCTATACCTTAATCTTACAGGCCTCCTTCCTAGTGACCCGTGACAATGCCTCTCTGACGTTATCTCCTGAATCACACATATATGCTCGTCTCTAGAAATCTAGCTCTCCCTATCGGGTGCTTGTTTATGGATTAGGCCTCCCAACCTCCGCCGTTCTCTGCTCGACAGTTTACACAACATTAGCTGGGGGTTTGACTGCGGTCGACATTTCATTGATTTAGGTGACTGCTACAATTCGGTGTTTAGACTACATTGCAGAGTCCCAGTCTCAAGTGCACCGCTACCGTTTGGGGGGATGGCTACAGAGTTGACACGAGACAGTAGCAGTTCTAGATCTTAGATGCGAGATTGGTTAGTTTCAATGTTAGAGAAACAACAGTGAAAGAATACCTTTATGAACCACTGCATGCATTAAAGCAGACAATGATGTGTATACAAAAGGCAACATTGCAGATATAGACTTTCAAGCGAACGAAAGAAAATGGGAAGACGGCTCAATACTGCCTGACCCGGACATCGTGACCAAGTAACAACTTTACAGCCACACACCATGACATGATGATACATATAATTAGAAACCATTGGAAGATCCAGCGACAGTTTAGTCAGCTTGACACGGCGTCATTCAGCATGCCATACAGACGCAGTTATCAGCATCAAATATAATTAGATTGACAGAAAATAATCCATACATTTTGTCTGATGTGTCGACTATAGGTAAAGGTAGGAATATTGATGATAATATTATCATTGTAAAACGGCGGCATGAAAAAAAAGTAAATTATCTGGTATAGTCATTAGATTATAACAGTACGGTAAAGAATCAATGTCTTCACATGGAGGCTTCATCGCTGCTAGTTTCATATTTATGTAGGTCAGTCGGCGCTGGATGGGTGGTGTGGTCAATTGTTTGCCTGCTACCTTGACCTCACTGAATGTGTCCTAAACCAAGGTTAGACTACGCCGACCTGGGACTCATAATATGTTTATTGTATTAAATCATCGCACAGAGGGGGTTCGAATACATGTCCACCGGGCTTCCTATGTTATTAAATGCATGTTCATGACTTCCGACAGTCATTATATAGAGTGTGACATTGGTCACAGCTTGAGTAGCAAGACAACAATATGACAGATGTCGCTCATCTCGCGTGTGTACGCGTACAACTGAAGGAAACTATTTCACACACGAGCGTATACTCAGGCTGTTACAAACAGGGAGATAATTGCTTGAATCATATTTACTAAAGGTCACCTCTTAAAATAAATAACATGTGCTTGCTATGTAATTACTACTGGCACCGTGTCTTGACAAATGACAGTTTGTTAATTGTGTATAAACAAGACATAATAACCGCCCCGAAGCATAAAGCTTGGCTAAATTGTACAGACCATGTGTTGCCCATGCGGCATGCAGCATGATCTCACTCTCTCGCCCTGCCAAGTTTACTCCAAAGGAAAGGCAACACCAATCCATATATAAAGAAGCACATCATATACCACAAACCATTCACATTGTCAGTGATAAGAAGAATCATTACGCCCATTACGCGCTTGATGCGCTTTATTTCAACACATCGCTCTAAATGTGGACTAATGTGTCAACAAGCAAAACGAAACCCCGTGCATTCACATAAATGTGATTTTCTAAATAGAAATCGACATGCAGAATGAGATATGGTTACCAGCAGAATACAATCACCGTATGGTAACCGCATGATGAGAAGCAATCAAATATGTTCGTAATTCTAACACAATATACCCTATTCGCCTCAATCAGCAGAGAAGAGTCCATTGCTGTATTTTACGTATTCACCACAATTATCTATCTATAAGTCGATACAAATTTCTTGCTATTATAATGTGCTTTTGAATCGATCATTGTATTTAGCCGGGTGAGGTTTGACCAAACTGTCTTGCGGGTATGTGACAGTCGACTGTCACAACGGATGTTTATGTGGCAGTAATTGGGGAATTACCTGTGAATGAGTTTAAGGTTAGTCTGGAGGACGCATTAAGAGCACTTGAAGCCAAAGACATGCCTACAGGCCGCGACAAATTGGGTCTGACAGACGGGTGCCACGTGAGTGTCACATTAGAGCAGACGGACTTGATACACAAATAATACAACAAATGGGGTGTGACACTAAACGGATTTTGTGACATTATTTAGGGATTGAAAAGTTAGAGTAGAAGACAAGAAGCCAAACCGACAGAGGGACAGAATAACAAACGGCTACGTAAATAATTAGACAGACAGACAGACAGACAGACAGACAGACAGACAGACAGACAGACAGACAGACAGACAGACAGACAGACAGACAGGCAGGCAGGCAGGCAAGCAGACAAGCAGACAGGCAGATAGGCAGACAGACAGACAGACAGGCAGGCAGGCAGGCAGGCAGGCAAGCAGACAAGCAGACAGGCAGATAGGCAGACAGACAGACAGAGACAGACAGTCAGACAGACAGACAGAGACAGACAGGCAGATAGGCAGACAGACAGACAGACAGACAGACAGTCAGACACAGACAGACAGACAAGCAAACAGGCAGACAGACAGACAAGCAGACAGGCAGATAGGCAGACAGACAGACAGGCAGGCAGGCAGGCAGGCAGACAAGCAGACAGGCAGATAGGCAGACAGACAGACAGACAGACAGACAGACTCTTTAGATCACGTGACGATCTCAAGGTGTAGCCAGATTGGTTAACACAATTTGGACATTGTTGGCCATAGTCCGGTGACGACTCGTAGCCCTAGTACCAGGTCATGGTGTATAGCCATCTGAGCATCTGACTAATTGTTAGTTCATTAAGTTGGTAGTTAGATCACTGCATGGTTTTTTAATGCATTTATACCTATTGATATTGTGTGTGTGGGTAGAAATGTAGATCTCGAGACACTAAAACTAAGCGCAGTAGCCACGTCGGACCGATCTGTGACTCATATACAGTTGTTATTGTAATTGTGTTCAGTAGAAGTAATGAGTAGTAAAGTGTTCACATTTACACGAGCTCAAACAGTGCCGAAGTGCGCGAGTCAAGAGAGGCACGAGCCAAACGAGTCATTTACAGTCATGTTAACAGGTGAGAAGATCAGATCTACAGTAGTTTTAATATGCACTGGACCCGTCAAGGTGACAATCCTAGGATCGTATTCCTGGGATCGACACTGCTAAAAAATCAATGAACACCCAGTAGCAGCAGATACAGCAGATGATGATCCTGACACTTAAAGGGCAGTGCCGTGCTATGTTACAGAGAGGCGTCGCATCAGGCGGCACCGTAAGAGGCTTCATAAGGGGGCGGAATGTTTACAGAAAACAAAATGTAAGGGGCGGCATTTCGAAGACTTACATCTTACTGAGAAAATCCACCGCCCGTGCCTGGACACTTTATATGTAGATTGTCTGCGCTTATAAGTAATCAACGGAGCTTCACAAACTCGAAACATCGGGTTCGATGTCAGTCGCGAAGCATTCTGGAGCACATAGCTTTGTGTGGATTTTCACAATGGTATAAGCGTCTGATGTTCAGACAACAATGGTAGACTGTTGGATGTAACATTGCTTAGACAATTACAAATACGCAATACATAAAGGGGTTGGTTAGGATGTCGTGTAAAGGAAATAGACCAACTTCAATTAAATGTAGATTGGTATAGAAATATGTGGGATGCAAACAGATTGAGCTAGATTTGTGATGCTATAAATTATTGATGGAGAGATACATTGATCTTCATAATCACACTGCCGTCCTGTTATCGTTTGGAATAATGGCGCCGTATCCACACATTATTTTCGCAAAGGGAGGAATGGGCAGAATTAAGATAAGAGTTAAGATTTAAGATAATTCATTATGAATTCCTACCACACGGCGATTCTTCCAGGCCATTAACGGGTCACTCCGGCACAGCGGGGCTCGCGAGGCTAATGAACTGGGGTTCATCTTGTCTAAACCAAGATTTTACTGTCAACTCAAAGTTACAGTGGCTACTGGAGACAATCCAAACTGGTCTCTCCCATGGTTGTCTATGACCAGCTAATGAACCCAGATGTGGTTCAGTTGTCTCTATGAAATACCTGTTGACTTCAGCGAGGCTACTCTATTTGGGGGACATCGCTATATGTACAATCCGCCGTGGATTGTCTGTAACTCCGTGTAAGTGTAAGGACATTTGTTGACCAACCATTTGAAATCCTGTAGAACAATACAAAGAATAGCCGTTATTTGCTAAGGAACAAGTTCCACACAGGCATGAAAACGAAAGGATATATTTTTGTTTATTACAAACAGAAGTGTATTTGTTCTATTAAACAACGTAAACAGTGGATGTGATTCTTTTCAACGAAAACGAGTCAGTAATTGACGCAGACGATCGTATTATCGGAAAATTCTCTGACCTAATATGTTAATTAGACAAAACAACATGAAATTGATTCAACAACATGAAAAACGCAGACAAGACGTATAGAATCTGTGTGTTCTTGTAATTGCTTATTTGCTTTGATATTTTTAAAAGAAAAACGATGTTGGGAAAGTACATTTTAAATGTTCACGTAACAATGTGTGATGTATATATTTACATTAAGTAAACAAGAATCAAACAATGGGCGAGCACTGTAGTGTTGGCAAACAAGTGTAGCAGGAAAGAGGGGCAGATCGGAAGATCACTCGATCCCCGGATTGATTGTACGTGTATGTAAATTAAAAGTAATTATCAATGTCATTGACAGAAAAATCAATTCGCGAGTCCTACAAGTAACAAATGAAAAATGTAAACTTATTAGAGAAATTAGACGTAGACATTCACGATTGTTTAGGTACGGTATGAGAAGACATGAACTAGACAACTTAATGACAACTGGCAAGATTGAGAGGAAAAGAACAAGAGGGAGGCAGAGAGATAAATATGTGCAAGTCTTGGCCAGATTACACAATCAAGACAGGAATACAAGTGGCATCCAGGTGATCGTGTGAGCTGGCAAAAACCCGCTTATGACCGCCCACACCTGTCTGCAAGGCATATGGTGATTATGAATTGCCATTGTCGAAGACGTGCTACTAAGTCCCAGCCATCCAGTCTTTGCATACAGTCAATGGGGTTGCGGTCACTGTAGTGTTCTATTGTGTGAGACAGCTTATGTATGCTGTTATGTATCGTAATTTGTGCTTAAACAATATCAGTCTGCAAAGTCAACTTGTTATACGTACTGACCAATGCAATAGATAACCAGAAGCTCGGACATGTTAATAACAAGGAACAGCGACTTGGAAATCCGATAAACGGTAAAGTCCTACCCACTTTAAAACGTTGTTATACTCACATGCTTGCTGATTCCGCCTGGTAGAGGCTACAAAGGTCTCTGATAAGAATATCGCATGGACTAGGGTCCTCATCTGCAGAGCGCAAATTACTGGAAGTACATGTGTTGCTTAATAAACTCGGAACAGCAAGTTCGCCTCCTACGTCATACATAGTTAGTGTTATATTACGTGTTTGCTACAACAGTTTTCCAACGAGACATTCAATCTGAGCCAATATATCATCAATAAAAATCAATATTAAATAATCACAGACTAGAAAACATTCTAGACAAAGTACACTTAATAACGTTATGACATTGTGGCAGTTTGCACCGGGGGTGAGTTTCATGATCTAACTAGGAGTCTCTGTGGCGAAGTGGTCAAGCCGTTTGACTTGTGCTCCGAAGGTTGTGGGTTCGATTCCGGGCCGCGTCCTTCAGTTTACGAGTTAAATGTTTCGGAGACTCCTGTGGGTCGTCGCTAAAAGCTACGGAGTTCGTGCTTTGTGCGACGCTTTCCGCGCTGCGGAAAGAGACCGAGCCATACGGGATACAACCCGGTGCAATGAAGTCGACCCTGTCGACTTTTAAGCGACTTTTTATCTAACTAGGAATACGACTTGTGCCTATGTGGCTACCAGGTTTACGAGATTGATCCATGGTAAAACATACACGCCAGTGGTCAAGCAAATCACGTGGACAATCGGCAGCTACCGTGACGAACCAAATCAAGGCATCCAAGGACAGCTGGACTGGCAATCGTGCATCCACAGGTTTTAGATATTCCTGTGTCAACAAACGAACCAATTCCCTTTGGGAAGTGTAAGGGTTAACTATTTGTTGTAGACATCTCGGAGATAATCTAGTAGATTAGAACTATGGGAGTAGGTTTATGTCATATATAATATATGTTGCTTTATTTTAGCTATCCAAAGATAGATGGCTATTTTAAATTCCCAGCTTATGAAGTCTTGCTTAACTATAGCTAGATAGCTAACTCAAGCTCTTCAGAAAGCAGATTCAGTTAAGTCTGTGTTATCTCTGTACAGTCTAACATATCTGTGGCAATTCTATTGTGCACTCTGTGAGTAATATCTAAATATCAGTTCAATTAGCTCCATGCTAGCCTACTTGTGACCAGCTTACAGGGGAAGCGAACCAATTCCTACCATTAAACAACAGTGATGTCAACTTGACGTACAACAAACAACACGATTGTAATGACATAATAAATATAAAAACGTCTTACAGCAGGAATGTGCTGTCGGTATGTGCGGTATTTAGACCTGTTTATTTTGAAGGATTAAGTGGCCAATCTTTCCCTCCCTTGGAAAGCGCGGAGAGCTGACATCGAACCCACGTGTGACCGCGCTCAAACTATTGCCAAGGTAACGTCCTAATCGTTACACCAACGCCATTACTAACATAAAAATATCAACACTGTTCAAACATAAACAAACTAACATCTCTTGCTTGCAGTTGAGAACACAGCCAGGCTGGATAGACCAAACAATAAACTGAAAACTACTGAATGGAGTGTTCCTAAAACTGGGAAAACATTCATCAACTAGCATACATAGGTAATGACTGATTTAAACAGGTATTCTCTCAGGCCATTCAGATGGAGTCTTCTTTCTATTCTTCTTCTTCTTCTCCTCCTCTTCCTTCTAGTCCTGCTGCTGTTCCTTTTTTTTTCTTCGTCTTCCTCTTCATGCCGTCGTCGGTCACCCGCAAACTTTATTTTGGACGTGATTGCGTTGTGCCTGTTTACAGAAGAGCTGCGACATATGTGCCTTTCCATAGATACATCTAGCTTCTTCAGACACGTGTTGACCCAGTTAGCATTCACAGTAGCTGAAATCTATCGACAGTGAAATACCTATACCACAAGGTAATTGAACTATGTTGATAGGGAAATACCTACATCACATCTGATGATAGTGGCATGCTTTAACCACAATGTAGTTGAAACTATGATTATAGTGAAATACTTCACCACAAGGTGGTTTAAACAATGATGATAGTGAAAAAATACACCACAAGGCAACTTCACCAACTTACGCCTAATCCCAGTCAGTCTGTATATGCTGTGATCTATATGTGATGTGATGTATATGTGATGTGATATATATGTGATGTGATGTATATGTGATGTGATATATATGACAAGGCAGACGTGATTGTGGCCTTGTGAGAGCACGTGTACACCTCGAGGAGCAAATGGACCACCATAGTCTGGCAAGAATGAGGCAGCGAGGAGTGACGAGGGGATCTGGTCGACGCTCGACGCTCAGAGGAAAGCCAAGACGGACATATAATCAAATTGCTACTGGTAATATTAGTGTTGGAACTCTTCGCTGGCTGCTGAAGATGGGGACTGAGCGCTTATGGGAGTGCCCCAAATTCTGTGATGTCGGTTCCTAAATCAATCGATCGATCAATCAATCAATCAGTCAATCAATCAATCAATCAATCAGTCAGTCATTCCATAGTGTTTTGATCTATACGTGTGATAATGATGTGATATATATGACAAGGCAGACGTGATTGTGGCCTTGTGAGAGCACGTGTACACCTCGGAGGAGCAATTGGATCACCATGGCCTGGAAAGAATGAGACAGCAATGAGTGACGAGGGGATCTGGCCGACGCTCGAAGCTCAGAGGAAAGCCTAGACGGACATATAATCAAATTGCTACTGGTACTATTGGCATTGGAACTCTTCGCTGGCTGCTGAAGATGGGGAATGAGCGCTTATGGGAATGCCCCGAATGCTGTGATGTCGGTTCCAAAATCAATCGATCAATCAATCAATCAATCAATCTATAGTGCCTTGATCCACATGTACTGTGATGAGACATGCCATGATTACACAATAGTAACTTTCCGAGGATGTGTAGTTCCGGTATAGCTCTTGCACATGCAGCTGATGTCTGCGTTTAGAGAGGGTGTCGAAGTAACGTGTTGGGAGGGGCATTTCTATACTAAACAGACTGCGATTTACACCATTTTCTGGGCTAAAACGACCGGACGCCCATTTATCGGAATTAAAATCGGCCTTCTAGAGGACTCGCACGCCAAAGAACTAGCCAGCCAGCCAGTCAGCTAATCAACCAGCCATCAGCTAACCAACCAACCAACCATCTTAGATGACAGACCTAACATGGCATAAGAATGGCATTAGATGGCATATATGACCTGACCATCATCTAATGAAATGAACTAGAGTGTGGCCAGTACGGAATAATAGAATTTAGACATCTCCAACACATTTCACTCAGCGATTGATCTTGAAGATGCGTACAATAGAGTGCCGTTGGATTTGTTAATGTTTCAACTGCTTGAACTCAAGGTAAGTCCATTCCTCCTAAGTTGGATCGCGGCAGCCATATTCCAACGGAAAGATTTTAGATGTGGCAATTGGACTTCTGAACAAACAGAAATATATCCGGGCCTGCCACAGGGATCACCATTATCTCCGGTGCTTTTCAACGCCTACACTGTGATAATTACCAGCAAGTAGATCACTGGACTGGGGAGAACGCGACGATGTGTTAGTGTATCGTCTGGGTAAGGATAGAGATCGGGTTGCTGTGGAACTACAAACTGAACTAAATCGCATAAGCACTTGGTGTGTGGAATCTGGGGCAATGGTCAGCCCAACGAAGGCAGCAGTGACATGGTTTTATTTGAATAATCATATTGTCAACACTCCAACACCAACTATAAAACTGTGTTCAGAGGCGGTGGAAAGAACGCAGGCAATGAATTCCCTGGGAATACGGTTTGATCGAAGCCTTGCTTATAATGAGCACATAGACCAGGTGATAACAAAGGCCAAGCGATGGTTGGCTGTGATGCGGGTGATGGCGGCAGCAAACTGTGAGCAGCACCATCTATGTCTGCTATACGAGGGGTTGCTCATGTCTGTTTTCGAGTATGCGATGGCAATCCTGACTCTCAGCTGTAAGCAGATGGAAAGGATACAAAACGAAGCTATGCGTATTATTCTTGGTTGTAAAAAAAAATACAGCATGCAGGGCGATGCGCTACCTTCAAGCACTGCTGAAACTGGTCAGCAACATATAGCGGATCATTTGGGGAAGCTGGCTCTCGTCATGGTCTGGAACCTGACTTTCTTTATGGTCTGCCACCTGACTCTCATCATAGCCTGGAACCTGACTCTCATCATGGCCTGCCACCTGCCTGTCATCATAGCCTGGAACCTGGCTCTCATCATGGCCAGGAACCTGGCTCTGATCATAGCTTAGAACCTGGCTCTCATCATGGTCTGGAACCTGGCTCTTATCATGACCTGGAAGCTGGCTCTCGTCATGGCCTGCAACCTGACTCTCATCATGGCCTGCAACCTGACTCTCATCATGGCCTGCAACCTGACTCTCATCATGGTCTGCAACCTGAATTTCATCATAACCTGGAACCTGGCTCTGATCGTAGCTTAGAACCTGGCTCTCATCATAGCCTGAAATATGGCTTGCATCATGGCCCTGAATCTGGCTCTCATTATGACCTGGAATATGGCTCTGAACGTAGCTTAGAACCTGGCTCTCATCATGGCCCTGAAATATGGCTCTCATCATGGCCCTGAACCTAGCTCTCATCATAGCCTGGAACCTGGCTCTCATCATAGCCTGGAAAGACGTTTCTCAATCTCTGTAACATAACGCCCAAGGTGTCTGCAATGTCTATTGCCTCATGTAACATAAAGCCCAAGAAGTTTACAATGCCCGTGTCTATCTTCGTGCCTCTTCTTCGATGAACAACCACTCCTTCCATCATTGTTCTTTTCCAAACCGCGGTGACGTTTAGTTTGACCCATGTATTTCAGTTTCCAACACACAACACTTGGTATTTGAGGTAAATTGGTACTTGGTACAACTTGGTACAACACTTGGTACTTGAGGTAAATTGGTACTTGGTACAACTTGGTACTACACTTGGTACTTGAGGTAAAATGGTACTTGGTACAATTTGGTACAACACTTGGTACTTGAGGTAAATTGGTACTTGGTGCAACTTGATACAACACTTGGTACTTGAGGTAAATTGGTACTTGATACAACTTGATACAACACTTGGTACTTGAGGTAAATTCAAGCAGGTTCCCCCACTTGTTGCTAAATAACTGTGGGGATATTGCCATTCAGCGTAGCTCCGTGATGGCCAATACCCAAGGATGTGAAGTGTAAGGTCAGCACCACTTCTAGACCACTGCATAATGAGCTGAAGGGGTCAAGTCCCTTCCCGACCATTGCTCCTGATGTGGCAATCTTCGACTAGCCTGAATGTTGCATTGCATCACTTTCTAGCGTACTTTGGTCTGTAGGACAGTCGGTCTTGAGTCTGAGGAATTAAGGTCTGGCTCTTTGCAATCGCCACGGACTGTGTTGGTTAGGGTATTGTTTTGCCAAGGTAGGAAAGAAAAAATAACATTACCGATAATTCAAACCCAGGTCTCCGAAATGTGAGCTCGGAGCTCTAGCCATTCGGCCACTCTAAACGCTGTATGGTACCCATTTATTGAGATAAGGGCACTGCTGGTATGAAACACAAGCATCGTGCCACTGACCACACAAGCATCATCCCACTGAAAACACATGCCTGAACCAACAGCTCACTAACCACCAGGTCACCGTATCATTGGACAGAAGGAACACCGTTTAGTTATTGGTTACAGTTCGAACATAGAACTCTTTAAACTGGCTTGCAGTTGATAAGTAATTCAATCAATCATGTGCCATGCCGGAAAGCGTGGGCGGTCATGACTCGCCATTTCACTCGATCACCAGCGTCGTGGATCAGCTCAGTGTTCCTGTCTCGTCAATGCCATGTGGCCAAGCCATCCAGGTATTTTCCTCTCGGTCTTCCTCTTGGTCTGTTACCTTCAATCTTGAAAGTTGTCACTAAGTTCTCCACTCAATTTCTTCTCATACCATGTCCAAAAAATGTTGACTATCTTCGTCTAATTTCTCTAATCAGTTTACGATTTTCATTTGTCTCTTGTAGTACTTGGTCATTGGTTTTTTTCTGTCTGTCTATGGTATTCTTTGCATTTTCCTCAGAAACCATATTTCTGCAGCTATCAGATGTTTTTCAGCGTGACTGCTCATTGTCCAAGTTTCACATCCATACAAAAGAACAGATTCTATGTATCCCCTCAAAACTCTTTTTCTCGTTTCAATTGACATCTTTTTATTGGTCAGAATGTTTTTCATCTTGCTAAAGGCTACTTTCGCCATGGCGATGCTTGTTGTAATCTCTTCACGGCATCTCCCATAAGATGTTATGACTGTTCCGAGATAATTGTATCGTTTCACTTGTTGAAGAATGTTCCCATTTACTTGTATATTACATTGAGGTACTTCGTTCTTCCTAGTGACGACTATAACCTGTGTCTTCTTACAATCTAATTCCAACCTCAGCTGCTCACTGTATACAACAGGTATATAAACAGGTATTCTCTCAGGCCATTCAGATGGAGTCTTCTTTCTATTCTTCTTCTTCTTCTCCTCCTCTTCCTTCTAGTCCTGCTGCTGTTCCTTTTTTTTTTTCTTCGTCTTCTTCTTCATGCCGTCGTCGGTCACCCGCAAACTTTATTTTGGACGTGATTGCGTTGTGCCTGTTTACAGAAGAGCTGCGACATATGTGCCTTTCCATAGATACATCTAGCTTCTTCAGACACGTGTTGACCCAGTTAGCATTCACAGTAGCTGAAATCTATCGACAGTGAAATACCTATACCACAAGGTAATTGAACTATGTTGATAGGGAAATACCTACATCACATCTGATGATAGTGGCATGCTTTAACCACAATGTAGTTGAAACTATGATTATAGTGAAATACTTCACCACAAGGTGGTTTAAACAATGATGATAGTGAAAAAATACACCACAAGGCAACTTCACCAACTTACGCCTAATCCCAGTCAGTCTGTATATGCTGTGATCTATATGTGATGTGATGTATATGTGATGTGATATATATGTGATGTGATGTATATGTGATGTGATATATATGACAAGGCAGACGTGATTGTGGCCTTGTGAGAGCACGTGTACACCTCGAGGAGCAAATGGACCACCATAGTCTGGCAAGAATGAGGCAGCGAGGAGTGACGAGGGGATCTGGTCGACGCTCGACGCTCAGAGGAAAGCCAAGACGGACATATAATCAAATTGCTACTGGTAATATTAGTGTTGGAACTCTTCGCTGGCTGCTGAAGATGGGGACTGAGCGCTTATGGGAGTGCCCCAAATTCTGTGATGTCGGTTCCTAAATCAATCGATCGATCAATCAATCAATCAGTCAATCAATCAATCAATCAATCAATCAGTCAGTCATTCCATAGTGTTTTGATCTATACGTGTGATAATGATGTGATATATATGACAAGGCAGACGTGATTGTGGCCTTGTGAGAGCACGTGTACACCTCGGAGGAGCAATTGGATCACCATGGCCTGGAAAGAATGAGACAGCAATGAGTGACGAGGGGATCTGGCCGACGCTCGAAGCTCAGAGGAAAGCCTAGACGGACATATAATCAAATTGCTACTGGTACTATTGGCATTGGAACTCTTCGCTGGCTGCTGAAGATGGGGAATGAGCGCTTATGGGAATGCCCCGAATGCTGTGATGTCGGTTCCAAAATCAATCGATCAATCAATCAATCAATCAATCTATAGTGCCTTGATCTACATGTACTGTGATGAGACATGCCATGATTACACAATAGTAACTTTCCGAGGATGTGTAGTTCCGGTATAGCTCTTGCACATGCAGCTGATGTCTGCGTTTAGAGAGGGTGTCGAAGTAACGTGTTGGGAGGGGCATTTCTATACTAAACAGACTGCGATTTACACCATTTTCTGGGCTAAAACGACCGGACGCCCATTTATCGGAATTAAAATCGGCCTTCTAGAGGACTCGCACGCCAAAGAACTAGCCAGCCAGCCAGTCAGCTAATCAACCAGCCATCAGCTAACCAACCAACCAACCATCTTAGATGACAGACCTAACATGGCATAAGAATGGCATTAGATGGCATATATGACCTGACCATCATCTAATGAAATGAACTAGAGTGTGGCCAGTACGGAATAATAGAATTTAGACATCTCCAACACATTTCACTCAGCGATTGATCTTGAAGATGCGTACAATAGAGTGCCGTTGGATTTGTTAATGTTTCAACTGCTTGAACTCAAGGTAAGTCCATTCCTCCTAAGTTGGATCGTGGCAGCCATATTCCAACGGAAAGATTTTAGATGTGGCAATTGGACTTCTGAACAAACAGAAATATATCCGGGCCTGCCACAGGGATCACCATTATCTCCGGTGCTTTTCAACGCCTACACTGTGATAATTACCAGCAAGTAGATCACTGGACTGGGGAGAACGCGACGATGTGTTAGTGTATCGTCTGGGTAAGGATAGAGATCGGGTTGCTGTGGAACTACAAACTGAACTAAATCGCATAAGCACTTGGTGTGTGGAATCTGGGGCAATGGTCAGCCCAACGAAGGCAGCAGTGACATGGTTTTATTTGAATAATCATATTGTCAACACTCCAACACCAACTATAAAACTGTGTTCAGAGGACGGTGGAAAGAACGCAGGCAATGAATTCCCTGGGAATACGGTTTGATCGAAGCCTTGCTTATAATGAGCACATAGACCAGGTGATAACAAAGGCCAAGCGGTGGTTGGCTGTGATGCGGGTGATGGCGGCAGCAAACTGTGAGCAGCACCATCTATGTCTGCTATACGAGGGGTTGCTCATGTCTGTTTTCGAGTATGCGATGGCAATCCTGACTCTCAGCTGTAAGCAGATGGAAAGGATACAAAACGAAGCTATGCGTATTATTCTTGGTTGTAAAAAAAAAATACAGCATGCAGGGCGATGCGCTACCTTCATGATTTTCCAACCATTGAAGACAGAATACAAATTTGCAGAGCACGTGCCTACCTCAGAGTCAATGCAAACACACAGCATACACTGCATAGTGAAATTACGAAGGTTAAGGGCAGCTGGTCAAACAGAGGAATGTTGAGGATGGGTCAAGCCGAAGACATTCTTTAGCAGGTGTGTTCACTTGAGGACTTAGAAGCTGGCGATGAGTGGGTTCAAGCGCCAACATATTTCTGTACGTCTTTTTCAGTCTGCATCCAACTAGACAGAAAATTCAGACAAGAAAACTCGGCTGCTGTGGAGGAGGAAGTACACAGATGGGTCGGTCGTTCGACATGTGAGAAGTCCATGGGCCTTTACGGCTCAGGCCGGAGGGAGAATTGTAAAGGAGGATTCTGGTGCTTTTGTTGTGACCACACTATGCCTGATTATGGAAGTCATGGCAGTATGTAAAGCAATAACATGGCTCGAGACACAGACATTCACTAGGGCATGTTTCCTTAGTGACGCAATGAGCATGCTTAAGAAGATAAAGATAGGCATGATCCGAAGAGAATGGTTGCTGCCTCTGGAGCGGTCTCGGCTGGCAAAGATTAGTTTCATCTTCGTGCCAGGGCATGCGGGAGTACAAGGAAATGAGCGGTCTGACAAGCTCGCAGGTAAGGCTACTGTGGAGGGCGGAAGCGCCGTGGACCATGCTGACATTCTGAATGCTTTACAAGAAGTAAATGCTTTGCAAGAACGAAATGATGACTGTGAATCTACAACCATGGTCAGGATGCGAGAACAGCAAATTAAAAGAGGTGTGGCCAAACAAGAACACTATGCAGGAAGCCAAAGAAGATTGATAAACCAATACTGAACTGGTGTCGTTAGCTGCTACACGCAGCGGGATTTGCTGAGGAGGGGATCCGAGCACTTATGGACTGAATGGTTCGATATGTAATGATGATTACTTTCGACTAACTAACTAACTAACTAACTAACTAACTAACGAATGAACGAACGAACGAACCAACCAACCAACCAACGAACCCACCAACCACCCACCATCCCACCAACCAACCCACCAACCAACCAACCAACCAACTAACTAACTAACTAACTAACTAATTCTTGTACCTAGTGTGTAGGCTGTGTTTTGTTATGGTCAATCAATGATTGGGGATTATTGTTTTATTTTACCCGACTCTCCTTCTTGTTTATTGTCAAGCAAAATATTCGATGGTGATGACATGTTCAATTTGTTCAATGTTGACATTCTTTTGTATTGTAGTTTTTCATGTGTATGCTATGCTTCTTTTCTCAACATTTTGGAATAAAAATATTATTATAACTTTGTCAAAACAGCACCACGGGGTTCAGAATTAGACATCAAGCAAGCATGTAAAATAAAAAACGTAGAAACACACCGGACTGGAGAGATGGCTATCGTTTATTCAGTCAATCAATCATGTGCCATGCCGGAAAGTGTGGGCGGTCATGACTCGCCATTTCACTCGATCACCAGTGTCGTGAGTCAGCTCAGTGTTCCTGTCTTGTCCATGCCATGTGGCCAAGCCATCCAGGTATTTTCCTCTTGGTCTGTTCCCTTCGATCTTGCCAGTTGTCACTAAGTTCTCCAATCCATTTCTTCTCATAACATGTCGAAAAAATTTTGACTTTCTACGTCTAATTTCTTTAATCAGTTTACGATGTTCATTTGTCTCCTACAGTACTTGTTCATTGGTTTTTCTGTCTGTCCATGGTATTCTTTGCATTTTCCTCAGAAACCACATTTCTGAAGCCATTTTTCAGCTTGACTGCACATTGTCCAAGTTTCACATCCATACAAAAGAACAGGCTCTATGTATCCCCTCAACACTCTTTTTCTCGTTTCAGTTGACATCTTTTTATTGGTCAGAATGTTTTTCATCTTGCTAAATGCTACTTTCGCCATGGCGATTCTTGTTCTAATCTCTTCAAGGCATCTCCCATCAGATGTTATGACTGTTCCAAGATAATTGTACCCATTCACTTGTTGAAGTATATTTCCATTTACTTGTATATTACGTTGTGGCACTTCTTCCTTCCTAGTGACGACCATAACCTGAGTCTTTTTACAATTTAATTCTAACCCCAGTTGCTCACTGTGTACAACAACCGCATCTACTAATTGTTGCAGGTCCTGCGCATTGTCTGCAATTAATACTGTATCATCTGCATATCTGATGTTATTGATGTTTCGTCCTCCAATGCTGATTCCATTTATATCCTCTACATTTCTGAAAATATTTTTAATGTATAGGGAAAAAAGATCTGGAGACATCACACATCCCTGCCTAACACCTCTCTTAATTGGCTGATACTGTCCCACATCATTATCAATCCTTATTGCAGCTTGTTTCCAATATATGTTTTTTATAAGTCTAATGTCTTTCCCATCAATTTGTAGATCTGCAAGCATATCCACCATGCTGACATGTCTAACTCTATCAAAAGCCTTTGTATAGTCAATAAAGCAAAGATGTATATCCTTGTTTACTTCTATAGCACGTTCAATAACTGTTTGCAGCATATACACAGCATTTACTGTACCCTTTCCTTCTACAAACCCGAATTGTTCTTCCCCTATTTAAGGTTGTATCTTCTTCCTCACTCTTTGCATGATAATTCTTAGCAAAATCTTTGTGATTTGACTCATTATATTAATTGTTCTATGTTGATCACATTCCAGGGTTCCTGATTTCTTTGGGATTGCAATAAATACAGAGTTACATAATTCAGGAGGTATATCTCCAGTATCATATAATGTGTTCAGCAGTCTGGTGACTTGCTCTAGTCCAAATTCTTCTAAAGCTTTAATCATTTCTGTTGTGATGTTATCTGCACCGGGGGCCTTGCCAGCTTTCATATGCTTAAGAACATTTCGAACCTCCATCTCCAAAATTGGCGGTCCTTCATTATTAAATCTAATATCATACTGTTCGTCTCTGTTATCATCATAAAGGTGTTTCACATAATCTGTCCATACATGTAGAATCTGGTCTTTTTCTATTATGATTTTGCCATCTTCAGTTTTTAGACACCCTGTTGATGTACTTGTTCTTTTATCAGTAAGATCCTGAATTCTTTTGTGCACTAATTTTGTATTTTGACTGTTGTATTGGTTTTAAATTTCTAAGCACTTTTCCTCAAGCCATGCTTCTTTTTACTCCTTACATAATATTCTGACTTGTCTGTGAATTTCTTCATATTTGACAGAATTATTTTTGTTGAGTCTTCTTGTTTCCATGAGGTGTAAAATTTCTCCAGTCATCCATTTCTTATGACCCACCTTCTTTAATTCTGGAATAGTTGTTTCTGCAGCCACATTGATTGAATTCTTCAACGTTTCCCATTGATCATCCACATCCTGGAATTGGATCTCTAGATCAGCCAAAATTTCAGATCTGTTCTGTACTTCTATGTTGAATTTGTTTTGTATTTCCTTGTCATTACTCAATGTACACAAATCATATTTAGTGTTTCCTGTTATATACTTGACTTTCTTCAACTTTATCTTTAATGTTCATGTGAGTAATCTGTGGTCACTATAACAATCAGCACTGGGAACTGTTTTTGCTAGTGTTAGCGCGTTTCTAAATCTTCTGCTAATGAGAATGTAGTCAATCTGGTTTCTAATCCTGCTATCAGGACTCCTCCATCAATGATCGACTGTCCCATGTGTGTCCTGTGCTCTCTCATTCTTCCCTCTATTTCTATAACCAATACCCGCGAACTATGTGTCCCCATGTTGTCTATTGGCTTCAGGTGTTCAACAACAATGTATTACTGCCGTCTATCTATATTTGCTTCACTGTTGCTCGCTGCTATTGGGCTTTCTCTCCAGCTTGGGCTTTATATGGGCGGTCTGTGGTTTTTATGTGGTCATTACTGTTGCTGGGTTATACCTGAAGAGCTGTTTCACCACAACACGTGATCCAGACTCCTATATCAAGTGATTAAACGTCAGTTCTGTTTGGAAAGAGCCACAGCGAAGACTAAACTCACAAACGCAACAGCGCGGTCTGCTAATAGCCCAGGCTATTACCCAGGAAATAAATGGTGAAAGGTGGGACTGGAAATAAAGAGATGTGGCAGCATAATAAAGACGTTTACTACAGGAGTCTACGCTATGCAGTGAGAGACTCTTCACTACTGTGGTAGCAGATCTTACATTGATACGATGTACATTTCAGTTTATGACATATGACAGCAATAATATCAGATGTATTGTTATAGATATTAACATAAATAAGGTAAACTAATATCACACGCCATGTAGCCAGACAGTGCATGTCACATGCCAAGCTAAGAACCCAATTACAGACGCCATCGTTTTCTTTCTTCTTCACCCCTCTTTCCAAGGGAGTATGCGACACTTTGTTGTTCACCTCAAAGGTAACTGATTGCTCCCACATCATGTGTTCGTGCAGGGTGTTCTGTAGACGGCTTCCATTCTAGGTATCGGGCTACACTAGCCCCGAGGATGCTCCCATTGCCAAAAGTTGTGCAAAATGCACAGACTTGCGGGGCAGACGCGGTAGCATCTGGCTTGAAGCTGACGTGCAGATCCGGTGGTAAAAGGTTCGAATCCTCGTCTATACGGATGTCGTAGCCTGGTGCCGCTGACACAGAAAGATCACTATGTCTAACGAACGAACTTAAAATGAAGATTTCCTACAAAGCTTCCAGTTAAAGAATGATGTATGCTGAAACCTAAGAAAATACGACTATTAGAAGATGTCATGTGGCAAAGGAAAGAGACTTAGAGACTTCTAAGCAGAAAGTGTAACCAGGAAATCAGAGCCTTGAAATTATCTCTACAAGACTTAGCTAGCCAACTGTTTGGTGAAAGATAAAAGGCTCGGTGGTCTCACAACAATGGAGATCCTGGTGCTTTATGTTGTATTAATGATGTATGTTACTTACGTAAAACGTACATTCGTTGACAATCAACAATGTTGACATATAGAAATAAACCCAAGATGTCGAATACAGTTAATTTCGTTTATTCAATACAATGTAATTTGAAATCACAGGGCAAACTGTGATGTCTATGAGGGTATATGTCTAGTGGTCTGCACTATAGACTTATTCTTGAGTTTTATTTTCTGCTCCTTCCAGCTCCGACTTTAACACTTGTTACCAGGTGGTATGTTCTGAACTTGTCTTGTCAAAATGGGTTTGATATTCCAGTACCTTCAGCAATATTCAATCTGTAACTGTTGAAACAAAGCGCACACCTTAGATAGACTTTTGGAACTGGATGTTAGCTCAGACAGCTACGAGATCACAAATCCTCATATCATCAATACAATGAACGGCATTACCGTGCCTTACAGATCCGCACATCTGTTCTTGGGTATACAATCGAACTCATAACTGTACATTCTCATGCTCTGGATAACTGACAGCACTATTTACATAACTTTTTGCAGAAGCATAATTTCAAACTCACAGGTTTGCATTTCATCGCGATGAAGGACACAACAATGACCGCGGTTGCATAATATGTGTCTATCACCGTGTGCTCTATAACGTTATAGCATGTAAAGGAGTCATCTACTTATTTTCCTTTTACTGCCATGTTGGGTACAATTTGTAATTTTCAAGTGCTGCAACATTTTTAACATGCAAAAATTGCCCCTGGACTTCCTGGTGTTCGCCTTTTGTAGACTTCACAACACAGGGAGACAATAGGTACGAGTGATATCATTAAAGATCATATGTCTTTGTAAACATTGCCTGCTCTATTCCGGAACCAGTAATTTATTAGCCTGAGTCAGACACCACAACCTCTCAGCCAGACATCTAGAACTCTTAAACTGTAACAACTCAGACAATGACATTTCACTGTCACAAGCACTGCTGAAACTGGTAAGCAACATATAGCGGATCATTTGGGGAAGCTGGCTCTCGTCATGGTCTGGAACCTGACTTTCTTCATGGTCTGCCACCTGACCCTCATCATAGCCTGGAACCTGACTCTCATCATGGCCTGCCACCTGCCTCTCATCATAGCCTGGAACCTGGCTCTCATCATGGCCTGCCACCTGCCTGTCATCATAGCCTGGAACCTGGCTCTCATCATGGCCAGGAACCTGGCTCTGATCATAGCTTAGAACCTGGCTCTCATCATGGTCTGGAACCTGGCTCTTATCATGACCTGGAAGCTGGCTCTCGTCATGGCCTGCAACCTGACTCTCATCATGGCCTGCAACCTGACTCTCATCATGGCCTGCAACCTGACTCTCATCATGGTCTGCAACCTGAATTTCATCATAACCTGGAACCTGGCTCTTATCGTAGCTTAGAACCTGGCTCTCATCATAGCCTGAAATATGGCTTGCATCATGGCCCTGAATCTGGCTCTCATTATGACCTGGAATATGACTCTGAACGTAGCTTAGAACCTGGCTCTCATCATGGCCCTGAAATATGGCTCTCATCATGGCCCTGAACCTAGCTCTCATCATAGCCTGGAACCTGGCTCTCATCATAGCCTGGAAAGACGTTTCTCAATCTCTGTAACATAATGCCCACGGTGTCTGCAATGTCTATTGCCTCATGTAACATAAAGCCCAAGAAGTTTACAATGCCCGTGTCTATCTTCGTGCCTCTTCTTCGATGAACAACCACTCCTTCCATCATTGTTCTTTTCCAAACCGCGGTGACGTTTAGTTTGACCCATGTATTTCAGTTTCCAACACACAACACTTGGTATCTGAGGTAAATTGGTACTTGGTACAACTTGGTACAACACTTGGTACTTGAGGTAAATTGGTACTTGGTACAACTTGGTACTACACTTGGTACTTGAGGTAAAATGGTACTTGGTACAATTTGGTACAACACTTGGTACTTGAGGTAAATTGGTACTTGGTGCAACTTGGTACAACACTTGGTACTTGAGGTAAATTGGTACTTGATACAACTTGATACAACACTTGGTACTTGAAGTAAATTCAAGCAGGTTCCCCCACTTGTTGCTAAATAACTGTGGGGATATTGCCATTCAGCGTAGCTCCGTGATGGCCAATACCCAAGGATGTGAAGTGTAAGGTCAGCACCACTTCTAGACCACTGCATAATGAGCTGAAGGGGTCAAGTCCCTTCCCGACCATTGCTCCTGATGTGGCAATCTTCGACTAGCCTGAATGTTGCATTGCATCACTTTCTAGCGTACTTTGCTCTGTAGGACAGTCGGTCTTGAGTCTGAGGAATTAAGGTCTGGCTCTTTGCAATCGCCACGGACTGTGTTGGTTAGGGTATTGTTTTGCCAAGGTAGGAAAGAAAAAATAACATTACCGATAATTCAAACCCAGGTCTCCGAAATGTGAGCTCGGAGCTCTAGCCATTCGGCCACTCTAAACGCTGTATGGTACCCATTTATTGAGATAAGGGCAGTGCTGGTATGAAACATCGTGCCACTGACTACACAAGAATAATGACAATGACAACATAAGCATGATGCTATTGACCACGCAAACCACTGACCACACAAGCATCATCCCACTGAAAACACATGCCTGAACCACTGTCTGGACGCTACAGCTCACTAACCACCAGGTCACCGTATCACTGGACAGAAGGAACACCGTTTAGTTATTGGTTACAGTTCGAACATAGAACTCTTTAAACTGGCTTGCAGTGGATAAGTAATTCAATCAATCAATTATGTGCCATGCCGGAAAGCGTGGGCGGTCATGACTCGCCATTTCACTCGATCACCAGCGTCGTGGATCAGCTCAGTGTTCCTGTCTCGTCCATGCCATGTGGCCAAGCCATCCAGGTATTTTCCTCTCGGTCTTCCTCTTGGTCTGTTACCTTCAATCTTGCCAGTTGTCACTAAGTTCTCCACTCCATTTCTTCTCATACCATGTCCAAAAAATGTTGACTATCTACGTCTAATTTCTCTAATCAGTTTACGATTTTCATTTGTCTCCTGTAGTACTTGGTCATTGGTTTTTTCTGTCTGTCCTATGGTATTCTTTGCATTTTCCTCAGAAACCACATTTCTGCAGCTATCAGATGTTTTTCAGCGTGACTGCTCATTGTCCAAGTTTCACATCCATACAAAAGAACAGGTTCTATGTATCCCCTCAAAACTCTTTTTCTCGTTTCAATTGACATCTTTTTATTGGTCAGAATGTTTTTCATCTTGCTAAAGGCTACTTTCGCCATGGCGATGCTTGTTGTAATCTCTTCACGGCATCTCCCATAAGATGTTATGACTGTTCCGAGATAATTGTATCGTTTCACTTGTTGAAGAATGTTCCCATTTACTTGTATATTACATTGAGGTACTTCGTTCTTCCTAGTGACGACTATAACCTGTGTCTTCTTACAATTTAATTCCAACCTCAGCTGCTCACTGTATACAACAACTGCGTCTACTAATTGTTGTAGATCTTGTGCATTGTCTGCAATCAGTACTGTATCATCTACATATCTAATGTTATTGATGTTTTGTCCTCCAATGCTGATTCCATTTATTTCTTCTACATTCCTGAAAATGTTTTCACTGTACATGGAAAAAAGATCTGGAGACATTACGCATCCCTGTCTAACACCTCTATTAATAGGTTGATATTGTCCCACTTCATTATCAATCCTTATGGCAGCTTATTGTTTCCTATATATGTTTTTTATAAGTCCAATGTCTTTCTTTCAGTTTGTAGATCTGCAAGCATATCTACCATGTTGACATGTCTAACTCTATCAAAAGCTTTTGTGTAGTCAATAAAGCAAAGGTGTATATCCTTGTTTACTTCTATAACACGTTCAATAACTGTTCGCAGCATATACACAGCATTTACTGTACCCTTTCCTTCTACAAACCCACATTGTTCTTCCCCTATTTCAGGTTGTATTTTCTTCCTCACTGTCACATGGGGAGTCAGTCATCCACGTCCCCAGTCCACCATACTTCTCTAAATGCTTTTAATCTTAAACGGAGACCATCCGGATAGCCTGTATATAAATAGCATAGAATGTTCTCGAACTGGGCAGGGAAGAGCGAAGGCGCATGCCCATCTTTTCATTGGCTAACCCTTGGGTGGTAACGCGTTTTTTGTAGGCCAAATCGAATAGCCTAGCAGTAGACATTTTGATTTCAACCGGAGCGGTGCATCAAAGATGGGGCGACCCTTTTATGCCCAATAATTCTGTAGGATGTGATTTTTCCACACCTCAGGTACCTCTATAACATCATTATATATGTTGTGAGTATGCCTGGTGGGGAGAAAGAAGTATATGTGAGTATTTGACGAGAAAATGTGAAAGTGAAGTCAGAACTTCATTGCGAAGTTATTCTGAATATTGCTTCTTCAGCCTGTCAGGTCTTCCACGCTATATATTCCAATTGCCTATCATTCCCCTGCTGTGACTATTTGCATATGCTTGATGACTGTAAATTACCCTCAATGCATATTCGCAAACCTTTGTGCATTCTAGATTCCTATGTGAATGCCTATCTTGCTCATTCTTAGACCAACTGTAAACTGATCTTGTGAGTCTACGTTTGTCAGTTATGGATCAGAATGTATGAGTGACGTGTATCTGTTTCCTTGTAAATGCTGAGAATGTTTGAGTGAGTGATGATGGTGAATTTATAAGTAACCTCTCACATTAGCACAAGTAAAGACAAACATTATATCCAGGTTTGCGGAACATGCCTGGCATTCCAGAATTACTAAGTCATGTAAGGCCTGGTGGCTAATTTAAGCTCATGAGTACTGCAACGGGCTCTTTCTAAGATTTACCTTGAATGCAGTTTATCTCAGAAGAGATATGGCATTTGTTTCCTGCAACACTCGTTTTGGGTTCAAATAAACTGCGTTCCAAAAACGGACAATATGTGTTTGAACCTGTGTCTTAGTTGGCTGAATATATTGTATGGCTCATGCAGATTTATTATGGAAAATACATGTTTTCTTTCATATGTGCTTGTTTCACATGTGAAACATGGCTTAAGCAGTTTAGCTTGATTACCTCCTGGAGTGGATAATGATTTCACCCAGTGGGGAAAAGAGCACATGATGATGGTGATGATTTGATGGTGTGTGTGAACCAGATCTGGCTGCAAAAGGAACCTTGGCATTGTGGTGTAGGTGTGAATGAGATAGTACATTTATATCCCAGAGTACCACCTAAAAGGATTGTGTATTTGCTTACTGGTATAATGCTATTGCCTAATGCAATTATGGATAATGTCTGTCTCTTATTTGTCTCACATATGCCTAATGGTGTTTGGTTCAGCATGTTTATCTTCTCATGAAATGTATCTTGGAATACTTATCTCATGGTCTTTGTTTCATGCTGTCAACTTCATAAAATAAGCCTTGCAATGTCTGTCTCAGGGTGCCCAGAACTCCTGTGGTTTAAACCCTGGGAGAACCTTGACTTGTGTAATCAGGTGGTTAACTTGTTGATTGTATAATCCTGTCCCTGATTCAGCATATGATCATGTGTTTATCATAGATATAGGGTTGATAATGAAAATATATCACCCACAGGCCATTAGGGTGGAATGCACCCATCACCACCATAAACGGACTGACCCAAACGGATATCGACCCGGGAATGTTAATGGACTAAGAGATAGATCAGCGATTCAAAAAATAGGCACAATCAACGTCTGTGGTTTCAATAGTAAAGAAGAGGAGCATATAGAAACAATGGAAGAGAGGAAAATTTGACTGATGGGAATAGCGGACACCAAAACAAAGGGGAAAGGATGCAAGTAGCTCCACCGCAGTTACAGTTTGTTTACTCTGGAGTAGAACAGCAAGCAAGGGCAAGACACGGTGTGGGAATAGTCATCGAACCACGGCTAGCAAGAGGAATACTAGAAATAAAATATATATCAGAAAGAATCATAACAGTGAGAATAAAAGAACAAACAATTACAACATATGTACAAATATACGCACCATGTAATGCAAACAATAATGAGCAAGAATGCGAGGACTTCTACGAAGACATACATGACGTGCTAAATAAAATAGATAAGCAGGACAACATCATAGTTATGGGAGACTTCAATGCAAGACTAGGACATAACAGAGTGGGCATAGACAAACATCTGGGAGCATTTGGAGATCAGCAAAATGAAAGGAATGATAACGGAAGTAGACTATTAGAGCTTTGCAGCCAACACATCCTCTATATAACAAACACATTCTATAAACATAAAAACTCACAAGTATACACCTGGTATAAATGGAACGATCTAGATACGTAAAAGCCAAATTGATTTTATATTAACAAGAAATAACAGAAAGAGAAATATATTAGATGCAAGGGCAGTGCCCAATTTCAGTATAAACACAGATCATAAAGCAGTCGTTGCCACAATAAGAACAATCAGAAGAAGAAAACAAAGAGCAGGAAAATACATGCCATGTGAATCAGTAAACTTAAAAAACCTTAAAGACGAGGCAGTAAGGGAAAATTATGAGAAAGAACTAACTGAACTCTTTGAAAAATTACCTACAGAGAGAAAAACAGTGGAAGAAGAATGGGAGATGTTCAAATCAAGCATTTTAAATACTGCAAAAACAACATGTGGAACCACGAAAAAACGCAAAACACGGATAAAGAAAACAACAAGTTGGTGGAACGCAGAAGTAAAGAAAGCGGTAAAAGACAAAAAGGAAAAATATAAACAGTGGTTGAAGAGCAAACAGGAATGTGATCGCATAGATTATAGAATAGCGAGAAGACATGTGAATAGAATAGTAAAGAGGGAAAAACAAAAAGACTGGGTAGATTATGGAGAAACCCTAAATAAAAACTACAAGGAGGCAACTAGAAACTTCTACAAAAAGATAGGTGCAATGCGAGCCAGAGGAGAACCCTTTGACCCAACTGAAATAATTAATAGCGAAAATGGAGAACCAATAAGTGAACAAAAGCACATCCTAATAAGATGGAAGCAGTATTTCGAACAACTTCTCAACATCCCATCAGATGTCACAGGAATTCAAGAGACCTATACAGATGTCACCGAAGAACTAGAACCAGACATACTAAAAGAAGAAATTATAGAAGCCATCAGATTAGCCCCATTGAACAAATCACCAGGACAGGATGAAATACCAAATGAACTAATTAAAGCAGCAAGAGAAGTAGGAACAGCTTGGCTACATAGACTATTCAATCATGTTTGGGTAGAACAACAGACACCACGAGATTGGGGAAATGCCATAATTATCCCAATTTGGAAAAACAAAGGCAGCAAAAGAGACTGCACACAATACAGAGGCATTTCACTGTTGAGTCATACTGGGAAAATATTTTGCAAAATTCTTGAAAAAAGATTACGAACTACTTTAGAACCCCAGCTAAGCGAAACACAACTTGGATTTAGGAAAAACAAAGGATGCACAGATGCAATTTTTGCTCTTAGACAACTTATAGACAAATCAATCGAATTCAATGAAACACTCTACTTAGCCTTTGTCGACCAAGAAAAGGCATTCGATAGAGTAGATAGAAACAAGTTGTGGCAAATCCTTAAACAATATGGAGTGAGTACACATCTAACAAACCTATGTAAAAGTTTATACAACAACAGTGAATGCATAGTGAGAGCAACTGGAGGACACTCAGAACCCTTCACCATAAGATCTGGAGTACGACAAGGTTGTGTCCTGTCCCCTCTCTTGTTCATAACATATATAGACAACATATGTAAAGAAACCAGCCAAGCAGAGATAGCAAGAATACCACATGACGAGAACACAGAAGAAGAACCAACTGCAAATCTAACCATTAGAGAACTCCTTTTTGCGGACGACCAAGCACTAATAGCAAAATCAGAAGCTGAATTACAAGACCACATGAATAGTCTAAACGAAATGTGTAGGGAACATAACATGAAAATTAGCACAAGCAAAACAGAGGTAATGACTATAACTAAAGAAGAACAAACAGCAACAATTCACCTAAACGAACATCCCTTGAAACAAGTGAAGAGTTTCAAGTACCTAGGAAGTATAATATCATCAAATGGCAGATCAGAAGACGAGATCGAAAATAGGTGCAATAAGGCAAATCAACTCATTGGACAAATGGCACCAATACTAAAGAACAAACATGTATCAATAACTACTAAGAAAGCACTTTACAACACAATCTTCCTGCCAACTCTATGCTACCAATGCCAAACCTGGACAATGACAGAAAAAGAGAAAAGAAAAATCACAACAACAGAAATGAGGTTCCTGAGAAGAATACTCAACGTATCAAGAAGAGATAAGATCAGAAATGAAGAAATCAGGACTAAAGTGGGGGTTAAAGCAGCACTAGATTTTATCAGAAAACAGCAAGTCAAATGGTTTGGCCATGCAAGTAGGTTACCAGTCAACAGCATACCACAGCAAGCAATGATGTACAGACCAGATGGAAACAGAGGAAGAGGCCGACCACGTAAACGTTGGACGGAGGGAATAGCAGAGTCCATGGGAATATCGATATATGAAGCCCATAATCGGGCACTCTCACGAAGTTTATACTTCACCTCGACACCGCAAGGTACAAGAGGAACATGATGAGATGAGATGAGACCACCAAAGAGAGATGGTGTTTGAATAACACCCCTCCTTCCTCCTCCCCATGTCTCTGTGTGGGTGTGTTGATGATTTGATATGACAATTATTCAATACCAATGTATAGAAAATGTTGTACCTTTTGTATATCAACAGAACGGGGAAGGTGGAGAAGGCTTCTTTATTGGGACATACAAATAAAGGTCCCTACCTCAGGACTGCTACTCCTTTATAAAGAAAAGTGGAACTAAAATAATTAGAACCACCCAACTTTCAGGAAGCTACCAGAATAATTCTGTAAACTCATTTGCCAAATCTGTGAGTACTGAATGGGTCATTCATTAAACCCAACACTGGATGGACTCCTCTATTATCACTATGACAGAGATCACCTTCAATATTGGAAGTGAATATCCTGATTCATATAGAGTGACCTCCTGGACTCAGTGTCTTAGACAGGCCATGAACAGATAGTTGCTGTGTGCCTGAAACTTATCATTATTTTCTCAGGTCTGGATAGTCAGTATCTTGGGAAATACCTACTCAAGAATGATGGTAGAATTCATGGGAGGAGGCTAGCCTGAGTTGACCGTTTATTTCCAATATCTGGATTATTATAAGTGATGTTGCTAAAACAAGAAAAGGTATCTTGTGTTTATCCTCATCTGGAACATTGTGTAGTAGTGGTCATGCAGTGGATTATTGACTTGGGATTTTCACCTCAAGAACACCCAGCATGGTGCTCACACAATGGTTGTTTGTTGGGACTTGAAACTTGTGTGAGGTCAGACGTGTAAGGTGATATGCTGCAGTGTCGTCAGCTTCACCGGCAGTCTGGTCATCATTGGGGTTCATCACAGATTTAACTCTTCAGATACTGATTCACAGGAGGGAGTGTATTGCATGAGACATAACATGGAAAAGCTGTTGCCTGGAGCTTTCCCAACACCAATTACTGGTGATAACAGGATGATAACAGACCAGATCCAGCAGTATTTACCTACGACTTGTCCGTTCAAACACTCTTAAAAGTTTTCCTCAGTGAAGAATGAAGAAGATAACATTTGTTAGATTAAATCTGTGAGGAGGACGAAGAAGTAGGTTGGTGAGGAGTTTTAGTTGGAGAGGAGGAGAGTTGTGGTGAAGATTGAGATTAGGTTGGTGGGTAATTATGAGAATGGCACCATGTTTTTTATCTGTAGGCATATTCTGCATATATGGATGTTTATTACATGCCTTTTGAAATGTAGAAGTGTCAAGGAGAAAGCCATTGGTCTGTACTCAACCCCCTACAGTCAACTTAATAAAGAGTCTTGTTGTAACCCGTGTTTTTAAGTACATGTCCCAGGTGAATGTCTTGTACAGTTACTGTCAAGTATTGTTCCTGGCGAATGTCTATTCTACTGTTGTTGGTTATGGTGAATTGTGAAGGTCCTGTATGGATGTTGTCCAGTATCTTTCATGATGTATGACTTGTTTAACTGTTGGTGTAAACATTTCCTTGTGAATGTATGTCCAACTTTTGTCAAGCACCTGTCATGTAGATGTCTGTTCCAACTGGTGTAAAGTACAGTTATTGTTAATGTGTATGTTCACTATTGTTGAGTCCTAAAAGTCTAAATGCCCAATTGTCCAACTTACATGTGTCAATTGGTTAATAATAATAATGGGGAGATCTAAGGTGGCTGACTGAAAGCACACTTTCAACAATATAGTGAGGGAGCTACTCTCCTCGGTTGGGGTGGCGACTAGTCAAGATCTCTCCTTGGCCTTTGAGGGGACCTTTTCCTTCTTTTATAAATTTTCTGTGTAGATACTTGGGCTTAGGTCTAAGATGCACAGTGGGGGTTCTGAGCCAGGAAACTTGGCTCCTCAAAAGGGCTTAAGCGGGAATGATTATCTATTTCAATTTAGTTGCCTCTAGATAAAACATTCCAAATCATTTCCTGTATCTTGTTACACAAGATATATTTACAGAGACCACTTCTAATAGGGATCTCTGTCTTCTCTTAACATGCCACACTCACTCTTTGCATGATAATTCGTAGCAAAATCTTGTCGGTGTGGCTCATTATACTAATTGGTCTATGTTGATCACATTTCAAGGCTCCTGATATCTTTTGGATTGCAATAAATACTATAATAGATAAGTAATTGACCCACGTAACTGCAGGGCTCAACAATGGTAAGCTGGGGGATCCGATGATGTAGACTGATATAGACTGAGACGGGGGGAGGGGGGAGTGGTCTCGAGGTATGATGTCCGCCTCGAGTGCTGGAGGTCCCTAGTTCAAGCCCCTGTGAGGACCGGGATTTTTTTAACGTGCCAAACTGTAGTATGTATTGTGTATATGGTGCTAAAGTCACATGTTTATAGACCAGTCGGTACTAGATGGGTTATGTGATTACCATCTCAGCAGCTCTGTCTGTTTTTAAACAACGTTAACCCTGTGTTGAATGCACAATCGACTGTCGTAGTTGATCGATCATATACTACTCCTGTCACAGATTGCGTCACTCGTTCATTTAGAAACTGCATAACGTGTTTGGTGCAGGAGAGCCTGGCGTATGATACCGCAACATCTAAATTGGGAATGAACGGAGGCGTAATCACAGCGTCGTTCCGCTGGCTGGAGGACAAACGGCACACATATATCGTGATTGTAACGGACTCACAAAATATGCTGAGAAAGGTGACGACAGGTATGTTTCGTTCGGACTGGCAGGCTTCAACTGAACATTCATAAATAGGGAGGATCTGCTGGGTTTTCCCCCAAGACATGTTGGTGTGATGGAAAACGAGCAGGCGGACAGATTGTTTGTGTCTTAACACCACCTGGTCGAGTATCGCTGCACGATAAGGCAAGATGTGACATAACTCTTTGGGGTCGTGTGCATAGTGCAGAAAAGTAGTTAGATCATCATAGACTGAAGAGACTTGCAGCACGCAAGTAGCAACCAGAGGATCTGGCTAACACTCAGGACTTTAAAGCAACTTATACGATTAGTATTGGGGCTCTTCCCTATCCGTTGAAGACGAGGATGGAGCACGTATTGGAAAGACCCGAGTACGTAGATGTCGATTCTTCATATTTAATTCATTACAAAATTCTGACCCCGAATTGCACCAGTTGCTACATTAACATAAAGCATTCTGTAACTATCATCACAAAGCTGTTGTTCTGACGACACAATCTCTGTTCTGATACAAGACACCGACACATTATAGTCAATGATATTAGTGATATTACCGGCTAGTTACTGATCATATATTTTGTAGTTGATTACACGAGCTATGTTTGTCACAATATTAAAATTCAGATAGCGAAATATGACTTAACGGAGCTCTGTAGCTGAGAAAACGAGCTCATTACTTGTCTATCACTATTGCTTGCACTTGCTGTAACTATAACGCGACCTGTAGCTGAAAACATACTCTAACTCTATAACGCTGTCTGTACCTGAGAAAAAACGTTTATTCTTTCTCATAACACGATCATTAACATCTACAACATTAATCTTTTCTTGAAAACTCAATTTCCTAGAATGCCACAGCAAGCACTTTTAGTATTAGCATACGATCTTCTAATATACTGACACTACAGATTCAGTGAACACCTCAAGAAAGTCTGTACTAATGTTCTGTAAACAATTCACATTGATCTGTTTCAATGAGTCCTAACCTTTTGACAAATTCCGGAGGTTGTAATGAAAGAATACTGATGTTAGACATTATTTAACTTATATATAAATATATATATATATATATATATATATATATATATATATATATATATATATATATATATATATATATATATATATAGATATATATGTATATATATATATATATATATATATATATTCTATATATATAGATAATATATATATATATATATATATATATCTATATATATATACATACATAGTTGTTGTGCAGCAAGCATGCTATCCAATATAAAAGGTCATATTTCAGTCTGTTATTGCTTTGTTGTTTGAGATGATCCTAGCCGAATCTCCACTGAGAACCTCGTCATGACAAAACAGCTCACGAAACGTCTGTCGGTATTTAGTACTCATGCTGTAGTAGAGAAAGATGTTTACGCTGGCGTTTGTTGCCTCAAAGACGAAGGTAAATGACCAAGCCACGAAGAAGATATTCACGTAGCTACCAATGATACTGAACTCTGGAACAAAGAACACAACCATTGACACAGCCACCCCGGGAATGTAACAGACGATAACAATGGCTGCCAGCAGCACCACCATTGTCACAGTTTTCTTGTCACGGTTTGAGGTAGAATTTTCTCTGTCCGCGTTGGCTTTCCGACGCCAGGAAGATTTCTGTTTCAAGCTGACAGTTAGTATAACCGTGAAAACGATCACTGCAGTGAAGGATAGTGTGCCGAGGAAGGAATACATGATAAACACTACCCCTTCCATGCTCTTTCTATTACTGGTGAAAACTAGACCCAATACTGTCCTATTCTTTTCAGGGACAAACTTCCAGTCAATATATGACGTGGCATATTCTGGGAAGAAAGAGAACATCATTGTTATATAGATGATACAGATGATCAACACTGTTCTTCTCGGGGTGACAATTTGTTTTATCTTCAGCGGTAAAGTTATACACAGACACCGCTCTGCCGTGATGAACACAGTGATCCAGCCTGTTATCCTCACAAAGCAGATGTGGGGGACTCCGCCAGTCAGATGCTGCATTTCTGGAGGGATCATAGGGACCCCGGATCTTTCAAACAAGGGGTTTAAGCACAGGACATACCACAGCAAGGCCATCAGGCTAAAAAGGTCTGAAATGGCCAAACCCAGCAAGCTGATGTTCATGGTGTTTGAGAACCCTTGCTTGATGAAGACGATAATGTTTGCGGCGTTGGTTACACAGCCGAAGACACTAATAAGGTTGACCAGCGCCACGAAGTTGACAAACATGTATATTTCTCTGGTTGTGTCACTGACAATTTGTACATGTATCACATCTTGTTGGTTGTTGGACACGTTCACGTCACTCATTGTTGGCACAGTTCTTAGTAATACACAGTCATCCTGTTCTGCACGCTCCTATTGGTTGACAGAGTATTGTATTACAGTGTCATGTACACACACACATACACACACACACACACACTCACACACACACACACATATGTATAGTATATATATATATATATATATATATATATATATATATATATATATATATATATATATAGTGAGTCTGTCTGTCTGTCTGTCTGTCTGTCTGTCTGTCTGTGAGTGTGTGTGTGTGAGTGTGTGTGTGTGTGAGTGTGTGTGTGTGTGCGTACGCCTGTCTGTGTATGATGCAGTGTCTTTAATACAAACTCGAGAAAGTTCTTCCACGATAGAGAAATACAATACTCAAGTCAATTGTCGGGTGGAGAACCATGTTACAGTGGCCACCACTCAAGCGTGGTGAATCAGCAACTGAAAAACACACACAAATACACATACGCTTGATGGATCCTTGGGGGAATGTGAGCACGGGGATCACAAATTCTCATTGTCTGTATACAACATAGCTAGTCAGACTATAGAGTGTTACAGAATGTATACAACATAGCTAGTCAGACTATCGAGTGTTACAGAATGTATACAACATAGCTAGTCAGACTATCGAGTGTTACAGAATGTATACAACATAGCTAGTCAGACTATAGAGTGTTACAGAATGTATACAACATAGCTAGTCAGACTATCGAGTGTTACAGAATGTATACAACATAGCTAGTCAGACTATCGAGTGTTACAGAATGTATACAACATAGCTAGTCAGACTATAGAGTGTTATAGAATGTATACAACATAGCTAGTCAGACTATCGAGTGTTACAGAATGTATACAACATAGCTAGTCAGACTATCGAGTGCTACAGAACGTATACAACATAGCTAGTCAGACTATCGAGTGCTACAGAATGTATACAACATAGCTGGCCAGACTATCGAGTGTTACAGAATGTATACAACATAGCTAGTCAGACTATAGAGTGTTATAGAATGTATACAACATAGCTGGCCAGACTATCGAGTGTTACAGAATGTATACAACATAGCTAGTCAGACTATCGAGTGTTACAGAATGTATACAACATAGCTAGTCAGACTATAGAGTGTTATAGAATGTATACAACATAGCTAGTCAGACTATCGAGTGCTACAGAATGTATACAATATAGCTAGTCAGACTATCGAGTGCTACAGAATGTATACAACATAGCTAGTCAGACTATAGAGTGTTATAGAATGTATACAACATAGCTAGTCAGACTATAGAGTGTTATAGAATGTATACAACATAGCTAGTCAGACTATCGAGTGTTACAGAATGTATACAACATAGCTAGTCAGACTATCGAGTGCTACAGAACGTATACAACATAGCTAGTCAGACTATCGAGTGCTACAGAATGTATACAACATAGCTGGCCAGACTATCGAGTGCTACAGAACGTATGCAACATAGCTGGCCAGACTGTCGAGTGTTTCAGAATGTATACATCATAGCTACCAGACTAGCGGTGTGTTACAGAATGTATACAACATAGCTGGCCAAACTAGCACAGAGTTACAGATTGTATACAACATAGCTAGTCAGTCTAGCGGGGTGTTACAGAATTATACAACATAGCTAGTCAGACTGTCGGGGTGTTACAGAATGTATACAACATAGCTAGTCAGTCTAGTGGGGTGTTAGAGAATGTTTATAAGATAGCTGATTAATCTACCCAGTACTATACTGTATAATGTATATAAGATAGCTGATTAGTATACCGTGTGCTATAGAATATATCTAATCAGTCTATCTGCGTGCTATAGAATGTATATAAGACAGCTAGTCTATCTGCGTGTTATAGAATGTATATAAGACAGCTAGTCTATCTGCGTGATATAGAATGTATATAAGACAGCTAGTCTATCTGCGTGTTATAGAATGTATATAAGACAGCTAGTCTATCTGCGTGTTAAAGAATGTATATAAGACAGCTAGTCTATCTGCGTGTTAAAGAATGTATATAAGACAGCTAGTCTATCTGCGTGTTAAAGAATGTATATAAGACAGCTAGTCTATCTGCGTGTTAAAGAATGTATATAAGACAGCTAGTCTATCTGCGTGTTAAAGAATGTATATAAGACAGCTAGTCTATCTGCGTGTTAAAGAATGTATATAAGACAGCTAGTCTATCTGCGTGTTAAAGAATGTATATAAGACAGCTAGTCTATCTGCGTGATATAGAATGTATATAAGACAGCTAGTCTATCTGCGTGTTAAAGAATGTATATAAGACAGCTAGTCTATCTGCGTGTTAAAGAATGTATATAAGACAGCTAGTCTATCTGCGTGTTAAAGAATGTATATAAGACAGCTAGTCTATCTGCGTGTTATAGAATGTATATAAGACAGCAAGTCTATCTGCGTGCTACAGAATGTATATAAGACAGCTAGTCTATCTGCGTGTTATAGAATGTATATAAGACAGCTAGTCTATCTGCGTGTTATAGAATGTATATAAGACAGCTAGTCTATCTGCGTGTTATAGAATGTATATAAGACAGCTAGTCTATCTGCGTGTTATAGAATGTATATAAGACAGCTAGTCTATCTGCGTGCTATAGAATGTATATAAGACAGCAAGTCTATCTGCGTGTTATAGAATGTATATAAGACAGCTAGTCTATCTGCGTGTTATAGAATGTATATAAGACAGCTAGTCTATCTGCGTGTTATAGAATGTATATAAGGACAGCTAGTCTATCTGCGTGCTATAGAATGTATATAAGGACAGCAAGTCTATCTGCGTGCTACAGAAATGTATATAAGACAGCTAGTCTATCTGCGTGTTATAGAATGTATATAAGACAGCTAGTCTATCTGCATGTTATAGAATGTATATAAGACAGCTAGTCTATCTGCATGTTATAGAATGTATATAAGACAGCTAGTCTATCTGCGTGTTATAGAATGTATATAAGACAGCTAGTCTATCTGCGTGCTATAGAATGTATATAAGACAGCTAGTCTATCTGCGTGTTAAAGAATGTATATAAGACAGCTAGTCTATCTGCGTGTAATAGAATGTATATAAGACAGCTAGTCTATCTGCGTGCTATAGAATGTATATAAGACAGCTAGTCTATCTGCGTGTTAAAGAATGTATATAAGACAGCTAGTCTATCTGCGTGTAATAGAATGTATATAAGACAGCTAGTCTATCTGCGTGTTATAGAATGTATATAAGACAGCTAGTCTATCTGCGTGTTATAGAATGTATATAAGACAGCTAGTCTATCTGCCTGTTATAGAATGTATATAAGACAGCTAGACTTTTCACGTGCTATGTAATGTATATGAGATGGCATTATCCACACTGCTATATGCTTGTGAAACCTGGACTGTTTATCAGTGACACGCTAGAAAATTAAACCACTTCGACACAGTCTGCCGTAGGAAGCTATTGAAGATTGATTGGCAAGATAAAATCCCAGACACTGAAGTCCTAGAAAGAGCGTCCATGCCCAGCATCCACACTCTACTAATGAAGAAACAGATTCGCTGGGCTGGTCACTTGACTCCCATGCCATATCGCAGATCCTCTAAACGATTGTGTACGGCTAGCTGCTTTGTGGTAAACGCTCCCAACGGGGCCAGAGGAAACGCGTTAAAGGCATTCTAAAAATCTCACAGAAAGCTTTTGGAATTCATCTTGACACCTGAGAGACTGCTGCTAAATACTGAAATTCGTGGCGTACATAATTACGCAAGGGTGCAGTAACTTGTGAAGCAACCAGGACTGCAAGAGCTGTGAATAAAAGGCTGGACAGAAAAACCACTACAGGAGATCCCCATCCTGGAACGTCAACCATTCTTTGCCCACATTGTCAAAGAATATTTCGAGCCAAAACAGGCCATATCAGCCATCTTAGAACTAAATACTCCATACTTTCAACCCCACGGGATGAAATTATTTGTCATCATCATTTTGGATGGATAAACAACACATATAAGTTTGCTAATCTGTCTATCAGAGTGCTATATAATGTATATAAAACAGCTAAGCAGTGATCATGGTGAAGTAGAATGTAATAAGATAGTTATGATTTTGATGATCATGTGAAATGGCAAACCATGACAGCCACACTTACCAACATAACACATAATTATGATTATGACTTATGATCCCCATATGTTGCCTCTATTAAATGTCACAAGCAGAACCTCAGCACAGTTCACGAGCTCCGTACAGATACTATAAATATCCTCGTGGTCTAATCAAGCGGATTGCATGGGCTGCGACCCCTACGGCCTGCTCTCTATAATGTCCAACTGCCAAGGGATTTATAATCATTCGCCCTTACCCGAGAAGTCCAGTGGTCCGCTCCAATACAAACAGGAGCAGCGTGCAAGTATACGCCGAGTATCGTATTTTGCAAACATTCAAACAGTCCTCACAAAAGATTTGAACACGCCAGGGTTAGATTGAGGAGGGTGCCTTAGTTCCAACATACTCGGCCGCTTCACATATCAAATTGCCCGAACGGTTAGCGGGGTAGGAGTATCCCCTATCAAAGGAGATATTAGACGCATTCTTTCCTCTCTTAGTCTACGGAACCCGTGGCAAGGTGGAGTACCCGTTTTAGCCCTCCCACCCCAATCAGGTTACGTGGAGCCATGGACAGCAGGTGGTGGATGATCGTGAGAGCAGCCGCCTGATGTTGTGGTTTTTATGGTCTGCACTTGCGGCGATGGTTTATGAGTCTGTAACCGACTAGTACAGTCCCTGGCCAGAAGGAAAACAATGGCAAACTAGCTTCTGCAAAACTTGCCAAGAAACCATAACAACCACGAGGAAAGTCAAAGAGAAGATGGGTGCAGGGTGTGGCGGATGATCTCCAATGGGTGTATCGAGACACGGGACATCTTACTTATGATCGAGAGGATTTCCGGAAGGTTGTTATGAAAGCGAGGTTCTGCAAAGGACATACTACTGAAAGAATGAATGAATGAATGAATGAATGAATGAATGAATGAATGAATGAATGAATGAATGAACACATGGTTCATGGGTCTGTAACTATTTAGATCACCTACACATGGTGCATGTCTATGTAATTATTTAGATCACCTACATATAGTTCGTGTATGTAACTATTTACATCACGTACACATGGTTTATGAGGCTGTAACTATTTACATCACTTACACATATTTCATGGGAATATAACTATTTACAATCACATAAAACATATCTCATGGGTGTGTGACTATTTACGTCACGTACACATAGTTTATGGGTATGTAACTATTACATTATGTGCATGTGCTTGATGGGTCTGTAACTATAAGGTTCCCGAGACACAATATCTCACACGTTGCCGCCACCCTGCCCTTCCCGGTCGATAGACGGCTCGAGTCTCTGGACATGATGCTCCTCCTGCACCATCATTCCTTGTTTGTGTTCGCTGGCTGTGAACTCCAGCGTGAAGTCCTGTATGTCGGATGAAGACATCCTGCTGCCAACATCAATGTGATGTCATACCGGACCTGAGGTTTGCGTGAGTATCCGTGCCATGTGTCTGGCTTATTGGGTGTGCAGACTACGGTGGTTCATCGCCGTGGCAGGCAGATACTCTCCCACTTCGGAAGAATCAGCGATCCTACTACGTTAGCCAGGACCCCGAAGGGATCTGTTATGCCCAAGACGCCACGACTAGGACGTGTTAGTAGGTCTTCGGCCAGGATAAAACATGGCCCTGGTGCTTGTAAAACACCTATGCGTCCCATCCTGCACCAACGAATCAGTTCATCTAGTTCTTATGCGCGTGCTGCGGACATAACGCAGCTTCTGTGTCAGGGACGTCGTGTCGTCCATGAAAGCCTTCAGTGACTTGTTGCACTCCTCACAGACTTTCGATTCCTCTGCATAACGGATGCCGCATCCAGGATCATATGCATGGCCATGACGAATACTAATCTGCGAGAACGTACATCCCATTATAATACCCACCTACAAGTTGATCCATCCGGTCATGAACGTCGAGGTCGGAAAGCGGAGAGAGAAACTCGAGAAGGTACTGCATAAAGCATTGTTATCTCTTCGGACAAGTGATATGTCTTGTGGCGGGACACTGATCCGTACGTATTGGCCAGGTCCAACCAAATTACCCGGACATCTTCCTTCTTCGTCTTCGCTCGCTTTTGGCTTCCCAGATAATCTATAACATGCTCTACAATCTAGTCATTGGCACCTTTCCGTCTTGACAGACGATAGTTTGGTACATTGTGCTTCAAAAGGCTTAATAACTACGATCCATGGCGGTGGCGAGTGTGGCTGGTAAGGCCAATTCTTGCTGCAAATGTTTGCCCACAGTAGGTGCATGTGAAAGCATGGTCACTTCCACCATTTTGCACCATCTTACGTCTCTCACGCTCTGTGTGTGCTTTATCTGCAATCATTTTCTCCTTTGTCTTTATTCCATTTCTGATAGTTGCCCTCCATGCATACACGTTCAGCGGCGACGTGCTCCCAATGTGCATTATCAATGCCTGTATCAATCATGTCCCGCTTACACACATCTTTGTATCGTAGTAGAGGCCGACCATGAGATCTCCTACCCGTCTGTAATTCACCAAAAAAGATGTCCTTGGTATTCTACCATCATCCATCCTCCTAACGTGTCCTATCCATCTAAGTCTACGAAGACTGAGCATGGAATACACCGTCACACAACCTGATCTTTCCAATACTTCAGTATTTGTGATTTTGTCTTGCCACTTAATACCAAGTTTCTTCGCAGACACCGCATATGAAAGCTGTTTAAACGTTTCTCTTGGCGTGAGTAAGTTGTCCAGGTTTCACTGCCTAAAGAAGAGTACTAAGGACACAGGCTTGGTAGACGAGGACTTTTGTTTTGCAGTAAGCTTCCTGTTCTCCCAGACTCTTTTTGCTAACATGTTCATTGTTGTTGCTGCCTTGCCAATCCGGATGTTGATTTCCTGATCGAGGGATAATTTGCTATTTACCTCTGATCCTAGATATGTAAAATGGTCTACTATCTCCAGTTCGGCGTCGTCAATAAAGATTGATGGTACATCATGTGCTAGTGTCCCCGAGGATACCAGCTTTTTGTAGTGTTGTGTCGACGCACTTATTCCTAATCAAGTAAGTCGTGATTCTGCTGGCTATGATTCAGGAGCATATTTTTCTCTCGACCTTCGGGAGAGAGATAGGACTGAATTGGCTAATGCTGGTCGACTTTTCCTCTTTGCAAATGTAGATTCCGTTGACTTTCATCCATGTGAGCTAACATGCTTCCACGTGGATCTCAGGATCCGATGGAGTCGCTTTAGGACACTCGGGCATCTCTTGTATACGAAGTATAGTTCCATTGTGGTCTGGCGCTGACTTCCCGCGCCCTTCGAAAACCAAGCCACGTCCTACTCCAAAAATGACTTGGTGTTGAAAATCCTGTCGGTTTTTTCCCGCTTTACGAGCACCTTCATCTCTCCGAGTGGAACGTCCCATTGCACATCTGAAAGTATCAACAATATGTTTTTCCAGCTCCTTTTCCTGATTTTGAGGCTCCCAGATCGTCGCTGCTTTAACAAGTCTCTAGTAAATGGTATGGTCCTGAGGAAATTTTCTCGTGCCTTCCGTGTTCTCTGTCTGTTCCTGTAGAACTTTCTGTTCGACACAGGGCCTTGTGTTTGGGTTTTCGATGTTGCCACACTTGGCGCATGGCACTTTTCCTTAATTCAGCTGCAAAATAAAACCCGTTGGGGAACAGCGTGTTTCTGTGCCTTTACCTTCTCAATTATTTTTGCCTCTTGCTCTTCTGTGACTCTATTTACTAACTCTCATTGCTCCCAAACTGACGCAGGGAAGAAGGTATAAAATCTATCGAATCTTTGCACTTTCTCTTCTAGCGATATTTGGTTCAGGTAACCTCAAATTCTTGGGACAAAGTCTATAGAGATTCGCCCATGCCGGGCCTTCTCGTGGCGATAGGGAACTTATTTTCACCCTGCGACTGTCAAAGGGGCGCTGAAGTTGTCAGAGGGGCTGCAATTTGAATATTCTCAGCTTTCAGGGTTCTACTTCCCCAGACCGCCTAATTATTAATTCCCCATTAACGGCGCGCTGTCTTTTCTCCTGTACTACTCTCGCATTTCTTCACCCAATCATGAATTCGCACTTCCCCGCAGGTGGCGAAGCTTTAACCACGAACTAACTGCCGGCCCGGTCGTATGGCTGGAGTCGTAGTGGGTTAGTCAGTCTGGGTCATCATTGTGGGTCCATCACACTTCTCTCTATCAGAGGATCCTAGACATGGACATTATACATCATTAACAGTTGTCGTTCCGGTCTGCTGTCGACTCCACTGTTTCACTAATGGATACAGTTTCACAGATGCGCTCAACATGCGAGTCTTTCCAGGGCTTCAATGAATCTCTTCAGATTGTCTGGTAGACTGACGACACTTAAGTGGTAAAAACCCCACCTCAGAACAGGGACGACACCAGGCTTCTGATCGTCAGAAGCCCCCCCCCCCTTTCCACAATGGTTCGACCCTATACTTTCTTGACACTCTGTGGGAGGGCCACCCGGGTCATGAATCAGGAAGTCTTTCAGCTGCCTTGCATTCGTACGCTATTTCGAGACATGTGGGTCATTTCATAATTATATCGTTAATGCTCATTGTGTCTGCTCTCAAGCCAGCTTTCAGAAGGAAAACATCGTTCATTCGGTGCTTCGTGCCCTCAACAGATTCTAGCACGTTTGTTCTGGAGAAATCAGCTTCTTCCCGGACTTTCGCCTCTGCCGTTGCCTCCATGTCGGAGGTTCGCTATACAACCTTCCTCGGATCTAGTTCATGGCTCACGGAAACGCACATTTCTTCGTCTCTAGAAAACTAGCTCTTCCTATAGGCTGATTGTTTATGGATTAGACCTCCCCAAGCCCCACCCTTCTCTGCTCGGTGGTTTACACAACAATTAGCTAAAGGTTTGACTTCGGTCGACATTTCACTGATTTAGGTGACTGCTACAAGGCGGTGTTTAGACTACATTGCAGAGTCCCAGGCTCAAGTTCACCGCTCCCGTTTGGAAGGATTGCTACAGAGTGGACGCGAGACAGTAGCAGTTCTAGATCTTAGATGAGAGATTGTTCGCTAACTTCCATGTTAGACATTGTACATACCTCGACTGGTTACAGAGTTGACAAGAGACAGTAGAAGTTCTAGATATTAGATGAGAGATTGTTCTCTAACATCCATGTTAGACATTGCGCATACCTCGACTGGTTACATAGTTGACAAGAGACAGTAGCAGTTCTAGATCTTAGATGAGAGATTGTTCGCTAACTTCCATGTTAGACATTGCACATACCTCGACTGGTTACAGAGTGGACGCGAGACAGTAGCAGTTCTAGATCTTAGATGAGAGATTGTTCGCTAACTTCCATGTTAGACATTGCACATACCTCGACTGGTTACAGAGTGGACACTAGACAGTAGCAGTTCTAGATTTTAGATGAAAGATTGGCTAGTTTCAATGTTAGAGAAACAATAGTGAAATAATAACTTTATGGAACAATGCATGCATGAAAACAGACAATGATGTGTATACAAAAGGCAAAATTTCAGATATAGACTTTCAAGCGAACGAAAGAATAGGGGAAGACGGCTCAATACTGCCTGACCAGACATCTTGACCAAGTAACAACTTTACAGCCACACACCATGACATGATGATACATATAATTAGAAACCATTGGAAGACCCAGCGACAGTTTAGTCAGCTTGACACGGCGTCATTCAGCATGCCATACAGACGCAGTTATCAGCATCAAATATAATTAGATTGACAGAAAATAATCCATACATTTTGTCTGATGTGTCGACTACAGGTAAAGTTAGGAATGTTGATGATAATATTATCATTCTAAAACGGCGGCATGGAAAAAAAAAGTAAATTATCTGGTATTGTCATTAGATTATAACAGTACGGTATAGTCATTAGATTATAACATTACGGTAAAGTCATTAGATTATAACAGTACGGTAAAGTCATTAGATTATAACGTACGGTAAAAGTCATTAGATTATAACAGTACGGTAAAGTCATTAGATTATAACAGTACGGTAAAGTCATTAGATTATAACAGTACGGTAAAGTCATTAGATTATAACAGTACGGTAAAGTCATTAGATTATAACAGTACGGTAAAGTCATTAGATTATAACAGTACGGTAAAGTCATTAGATTATAACAGTACGGTAAAGTCATTAGATTATAACAGTACGGTAAAGTCATTAGATTATAACAGTACGGTAAAGTATCAATGTCTTCACATGGAGGCGTCATCGGTATTTGGTGCTAGTTTCATATTTATATAGGTCAGTCGGCGCTGGATGAGTGGTGTAGTCGACTGTCTGCCTGCTGCCTTGACCTCACTGAATGTGTCCTAAACCAAGGTTAGACTACGCCGACCTGGGTCTCAGGATATGTTTATTGTTGTAAATCATCGCACAGAGGGGGTTCGAATACATGTCCACCGGGCTTCCTATGTTATTAAATGCATGTCCGTGACTTCCGACAGTCATTATATAGAATGTGACATTGGTCACAGCTCGAGTAGCAAGACAACAATATGACAGATGTCGCTCATCTCGCGTGTGTACACGTACAACTGAAGGAACCTATTTCACACACGAGCGTATGCTCAGGCTGTTGCATATACGGAGATAATTGCTTGAAACATATTTACTAAAGGTCACCTCATAAAATAAAGAACATGTGCTTGCTATGTAATTACTACTGCACCGTGTCTTGACAAACGACAGTTTGTTAATTGTGCATTAATAAGACATAATAACAGCTCCAAAGCTTAAAGCTTGGTTACATTGTACAGACTATGTGTTGCCCATGCGGCATGCAGCATGATCTCTCTCTCTCTCTCTCTCTCGCCCTGCCAAGTTTACTCCAAAGGAAAGGTAACACCAATCCATATATAAAGAAGCACATCATATACCACAAACCATTCACATTGTGAGTGATAAGAAGAATCATTACGCCCATTACGAGTTTGATGCGCTTTATTTCAACACATCGCTGTAAATGTGGACTAATGTGTCAACAAGCAAAACTAAACCCCGTGCATTCACATAAATGTGATTTTCTAAATAGAAATCGACACGCAGAATGAGATATGGTTACCAGCAGAATACAATCAACGTATGGTAACCGCATGATGAGAAGCAATCAAATATGTTCGTAATACTAACACAATATACCCGATTCTCCTCAATCAGCAGAGAAGAATCCATTGCTGCTCTTTATGTATTCACCACAATTATCTATAAGTAGACATCAATTTCTTGCTAATATAATGCGCTTTTGAATCGATCATTGTATTTATCAGGGTGAGGTTTGATCAAACTGTCTTAATGGTATGTGACAGCCGATTGCCACAACGAAAGTTTATGTGGCAGTAATTGGGGAATTACCTGTGAATGAGTTTAGGGTGAGTCTGGAGGACGCATTAAGAGCACTTGAAGCCAAAGACATGCCTACAGGCCACGAAAAATTGGGTCTGACAGACGGGTGCCACGTGAGTGTCACATTAGAGCAGACGGTTTTGATATACAAACAATGCAACAAATGGAGTGTGACACTAAACGGATTTGTGATACTATTTAGGGATTGAAAAGGTAGAGCAGAAGACAAGAAGCCAAACCGACAGAATTTGTGGATCACGTGACTATCTCAAGGTGTAGCCAGATGGGCAAACAACACAAGTTGGACATTGTTGGCCAGGGTTCGGTGACGACTCGTAGCGCTAGTACCAGAACATGGTGTATGGCCATCTGAACATCTGTCTAATTGTTAGTTAATTAAGTTGTTAGTTAGATCACTGCATGATGTTTTTTTAAATGTATTTAAACAAATATATATATATATATATATATATATATATATATATATATATATATATATATATATATTATATACTATATATATATATATATACTATATATATATATATATATATACTATATATATATATTGTGTGTGTCTGTGTGTAGTAACGTAGATCTCGAGACAGTAACACTAAGCACGATAGCCAGGTCCGACCGATCTGTGACTCATATACAATTGTTATTGTAATTGTGTTCAATAGCAGTAATGAGTAGTAGAGTGTTCATAGTTAGACCAGTTCAAATAGTGCCGAAGTGTACGAGTCAAGAGAGGAACGAGTCAAAGCATGCATTTACAGTCATGTTAACCGGTGATCAGATCAGATCTACAGTAGTTTTGATATGCACTGGACCGGTCAAGGTTACATTCCTAGGATGACACCCCTGAGATCGACACCCAGTAGCAGAAGATACAGCAGATGTTGATCCCTAACAATTATATGTAGATCGTCTGCGCTTAGGGGTAATCAACGGAGCTTCACAATCTCGGCACATCGGGTTCGATGTCAGCCGCCAGGGATTCTGGAGCACATTGATGTGCATTGATTTTCACAAGGGTATAAGCGTCTGACGTTCAGACAACAATGGTAAACTGCTGAAAGTAACATTGCCTAGACAATTACAAATACGCAATACATAAAGGGGTTGGTTAGGATGTCGTGTAGAGGAAACAGACCAACTTCAACTAAATGTAGATTGGTGTAGAAATATGTTGGAAACAAACAGATTGTACTAGTTGTGTGATGCTATAACTTGTTGATGGATAGATACATTGATCTTCACAATCACACTGCCCTCCTGTTATAGTTTGGAATAATGGCGCCGTGTTCACACATTATTTTTGCAACGGGAGAATTGGCAGAATTAAGATAAGAGTTAAGATTTAAGATAATTCATTATGAATTCCTACCACACGGCGATTCTTCCAGGACTCTTAACGGGTCACTCCCGGACAGCAGGGCTCGCAAGGCTAATGACCTGGGGTCCATCTTGTCTAAACCAAGATTTTACTGTCATCTCAAAATTACAACGGCTCCTGGCGACAATGGAAACAGGCCTCTTCCATTCCTGGCTATGACCAGCTAATGAACCCAGATTTGGTTCACTTGTCTCTATGAAATACCTGTTGACTTCAGTGAGGCAACTCTATTTGGGGACATCGCTATATGCGCAGTCCGCCGAAGATTGTCTGTAATGCCTTATAAAAGGAAGGACATTTGTTGACCAACCATTTGAAATCCTGTAGGACAAATAAAAGAATAGCCGTTATTTGCTAAGGAGCATGTTCCACACAGGCATGAAAACGAAAGGATATATTTTTGGTTATTACAAACAGAAGTGTAATTGTTCTATTAAACAACGCAAACAGGGGACATGGTTCTTTTCACAGGAAACGAGTCAGTAATTGACGCAGACGATCGTGTTATCGGACAATTCTCTGACCTAATATGTTAATTAGATAAAACAATGTTAAAGACGCAGACAAGACGTATAGAATCTGTGTGTTCTTGTAATTGCTTATTTGCTTTGATATTTTGAAAAGAAAGACGTTGTTGGGAAAGTAAGTGTATTTCAAATGTCCACGTAACAATTTGTGATGTATATATTTACATTTAGAAAACAAGAATCAAACAACGGGCGAGCACGTGTAGTGTTAGCAAACAAATGTAACAGGAAAGTGGGGCAGCACTGAAGATCACTCGATCCCCGGCTTGATCGTGCGTGGATGTAAATTAACTGCTTCAGTAATTATCACAGCCATTGACAGAAAAATCAATACGCCAGTCCTACAAGAAACAAATGAAAGCCGTACACTTATTAGAGAAATTAGACGTAGACATTCAAGATTGTTTTGGTACGTTATGAGAAGACATGAACTAGACAACTTAATGACAACTGGCAAGATTGAGAGGAAAAGAACAAGGGGGAGGCAGAGAGATAAATATCTGTAAGTCTTGACCAGATGGCACAATCGAGACAGGAATACAAGTCTCATCCAGGTGATCGTGTGAGATGGCAAAACACAATGGAGACAGGAATACAAGTGGCATTCAGGTGATCGTGTGATATGGCAAAACCGCGCTTATGACCGCCCACACCTGTCTGCAAGGCACACGATGATTATGAACTGCCATTGTCGAAGAATTGCTGCCAAGTCCCTGCCATCCAGTCTTTGCATACAGTCTATGGGGTTGCGGTCACTATAGTGTTCTATTGTGTGAGATAGCTTATGTATTCTAATATGCATCGAAAGTTGTGCTTATACAGTGTCAATCTGCGAAGTCAACTTGTGATACGTACTGACCAATGCAATAGATAACCAGAAGCTTGGAAATGTTAATAACAAGGAACAGCGACTTGGAAAACCGATAAACGATAAAGTCCCGATCAGATCTACCTACTTTAAAACATTGTTATACTAACATGCTTGCTGATTCGGAGTGGTAGAGGCTACAAAGGTCCCTGTGACAATTCTATTGTTCACTCTGTGAGTAATATTTAAACATCAGTTGAATTAGCTCCATGCTAGCCTACTTGTGACCAGCTTACAGGGGAAGCGAACCAATTCCTACTATTAAACAACAGTGATTCAACTTGACGTACAACAGACAACACAATTGTAATGACATAATAAATATAAAAACGTCTTACAGCAGGAATGTGCTGTCCGTATGTGCGGTATTTAGACCAGTTCATTTTAAAGGATTAAGTGGCCAATCTTTCCCTCCCTTGGAAAGAAAAGAAAGCTGACATCGAACCCACGTGCGACCGCGCTCCAGCTATTCCCAATATAATGTCCTAATCGTTACACCAATGCCATTACTAAGATGAAAGTAATAGCAATCTGCAGACATGAACAAACCAACGTCTCTTGCTTGCAGTAGAGAACACAGCCAGGCTAAAGCATCTGCTGGATATAACAAACAATAAACATAAATCTACTGAATATAAGGTTACTAAAACTCGAGGAAAATTCATCAACTAGTATACATAGGTAATGACTGATTTACATAGGTATTCACTCAGGCCATTCAGATGGAGTCTTCTTTCTATTCTTCCTCTTCTCCTCCTCCTCTTCCTTCTAGTCCTGCTGCTGTTCCTTATTTTTCTTCGTCTTCTTCTTCATCGCCGTTATCGGCCTCCCGCAAACTTTATTTTGGACGTGATTACGTTGTGCCTGTTTACAGCAGAGCTGCGACATATGTGCCTTTCGATGGATATATCTAGCTTCTTCAGACATTTGTTGACCCAGGTAGCCTTCGCAGTAGCTGAAATATGTCAGTACTGAAATACCTACACCACAAGGTAGTTAACATCTAATGATAGTGGCATGCCTTAACCACATGGTAGCTGAACAATGTCGATACGGAAATAACTACATCACAAGGTAGGTGAACTCTGTCGATAGGGAAATACGCACATCACAAGGTAGTTGAACTCTGATGATAGTGAAATACCTAAACCACATAGATGTTGAAACAATGATGATAGTGAAATACCTACACCACAAGGCAATTTCACCAACTTAGGCCTAATCCCAGGCAGTCTGTATGTACTGTGATCTATATGTGCTGTGATCTATATGTGCTGTGATCTATATGTGCTGTGATCTATATGTGATGTGATCTATATGTGCTGTGATCTATATATTCTATGATCTATATGTGCTGTGATCTATATGTGCTGTGATCTATATATTCTATGATCTATATGTGCTGTGATCTATATGTGCTGTGATCTATATGTGCTGTGTTCTATATGTGATGTGATCTATATGTGCTGTGATCTATATATAATGTGATCTATATGTGCTGTGATCTATATGTGTTGTGATCTATATGTAATGTGATCTATATGTGCTGTGATCTATATGTTCTATGATCTATATGTTCTATGATCTATATGTGCTGTTATCTATATGTACTGTGATCTATATGTTCTATGATATATATGTACTGTGATCTATATGTTCTATGATCTATATATATATTCCATGATCTATATGTACTGTGATCTATATATATTCCATGATCTATATGTACTGTGATCTATATGTTTTATGATATATATGTGCTGTGATCTATATGTGCTGTGATCTATATGTTCTATGATCTAAATGTTCTATGATCTATATGTGCTGTGATCTATATGTACTGTGATCTATATGTTCTATGATCTATATGTACTGTGATCTATATGTTTTATGATCTATATGTTCTATGATCTATATGTTCTATGATCTGTATGTTCTATGATCTATATGTACTGTGATCTATATGTTCTATGATCTATATGTACTGTGACTTATATGTTCTATGATCTATATGTGCTGTGATCTATATGTTCTATGATTTATATGTTCTATGATATATATGTTCTATGATTAATATGTTCTATGATCTATATGTACTGTGATCTATATGTTCTATGATCTATATGTGCTGTGATCTATATGTTCTATGATCTATATGTACTGTGATCTATATGTGCTGTGATCTATATGTTCTATGATCTATATGTACTGTGATCTATGTGTAATATGATCTATGTTTACTGTGATCTATATGTTCTATGATCTATATGTTCTATGATCTATATGTTCTATGATCTATATGTACTGTGATCTATATGTTCTGTGATATATATATTCTATGATCTATATGTGCTGTGATCTATATGTTTTATGATCTATATGTGCTGTGATCTATATGTACTGTGATCTATATGTTCTATGATCTATATGTACTGTGATCTATATGTTCTATGATCTATATGTGCTGTGATCTATATGTTCTATGATCTATATGTACTTTTGAATTTTATATGTGCTGTGATCTGTAGTGCTCCGGGGATCTAAATTGCTATGATCTATATGTACTGTGATCTATATGTTTAAAATATCTTATGTATTTCGATCTATATGTTCTAGGTCTATATGTTTTTATGACTAATTTTGGGGATCATCTATATGTCCCATGAAACTATATGTAATGGGATCTATATGTGCTTTGATCTATATGTTTAAAGAAACCATATGCTCTATGATCTATATGTTCCCAGGAACTTTAAATGTGCTTTGTGATTATAGGGACTGTGGATCTATAGGTTTTTGATCTATAGTACGGGGATTATATGAAGTTTTCTATTGTTCTATGATTTTAAAGTAGGTTTTCTATATTTACTTGAAAACTATATGTACTGTGATCTATATGTACGGTGATCTATAAAGTACCGTGATCATTTTGTAATATGTCTATATTACTGTGACTATATTTTCTATGATCTAAAT